>OY728145.1:142528654-143176154 GCA_963277665.1 Viscum album | reverse complement strand
TAACCTCAAAACACACCAATGGTCATGCAATACGAAAAGAGATAGATTTGGAATTGATAATCAGTTTGGTGCAATCCAAAACAATAATAGAAAATATAAAATAATCCCTAGCATCACATCCCCCTAAGAAAAATGGCAAAGAACAGTGGCGAAGAACAGTGGCGAAGCGGGACCCGGGATCGTCACTCCATGTTCTGCAGCCTTCTTTGTTGTCGCACTTGCTCTTACTGCTCCCAAAGGCTTTGTTGTCGCACTTGCTCTTACTGCTCCCAAAGTGCTTTGGAAGGGCAGCTAGGGGCTATATTTATAGGCGATCCCGTTAAAAACCCATACCCGCTACTTCTTTATTTTTTTGTGCATGTCGACACTTACACGACGTACGACGTGTAAGTAGGTTTCACGTCGTGTAATCCCTCATAGTTTTCTTCCACATCTTTTGAATCTGCGCAAATCGTCTTTTAAATCTGTGCAAATCTCGCACGAATCTCGTTTGAACTTCGACTCACTTCACGATGTGAAATTGGGACTCACGACGTGCAACTTCATTTCACAGCGTGTACTGCCTTCACGACTTGTCCTACACAGCAAATTCATTTTTGGAAATGTCACGACGTGTAACGTGTAATCATGTATCTCCCGTTTTCCAGCTCTGCTTCATCTTCAAAAATCCGGTGTCGCACGGCGAGCTTCGCACGAAGTGTCTTTTTTCTCATTGTTTCTCCTCTTTTCATTCATTTTTCAAATATATGTTCCCGCCATAAAACATTAAAAAAGTCAAATATTCCAAAATTGACAAGATTATTCATTTAAATACAAAAATCAATACATCAAAACATTATAAAAATATAGGCATGAAATAGGCTTATCAATAGATAAATATACATATATGTGTATATATACACATATATGTATATGTCCTTAACAAAATTAAGCATAGATTAAAAATAAATCAAACCCTTACATGAGTTTATAAAATTTAGAAGAAAATATACTTATTTAAATTGTAAACAAAAATAACCCTTACCTTATTTTGGGAAGGAGAAGAGCAAGGATGTTGTGGGACACAAAGAAATTTGAATGAGGAACTTGGGGAAGAAGAGTCGGGTGTTCTCGGGTGTGCAAAGAAGAGAAGAGTTTAAATAAAACAAACCACATATTTAATTAATAAAATAGTGGATTTGAAATTGACCCAAGGCAGGATCAAACAACGGTTCTAATTAGGTAAAACATAAATAAATCAATATATATATATATATATATATATATATATATATTGATATATTATAATCGAAACTTGTGGGGGAAGCTGATGATGATCGGCTTAAACTAATATCGTCCAAGTCGTGTTTGTGGAAGACAAATCCGAGATGGGGTCGAGGCTGAGGGAGACTTGGACGGAGGAGATGGGTTGGGCGACATACCTACTGGTGCGAGATGGGGAAAACATGGAAGATGAATAGTTTTATCTTCATTTCATTCAATATTTTATTTATTCATTTTTTTTTTATTTTGCGATTTCACGTTTTCCCTTTACCCACTTTTCACTTTTTTTTTTGTCTTTTTGTGCGAGTCACATTTTATCTCTTTTGTGCATGTCAACTTACTTTTGTTATTAATTATTATTAAATAATTTTATATCAATATCATTTTTTTAAACAATTCAAAATTTTGTTTTCTTTAAAAACAAATCAATTCTTGTTTGCAATAAAATAATAAAATAAAACATATATATATAATAAAATAATAAAAACATTAATTATATATATTTATAAACATTTATTATATATATATATATATTAAATCATGTTTTGACACACACATATATATAATAATTATATATATTTATAAAACATAGAATTTATATTTTCAAGTCATATATATATTTTTATATATTTATAAAACATATCACAATTTTCTTCTTTCTGTTTTATTCTTTAAATTCATTTTTTAATATTAATATAATTATATATATTAAAACAAAAAAGCCACTTCGGTGGTGGCGCGGTGGTGAAGGTGAGTGGCCTAAACACGTCGTTCTTTGGGAGGTTCAGGGTTCGAATCCTTGAAGTCCGCTTTCGGGGCGAGCCTCTCCCCCAGGATCCACCCGTCTTGCCGGGTAACCCGGTCTCATCTGGGTGGGCAAAATGAGGCGCGGTCCACTGTGCTAACAGATTGCTTTGACGAACCATCGCCGACTAGACCGTTACCCTCCGGGACGCTCTGCCATCTCGGCTGGCAACGACTCCTTCCCCGGCTAGGGCTCTACCTCCGGGCAGTGACCCCTTCGTGGGGGAGGGGGGTGACCATGTGTGGAGGGTTCGAAAAGACCACACATGAGAATTCCCTTTTTGAAAGAATTAAAACAAAAAAGTGCAACCTTTTTATACATGTATAAATTCGTTTTTTATATTATATATATTTATAATTTCAAAAATATCATAATTCATATATTTATATAAAACATATTACTATAATATGAACATTCAAAATTTATTAATTTTAAATAAATTATTTCATTTTAATACAATTTAAATATTAACAATGCACTTTTGACAATTATTATTATTATTTTAAATGAATCATAATTGTCATTGTTAAAAAAATGATAAAATTAGTATATTAGATATAAGCATTTCATTACATGTGTGTGTGTGTGTATATATATATATATATATATTCTATTCTAAAATGTAATTTTAATTTCCAAGTTTAGTTATTCAAATATTATATTTTTATAAAATAATAATCAAATAAATATATTTATATTAAAAAACATTAATTTTAATCTTATTTTGGAATTATCAATTTATTTAAAAATATTATGAGATTTGAAAAAAAAATGAAAGCATATTTGATAAATATTTTTATATACCATTATTCACAATCAAGGTATTTATATAATTTTAATCATTTTACTTATTAACAAATTTGATTTATTTAAATTATAAAACAAATTACTTATTAATATTTGGGTTGTTAGACCAAATTTATCTTTATTTTCCACTATTCAAATAACATTATATAATGAACCAAATATTTAAAAATCTCAAATACATCTCTCATATTCCAATATCTATATACACAAAAAGTTTTCTTCTCAAAAGAATTTTAATAATTCTTACAAAATACTCATCATGAATATCACCACACAACATGGCATCTCTAAGTTGATTACTATCACAAAAAAATAATATATATAATTTTTAAATTAATTCATAAAAAAGAATTCACATTCTAATTTTATGTCTAAGTGACTATAATCTCTTCATTGGGCACATTTATCTCAATTAACAATATTCAAAAAAATTCATTTAGAAAAAATGCTAATTCAAAATATTTTCATATTCAATTTCAAAATTAAGGATCATTTTAATACATTTTCAAAAACAATCTTGCGTAATGAAATCATTTTCAATACCTATGCACATTTATGATGTTTTTATACATGTAAACAGTGTGTCATAAGAAAAGTTTTATTTTCAACATAACATAATTGTATATAAATATATGGATCAATAATCTACGCATTCTTCAATAAATTAACTATTCCCATTTAATAGAGGAATTACCTGAAAATTTATGTTTCACTATGTTCATATGTAAATTTTCATTTATTGGCACATGACAAGTCTCATACATCCTCTCTCTATGCATACCATAGTTCTCATTGGATTTAGGTCATTATAATTCTTTAATTACATTTTGGAATTACCTAATTAAGGTGTCTAAATCTTATGTCCCATTTTGGGGGTTCCGCATAGCCTCAAGTACACTCTCCAATCACTAGTGGTATGAAACTAGTTCCATGTGATAAATATTAACAATTAAGGAATGGGTTTTCCATAATAAAGATTGTTAAATAAGTTATATGAAATATTTTTTTTCTCATTAAAAAATAATACCAATATTTAAAATAACATTAGAGAGAAACATATTATAGTGAAAATAATTCAAATCATGTATTAGGACACTATAAAAAATTCAATAATAATAATAGGTATCCCACTTGGATAGTGAAACTCCCCAGACACACACTTTTGGATATTGTGATAAAAACGCTTTCTTTAAACACTTGCTTTATAACACCCCTAAACCTTTCATACATGAATATTACATCTAAATAGAAGAATATTCATCACATAACATAACAAAACCACACCAAAACCTTATAGGTTTAGTTTCTTTGGAAACTTGGAATCATAAACAACTGATTTATAAAACATCTACATCATCTCCCGCTTATTCCTTCATAAATAGAACCCTTTTTGACACATCTTAATTAATGTATTTCTTCATATCCCGGGGAAAATAAACATAATAAAGGGTGAGATCATATGCCGAGTAAGGGTAAACAAGAGAGATATCAATCATATCATAATTATAAGGCATAATAACATAAAAAAACATTTGAAAATTATATCCTATATATCAAAGATCATGATATCATGTCATGGGCTAAATCATAAAAGTTCATAAAGAATCGAAGAACATATTCTATGATATCATAACACAAGACATGAAATTGTGGCATACACATAAGTATAAAAAATAATTTCTATATTAGTCAAGGCTCATTTCTAAGACCATCATAGTGGACAAAGTCCTTTACTGAACTGGGTTCACTCCCCGTTCCAGCCTTGTACTGAATCGAGTTCAATCCTCATTCCAGTCCTATCTATCTCATGAGATATAAATCTTTACCCAATTAATTAGAGAGATATATAGGTCCCACCCACTACATAATGAAAACCATACATATATGTGCCATAAAAACACAATTCATTCATAATATCAGAACCTATAAAAAGAAATGAGTTTCATAAAAATCATTTCATCACAACATAACCCATGGAAAAGAAATGGTTTTCATAAATATCATTCCATCATAAACATAAACCATCTATAGAAAGAATATGGATAACATCCTTGAAAAATATCCCCAATAAAGCATAAGTAACATCAAATAATGTTATCATAAATTGAAAATAATTTTGAGAGATCACTTGAAAATAATGCTTGAGAAAAATATATTTTTTGCTTTGAAAATGTTTTCTTTTCTTAAAATGTCACACAATTTTAATTTTTTTTTGAAAATAACCATGTAAGCTTGTAAGGGAAACTTCAAGGCATTAAGACATCATGAAAGTGAAAAAAATCCATTCATGTCATATAAGTTTAAAAAACATTCCTTTCAGACTTTTGCTGGAAAAGTCCCCAAGAACCTTGTTTGGAAAATAAAAAATATTTCTTTCAAACTGTTTAGTAAAAATTCATAGATGTGTAAAAATAACTTTAAACAATTATATAATAATAGTAAAAATGTTTTGGATTTTTTTATGAAACATGGACATGGAAGATTAATATTCCCTAGTAGATACTTATATATAAACAATTTCGAATAATAACGAGATTTTGAAATTAACCCTTACCTTAGGTATGATTTCCTGCGTACATATCTGAACCTCCTATATAATGGTTTAAATAATTTTATTAATTTATACCAGAACCATATTCATATTTACGATATTATATATGATCATCTTATATCATCTTATCACCCTCTTGTTAATAATATTTCATTATTATCCTTCTCTTGGGTGTTAAATGCTTCATTTTTCTATGCATTTTTTATTATATAAGTCCTAATTCTTGTGCATAGGATATAGTTCCATCATCTCTAGAATGATATTAAGGTAATATATGTTAAGTCAAAAATATATTTTTGAATTTTCCATTCCTTTTTTTTGGAAATCACAAACTCTTTCCTAAATACCTAATTTACTAATTATTTTGTATCCAAAGTGTTTTAATTATTTTTAAAGAAAACATATATGATTTACCATATTTAGAAATAATTTTAAAGTATTCATGAATATAAACCTACCTTATTCATTACAATTATCGTAATGAGTATGGATCCGATAATAATTAGATTCACCTTTATCAAATCTGATTTAAAGACTTTTTTATCGTGTCTTCATACTGACAAAAATTTTATAATGAGACTTGACATCAAAACCGATAGCATCAGAGTCATACTCATAAAGAAAATTTCAATGAAATTCTATAAGTAAATCCATCATATTTATCCTTGTTTAAATTCTAAATACAGAAAAACATATTCCATCGTAATGAAATACATTTTACACAAAAAATGGTGTATACCAAAACACTGTCGTGCATTCTATTATAATTTGACTATTCGAGTGCGAGGTGTCCAAGTCCTTGTGAAAATCTTAGAGAAAATATGATCATTAGAGGATCAAGATGACTGTATGAGGCTTGCCTATAAATACATGGTCATTTGAAGAGTTTGAACAAGAAAACACAGCAAGGAGAGCGAACACTCTGCTGATTTCTTTACTGTGCGAGAGCTCTAAAGATTACAAGAGTGAACAACTTGTTCTTTGAATTTGTAACCTTATTTAGTTTGTTTTTTAATTTCTTTGTGTGACCGATTGTGTGAATACGATCGAGTTCTTTTGAGTCTAGGAAGACAGAGATTATGATCATCGTATTGATCAAGGGCTTACGGGGATAAAAAGATAGAGAATCTGATCATCATATCGATGGATCATAGGGATAACGAGATAGAGAAGCTGATCATTGTATCAAGGGTTCATGGGGATAATGAGACAGAGAATCCAATCATCATATCAGGGGCTCATGGGGATAGTGAGATAGACCGATCTTCATATCGAGGGATTTCCCAGGTAAAGGAAAGGTATACTTTCTTATAAGTATAAAACAAGGGACCTTTATCCTATATTATTGGATACCCTTATCTTTGGGTTAAAAGAATTGTATTCATTTGTATTATTACTAGTATTTTATTTCTGCTGCAATTGTAATAGAAAGTGAATCCTTTTTATTCATATTTCTATTTGTATTTTTTTATTGTAATATTTTTGATTACAATACAATTGTTTTAATATGTATTTCTTTGTGAATATGATTTCATCTGATTACGATTCTATATACTATTTAGATAAAATCATTTTAACATTATGACATGTGGAATACATATCAGAATCTACTTGATTACGATACTTTGTTCATTAGAACCAATGTCAAGTCTAATTATAATTTAAATACTCAAGAGGTTTTGTGAATATGATTTGTTTAACCTTGTTAAACTAAGTTTCTTTTAAGGTTAAAAATGAAAGTTTTTAAACCTACAATTCACCCCTCCTGTATTTAGCCATCTACATATTCATTTTGATCCAATAATTGATATTAGATCCAAGTCTTTGTTATATTGATACTTACAATATACATCATATTTATTCATTATATACATTTATATAATCATTCTTGAATGGTGAAATGGAAAATGAATCGCATCACGTCATGGAGATGGTAGGCTATACATACGCATGAGCGATGATATCATTCCCTTAATGGTGAAATGGTAAGGAAGAAGATGATATATTAATGTTTTTAACAGAATAAATATAATATTATAATTATCACACATATATATATATTATTTCCATAATTATACCCATCCAAATAAAGTGGTGATGAAAAACAGATTACACCATGATGTAGAGACGATAATCCATATGTACGCACATGCAATGTTATTTTTCATAGGATAGATAAAAGATGGAATGTGGTTGTTACATAATTATAATAACATCTCAACATATAGGTGATACTGGAGTTATTACTTTATAATGGAAACAACACATGAAGAGAAAGTAGAAGAAGAAATAATCTTGAAAGAGTCGATAAAGAAGATTACCACTTCTTTGGATAACTTCCTTTAGATCTCCTCTTAGGGTCACTAGGGTTTGTCTTTTGAGAAGACTAGAACCTCTAGAATGTGAATAGGAAATTCGAGAGAGAAATTGGTAGGGTATGGTCAAGCTTGAAGGCTCAATGTGATGTGAAGAAGTGAGGGAGGAGGCACCCTTTTATAATTGAAGTGAGGGACACTTTTGGAATTTTCACAAAATATTAATTTATAATAAATTCAATATCAATAAAAATACCTCCAAAAGTAAATTTATTCAAATATAATATGAGATAAAGTTGTAATATCATCAACCAATATATTTTAGACAAGTTTTAGTATTATTTTAAACCTTATCATTTTGGTTAACCCTTAGTTAACCTATTTTAGTTGTAACTAAGGTAACAAATTTTTCAACATTAAAAGGTTGTAATTTTTACTTATGTGATTTCAATTAAATCACGAATGAACAATTTATAACATTTTAGACCATATTATAATTTTTATTTTATTTTTAAATTTTTTTATGATTTTTAAATAGTTTAATAAAATATTATTTTTATAAAATATCATTAGTGTCAATTTTGACACTATTCATTACATGGACTTTTAAAATATCAATACAATAAGTTAAATTTGAACCAAATATTTTATTATATCCCTATGAGGTCAAGGTAATTTATAAAATTCTTTGATAACATTAATTATCACAAATTATATTTATTTTAATATTTTTAGTAACATCTCTTTGATATTTCCATTAATAAAATAATTACTGCAACAGGGTTTTGTAATTATTTAATATAATTATTTGTTCACTAAAAATTAAAAATAAAATACCACAATGAAGTTAAATCTTATAGATTTAATAATAATATTTATAGTTGAATATATCGTTTGGGTAAATCTATATTAAAAATGATATAGTATTTAAAACATGAATGTGACATATTTAATTTTTTATTAAATAAAATATTATAAATATCACAATCTCATATAAGTGGCCCAAAAATCCAAAATAATTTTTTATCATGGAAATATGTTTATTAATTTAAAATTTTACATTTATATTCATTAATATTGTACCTTTTTCCCAATGTGGACACATAACAGATATTTAAGACAAAGAAAGTGACATTTTGTGACTTTCATTGATTTAAATATTATATAAGACATTTTCATAAAAAATTATCCATTAAACAACTTAATTTAAATCATTATGTGTTAAGGGTCTAATTATATTCATCCAATAAAATTTGGGCATATGTTAGGGTCATTTTATAGTCCTTATTATTTTATTTTTAACCTAAATTATCCAATTTACCCATTACCATGGTAACCAAATTTACCTAGGGTACTATTCATACCGGCCAAAAATAAAATGAATCTATTCAATAAATTTGGACCTTATGAATCCAAATTTGGAATCAATTTTTCAAAATTTAACACATAGAACATGCAAAATTTAATTTAAAATAAAACTGGTAAAATGTCATGAAAACCAGTTTTTTTAGAAAAATGCCTTTTTAAACATAAAATGTTTATATAATGAATTAATGTATAAAATACTTTTCAAAAACAATAATTGGACTAATTATAATTTAAAACTAATACAAAACACAATTTCACCTTGTAAATATTTTAAAATAAAATACAAATTTCAATAAAAATCGGTATTTTTACTATTCCTTAAAAATTAACGTTTTCAGAAAAAAATAATTTTAAGATAATTTTTGAAATGATTAATTCAAAAATTAAATTCATTTTTTAAAATCCATTTTCTATAAATTCTAAAAATTAACATTCATTCATAAATAGAAGAAAAACTCATTTTTAAAGAAAACATATTTTTGAAGAATAAAGTGATTTCACTAAAATTGTGTGATTATTTTCTAAGTACTTACCAATACATTCACATTGAGTTGGATATTTATATTTATTTCATAAATTAGTTATTAATATTTATTCACACTAATTCAACGACTAGGTTATACTAATAGTGTCTCACGATCTGTTTAAACTCACAGTTGCGTGCAACACAAGCTATTGAAGAATTAAATTTATTTATAGAGAAACATTTCATAAAAATATCCAGGTGTTACATTCTACCCCCCTTAAAATGAATTTATCCCTCAAAATTCATCACTTGGATACAAATAGATGAGGATGCCTCTACCTCATCACATCTTCAGGTTCCCACGTAACTTCCTCAAATTGGTGGTTCCGCCATAAAACTTTAACCAAGTGAGTGGTCTTATTTCATAAAACCTTTTCTCTATGATCCAGAATCTCTATCGGTTGTTATTCATAAGAAAGATCTTTCTCCAGTGGTATGAATTATGAGTTTAGTAAATGTGAATGATCTGGTATGCAATTTCTCAGGAGAGATACATGGAAAACATCACGAACTTGAGAGTGATTTGGTGGTAATTCTAATCTATGAGCTACCTTCCCAACATGATAAAATTTTTCAAAAGGACTAATATACCGAGGGCTTAGATTTCCCTTTTTTCCAAATCTTATTACTCTCTTCCAGGGAGATATTTGTAGAAATACCTTGTTACCCACTTCAAATTCTAGATATTTTCATCGATTGTTAGAATAAATTTTTTATTGACTCTGAGATGCTCTTATGTTCTATTGAATAGATCCAACCTTCTCTTCCATTTCCTCAACAAGATTAGGCACCAATAGATTTCTTTCCCCAAATTCATTCTAGAATGTTGGTGTTCTACACTTCTTACTATAGATGGATTTAAAAGGATCCATCTGAATACTGTAGTGAAAACTATTGTTGTAAGAAAATTTTACCAAAGGTAGGTTTTGATCTCAACCACCTTTTAAATCTATAGATAAAGATATCAAAATGTCTTCTAGAGTTTGAATTTAACTTTCAGATCAAATGTCTGTCTGAGGATGATAAGCAATATTGAAACTTCACTCTATATCCATAGCCTACTGAAGACTTCTCTAGAACTTTAAGGTAAACCTCAAATTCCAATCAGATATAATGGAAAGTGGTACTCCATGCAATATCACAACTTTCTTAATATATATTCTAGAAAGTTAATCAAGAGTGAAATCTTCTCTAATAGAAATGAAGTGTATCAACTTCATAAGGTGATAAACTATAACCCATATAACATTATGGTTTTTAGATGTTTTAGGAAGTCTGATGACAAAATCCATGGTGATGTTTTCCCATTTCCATTTTGGTGTGAGTAATGGTTGTAACACCCCCTTAGACTTAAATCTCTCAGCCTTAACTTGCTAACAAACCAAGAACCGAAAAACATACTCTGAAATATCTTTCTTCATTACATCCCACCAGAAATACTCTTTCAGGTCCCTATAAATCTTTGTGCTTCCAGGATGAATAGGGAATGATGAACTATGATCCTCATACAACATATACTTTAATTATAGTATGTAAGGGATACAAACATGATTCATAAACCTCATTATTCCATTAGAATAAAAGTTTAACTCAGGACCATTTCTCACCTTCTTTTGTAGCTCTACATCTTTTTTCTATGCCTCCTTAATCTTCACTTGTATAAATGGATGAACATTCATTTGATCTAGATAATATTTACCCCCTTCCATTAAAATTTATAGATCCATCCTTTGAAAATCCATAAATATTGGATATTTTTCAATCCTCATCATTGATAGGATAGCATGATCCTTTGAACCTAAATAATATGCCACCTTGTTCGCTTTCCCAGTTTGGTAATGTATTGAGCAGTCATAATATTTAATTAACTCCAACCATATTCTTTGGTTCATATTCAACTCACTTTGAGTGAAAATATATTTTAATCTATCATGATTAGTATATATGTCACACCTTTATCCATAAAGATAATTCCTCCATATCTTTAATGAAAAATTACCATATCTAACTCCAAATAATGAGTTGGGTAATTTTGATCATGTATTTTCAATTGTCATGAGGCATAAGATATCACCATATCATTTTTCATGAGAACACATTCCAACCCCTTATTTTTTGCATCGATTTAGATCACAAACCTTTCCTCACTATAGGGTTTTTTTAGAATAGGTTCACTAAATAACCTTCTTTTCAGCTCATTGAAATTCTCTTCACATTCCTCCATTCATATGAACTTAACTCCTTTCCGAGTCGGCTTGGTGATTGTATTATATAATAATGAAAATATTTTACCAAACATCGATAATATCCATCCAAACCAAGAAAACTATGGATATTAGTTATGGTTGTTGGTATAGGCCAACATTTAATAATTTTTTTCTTTGTTGGATCCATAGATATCCCCTCTCTTGAGATAATGTGACCCACAAATGAAACTTTCTGAAGATAAAAATTCACACTTGGAATTTTTTTGATAAATATTCTCATTTCTTAGGGTCTTCAATACAATCCTAAAGTGATCTTCATGTTCTTATTTTCTCTTTGAATATACAATAATTTCATCTATAAAGACCACCAAAAATTGATCAAGATAGTCTCTAAAGACTCTATTCATTAAATCCATGAATATATCAAGGGCATTTGTAAGACCAAAAGGCATCACTATAAATTCTTAGTGTCCACACCTTGTACAAAATTCCATCTTGGGTATATCCTCCTTCTTGACCCTCAATTGATGAGATCCAAAACAAATATTAATCTTAGAAAATTATTGAGCTCTGGGTAGTTGATCAAATAAGTCATCATTATGGGGGATAGGATATTTGTTCTTGATAGTGATATTTTTAAGTTCCTAATAATTAATGTAGTGCATCATTGATCCATATTTATTTTTAACAAAAAGAAAAAGTTCAACCCAAGGTTATGTACTAGGTCATATGAACCCCTTATCAAGATTCTATTGGAGTTTCTTCTTTAATTCCCATAACTCAATCAGGTATATTCTGTAAGGAATCTTTGAAATAGCCATAACACCTAGTATGAGTTCTATTGAAAAATCAATTTCATGATTTGGTGGAATACCTGAAAATTATTTCATAAAGACATAAAAAAACTCCCGTACAATAGGTGTATACTTAATGGTGAGTTTATTCCCAACCATCTGAGATAAATAACCTTCATTTATAGGAATTAAGATCCACAATATGGAAGTAATTTACACAAGAAGTTCATATTCATCCTTACATCAATATATGATCATATATTCATTCAGAATATGAAAAGTGACCCCCCTTCCTCAGAAATTGATATGAGATCCATATAGTGAAATCCAATCCATGCTAATAATCACATCGAATTAAACTAAAGGAAGGATCATAAAATTTTTAGGAATAACTTTCCCATAAACTTCAACTAGAGAAGAATTATAAACTTGTGATGCAACTGTTGTGCCACTAAGTGTTTTCACACCTAAATAAACATATAATTTTTGAGTTAATATGAAGATACCCTTAAAAAATTATTTATAAATAAAAGAGTGAGTGGATCTAGAATCAAATAAAAAATTAGTTGATTTAGAGTGGGTGGTAAGTGTACCTTTAACCACTTCATTATCGTACTGCATACCACCAGTAGTTATCACATACGATTTTCCTTTTTCATTTGGACTTATTAGGTTACTAACATCGATCATTATTGATAACCCTGTAATTTGGGAACTGATTAGAATAATGCCCATTTTCTTTGCACTTGAATCATTGAGGTGTGGGAGGTACATTCAGTGCATTATTTTCTCTATTCGCATCATTAGCTATATTTTTCCCATCACTTATGCATTCGATTTATTGATGAACTTCTTTACAACACTTAAAAAATTTAATAGTCACATTAAGATAGTTTCCTACATGTTTCTTTCCACACTTTGATCATAAAGAAAACATTATCTTCTTGTCATTATGGTTTTTATATTTTCCATTTGAATTCCATTTTCCCCTTCTTATCGAACCCATAAGATTAATGGGTAACCCCAATATCCATATCAACATTGATAGCACATCAAATGAATTCCTAATAGCTCTTGAAGTCCCTTATGGATAATTATCTTTAGAGACTTGGTTTTAATCTACTGAAGAAATGATCAAACTTAATTTTAGGTTGGATGATAATTCTAGAAGTGTACCTTGAAAGTATTGTAAAATTTGATTTGTAGGTACCAACAGATTCATCATCATTTTTCTTAAGATCAAATAACTCCTTATGTAACTTCATTTAAATAATATGAGGAAAGTACTTATTAAAAAATAAGTTCTTAAACTCATCCCATTCCATGAAGTCAATTTCATATCATTGCATCATATTCTTGATAAGATTACACTATTGATCTGCTTCACCTTCTAAATAATAGTCTGCAAGAATTAATTTCTCATGTTCTAAACATTGGAGAAACAAAAATATATTTTCAGTAGTACTGATACATTGTTCAACCACTAGTGGATCAGAAGACCCATTGAAAGAAGGTGGACATTTCCTCATGAAGGAATTAATAGAATGTTGTTCCCTCCTTTGCCCATTTGGAATCCCAACATGATTCATAGCTTGAGAAAGTTGTGTGAGCATAATAGAAAGATTTTTCATTCCAAATCCCATAAAATTTAGTTTCTCAGGAAGAAAATCATTGTATTTCCCATCACATTCAGTATTAACATGGTTCCTTTGGGTTCTAACCGTTGACTAAAACCAAAAAGCGTAGTGTGGGAAACACTAATCATAGTGGGGGAATCACATAATCAAGGGAAATTACTTATAAACTTTCAATTTATGAGACCTTAGGTTTAATCCTATGTTATTCATGATCATTACCAAACTCTAGGATTGTATCCTATATTTAGAATTATCCTTAGGTTTCATACTAAATTTTTCTCATCCTAGTTTCTAAAGGTTAACTAAACTTGCTCTGATACCAACTATCATGACCCATACTTTTCATACATAGATATTACATCTAAATAGAAGAATATTCATTAAATAACATAATAAAACCATGCCAAAACCATATAGGTTTAGTTTCTTTGGAAACATGGAATCATAAAAAACTGATTCATAAAACATCTACATTATCTTCCCCTTATTCCTTCATAACTAGAACCCTTTTTGACACATCTTACTTAATTCCTTTATTCATATCTTGGGGAAAATAAACATAAGAAAGGGGGATCTAATATGATTAATATGGGTAAATAAGAGAGATATAAATAATATCATAACCATAAGACATAAGAACATAATTTTTTTTTGAAAATTATATCCTACATATCAAAGATCATGATCATGTCATGGGATAAATCATATAAGTTTATAAATAATCAAAGAATATATTGTTGGTCGGAGTATTTTACTCAATAGGGGAGGGGTGAATTGAGTAACTATAAAAATTTCTGTTACAAAAATATTATTTTAAAAGAAATGGTTTTCCCCAATAATAGATACATCCCAGTTAATCAAGGTTATACTGTTATAAGAGTTTTACTATTTAAATAACTTCTTAGAAGATTGATTAATTATCAATAATATTAACATGTATTATTAATATTACTTTTGAAGTTATCCTACTAAGAAAAATCCGTTATAACTTCTTTCCAAGACTAACTATCAAAGTGAAATTAGAGTTTTCTGGATTATGCAATAAAGCAGTAAAACAGAGAAGACTAAATTTAAATAGCACAACGGATATGAAACAAGTGGTTTAGTATCAAGAAAAGACCTAATCCACTCCACTTGGTGATCAACTACCACTAATCAGTTTATATAAATAAACTTTGATCCACACCCTGGATCGGAGTTAACAATGGTACACAGACTGTCCAGGTCACACAGGGACCTCTTTCACAGTTTTCATGGGTAAACAAAAATAATAACCAGGCCACACAGGGACCTCTTCCACAATTGTCGTGGGAAAACAAAAGTATAAAGAGTTTGGTGTAAGGATTTAGAAATCCTTCAGTTTAGCACAAGATTCAGTGTGTATATGGGATATAAAGAGTATACACACTGCTCAAGAAGTAATTAAAAGAATCACTAAGAGAGAGTAGATATGAGTTTAGAAAGCTCTAGTGATTTGAAGTGTAGCTCTGGACTCCTTCGATTAAGCAGAAATGCTTCTGAGTCCTTCTCTTGTGTTTTTCTTGAAAAACAGAGTGTCATGCTTCAACTCGTGTTCTTCAAGAGTTTTGACAATGTGAAGATGTTCTCTGGATTCTAGGGTACTTCGTATGTTCTTCAGTAGAGTCGGATTACATGCATGTGAAAATGATTTCTTTGAAATTATTGAAAAGTGTTCTTCGTGGTCGTGCTCACATGATTGTTTTTTGTTCAGTATCGCGCTCTATGGTTGTTGGGAACTCTCCACTCTTTATCTTCGAATGCATGTGTTTTAGTCGACAGGTTCCATGTGTTTCATACCTCATACCTCGTACTATGTCTATAAAGAAACATTAATTATGTCAGTGCATTGACGGTATCAAATATGACCGTTAAACATTAAATTGGAAGACGACAAAATAGTTTAAGAAACGGTGTCATAGTAAGTTGTGAGAACAATGTATCCTTCACGGTGTCTGAGTGTCACGGTGTCTGAGTGTCACAGTCTGAGTGTCATGGTGTCTGAGTGTCACGGTATGAGTGTCACGGTGTCTGAGTGTCATGGTGTCTGAGGGTCATGGTCTGAGTGTCACGATGTCTGAGTGTCACGGTCTGAGTGCCACGGTGTCTGAGTGTCATGATGTCTGAGTGTCACGGTCTGAGTGTCACGGTGTCTTAGTGTCACGGTGTCTGAGTGTCATGGTCTGAGTGTCACAGTGTCTGAGTGTCATAGTGTATTCCTCAAGGTGTCTTGCTTCACAATGTCTTGCTCACGGTGTCTTGCTCATGGTGTCTAGATTACGATGTCTTGTACTTAGGCAAATAACAGTATTCAGACTTAAACAGTAATATGCATGGAATGGATTGATCTTAACCATTATAAAGCATGAGTGAACTTGAAACATAAATACACATGATTGGATATAATTTATAGGATTTAACTAGGTTGAATAATATTTGTGATCATTAATGAGATTTTAGATTATTAATGAGATTTGTGATCATTAAAACATGATTAATACACGAGGAGTCCAACAATCTCCTCCTTTTTGATGATCACAAATCATGCACAGTTAAAGTGTAAATTATATGAAACTATAGAGAAAATAACATATATAAAATTTATGCAGAAACTTCTCCCCCTTTTGGGATTATAAAAAAGTTGAAAGAAAGAGAGGGAAAACAGTGCACATTCCATGAAGAGTAAACAGTTCAGTACAAAAGAAAGAGAGATACAAAAATAATGACATCCCCATCAAAAAGTAGTAAGCACTGGTCTTCTTCAGGGATTGTCCTTCTCTTTTCCTTTATCAGCAACAGAAGAGGAAGCCATATGGGAAGTGATTGATGCAGAAGAAGGCATAGAGGTGGTAGATAGAGAGGGTAAAGGGAGACCTTTGAAGACTGAGGGATCCAAGGTAGGAGAAGTAGAAGATCGAGGCAGTTGATGATCAAGAATGATAGGCCTGATCTGACTGAGAGCTTGGACAACAGACATGGTAGTTGAGGCTAAGGTAGAGGTGAATGTAGGTAGGCCAGGTCTGAGAGGAGCAGCTACTGGAGCAACAATTTATGTACTCTAGACATTAAGATAAGGTCTCAGGAGTTTGATGAAGTCTGCTATAATCTCTCCACCATACTGCATGGCTTTTTAAAAGTCATCTTTTTTTTCCATGAACTTGTCCAACAATCTGGTAAACTTGGTTAGCTTCTGGACTTGGTTTTTGAAGGCTTGAGTTATAGGAGGAATCCATAGATTATCTACAAGGTATTTGAAGTGGTTGGTCATATTAGTTTTGGAGAAAATTCGGTTGAAATAGAAATCCACTTTCTTAGAAATCTCCTGTTGGGCATCATTTGAAATCTTGGAATGAATTTGCACAAGGTCAAGAACTCTATCACTGTTCTTGACAACTTTAGATAAATAATTCACATTGAATCCACTGAAATCATTCTAAATCTCTTCTTAGACTATAGATCTGAGCATAGAACTTTCCAAGGAAGGTGTAGAGGATTCACCAGAGGTATGAGAAGCTTTGACGGCTATGGTTAGAGATTTGAGCTGATTTAGTACCTTTTGAAGACAACCAGTGTACTCATTAGTGAGTTTATTCAAGTTCACCACAAGCTCTATCATTTCATTAAACAACTGTTTGTTCCTTTATGCAATATTTTCATCAAAGGATAACAGGTAAGGGTAAATCTGAGACACAACATATCGAGAGATTTGAGAAAAAGTGGGTTCTAAAGGATCAGTAGCAGGATCTGATCTTGAATACAACTCTTTTTGTATGTCTTCAACCATGCTTCTTAGGGTTGTGACTTCATTACTGAGAAACTTATTTTCAAATCGAACTTCTTGAATATCATGGAGCATTTTAGGTTGGATCTGCCAAATGATCTTCTCCAAAAGCAGTGAGGCATCTCTCTCACTCAGATTTGTCACAACACGAGGTTGGGAGTTCATAAGCTTCTCAACTCCAGATAATATGGTATCTCCAAAGTCCTTAAAATCATCCTTACTGACATGGGAAAAATGTTCAGGTAAAGTTTCAGGTGCAAGAATTGGTACAGGGGCAGGTTCAGGTTTTGGTTCCTTCTTAGGGGAAAATATAGAAACTGACTTCAACTGAAACAGGGAAGAGAGATCAAGCCCGGTTGTAGTAATCTGTTGAGACTCACTCACATCATAAAATATAGGGAATTTGTACTGAGTGTCCACATGACTGGACTCATCCGGATGTGATGCTTCATCAGACTCAAGATTTTGGGTTTCCTCCCCCTCAACAGGTGCTTCCTTTTTAGGATTCAGAGGCTCAGGAGCTTGGTATAAATCCACAGATTCATCTCTAAGTTCCTCATTCATCTCTTTTCTAGCTAGCTGAAAGGCTATCTCCATCCTCTCTTCAACAGAGGGTATTATTTCAGGAACAGGTTGTTCCTTAGGAAGTTTTTCCAAATTTTATTCTTTCATAACAGGGAGTTCTTCTAGATTTGTTTCTTGCACACCAGGGAGTTATTCTGGACTTGCTTCTTCCATAACAGGGAGTTCTTCCAGAACAGGCTCTTCCATGACTTTCTGCTCAGATTCTGTCACCACTAATTCTTTTTCAGCCTTGGGTTGGATTTCCAGATTGACATCATCTCTAGGGGTATGAACTTCTTCTTCAAGAACAACAGGAAGAATAATAGTCCTTTCTTCCTCAATAACAACTTCTTCCCTATGAGGTACTTCAGATTCTTCTTCCTCTTCTTCTGAATACTCACCAAGTTCATCTGGTTCCAAACCAGGATCAGAAATGTCTTTCGACCTTGATGGATAATCCACAGGATTAAACTTCTCATAAACTTTATCATTGTCTTCCACCCACTACTTTTTCCAAGGGTTCCACTTTATCTTTATTCTCCTGATGGTTGCTTTAGAGAGACAGTACTCACAGTGCATAAGCACTTCTTCATTAGGTCCAACTATGCCTTTTGCAACAAGCATTGCTGATATTAGCCGAGAGTAGAACAATGAAGTGGACTTGGATGTAACCTTTATCAACTCACACATATGGTGAATGATGTACTTGCACATGTTAATATTGTATCCATTCTTTATAAGATGAATTAAGAACACATATTGATACTTTAATACAACAAATTCACCTTTCCTCGGACTAACCAGATTTTGAACAAACTTAAACAACAGCCTTGTTTCTCCATCAAGTTCAGCAACTATGGCCCTTCTCTTGGTGACATTCCCGGTTAGGGTTTTTAGAGAATCTTCAAGGTCAAAGAAATTAGTTGTAGGTGGGGGTTCTCTTTGATAATCATCACAAATTCCTTTGTGAGGTATCCTAAGGCATGCAACCCATAACCTCGATGAGAAGGAGCATATTTGGCCATTAATACATCTCCTCACAACAAAGATTTCACCAGATTCAAATGAGAACTGTGCGTACTGGTAAAACTGAGCTACTAACCTCAGATAGATGGGTCTATTCTCCCTTGAGAACCATTCTAACCAGCCTTGTTCTTTTAACACTTTCAGGACTAGAGATTTTCTAGATAAAAGACATTAGGGGCATATTTCTTTCTCAGAAACAACACTGCGATTTACCAGGTTCAGATTCAGAGGCCCTTCGGGCGTAAGCTTGGGTGCTATATTCTTCTTCTTTGGGCGGCGCTTCTCAGGTGTGGATGGTGATGGTCATTTCATTATTGGCATCCACTGAAGGTTGAGAGAGAGAGAGAGGGTTGCAAGGTTGATAGGGTTCGAAACGAGTGAGTAGGAGAAAGTCTGGGTGAAGAACTGAGTGAAACTCTTTGTTTTATCATTTGGGAATGTCAAACATCACAAAAACAAAAACGCGGGAAAGTAAAAGAGGTGAAATAAAAATTACCGCGATACGGGTTTAAAGAATATCATAAATAATTTTCACGGTGAGACCATGAATGGTTGTTACCGTGAGACAGTGATCAGTTGTCACGGTGAGATAATGATCGGTTGTCATAGTGAGAAAGTAAGTTGTCATCATGGTGAGACAGTGAGCATGCGAGATAGTAACTGAGAAATCGTAAACATGAAACAGTAAAGTATAACATAGTAAAAAGTCAAACAGTAAGACAAGTAAGATATCTATTTGAGATTTATCATTCCAAGATCATGTATGATGTAGTCTATTCTCTCAGAATTTAATTGTTTAGTGAATACATCAGCAAGTTGATATTCAGTACCAATGAATTCCAAGGTAATATCACCTTTTTGATAATGATCTCTCAAAAAGTGATGTCTTACATCAATGTGTTTGTCCTAGAATGTGAAACATGAATTTTTGAGATGTTAATTTCACGTGTATTGTCACAATTTATTGGTACATGTCTGAATTGATATCCATAATCTAGTAAAGTGTGTTTCATCCAAAAAATTTGTGCACAACAACTGCCAGTAGCTATGTATTTAGCTTCTGAAGTAGATAATGAAACAAAATTTTGTTTCTTACTACACCATGATACTAGTGACTTGCCTAAAAGGTGATATGTTCCAAATGTGCTCTTTCTATCTAACTTACAACCACCGAAGTCAGCATCAGAATAACTAACTAGTTCAAATGATTGTCTTTTAGGATAGAACAGTCCTAGATTGGGTGTATGCTTGAGGTATTTGAAAATTCTCTTTACATCATTTAAATGAGATTCTTTAGGATTTTCTTGAAAAAGATCACACATACACACACTAAACATAATGTCAGGATGGCTAGAATTTAAGTAGAGTAAACTTCCAATCATTCCTCTATAAGTGGTTTGATCAACAGATTTTCCATCTTCATCAAGATCCAACTTACAAGTGGTACTCATGGGAGTGTCACTACTTTTAGTGCTATCCAATCCAAAAAGTTTTAGAAGATATTTAGTGTATTTAATTTGATTTAAAACAATTCCATAATTATTTTGAAAGATTTGAAATCCAAGAAAGAATTTTAGTTCACCCATTAAGCTCATTTCAAATTCATTTTGCATTATTTTAGAAAAATCAATACATAATGATTTTTTTGAAGATCCAAAAATAATATCATCTATATAGATTTGAACAACTAAAAAATCATTATAAATTCATTTTATAAAGAGGGTAGGATCGACTATTCCTTTTGTAAAACCTTTGGAAATAAGAAAAGCACTCAATCTGTCATACCAAGCTCTTGGAGCTTGCTTTAAACCATATAAAGATTTTGATAGTTTGAAAATATGATTGGGAAAATGAGGATTTGTAAATCTAGGGGGTTGTTCAACAAATAAATCCTCAACTATATACCCATTTAATAATGCGCACTTAACATACATTTGATATAGTTTGAAATTCAGATGTGCAGCATAGGCAAGTAGGATTCTGATGGCTTCAAGTCTGGCTACTGGAGCAAAGGTCTCCTCATAGTCAATTCCTTCTTCTTGACTATAGCCTTGTGCAACTAATCTAGACTTATTCCTAACTATATTTCCAGCTTCATCTACCTTATTTCTAAATACCCATTTAGTGCCTATGATGAAAGTGTACTTGGGTCTTTCATCAAGTTTCCAAACTTTGTTTCTTTCAAATTGATTAAGTTCTTCTTTCATAGGCATTACCCATAATTCATCATTGATGGAATCATCAATGTTTTTAGGTTCAAGTTGTGACAAGAAGGCTTGATGTTCAACCTGACTTCTAAGAGAAGCTCTAGTTTGTGTTCCTTTCTCTAAGTCTCCTACAACAACATCTAAGGGATGGTTTCTAAGGGTTCTAACCTTTCTAGAAAAAGAGGGACTTGTGATTTCAAGTTCATCAACAGATTCTGGTTCATTATGACTCGGTTGAAGGGAATTTCCAGAATTAGAAGTTTTCATAGATTCTTTCACAGAGGAATTTGAGGAATTTGAGTTGATGTTCAGATTTGATACATCATCCTCTGGATTTTCTAGGATGGTTCTAGGCTCATGTGGATTTGTTTCATCAAACTTGATATTAACAGATTCTTCCACACATTTAGTTCTCTTATTGAATACTCTATAATCTTTACTTAATATTGAGTAACCTAGGAAAATTCCTTCATCTCTTTTGGATGAAAATTTGTCAAGATTATATTAGTGTTTAGAATAAAGACTTTGCAACCAAAAACTCTAAAGTAATTAACCTTAGGATTTCTATTATTACAGAGTTCATACAAAGTCTTTTTGAGAATTGGTCTAATCAAGACTCTATTGATTATGTAGCATGCTATATTAACAGCTTCAACCCAAAATTAAATAGGTAATTCATATTCACTAAGCATTGTTCTAGCAATTTCTTGTAGGGTTCTATTTATTCTTTCTACAACACCATTCTACTGAGGTGTTCTAGGGGCAGAGAAATTGTGACTATAACCATTTTGTGAGCAAAAGGATTCAAACTCTTGATTTTCAAACTCACGACCATGATCACTTCTTAAAGATATAATTTTAAGGCCACTAAGATTTTCTACATACTTGGCATACTTAGTAAAATAAGAGCAGGCTTCACTTTTGTGAGCCATGAAGAAGGTCCAGGTATATCTAGAGAAATCATCTACGAGAACATAAACGTAGTGCTTACCATTTAAACTAGAAACTCTAGATGGTCCAAAAAAATCCATGTGAACCAATTCAAGAGGTTAATAAGTAGAAACTTCTTTCTTTGATTTGAAAGAGATTTTGTGTTGTTTTCCCTTTTGACAAGGATTACACACTTTGTCATGTGGAAACTCGAGTTTGGGTAAGTCTTTAACTAGGCCTTTTCTAGTTATATTTCTAAGGGAGTGAACGTTACAGTGTCCTAGTCTCCTATTCTAGAGACAAGACTCTTTATGAAATACACTTAAGCATGAAACATTTTGAGAAGCTAAGGAATCTAAATTAACAGAATAAACATTCTCATTCCTTGATGCAGAAAATACTAATTCATCTTTAGAATTAAAGACATTACATGAATCATTTTCAAATTTAACATGACATACATCATCACATAATTGTGAGATACTAAGCAGATTATATTTTAAGACATTAAAAAACAGTAATTTAGAAATTAAAATCGAATTAGAGTTACCAATATGGCCTAATCCAATGATCTTCCCTTTGGCATTGTCAGCAAATGTGACATGTCCTCCATCTAATTTTATCAGATTCTTGAAGCATGAGTAGTCTCCTATCATGTGCCTTGAACATCCACTGTCCTAGTACCATAGATTCTTGCAGGAGCTCTTTAAGCAGCTTTCCTATAACATGATCAAGCAAAGACAGATTTTGGTACCCATACTTGTTTGGGTCTAGTAACATTAGTAATAAGTGCTTTAGGAACCCATATTTGTCTCATAGGTTTCCTATAAGCATTATGTAAAGTATTTGAAAAATAAACTATATTTGGTCCACAAAAACTTGAATCAGTAGAGTATGTATCATGACTTGAGCTAATTGAGTTGTGTCCAGAACTGGGAACAAAACTTTATGTCCTAGACTTTGAAAAAAAATTCATTCTACTAAGGTTTCTTTTACCAGGTTTATAACCAATGCCAGTATTGTATTTAGGAGAAATTTGTTTTACTAGCATTTGGGCAAGGGTATTTTTACCATTAGTAAACTTTTCTAAGTCACTTTTTAATTACTCATTAGAAATTTTTAATTCATTGTTTTCTTTGAGCAGTTGAGCATTTTTCTCCTTTTCAGTAGTAAGTTCAGATTTAACATTTGTAGTGAGAGCATGTTGTTTCTTCAATGATTTATTTTTATCTTTTAATTCATTGCATGTATCTTTAAGCATGTTGCAATATTAAAACATTTCTTAATTAGTCATATTTTTAGAGTCACTTTCCTCTTTAGAATAGTATGAATTATGTACAGAAGAGTTTAGTGTTACCTCAGATGTGTTTGTCATAAAACACATATCGGCTTTGTTAGCCTGTTCATCATGTGATGTCTCTGAGTCGATTGAACTATCCTCAAAGGAACTCCAAGTTGCCTTCATTGAATTTTTGTACTTATTGTCCTTATCCTCATACTTCTTTTTATATTTGAGCTTTAGACAGTCAACATTTATATGTCCTTTGCTCTTACATTCATAGCATACAATTTCATCAGTTTTATCACTTCTTTTCCAGTACTTTTTCCAGTTTCATTTTTGATCATACTTTCCCTTGAAGTTAGGATTTCTGAAAAAGTTCTTCCTTTTGTAGAATCATTTGAATCTTCTGGAAAGTTGGGCCATATCCTCATCATTTTAATGTGATGATTGTTCAGTGGTGGAACTTTCTACAGAAGCTTCCAGTTTCCCTTTGTCTTTGTGCTTCGAGAAGGTGGTCTTGAATGCTATAGATTTCCTCTTTGGTTCATCCTCTGCTTCTTTGTTTAATTTCAACTCTTCCCCATACATCATTAGTTTCCCAATGAGTTATTTTATAGGTAGCTTGCTGATGTTTCATGATTCTCTAATAGAGACAGAGGTTCCCCTCCATCTTTCAGGTAGACATCTAAGGATTCCCATGATCTGTTCTTTGGTAGTGACTTATCTTTCTAGAGAAATCATTGTGTTGAAAATCTCATTGAACCTGAGATACATGTCAGAAATAGGCTCATCAGGTTTCATTTTAAAATTATCATATTTTATAGTATAAGTATTAAGTCTCATTTCCTTTACACTAGATGTGCCTTCATGTGAGACAAACTAGGTATCCCAAATTTCATGGGCAGTTTTACAAGAAGAAATCCTATTAAATTCTTCATCTCCTAAGGAAAAATATAGAGCATTCATGGCTTTGAAATTGTTATTATAAGAAAGTTTTGTAGGTTCATCCCATATAATTATATCAATCACAGGAATTTTGTATTCATCTATAATGGATGACCAAATTTCAAAGCTCATGCTCTCTAGATGCATTTTCATTTTAATTTTCCATTGAGCATAATTGGTTCCATTAAAGAATGGTGGTATGTTGGTTGCAACACCTTCCAATATATTATCCATACTAACAAATTACTTTAAAAGATCTAGAAATTTATAATTAAGAAAAATTTATAGATCTTTAAAGTACAACTACAATCACAGTTGAGTAAGATTACACAGAGTCCTAATAAAGTAACCTTTGATACCAAATGTTGTTCGGAGTAGTTTACTCAAGAGGGGAGGGGTGAATTGAGTAAATATAAAAATTTTTGTTACAGAAATATTATTTTAGAAGAAATGGTTTTCCCCAATAATAGATACAACCTAGTTAATCAAGGTTATACTATTATAAGAGTTTGACTGTTTAAACAACTTCTTAGAAGATTGATTAATTATCAGTAATCTTAATATGTATTATTAATATTACTTTTGAAGTTATCCTACTAAGAAAAATCAGTTATAACTTTTTTCCAAGACTAACTATCAAAGTGAAATTAGAGTTTTCTGGATTATGCAATAAAGAAGTAAAACAGAGAAGACTAAATTTAAATAGCACAACGGATATGAAACAAGTGGTTCAGTCTCAGGCCAGACCTAATCCACTCCACTTGGTGATCACCTACCACTAAGCAGTTTATATAAATAAACTTTGATCCACACCCTAGACCAGGGTTAACAACAGTACACAGACTGTCCAGGTCACACATGGACCTCTTCCACAGTTTTCATGGGTAAACAAAAATAATAACCAGGCCATATAGGGACCTCTTCCATAGTTGTCGTGGGAAAACAAAAGTATAAAGAGTTTAGTGTAAGGATTTAGAAATACATCAGTTTAGTACAGGAGTCAGTGTGTATATGGAATATACATAGTATACACAATGCTCAAGAAGTAAGTAAAAGAATCACTAAGAGAGAGTAGATATGAGTTTAAAAATATCTAGTGATTTGAAGTGCAGCTTTGGACTCCTTTGATTAAGCAGAAATGCTTCTGAGTCCTTCTCTGGTGTTTTTCTTGAAAAACAGAGTGTCATGCTTCAGCTTGTGTTCTTCAAGAGTTTTGACAATGTGAAGATGTTCTCTAGATTCTAGGGTAATTCGTATGTTCTTCAGTAGAGTCATATTGCATGCATGTGAAAATGCTTTCTTTGAAATTCCTACAAAGTGTTCTTCGTGGTCGTGCTCACAGGCTTGTTTTTCATTCAGTATCATGCGCTATAGTTGTTGGGAACTCTCCACTCTTTATCTTCGAATGCATGTGTTTTAGCCAACAGGTTCCATGTGTTTTGTACCTCGTACCTCATACTATGTATACAAAGAAACATTAATTATGTCAGTGCATTGAAGGTATCAAATATGACCGTTAAACATTAAATTGGAAGACGACAAAATAGTTTAAGAAACGGTGTCACAGTAAGTTGTGAGAATGGTGTATCCTTCACGGTGTCTGAGTGTCACGGTGTCTGAGTGTCATGGTCTAATTTTCATGATGTCTGAGTGTCACGGTTTGAGTGTCACAGTGTCTGAGTGTCACGATGTCTGAGTGTCACGGTCTGAGTGTCACGGTGTTTGAGTGTCACGGTTTGAGTGTCACGATGTCTGAGTGTCACGGTGTCTGAGTGTCACGGTCTGAGTGTCACAGTTTCTGAGTTTCATGGTGTCTTAGTGTCATGGATAAGTGTCACGATATCTGAGTGTCACAGTGTCTTCCTCATGGTGTCTTGCTTCATGGTGTCTTGCCCACGGTGTCTGGCTTACGGTGTATTGTACTTAGGCAAATAACAGTATTCAGACTTAAACAGTAATATGAATGGAATGGATTGAGCTTAACCATTATAAATCATGAGTGAACTTGAAACATAAATACACATGATTCGATATAATTTATAGGATTTAACTAGGTTGAATAAGATTTGTGATCATTAATGAGATTTGGGATTATTAATGATATTTGTGATCATTAAAACATGATTAATACATGAGGAGTCCAACACATATTCTATGAGAGCATAACACAAGACATGGAATTATGGAATACACATAATCATATAAAACCATTTCCATATTAGTCAAATATCATTTATAATACCATTATAGTATACAAAGTTCTTTACTAAACTGAGTTCAGTCCCCATTCTAGCCCTGTATTATTGAACCAAGTTCACTCCTCATTATAGTCCTATCTATCTCATGGGATATAAATATTTATCCAATGAATTGGAGGGATATATAAGTCCCATACATCACATAATGAAAACCATACATATGTGTGCCACACAAACATAATTCATTCATCATACTAGAAACTATAAAAAGAAATGGGTTTCATACACATCATTCCATCATAACATAACCCACATAAAAGAAATGGGTTTCATAAATATCATTCCATAATAAATATAAACCAACAATAAAAATAATAGGGATAATATCCTTGAAAAATATCCCCAATAAAGCATAAGTAACATCAAATAATGTAATCATAATTGGAAAATAATTTTGAGAGATCACTTTAAAATAATTCTTGAGGAAAATACCATTTCTTCTTTAAAAACATTTTCTTTTATTAAAATTCCATGCAATTTTAAATGTTTTTTTTGAAAATAAACTTGTAATATTTTAAGGTAATATTAAAGAAATTAAAGATTCATGAAGGTTGAAAAATCCATTTATTACATATAAGTTAAAAAAACATTTATTTCATATTTTTTTTTCCTGAAAAAGTCACAAAGAATCCCGTTTGGAAAATGACAAAAAGATTCATTTCAAACCGTTTAGTAAAAAATCACACATGTGTAAAAATGAATTTAAAAAATTATAGAATAATAATAAAATCATTTAAGATTTTTTTATGAAACATTTATATGGAAGATAAATATTCCCCAACAGATACATATAAACAATCCTGAATAATAACGAGATTGTGAAATTAACCCTTACCTTAGTCAGATTTCCTTCTTATGTATCTGAACCTAATGTATAATGGTTTAAATAATATTATTAATTTATACTAGAACCATATCCATATTCATATCTATGATATAATATATGATCCTCTTATATCATCTTATCACCCGTTTGTTAATAATATTTTATTATTATCATTCTCTTAGGTGTTAACTGCTTCATTTTCCTATGCATGTTTTGTCGTATAAGTCCTAGTTCTTGTGCATAGTATATAGTTACGTCATCTAAAGAATGATATTAAGGTAATATATATCATATTTATTCATTATATACATTTATAGAATCATTTTTTATAGTGAACATGGAAAATGAATCGCATCACGTCGTGGAGATGGTAGGCCGTACGTACGCACAAGCGATTGTATCATTCCGTTAATGGAGAAATGGTAAGGACGAGGATGGTATAATAATTTTATTTATAAAATAAATATAATGTTATAATTATCATATATATATATATAATTTCCATCATTATACCCATCCAAATAAAGTGGTGATGAAAAACTGATTACACCACGACGTGGAGACGGTAATCCATACATAGGCAAGCACAATCATTTTTTTCGTATGATGGATAAAAGGTGGAATATGGTTGTTACATAATAATAATAAAATATCATCATATGGGTGATACTGTATTTATTTCTTTATTATGGAAACAACACATGAATAGGAAGCAGAAGAAGAAATAATCTTGAAAGAGTTGGTAAAGACGATTACCTCTTCTTTAGAGAACTTACTTTAGATCTCCTATTAGGGACACTAAAGTTGGTATTTTGAGAAAACCAGAACCTATAGAATGTGGATAGGGAAGTTTAGGAGATAAATTGGTAGGGTATTTTTGAGATTTAAGTCTCAATGTTATGTGAAGAAGTGAGGGAGAAGGTTTCCTTTTATAATTGAGGTGAGAGTCACTTTTGGAATTTTCTCAAAATATTAATTTATAATAAATTAAATCTCAATCCAAATACCTAAAAAAGGCATGTATTAAAATATAAGATGATATAAGCTTTTAATTTCATCAAAAAATATATTTAAGAAAAGTTTTGATATTATTTTAAACCTTATCATTTTAGTTAACACTTAATTAACATATTTTAATTTTAACTAAGGTAACAATTTTTTCAATATTAAAAGGATGAAATTTTTACTTATGTGATGTCAATTAAATCATAAATGAACAATTTATAACATTTTAGACTGTATTATATATATATATATATATTATTTTTAATGATGTTTTATGATTTTTAAATAATTTAATAAAATATTATTTTTAAAAAATATCACTAGTGTCAATTTTGATACTATTCATCACTTGGACTTTCAAAATATCAATAAAACAAGTTAAATTAAAAAAAATATTTTATTATATCTCTAATAGGTCAAGGTCATATTTAAAATTCTTTTATCACATTAATTATCTAAAATTATATTTATTTTAATATTTTTAGTAACATCTCTTTGATATTCCCATTAATAAAATAATCACTACATTAGTGTTGTGTAATTATTTAATATAATTATTTGTTCACTAAAAATTAAAAATTAGATACCATGAAGAAGATAAATATTCTATATTTTTGAATAATATTTATAGTCAAATATATATTTTGGGTATCCCTATATTAAAAATGGTATAGTATTTAAAACATAAATGTGACAACTTTAATTTTTTATTAAATAGAATATTATAAGTATTATAATATCATCTAAGTAGCCCAAAAAGCCAAAAATAAATTTTTATGAGGAAAATATGTTTATTAAGTTAAAAATTTATATTTAGGTTCATTCATAACAAACCTTTGGCCCCATGTGGACACATAAGGGATATTTAAGACAAAGAAAGTGACATTTTGTGACTTTCTTTGATTTAAATATTATATAAGTCATTTTCATGGAAAAGTATCTATTAAAAAACTTAATTTAGATCCTAATGTGTTAAGGGTCTAATTATATTCATAAAATAAAATTTGGACATGTGTTAGGGTCATTTTATAGTCCCTATTATTTTATTTTTAACCTAAATTACCCAATTTACCCTTTACCATAGTAACAAAATTTACCTAGATTGCTATTCATATTGGAAAAAATTAAAATTAACCTATTAAATAAATTTTTACCTTTTGAATCCAAATTTGGAATCAATTTTTCAAAATTCAAAAAATAAAATTTGTAGAATTTAATTTAAAATAAAATCGGTAAAATGCCATGAAAAAGAGTTTTTTGAAAAAATTCCCTTTTAAAATAAAATGTTTATATAATAAATTCATGTAAAAAATACTTTTAAAAAACCATAATTGGACCAATTAAAATTTAAAATTAATCCAAAACATAATTTGAACTTGTAAGGACTTTAAAAAAAATACAGTTTTCAATAAAAAACAGTATTTTCACTATTCCTTAAAAATAAATGTTTTTTGAATAAAATAATTTTAAGATAATTTTGACATGATTAATTCAAAAATGAAATTAAATTTTTCAAATAAATTTTATAGAAATTCTAAAAATTAATTTTCATTCATAAATATAATAAAAACTCATTTATGAAGAAAACATATTTTTAAAGAATAAAGTGATTTTACTAAAATTGTGTGATTATTTTATAAGAACTTACCAATAAATTCATACCGAGTTTTAGATTTATATTTATTTCAAAAATTAGTTATTCATATTTATCCCCACAAATTTAACATCTAGGTTATACTAATAGTGTCTCGCGGTTCATTTAAACTCATGGTTTCATGCAACACAAGCTATTGAAGAATTAAAATTATTTAAGGGTAAATATTTCAAAAAAATATTTGAATGTTACAGGCTTTGATACAAAGTGAGATAAACCTATCTTTATTTTAAATCATTATTATTTGTTAAATATTACATCTCACAAGTAATCACACAATCCCAAGAATGAATGGTTTAGTGTCTTTAAGGACCAGATACACAAGAAATTTATTCTATGATACTTGTGAACATTTATATACAATTGTTCTATAGTAGAATCCATTCTAGACTTCTCATAAGTTATACCCATATTCATAACCTAGGTAATGGAAATATAAAAAATGGGCGATCTCAAACGACTGGTAAAGGAAAACTTATCAACATGTCATCAAGGGTTAGATAATAAGAAGATGAGGAAACATGATCAGGGGACAAATATCTTATTAAAAATAACATAAAACTAAAAGAGTTGTCCATAAGTCATGATAAAAGGATATATAATCTTAAATGAAAAAACATATACCATGATAAATGTAACATCCTAGGTATTTATAGAATAATACCCTTTCACATCTATTAATATTTATGAATAAGATATTAATTTTACGTTAAAGGGACACTTTGTCTGATAGCATACTTGACATGCAACAACAGGTTTCTTCAAAATCTTACGTTGCACACAACATGAAGTTATACCGAAAAATAATACAATAATAATATTATTATTTTAAATAGAAATTAACGCTTAGCCATTGTATTGGTGAGAATGAACAGAACTAACTAAAATATGATTATACATGTTTGTTAATTTTTTTTACATTTATCCAATAAAATTTAGAGTCTTAAAATTAGAATGAATCCAATTTTAAGCATAAAATACTCTAATATTTTTAAAAGAATGTTTTACCACCTTTTGATGGAGAACCCTTTTTAAATATAGTTTTTGTCACTTTTATATGTTATATTTGAAAAAATAAACTTCTTATTTATAATCGTAACATAAAAATTTACTTTGGTTGAAATTTTGGTATTTTTTTGATGAAATTCATATTTTAATGAATAGTGAAAAATACTGCATTTTAATTCAAAACAGTATTTTCATATAATTTATTTATATAGTTAGATTGTCATTTTAATTAGTTTTAAAGTGTAATTGGATTATTTTTTATCATTTAGTCCAATTTTGGTCATTGGAAGTAATTTTCCATTGAAATTGGACATAAGAAAATGTCAATCTTTTAATAGTTAATACTTCTTAAAAACTGGCCTTTTGGTTTTAACAATGAGAATTAATTTTAAATTAATTTATACCAATTATATGTTTTTAATTTAGAAAAATTGATTCCATATTTTTAATCATACGTTCCAAATTTTGTAAATAGGTAACTTTTATTTTAGGGCATTATGAATAGTAACTTTAGTAATTATTTTATTTACCATGGTTAAAGGGTAAATCTGATAAATAAGAGTAAAAATAATATTATAATAGTATAAAACTACCCTAAAACATGTACTAATCCTATTATATGATATTTTTATGACCATTTTAATCCTTGGGTCTATTTTGGGATCCCATGGATACACTTGGATGTGATAATGGCATGTTATAAGAATTAATTTAAAGTAAAGAGAAATATAACATAAACTTGTATCTTTTACTAAAACAATTTTAATACAGGGTTATGTAACTTATCTATTTGACTAAAAATAGTAATTAGAAATATAAAAATATTTCCTACATCATGTTATTTTATTTATAATTTTTAGACATTAAATAAATAATTATATTTACGACCCAATGATGATGCAGTGATTGCTTCATTAATAAATGATTCAAATAAATGATATTATAAATATTAAAATAAATATTATTTGAAATAATTAATGTCATACACGAATTATATAGGTGAATATTACATTATATGATTGATTCAATGTTTTTTTTGAAGGAATCAAGTTGTTATGAATTTGTAAAAAAGTCAAGTATGAATAGTGTCCAAAATTGACATAATTCATAACTTAAAATATAAAATAGTTTATTAAATGATATTAAATTCCTAAAAATATAATATTATTCCAAATGGTTAATATAAGTCCAAATATTTCATAAATGATTTTTTGGGTCATTTTACATGATATGGTAATTACATTAACCCATAATGTGTAAATGACATGACATGAATGTAAGATTAAAAAGGGTAAAATAAGGGTTAAACAAAAAAGATAAGGATAAAAAAATATTCAAAACTTGTATAAATTTTTTTGGATGATTTTTATTCCAAAAAAAATCATCTTATATTCTAATTAAATGAGTTTTGGACATTTTTTAATTGAAATTGAATTTATAATAAAATAACATTTCAAGAATTTCCTAAAGTGCCCCTCCTCCCTCTTATAAAAGGCCACCACCTCTACCCGCTTACTCACACATCTAAAGCCCCCTAAATCATATAAATTCTACTAAAATATTCTTCTAATATCCCTCCCTTCCTCCCTGAATCCTTATCTTGGGTATACGATAATTCGAGAAAGCCTTTTGGCTCAAATAAAAATAAGTTACCTAATTTAGAGGTAACATCTTCTCTTAAGTTCTTTTATTTTATTTTCCTTATCCACTTTCTATGATATTATTATTCTTTGATTACATAACAATATAAGTATACTAAATATACTAGTATGTTTTTATGAGAATTATTCAAACTACACTTACACACACCTCCATCTAATGGATACGAACACACTATTTCTATGTACGGCGAACTACTGCCACACGAAACGATGATTGTTCAATTATATCCTACCACCTCTCATGGTGGCCATTATGATGGAACTGTATTTATATATAATATATATTATATTTATACTATCTTTATTCTTATGTAATTTTTATTTACAATATAACTTTATTCTTTCCAAGATGTGTAAATATGATAATTTCATTTGAGGAAGTGTGTGGACTACCGCCCCCTCAAAGTGATATGAATTGTTAATGATATACATGGAACATATAAAGGATGGTTTTATTGAACCTATGATACATAAATGACATAAATATAATACTGGTATTATAATGTACATTTATATCATTTTATTATTATTCTTTTAATATGAAAAAGAAATGAAAGTAGCATTCATGCATACGTACGACCTACCGTCTCCATGAATGGTGCATTTAATTTCTTATCTCCAAATATTATGGAAATTATAAATACATATATACTGGATATATATGATATTTAAATCATGAATAATATTCTGGAGATGATGGACTTTTGACCACATGGACAATTTACATCAAAATAAGTTCACTTTTCAACTCAAGTACCAAATATCGAAAAAACGACTGATATGAACTTAAATAATTATGTAATTTCTATAAAATGATGATAAGTAATATAAAATGAATAATAAAATTGAAAAAGGTTATGAAGAAAATAGAAATTTACCTAAGTTTATTATTCAGGAATATAAAGAACGAACAAGACAAGTCAGACTCAAGGTAAGAGACTTCTTATCAATCTTCTTTCATTGAGTAATATTTTGATAATATACACCTCATTATTTTATATGGTGTATAATAAACCCCTTTGAATTTTAATTTCATTCAAAGGGAATCTTTTTTTTATGAAGTGTTTTACTAAACAATAAAAAGGAATGTTTTTAACATATGCGGCAACAACGACTTCTCCACCGCCATAACTGTTATTTGATATTTAGATTCCCATATAAGAATTAATGTTTTTAAAAGGAAAATAAATCCTATATTCACTTTTTGGGTGTTTTGTTATTGAAAATGGTTTTGAAAGTGGATTTACTATTTCAATATCTTGAAATTATTTCTTGTGATTGTAAATGAAATGTTATTAGTGAAATGTTGATATTTGAAATATCTTACGTGTTATGATTATAGAATGGTACTTGGACATTTGACAGGTGGTTAAATGATAAACCAATTACGGGTGGTTATGTGATAAACCAAATTATGGGTGGTTCCATGATAAACCAAGGACAGGTGGTTACATTATAACTTCCAATGCATTGGGTATGAAAGTCAGCCGTATGACTATCCCATTTAATGATATGTGTGTAAGTCAACCGTATGGTTATTCCATTTAAGTAAGTTTATGTCCCAAGTTACCTTTATATGTTATATGTTTCTTTCTATGGCCTTTATGGTAATATTTTTGTTACAAAAAGGGTAAGCAATAAGCTTATATTTAGTGAAGTAAATTTACTACTTATTAAATGTGAAAAGTATTACTTTGTGATAAAGTATTCATGGTTTTCATGTTATCCCAAGACTAATAGTTTTCCTTATTTGTGTATCTCTTACTAATCTTTTTATGCTCATCCTAAGTTTTGAAATGTTTTTCAAAGGGATTAAAGAAGAATAGAGTCAAGGATTGGATTAAGGAAAATTCATGCTGTTTAAAACATGAAACAAAACATGTTTATTTTTAAAGAGTTTTTGTTTTATGAAAAAATGGATAGTGAGTAGAAGTGTCTACTTGTAATATTCAAGTTGGTATGTATAAACTATAACCTAATTATCTAAATCTATAAACCTGAAAAGATCCCTGATGTGAATTAAAGTCAAATTATTGACTTATCTCAAGATTAAGTAATGTTTAAGGTTGGGGTCTTATAGTTGGTATCAGAGGTCAGTTTAGATAACTTCAGAAGTTAGAATATTTTTAATAGAATATCCATAATTTTTTTACTTTATGGTCAAATTTAAATGATATAGAATTTTAATATTTCCACATTGCTTTATCTAAGAAAGGTTTTTTCAGAATGGTTTTTCGTAGAGGAAACATGGCATCTATGTTGGGGAAGCATACAAAGGGAAATAACCTTCCAAATCAATTTTCAGAGATGGTAAAAATTGGAAATGAATAGTTTGATGTAGTGATGGGTCATTTGACTCAAGTGATAAATGGTTGTGGTGTCCATGCATGAGATTAACCAGACCAAACACAGAGGTATATGTTGATTGTAGAGCATTTCATGAGGTAACGTCCGCCATCATTCAGAGGATCATCTGACCCTGTGCAAGATGAATGGTGGATTAAAGCATTAGAAAAATATTTTTGATGTAATGGATTATTCCGACAATCAAAATGTTAGTCTTGCTTTTTATCATTTTGAAGGTGAATTTGATCAGTGGTGGTTAATTATTAAAAATATCAGAGGAAGTGAAGAGAGTGACACTATGGAATGAGATGAATTTAAGAATATATTCCTTGATAAATACTTTCCTAAGGATGTTTGACTTATGATGGGAAATAAATTCTTGGAATTGAGACAAAATGAGGAAGATTCTATGGATGCATATGAAGGAAATTTCACCCGTTTGTCAAGGTACGTCCCAAATTTTATTCGGGATATTGATTGTAATATAAATCGGTTTTACTCAGGATTGAAGCTGAAATATTGAAGGGAGTTATCTTCCCGTGAGTTAAAAAGCTATGAGAAACTTGTCCGATGTTCTAAGAAGGTATAAATGGAGTTTTATGATGATCAAGTATTCCATGAGAGAAAATAAAAGAAGTAATCCAATTGGAAGGCAATGGGAAATAATTCATTAAAGAAGTTTGGAGGTATGAAAACCAAATTTCCAACTTGTGAGAAGTGTGGTAAAAAGAATCCTGGATAATTCCTATAAAAGTCTGGGAAGTGCTTCTAATGTGGTAATATTGGTCATATTGATCATAAATATAAGGAATATGATCATGCAGGCAATGAAAAACCAGTGGTAAGATGTTTTAGTTGCAATGAGATAGGACATAATGACAATGTGTGCCCAAATTTGATTACCCAGGGTAGAAACCAGCAAGATAGAAAGCATAAGGGAATGGAAAAATCATTTTCAACTAATATGGTTGATGTGGGACCATCAAATTAAGTAGTTATGGGTATGTTACATATTTCTTCAAAATATTCCAATACTCTATTTGAATCTGGATCTTTACATTTTTTCATTTTCGAGAGCTTTGCTAGTAAATTAGATATAGAACCTCATGAAAGTGATATAGAACTTTTGGTAAAGACTCCGAGTGGAAGTATTAAATCAACTGAGATTTATAGGAATATTCCTCTTATCATTAGTGGGATAGTCTTTCTGGAAAATCTTGTTGAACCATCTATAGTAGAATTTAATATCATTTTGGGTATGGATTGGATGTCAGTTCATCATGCTAAAATATATTGTAAATCCAAGAATGTTTTATTCAATGATTTCATACCTTTGATAACATATCAAGAAACTGATAGATTTATTAAATATTGTAGTTAAAGTTATTTAGCTCATGTTGTTGAAAATAAAGAAACAATTTTGATTGGTGACATTCCAGCAGTGAATGAATTCACAGATTTTTTTCCTGATGAATTTCCTAGTATTATTCCCAATCGGGAGGTTGAATTTAGTTTTGATTTAGTGCATGATGTAAAACCTATTTCTAAACCCCCTTATCAAATAGATGAAGTAGAATAGGTGGAATTAAAAAATCAGTTGCAAGAATTAATTGATAAAGGTTTAATTCGACCTAGCACTTAACTATGAGGTGATCCGGTTTTATTTGTCAAAAAGAAATATGGTTCTGTGAGAATATGTATTGATTATAGAGCCTTGAATAAAATCACTATTAAGAAAAAGTATCCATTTCCTCATATTGATGATTTGTTTGATCAACTCCAGGGAGCTCAATATTTTTCAAAGATTGATTTGAGGTATGGGTACCATCAGCTGATGGTGAAGGAGGATGATATTCAAAATATAGCTTTCCGAACAAGATGCGGGCATTATGAGTTTTTAGTTATGCCCTTTGGGTTATCTAATGCTCCTGCTTTATTTATGAATCTCATGAATGGAGTATTTAATCAGTTTATAGACTAGTTTGTGGTTGTGTTTATAAATGATATCTTGGTATATTCTAAAAGCTGAGAGGAATAATAAAGTCACTTAAGGATTGTTTTGAAAACCTTAAAAGAAAAGAAACTATATGGAAAGTTTAGTTAGAGTGATTTTTTGCTGCAAAAAATTTATTTACTTGGTCATATTGTTTCTAAAGATGGAATAAATATTGACCCTTTTAAAACAAAAGTTGTGGAAGAGTGGACAAGACCTAACAATATCACAGATATTCATAGTTTTCTTGGATTAGTGGGTTATTACTGAAGGTTTGTTGAAAATTTTTCTCAGTTATCTATCCCACTAACTAGGCTAACACGTAAGGGAGTTAAGTTTATCTGGACAAAATAATGTGATGATTGTTTTTAGGAGCTGAAAAGAAGATTGGTAAATGCTCCAGTTTTGTCCTTTCCTTCCAGGAATGGTGAATTTTTTATCTATAGTAATGCATCATTTAAAGTACTTGGATGTGTCCTAATTAAGAATGATTAGGTAATTTCTTATGATTAATGTCAATTTAAACCTCATGAATCAAATTAATCTACACATGATTTGGAATTATCTACTGTTGTTTTTTCATTAAAAACTTAGAGGAATCATTTGTATGGCGTAAAGTGTGAAATATATACTGATCAAAAAAGTTTTAAGTATATATTCAATCAGAAAGAATTAAACATGAGACATAGGATATGGATAGAATTAATCAAGGATTATGATTTCATGATCCATTACCATCCAGAAAAGGAAAATAAAGTGGTTGAATATTTGAGTTGAAAGAGTAATGCTACATTAACCACGCTATGTTTGGAATGAGATAATTTGGATTCTAATTTGATGAATTTTGTATTGAAAGTTGTTGGTGTGGGGAATTCCTCTATTTTTTTTTCAGGTGGTAGTGAAATCATCTTTATCAAACAAAATTAAGCAAGTATAGAAAGAAGACAGTGAGTTACAGAAAAAGGTAGAATTGGTTCAGAAGGGTAAGTTACCTGAATTTAACATTAATAAAGATTGTGTTTTGAGGTTTGGAAAGAGATTACATGTGCCTTGTGATTCACAACTGAAGAAAGAGTTGTTACGTGTAGCTCATAGTTCTTCGTTTTTAGTTCATCATGGCAGTACTAAGATGTATAGAGATCTTCAGGAGTATTTTTGGTGGGATGAAATGAAAAGAGATATTTTTTACTTTACTGTGAAGCGTTTGATTTTCTAAAAGGTTAAAGTAGAGAAAAAGTTACCAAAAGTGATGCTTTAGTGATTTCTAGTGCCATAGTAGAAATGGGAAAATGTGTCCATAGATTTCATAGTGGGATTACCAAAAACCTCTCAAGGTAACAATGCAATCTAGGTTATTATTGATCGATTGACTAAATCTACTCACTTTATTCCTATTCGAGATACTATGTCTCTAGATCAACTTTCTCAATTGTATATTAAAGATATAGCCAGGTTACATGGAGTTCCCCTCTCCATTGTATCTGAATGTGATCCTAGGTTCACTTATAACTTTTGTAAAGGCCTTTATAAGTCATTGGGAACTGAATTAAATTTCAGTACATATTTTCATCCTCAATTAGATGGGAAGTCAAAATGACCAATTTAGACCTTGGAGGATATGATACATTCTTTTTCAATGGATTACCAGGGAAGTTGGGATCAACATATTTCTTTGGTTGAATTTTCTTATAATAACAGTTTTCATTCCAATATACAGATGATACCATTTGAGGTATTATATGGAAAGTGGTGTCGAACTCTAGCTTTTTGGGATTAAGTAGGTGAAAGGAAGTTGATGGGACCAGAATTGGTAGAAAAATTTCAGTTGATTCAGAAGCACATGAGGACAACACAAAGTAGGCTGAAAAGTTATGTGGATAACCAAAGGAAGGATCTTTCTTTCAAGGTATGTGGTCATGTATTTCTCAAAGTTTCTCCATGGAAAAGTGTGATGTGTTTTGGTAAAAAGGGAAAGCTGAGTCTGAGGTTCATTGGACCCTATGAAATCTTGGAGAAAGTTGGATCAGTTGCCTATAGGGTGGCTGTAACTCTAATTTTATCCCAGGTACATAATGTTTTTCATGTTTCAATGTTGAGGAAATATATATTGGATCCATCTCATGTTTTGAGTCTAGAGGTAGTTCAGTTGGAAGAGAATCTTTCTTACGAGGAACAACTAGTACAGATTCTTGACCATAGAGAGAAAGTGTTGTGGAATAAGGTGATTCATTAGGTAAAGGTTTTGTGAAAAAACCATATGGTTGAAGATGCAGCATGATAATCTGAAAATGTTATGAGGGATAAATACCCCCACTTATTTGATAAGTAAATAAAATTACAGGGACATAATTTCCAAAAGGGGGAATGGTGTAGCATCCCGGGTATTTATAGAATAATACCTTTTCATATCTATTAATATTTATGAATAAGATATTAATTTTATGTTAAATATATGATTTGTACAATAGCGTACTCGACATGAAATAACATGTTTCTCTGAAATCTTATGTTGCACACAACATTGAGTTATACCAAAAAATAATACAATAATAATAATATTATTTTAAATCATAGTTAACTCCTAGATGTTGTATTAGTAGGAATTAAAAGAAATAACTACAATATGATTATACATGTTTGGTAAATGTTTTTACATTTATCCAATAAATTTTAGAGGCTTAAAATGAGAATGAATCCAATTTTAAGCATAAAATACTCTAATATTTTTAAAAGGCCATTTTACCACCTTTTGATGGAGAAACCTTTTTAAATATAGTTTTTGTCACTTTTATATGTTATATTTGACAAAATAAAATTATTATTTAGAATCATAACATCAAAATTTACTTTGTTTAAAATTTTGGTATTTTTCTGATGAAATTCATATTTTAATGAATAGTGAAAAATACTGCATTTTAATTCAAAATTGCCATTTCATATAATTTATTTATATAGTTAGATTGTATTTTTAATTGGGTTTAAAGTTTAATTAGATTATGTTTTTATCTTTTAATCCAATTTTGGTCATTATAAGTAATTTCCCATTGAAATTGGACATAAACACATGTTAATCTTTTGATAGTTATTACTTCTTAAAAACCCGCTTTCTAGTTTTAACAACGAGAATTAATTTTAAATTAATTTCTTCCAATTATGTGTTTTGAATTTGAAAAAATGGATTCTATATTTGGAATCATAAATTCCAAATTGTGTAAATAGGTTCCTTTTTTTGGGCATTATGAATAGTAACTTCAGTAATTATTTTATTTACCATGGTTAAAGGGTAAATCTAGTAAATTAGAGTAAAAAAATAATATTATAATAGTATAAAAATACCCTAACACATGTCCTAATCCTATTATATGAGATATTTACGACCATGAGTGTCCTTGGGTCAATTTTGGTACCCCATGTAGCCACTTGAGTGTGATAAGGACATGTTATAAGAATTAATTTAAAGTAATGAGAAATATAACATAAAATTTTATCTTTTACTAAAAAAATTTTAATATAGGGTTATATAACTGATCTATTTGAATAAAAATATTCATTATAAATATAAAAATATTTCCTACATCATGGTATTTTATTTATAGTTTTTATACATTAAATAAATAATTTTATTTATGACACAATGATGATGTAGTGATTAATTCATTAATAAAGGATTCAAATAAATAATATTATAAATTTTAAAATAAATATTATTTGACATAATTAATATAATCCAAAAATTATCTAGGTGAATATTATATGTTATTATTTATTCATTGTTTTTTCTAAAGAATCAAGTTGTTATGAATTTTTAAAAAAGTCAAGTATGAATAGTGTCCAAAATTGACACAATTCATAACTTAAAATATAAAATAGTTTATTAAATGATATTAAATTCCTAAAAATATAATATTCAGAAAAATGGTTAATATAAGTCAAAATATTTCATAAATTACTTTTTGTGGGTTGTTTGACATGATATCATAATTACATTAATCCACAATGTGTAAATAACATGATATCACAGTAAGATTAAAAAGGGTAAAATAAGGTTTAAACCAGAAAGATAAGGATAACACAATATTTAAAAATTGTATAAAAAATATTGGATGATGGGTATTATAATAAACATAATCTTATATTATAATTAAATGAGTTTTGGACCTTTTTTAATTGAAATTTAATTTATAATAAAATAATATTTCAAGACTTTCTTAAAGTGCCCCTCACCCCTCTTATAAAAGGCCATCACCTATACCCACTTAATAACACCTATAAATCCCATTGGATCGTCCAAATTCTACTCATATAATCTACCATCATCCTTCCCTTCCTACTAGAAGCCTTAACTTGAACAGAAGGCAATTCAAGAAATCCTTTTGGCTCAAATCAAAAGAAGTTACCCGATTTAGAGGTAACGTATTCTCTCAAGTTCTTTTCTATTATTTTCCTTCTCCACTACCTATGATCTTATTATTATTTTATTACATAACAAAAAAAGTATACTAAATATACTAGGATTTTTTTATGATAAGTATTCAAACTACACTTACACACACCTCCATCTAATGGATACGAACATACTGTTTCTATGTAAGGCGAACTACCGTCTCACAAAATGATGGTTGTTCAATTTTATCCTACCACCTCTCATGGTGGACATTATGATGGAACTATATTTATATATGATATATATTATATTTATATTGTCTATATTCTTCTGTAATTTTTATTTACAACATAACTTTATTCTTTCCATGATGTGTAAATATGATAATTTCATTTGAGGAAGTGTGGACTACCACCCCCTCAAAGTGATATGAATCGTTAATGATATATATGAAACATATAAAGGATTATTTTATTAAACCTATGAGAAATAAATGACATAAGTATAAAACTGTTATTATAATATAAATTTATATTATTTTATTATTATTCTTTTAATATGAAAAAGAAATGAAAGTAGTGTTCATGTGTATGTACGACCTACCGTCTCCATGAATGGTGCATTTAATTTCTCATCTCCAAATATTATGGAAAATATAAATAAATATATACCGTATATATATGATATTTAAATCATGAATAATATTTTGGATATTATGTACTTTTGACCACATGGACAATTTAAATAAAAAAAAGTTTATTTTTTGACTCAAGTACCGAATATCAATAAAACGACTGATATGAACTTAAATAATTATGTAATTTTTATAACATGATGATAAGTAATATAAAATGAATAATAAACTTGAAAAATTTTCTGAATCAAGTATAAATCAACCTAAGTTTATTATTCAGGAATATAAAGAATGAACAAGACAAGTCGGACTAAAGGTAGGGGACTTCATCTCAATCTCCTTTCATTAAGGCATATTTTAATAATATACACATCCTTATTTTATAAGGTGTATAATAAAACCATTTTAATTTTAATTTCATTCAAATGGAATCTTTTTTCTATGAAGCATTTTACTAAACGACAAAAGGAATGTTTTTAACGTATGCTGTGACAATGAATTCTCTACCACCATAACCATTATTTGATATTTGGATTCCTATTTAAACCTTAATGTTTTTAAAAGGAAAATAAATCCCATATTAAATTTTTGGGTGTTTTGGTATTGAAAATTGTTTTGAAAGTGGATTTACCATTTCAATATCTTGAAATGATTTATTGTGATTTCAAATGAAATGTTATTAGTGAAATGTTGATATTTGCAATATTTTACGTGTTATGATTATATAATGGTTATTGAACATTTTATGGGTGGTTATATGATAAAACAATAATGGATGGTTATGTGATAAACCAAATGATGGGTGATTTCATGATAAACCAAGGACGGGTGGTTACGTTATAACCTCCAATGCACTGGGTATGGAAGTAGGCCATATGGCTATTCTATTTAGTGATATGTGTGGAATTCTACCGCATGGTTATTCCATTTAAGTAAGTTTATGTACCAAATTACCTTTATATGTTATATGTTTCTTTATATGGGATTTATGATAATATTTTTGTTATAAAAAGGGTAAAAAATGAGCTTATATTCAGTGAAGTATATTTACTACTTCTTAAAAGTGAAAAGTATTACTTTATGATAAAGTTTTCATGGATTTCATGTTATCCCAATACTAATAGTTTTATTTCTTTGTGTATCCCTTACTAAGATTTTTATGCTCATCCCAGGTTTTGAAATGTTTTTTTCACAGGACTTAAATAAAAATAGAATCAAGGATGTGATCAAGGAAAAGTCATGCTACTTAAAACATGAAACAAAACATGTTTCTTTTTAAAGAGTTTTGTTTTATGAAAAAATGGATAGTGAGTAAAAGTGTCTACTTGTAATATTCAAGTTGTTATGTATATGGTATGACCTAATTCTCTAATTCTCTAAACCTGAAAAGGTCCTCGATGCGAATTAAAGTTAAATTATTGAATTATCTCAAGATTAAGTAATGTTTAACGCTGAGGACTTGTAATAAAAGAGTGCGAGACAATAAACGTCCATGAAGGGGAAAAATCATAGTCATATAAAAATATGGAATTCCATTGAAATTTAGCATAATAGGAAATTATGGAACAAAAATAAGAATATAAAATCATGTGAACCAAGCTACCCACATCACACTCCTATAACTAACCAGTGGACTAAGCTACCCATATCATGTTCACACAAAAAACATTTGAACAAATATTCTTACATCACGTTCACAAAAAAAACTCATGAAAAAGGATACATGTATTATGTTCACAAAATAAACTTGTGAAAAAATACTCGTATCATGTTTATACAAAAAACTTGTGAAGAAAGCATCCTATATCATGCTCACACAAAAAAATTATGAAAAAAGCTACCGAAATCATGTTCACAAAACAACTTGTAAAAAAGAAACCCACATCACATATAATAAAAAAATTGTGAACAAAGATACCTGTATCACATTCATATAATAGACTTGTGATCAAAGATACCCACATCACTTTCACATAAAAAACTTGTGAATAAATCCATCTATATCACATTTATGAAAAATTTCATCAATAATGTGATAAAAATATTAACCAATGAATTGGAGGGATATATATAACCCCACCCATTAATAATAACTATACATACACTGTGTGATAGGAGATTATGAAAACATTCATATTTTAAACATCACTTAATTAACCCATGGAAAAGAGATAGGTTTCATTGAAAAAATTTCTAGAACATTACATAATCCATAAAATGAATGAAGTTGGATGGTGGGTTATAAATATACCCAACATAACATAAGGATCATTAAAAATTATTATATAGATGAAAAATAATTTTTTTAAGATAACTAGATAAATCCCTTGAAAATTGATAGGAAATACCCCCTTTTTGAAATGATTGAGAACTACTAAAAAAAATTTCACTAAAATTAAATAAGTTGAGATTAATGAAAATTATTATTTTAAACCAAAAAAGGGATTTTAGAAAAAAAAATTATAAGAGAAAAATGTCTTTAATTTTTTTTGAGAAGACATATAAGAACTAAAGCATTTTTTCTTGAAAAACACAATCCTTTAAAAATTCCTTTTAAAATAATGAATTCCTTTTTAAAATCAAACTTTTACTTTTGTAAAATATAATAATATATTTTTTTCTTTTCAAAATCACCAAGAGTTAAAATAAATTTAAAAATCATTTTAAAACATGTAATAGAAGATTCATTATGAAGAGTTATCATAACATTGAGAGAAATCATAAAAGATATAATGGATGAAATTATGGGTCACATTCAAAAGTCATTTTAAAAAATCAGAGTGATTTGTTTTAAATATATTAATTTTAAAAGAATATTTAATAATGTATCCATGAAAAAGATATAAATACTATCCCAAGGAAATGTGGAGTGGAATATACAACAAATGATCATATAAGGAATTCCATTTTGATATTTTAAAATATCTATATTGAAATACCACATCATAAAAAGATTAATAAAAATTCATTTTGAAAAAAGGAGAAGGGAAATATGAAGGTCACATGAGATAACACATAATTGGGTTTCAAAATATAAAGGAGAACATTGACAGGAAGATAAAATCTAAATATGGAAGAAAAAGAGCTTATTTGGAGAGAATGAAAATTTTTCTTAACATTATAAAATTTTATAAAGAAATAAATATATCAATGTAATTACCAAGAAAATAAGAAGGAAAGTTATTATAATATCATTATAAAAAATAAGATAAACATCTTGAAAAATCATATTCAAAGAGGAATAATTAGGACTCAATAAAAGGAAGTTGAGTCAAGAAAGCCCCTCACGGCTTAAGAAATGTTATAATAGAGACCCTTTCAAAGATATAACTTTGAATTTAACTTCAAATGCCCTGAATAAAATATAATTCATGATATCATATATCAAATATTTATTATACGCACCAAATAATTGAAATTAGGTTCATAAAACAAAACATGTCTCAAAGAAAGGAAATTGATACAGAACACCCATACATTGTCATTACCTTTCAAATTAAAGACCAATGAAATATAGAACATGAGATATATTTTTAAATCCCTTATATTAAATTAATTTTTTTGATAAAATAACTCCATGTCCAATATATAAACCAAAAAAAGGAAACAAGTGGTGAATACACATCGTATCTTAATAAAGAAAAATTGAGAAATAAAAACCCTTACATTAATTCTCGAATCCCACAAAAGAGATTTGAATTACTATATAATAAGAATAGTTATAATAATCACCTATTTGAGAACCATATTTATACTTATAATATTTTATAATCCTAATTTATCACCATTTATTATAAATATACTAGTTTGTTATATTTTATTTTCATCATCGAGTGTTTATTTGTTTCAGCTGTTTTGTTTAGAACCAGTTTCATAATGGAGGTGTTGATTATTATTTATAGATTCATAGTTTATAATTATGATATCATTATATAAACTATAATATATATTCTATAATTAATTATAATTTTATAATTTTATTTCATAAGCATTTTAGTTATGATTTGCAGTGACGAATCCAATGACGATCTTATTTTGGCAATTTTAATAGCTGAGGGGAAGTTTCTTAACAATTAATTAGATATTAAAATTTACATTAAAAAACAAAAAAAAACCATTATTTATATATTATTTTAAAATATCACTAGTATTTATGTTTCCTTAGTTACCCATGATAAAAATTTATATCATTGTTCATATAAGTTGTTAAACCAACTCAAATAAGAACAATCCATAATCTATGGGTGAGTATGGTTGAGAAAGTAATTCCTTTATAATAATATAATTATTATGGAATCATAATAACATTACTTAGATGTTTTCAAGGTGGTGAATTATGTTATAATATATTCTTATAAACAAGAAAATTTTAGAGTGAAAAATAAAATTCAATACTTTTATGGAGACAATAGTCTGTATATAGCACGAGAAACACATTCATCTTCCATAGAATAAGAAGAAGATAAATAATGGTTTATAATATCAGAATCTTAATAATTTTATAAATGTTATTAACTATTCCTTCCAACCGAATTATTTTCCAGTTTGAGAGTTGGAGGTGTTTTAGAGGAAGCTTGAAGAGGGTTCGATAGAGGTTGGAGGTGTAGTAGTAAATACATGATGTGAAATGGAAATTCACATAATGAGATAGTAATTCATGATATGTGAAGTTTATGATTCATATCTTGTATACAGGGGATGAGTAATTTATAAAATGATTTCACAACATGAATGTGGGACTCACAAATTGAATTAATTTAGCTTGAGGCACCACAAATTTTAGTAGATGTTTTAGGTTTGAGGAATTAATGACTTAAAACCAATTCATGAATTATATTTCATAGACCTAGTGGAATTCATGATCTGAATATATAATTCACACCATGAATTATGAGACTTATATCCTGTTTATAAGTCTAAAATTTAGCCAGATTCCATCATACAACCCACATTTCTCTCTGTTTTGTGTGAACCCAAAGTGACCTTAGAGGATTCTCCATCCCCTTACCTCCTACATAGATCCAAAAGTTCCAGAGGTTGTTTTTTAGTGATCTATGGTGAGTTATTCTCTCTACTTACCTTGTTTCCTTTCACCTTTTTTAGGGAAGTCACGATGGTGATGTTGTCTTATTTTAGAGTGTGTTTAAGATTTATTTTTATGATCCCTTAGTGTGATCCTTGTTGATTTGATTTTTCCCAGTTCTCTTGTTGTTTTTAGGTTATTTTTATCCACCCTCTTGTGCATAGTTAATCAAAAGGCTTCTTTGAGTTAGGGTATCCTTATTATCTCTCAATGTTTTGTGCATGCGTGGGGTTGGAATGTTTTTTCCTCCTATTTGGAGGATAACAAGGGTCATCTTAATAAAGATAATGAATTATCTAATCTAAAATTTATGGGGCTAGGGATAAATCACATAATTTTATTACTTTTATGTTATTATTGATGTGTTATGAATTGTTGTTGACATTGTTGAAAATCACAATTTTTAGGAGCCTTGTTTGTACTATAGTTGATATACATGTGAGACCCTTACTATGGTGTTTGTTGTTATCTCCCTGAATGAAAACATATAAGAATATATATATGTGGATAATTAATTGGTTTCCCATGGAAAAATGTTTTGTGTGATAATATCATTTCTAAATAATGAAGTAAAGCAATATAGATCGTTGAACTTAATTTTTTGGATGCTGATATGGGATGATTTGTGTGCTTGTGCTTTTTTTATTTTCCTTATGTAGTGTGGGATGTTGTGTGGTGATGGTGGTGATGTATGGGTTGTGAAATAAGTAGGGGGGGGGGGCAGTGATGATATGGTTGGTTGGTATGTGATATGATGTTATAAGACATGCAATGATTGTGTTGTGCTGTGGTGGTGACATGAGGTGGTTGTGTGTGGTGGTTGTGATGTGTTGTGGTTTTGTGTGGTGGTTGTGATGTGAAGGGGTTGTGTGTGGTGGCTGTGAAATGTGGTGGTTGTGTTTTGAAACAACTATATTTTATAGTGATGGTGAAGTTTGGTGGTTGAGATGTGTGGTTTTTGTGATGAGATGGATTGGGTGATGTGGAATTTTGGTGATGGTTGATGTGGGATGGTTGAGCTATTGTATGGTGTGGTTGTGTTAGTTTCCTAGTTATCCATGCAATAAATCTTAATGCTGAAATTAAATGAAATAGAATATTAAATTAATAATAAAGAGATTAAATTAATGTTTGGTAATTGGATAAATTAATGTGAATGATAAATGAAAGGGTTGTGTAAATGTGAAATGAAATGGCTTGTAAATTGGAGTTTGGGGAAACTCATTAAATTTGGAAATGGTGAGACCTTTAATTGAAAGTGGGAATGTGTGTATTTTTGTGGTGGTTGTGTGGTGTTTTGCATATAGTTGTGACAACAATTTTGATGGTGGACATGTAGTGAATGGGTGTAATTGTGGTGTACACTAGCATAGTGGATGTGAACCCATAGATTGGGTATTGTATACTATCTATATAGCATGAATTTCATATTATTTATATATGTATCCCTATTGAGTTGGATAACCTTACCAACACCCAAAGGTTTTTGGTTTTAGGTGTTTTACCTAATATCTAGAATGGTGGTTTTACGAATGGTAGGCTACCCATCTTCCCACTCTTTCTCCAACTAAAGGTTTTTGGTTTCAGTTGTTTTCCCCAAAATCTTGGATGGTGGTTTTATGGATGGAATACTACCCCCTATTCCTCGCTCTTTCTCCATTAGTAGTGATGATATTGGTTGGTGTTGGAGATTTCTCAAATTTGGTGTGATATAATGAGGATGTGATATGTGCTAGGGGTTATTTTGTGGTAGGGAGATGAAATTAGGTTAACTACCTTTATGTTCATGATACCCTACTGCTCTAGTTATGTGATGTGATGGCTCAGGTGTCTTCATTCAAGATGTGGTGTGATGGACTAGGTGTATTCAAGTGAGATGTTGTGTGATGTCACTGCAATGTGATGTCGATCGATGCTACCACCAGATTCTAGACCTTTCAAGGGTGGGTAGGTAGGGGTTCATTCTGACCCACATTAGAGATGACTGGTTGTGACATGTTATATATGGAAGGGATGAGAGCATAGGAAATTTGACATTGGGGAATGAGAGTGGTAAATTAGTGGGGAAGTAGGAGCAGAAAACCTTTTTTATGTTTTTGATATTATATTACTATATTGGATGTGTGATTTGGTGATTGATTCATGGTGAGGTTGGGATTTATTAGTTAACCTATTTCGATGCTTATTGGTTCTGCACTTTATCCACCGACACATTGGTATGCTATTTTCATATGTGCCCTAGATACCTTGGGTATGATCCTACTAATTATACTTGTATACTCACCCTAAATATATAAACTATTTTTAAGGTTTCCAGGAGGAATTTGGGGATTGAGATGGACATTGATTTCTTGGGTTTTGGAGCTATTATTTAGTCATTGCTATAAGATGTGTCTTTTGGTATTTACTTGGAGTCTTTTATTATATCCATTAACATTTTTCATACACTATGGGATGGATTTGGGTTTACTTTTATTTTATATGATGGAGTCTTTTTGTGGTTTTTTATTTTATCTCCTAATTCAATATTATTATATGAGGGTAACTCCTACTATAAGTGATATTTTTATACCCTCAGTGCTTATCGCTAACCTGGGGCATACTAGAGGCAAGAATTGAGGTTCATTATCTCATTTCCTTCATTTTTGACCCAGGAGGGGTACCTTTGGAGGGAGGGGGTGGTGATAGAGTGGTATTAGAGGTAGTTTGAGAGATAAGATAGAGTTTGGAGTTAGGCATTGTGAGGATTTCATGGGTTATTAGGGAAACTAATCTAGTTGATCTTGATGCACGACATAGGTTAGGGAGACTGGCTATGACATAGGATTTTAGGGTGCCCATGATCCGGTGCATGGACTTTGACCTTATTTAATGACCAAGTTAGGTGGATTTTTCTATAGTGTAGATACATATGAAATTTACATGCATCATGATTTATTACATTCATGTCTGATTTGATTTATTGTGGGAAATTAAAAATAAGTAATTGAATAATATTTGATAAAAATCTATGAAATTAGGATTAGGATTCCTACTTTATTTTCAATAATGTCCCATGCTCTTCATACATGAGTAACTTAGGAATTTTAGGTTCATAAGGTTGATCTAGTTGATCATTGGAGGGTTGACCAGATAGATGAGGATGATTCATATAAGAGGTATTTGCATGCCTGTCAGTGACAGATTTTGGAGAAGTATGAGGGTAGAATCTCAGATTTTGAGATGGAGCACTAGTTGGAGGAGTTTGAGATCACTTTCAGTTTGATATGATAATGGGTTGAGTTCTTGGTTCCTTTGGTGTTTAGTCAAATTTTGGGATCTACACATCAGTGGTGGAAGATATATATTGGTGTTAGAAATAAGGTAGGTGTATTGTGTCCATACGTTCATATGGAGTTCCATTCAAAATTACTATCATTGATGACAAAGGGAGAAAAAAACTAGAGTTTATATCACTTCAGTAGGGGATCCTGAGTGTCTAGGATCTTGGGATCAAGTTCAAGGACCTCTTTTAATTTTCCCCAAACGTATTTCCAGATGAGTAGTCCAAAGCATGACATTTTGAGGAGGTGTTTCACCCAGTGACCTAGTATGCAGTTACCCTGTTTATGAGTTCTACATACTTGGTGGTGTATAATAAAACATAGATTATTTATATGATTCTTTACTTGGTATTTTATCCTTGAGAGAGTGGCTGGAAGGGTATCTTGAGGAGTAGAGTTTCAGGTAGTGGGATGTGGACATTCAGGCAGTCAGGATTTCAACCAGTGGGGAGATGCAAATATTTTCCAATCCTTATGGGGAGGATGGATTCCAAGAACCTATAATAGGTTTATTATTTTCATTCAATGTTTTATGGGTACATGTTCACCCCAAATATCAGTGTCTATCCAATTTTTAAGGCTAGTTTCAGATATACATTCAGCCCCCTCTTTGACAGCAGTAGTTGCCTTCGAGGCAGTTTCAGTGGTAGGGACTGCCAACACTTGTTCAACAGCTGAGATCAGATGGTGTTGGTAGGGGTAAACATTGTGATGGTTACCATCCATAGGGAATTAGTCTAGAGTGTAGTCATAGAGGCTAAAAGTTGAGAGGTAGAGGAGCTGATCATGGTCAAATGCATGCATTGGAGGAAGCAGTGCTAGCTGGGCCAGAGGTTATCAGAGGTATGATCTATTTATCATATACTATTGTTTGTTTAATATTTGATTAATTTGCCTCAAAATAATTTATTTATCACAATTTTTTCAATTCCTTGGGATTTTATGTGCATAGGAATCTAGTACCCATGGTTTTATCTACACTGGTTGGAGGTCAGGCTGCTTTGTTTGGTGTATGATGGGGATGTAGGCTGGTGATGGGAAGCACTGGTTAGGGAGATATTTCTTCATAATAAATATATATAGTTATATTATTTTATCCTTAACATCAATTATATGTATTCTATTCAAGATTCTATTGAATGTTTCCAGAGGAGAGTTTTGTTTTTTTGATGTAGTGTGCCAGTGAGTGGTGTTCATTGGAGAATGAGGCTATCAGATGGGAGGTAGGAAAGTGGAGCCTCTTTTTTATTAGTTGGTGTAGTTTTTGGTGGAATCTTGAGTATAGGGTATTCCTAGGGTCATGGAGGAGTTCCTAAATGTTTTCCCATGTGAGTTTGTTACACTACCCCCTCAACGTGATGTTGAGTTTGGGATATAGCTACAACTAGGTGCTTCTCTAATTTTGATGGATCCCTACCAAATGGTGCCTATTAATCTATGTGTGTTGAGGTTAAATGTGGATTATTTGATGTAGAGTGGTTTCATATGACTGAGTGTGCCTCCTTGGGGTGCTCCAATGTTGTTTTCCAAGAAGGTGGATGATAGTATGAGGTTGTACGTAAACTACTGATGGTTGAATTAGGTAACAGTCAAGAACCATTATCCCCTTTTGAGGATTGATGATATATTTGACTATCTAAAGGGACCCAATTGGTTTTTGAAGGTAGAAACATGGTTTGGATATCCCCAAATGTGGGTATAAGATGTGGATATCCCAATGACTACTTTTATCTACAGGTATGGGAACTTATAGTTTGTGGTAATGTATTTTATGTAGGACCCCGGGACACCCTGAGAGGGGAGGGGTGAATCAGGGTGGAAAATTTTTCTTCTTTTAGTTGTGGATCTTGTTCCCACGTTGTTAGGAACTACTTAAACCTGTATGATGGATATGAACAGCAATTAAACATTCACATGCAGAGAGATGACACAACCATTTTTACTTGGTTCACCACTAAGGGCTACGTCCAAGGAGCATACGCCGATAGGTTGTCGGTAGTACCTAAATCCACTATGCTTCACTAGCTGCGGATTACAAATGTTCGGGTACAGACACTCTGTCCCAGGATCACTGCCTTTACAATTGTTCAGGGATAGCTCACTGAATCCCTCAGGTCACTCCCATTGACTCCCCCTGGCTCACTGCCGTTGGTGAAGTCTCACTCAGTTTATAGACGTGAAGGTCTCTTCAATAGGTGTGCATTGAAGTTCTTCGTCTCCTGTTCAGCATGAGACATTTCTTGCATCAGGGTTCAGATTTGATTCTCCTTTTAATTCAATCCTTCTTATTTAGTGCAATGAATGAATGCACTAGATCCCCTTGTCTTCGTTTGCCTGAATCACAATCACTGATGTGATTGCTTACTTAATGAAGCTCAGCTTACTCGGTGTTGTCAGAATCAGTTCTCCATGTATGCATGAGATCATGCATGTATCATTTAGATTTATTCTTCAATATCACTTTGCACCAGAAGTATCAGGCAATATTTCAGCTCTTGTGCAGCTCCAGAAAGGCGGGCGTGCTTTAACAATATATGGCTCTTCTTTTCAAGCCCGACGCGTAAGTCTCCCCCGGCACGCAAGTCTTAGGCGCGCAAGTATAAACTGGCGTGCAAGTGTCACAAAAGAACCTGCGCGACTCTACCTTCTTGAACTTTAAACCTGCGCGACTCACTTCCTTTCTCGCCCAAATTACCTAGGGCGCGCAACCATCAATCGGCGCGCAATCACCACTTGCGCGGCTCAACCACCTGCGCGACGAGAGCTCGAACAATCTCTAAGTCTTGAGCTCCGTAAGAAATGAGGAGGGGTGGTCCAGTATTTATAGGCAAACTGGACCCCCTGCGCGGCGGCACGCAAGTCATCCATCAGCGCGCAAGTCTCGACCCCTACTAGGCACTTGCGCGATCAACATCCAAACTTGCGCGAACATCTTTCCTTTGCCAAATTTGGATCTTCTGATCTCGAAAAACCATAGGCGCGCAAGTTATAATCCATTCAAGGCGTCGGCGCGCAAGTCTCTTCCCGACACATAATTCACCTGCGCGACCTCACCAAAGCTTGTGCGACCCTTATCCCTTTGCCATATTTTGATGCTCTGATCTTCAAAAACATATGGCGCGCAAGTTTCCTATCCTCCAAGAGTATGGCGCGCAAGTCCCTTTTCCAAAATCACTCTTCTTCATTTGTTGATTTTAAGGCCCTGAAATTTGGAAAACACTGGAAAACGACGCCACCTTGTATCTGCTCTTTTTGTACCGCCTCCAGATCATCCATTCCTCTGTCGATGTTCTTGAATCAAACATAGATCGTTGACCACAACTCTTGAACTCGACATGTCACTATGGAATCTCCTTTGTCAACAAATTTGTATGTCGTTTTTTTGCTTTGTCGACAAGCACGGTCACCTCAACAGCACTTCTTCTTGGTGATCTCTATCCTTCAGCAACTCTTTTTCTTTTATCACAAACTCCACTATTGTGATATGTATTCTTTGAAGGAACATCTTTAGTACCATCATCTTCTATGACAATGTGATGTGCATGACCATTTCATAAGTAAACTCATCGGCACATTGCCTCCTTCATCAACCGTCATGATCAACTTCATGCAAACCATGTGATTCAATCCGTCAAGAAGTCTCTAGAATGGTTCTCACGCAATCATGAGTAATTGCATGGTATTCATCAAAACCCATTGTTCTTATGCAATAATGAGGAATTTCATGGTCTTCATCAAAGACCATGGTTCTTATGCAATAAGGAGGAATTGCATGGTCTTCATCCAAAAACACCATCCTGCTTTAATCATCCTTGGATGGATTACTCCTCACAATCTTCATTGTTGTAAACAATGTATCACCTTTGACACATGTTCTTTGAACTTACGATCAGCACAACAATCGTATGAATCACTACTCCTCTACTTCATCGGAGTACTTCACGATCTCCTTCATTGTGAGCTTCCATTCGTCCATTTTATTGGAGTACTTCTTGATCTCTTTCATTTTGATATTCCATTGACAACTATTGACAACAAATACAAACCTATACACAAAGTGGTTCCAACATTTTAGTGTCATAAAAGACCCATATTTGTTCATGGGGATCATGAACTCCACATTCTATGAGTTCCTGGTCTGGTTCCTCTTCATGTTCATCAAATATATCTTGATCTACTTGAGGTTAGAGGAGGAGCATGTTGAGCATCTCAAAGATGTCTTGTTGATCCTTCGACACCACCATCTCTATGAGAAGCTATCTAAGTGAATTTTTTTGAAATGATAGGTTCATTTCATTGGTCATGTGGTGTTTCATTAGGGTTTGGATATAGAACCATTTAAGATAAAGGAAGTTGTTTCTTGGTTAGTAATCAAGAATGTGGAAGAGGTTCACAGTTTTATTGGCATGTTTAAATATTATCATAGGTTTGTGTTTAATTTATCTCAGGTTATAGCCTCATTGAAAGCCTTGACTAGTGAGGACCTTGACTTTGTGTGGAATTATTAGTAACTGGCATTGTTCGTTTAATTGAAATAAAAGTTAGTTAGTGCTCTAGTGCTTTAGTTGCCTGAGGAGGGTGTGATTTTTGAGGTTTTCTATGGTGATACATGTATGGGTTTGGGATGTGTCTTATTACAGTATAGGGAAGTGATCTCTTATGGATCTAAGAAGTTACATACCCATGAGTGTAACTATTCCACCCATGATCTGGAGCTAGTAAAAATTGTTTTTTGTGTTTAAGCTATGGTGGAATTACCTAATTGATGATCTCTTTATGGTTTTCAAGAACCACAAGAGCTTGAAATATGTCTTTTATCAGTGGAATTTGAACTTACACCAATGAAGGTGGATGTAATTTCTTCAGTATTTTGACTTTGATATCTCTTACACCCTGAGAAATGGGAATATTATTTCTAATTCATTGAGATGGAAGTACCAAGGATATGTTTGGGAGTCTGCTGATGTATGGAATGGGATGGAGGAGCTTGTAGCAATGAATCTTGATTTGGAGGAGAGTAGTGGTTATAATTGTCTTCATAAGATGACTATGGATTTTTATTTGATGATATAGGTGGATAAGTCTCATTGGGAAGACTCATAGGTAGATTTGATGTGTGGCTGCATTGGCCATGGTGATGCTCCAGAGGCACGACCAAAGGACAGTTAGAACCAGATTTTGTTTTAGGGGAGGTTGTTTGTTTTTTTGGAAGTGTACAAAGGAGTAATCCATGATTTTCACATATCACCTTTAGCATTGCATCCAAGTGTGACCAAGATGTATCACATCTTGAGTAGATAATTTGGGTGGTCTAAGATGAAATGGTCGGTGGTAGGGTTTGTGGCTAAATTTCTAGTTTTTCAGCAAGTAAAAGTGGAACACTGAGTTTATAGAGGTATATTATAGCCCTTAGGTGATTTATATTGGAAATGAGAGGACAAATAAATGATTTTTTTTCACTAGGTTACCATGGTCTTAGGGAGGATCTGCTGTAGTTTGGGTGATAATGGACCGACTGAAAAAGTTAGCTCATTTTTTGGAGATATGTGAGTCAAGTGCTGTGGATGTTTTTGAAAGTCAGTATTTGGATGATGTGGTTAGGTTCCATGGGGTACCAAGGACTATCATCTCTGATAAAGATAATTTTTTTTCATCATGGGTATGGTGGGGATTGTAGTATGATTTTGGCTCCAATTTTCACCATATCACCACTTTCAACCCTCAGAAAGATGGGTAGACAAAGAAGACCATCTAGATACTGGAGGATATGTTGTGAGATTTCATACTATACTTTAAAGAATCATGGGAAAGGTACATTCCTTTGGTTGAGTTCACCTACATCAATACTTATCACTTTTCCATTGGCATGGATCTATTTGAGTCATTGTATGGGTGGACATGTTGTTCTCCATTTTTCTTGATAGAGGTTGGGGAGTCAACAGTTCTTGGTCCTGATGTGGTGTAGATCATGCTTGAGAAGATTGAGTTGGTTTGAGAGTAGATGAGGGAAGCATGTAGAGACCCAAATCTTTATGTACATGGACATTACATTACTTTTGCAGAATACTTAGTACATAACAAAAAAAACACACACAAGGATCGTAATAGTTTAGTGTCTTTGGAAACTCAGAATATAATCTTCTAATCGTGGTGAAAGATCTTCAACATCTCCCATAAAGATATTCCCTTTTTTTACCTAAAACCTTTATTTATATCCTAGGGAAAAGAAAACATAAAAGGGTGATCTCAAATGCTCAGTAAGGGTAAACAAAATAAATATCAATCACATCATATTCATAAGAACATAACATTTTGGAAATCTTAACCTGCAAAAGAGAGCACAATTTCATAACATGGGATAAATCATGGCAGTGAAATGTAATCACAATAATCATAACTTAAAACATGAAACTTTGTGGAATACACACATAATCATAGAGAATCATTTCTTATTAGTCAAGGCTCATTGCTAAGACTATCTTAGTGGACAAAGTCCCTTTCTGAACCGAGTCACCCTCATTTCAGTCCTGTTTCAATGAACCGGTATAACCTACCGTTCCAGCCATGTCTATCTCATGAGATATATAATCTTTACCCAATGAATTGGAGGGAGATATAGGTCCCACCCATCTCATAATGATACCATTCTTATGTGTTCCACATAATCATAAACCATACATCATTGCATAACCCATGTAATAAAAATGGGAATCTTAAACATCGTGACATCATAAAACAATTCTAATAAGATAAAGGAATTCATAAAAATATTTCCATCATAACATGATCAAATAAATGTAATAATATGGATAAAAACATAACCCTTTATTATCTTAGATGGAAAATAATTTTGATAAAACACTTGAAATGAATTCTTGAGGAAAATATCCTTTCTTCTTCAAAATCAATTTCTTTTCACAAAACGTCATGCAATTTTAAAATAAAGAGATTTTATTGAAAATATTCATGAAATATTTTGGAGGAAGATTCATGAAAATAAGGCTTTATAAAACTGTAAAAATCCGTTCGTGCCGTATAAGTTAAAAAAACATTCTTCTCGTACTTTTGTCGGAAAAGTCAAAAAGTACCTCATACGAAAAATGACAAAAGATTCCTTTCATATCCTGTACTAAAAACTCACCGAAGGGTAAAATTGGATATAAACTATTGTAGAAGGATTGAAATAATATTAAATATTTAGGGAACATGTATGTGGATGATAAAATACACCCCAGTAAATACTAAAGTATAAACAATCTCGGATAAAAATGAGATTGTGATATTTCCCTTACCTTAGGTCCGATTTGCTTCATATGTGTACGAACCTCCTTTATAATGATTTAAATAATGTCATTGACTTATTACAGAATCATATTCATTGTTATGATATCATATATGGTTCACTTATGACTTTATATTACCCGTTCTTTTGTAAATTCCATGTTAAAGAAGCGTTTTGGGTAAAACTGTTTCATTTATCGTAGGTGTTTGGACTTGTTGTTCTTGACATTATTATTACTTATATCATGATTTACTTACTTCCAGAATATAAAATATGATTTATATATCATATATATTCAGTATATATATATAATAGATAGATAAATTAAATGAAACACACCGTTCATGGAGACGGTAGTCCGTACGTACGCATGAACGCTGTTTTCCTTTCCTTATTGTCTTGAATGGAAGTAAGTAGATGAAATATATATATATATATACATAAATCCAGTATCTTTATAATTTAATATATTTAATTAATATTTCTTATATATACTTTATAATAATTCTTAAATGGTTAACATGGAGAATGAATCTCATCACGTCGTGGAGACGGTAGTCTGTACGTACGCACGAGTGATGATATCATTTCCATAATTATTGAATTGAATCGGAGTGGATGATACAATATATCAGAATCAATATGATGTTCTAATAACTATGTATAGTTATTCTTTACACCATTATACCCATCCATGTAAGGTGGTGGTGGAAAATAGATTACACCACGGCGTGGAGACGGTATTCCGTACGTACGCACGCGCGGTGATTTCTTTTTCCGTAGGATGGATAGATGGTGAAATAGGGTTGTTTCATAATTATAATAATATATCATTATATGAGTGATACTGATGTTATTACTTCATAATGAAACAACCTAAGAAGAATAAGTGGAAGAAGAAATAAAGATGAAAGAATCGGTAACGGACATTACCTCTTCTTTGAAGTGCTTCTTTGAGACCTCCTTTTAGGGCACTAAAATGGGTCTTTGAAGAAGACCAGAACCTCTAGGATGTTTCTAGGGAAGTGTAGAAGAGAATTTGGCAAGGGTTGGCCGAGCTTGAAGGCTCAAAGTTGTGTGAGGAAGAGAGGGATGAGGTGCCCTTTTATAAGGGAGGAGAGGGGCTCCTTTGGAAAAACTAAAAGTATTATTTTATTATAAAGTCAAGTTCGGTTTTAAATAGCTCCAAATTGATTTATTTCGGGGCTAAGGTGGGGATGGGTCGAAATCCTCTTATCCAATAGAATTTATATAAGTTTAGGTTCCTATTTTAACCTTATCATTTAGATTTAACATTAAGTTAAATAATTTTACTTTTACCGTGTCTTCTTGTGTTCTTATACTATAAGGTTAATAAACTTACTATAAGAAGCCAAACGAACCCCAAGTTGTTTATTATTAATATATATAACCTTATCTAAGTTATTTGTCCAAACCTTAGATTTTTAGGAATAAAATAACACTTAATAATATAATATTTGTTTTAAAAACTATTTTATGTCAATTTTGACACTATTTAGTAATTGATTTTTGTGAAAATCATAATAGAATGATTAGTTCGAAAAAAGTTACTTAAATAAATAATAACATTTAATATTAACCTATAAAATTAGTGGAATTCATAAAAAGTCTCAAATTATATTTATTTGGGTATTTATAACATCAATTATTTCATTAATAAGATAATTACTGCATCATCATTGTGTCATAAATAAATTAAATTATTTAATGTCTAAAAATTACAAATAAAATACCATTATGTAGGAAATTTTTTTAGCTTTCTAATGAATATTTATAGTCGAATTTATCTTATGTATAACCCCATATTAAAAATGTTTTAGTAAATAAACTTTGATTTTAACTCTTTTAACCCTTCTTTGAATAAATTAATAATAAATGTCCTAATCTAATCCAAGTGGGATTAAATGGTCATATTTTATTCCTAAGTTTGTTTTTGGTCGAATTACACTTGTCCAATAGAATTAGGACATGTGTTAGGGTAATAATAATATCATTTCTACCCTTAATTACCCTATTTACTTTTAACCGTGGTAAAAAAAGTAAAAAGTTACTATTCACCAAAAAATTATTTTCATCTCATTGAACCACATTTTACTTACTGACATCAACCGTGTCTCTCGGATTTTTGAAATTACCCTCATAGAAGCGGTAAAATTAAGTTTTATGAACAATTCAGTTTTTTTAACTACCACTTAGTGGTTTCACTATTCATCAAAAATTGAAAGTTTTCAGAAAAATACCAAAAATTAGGCCTAAGATATATTTGATATTATGAACTCAAAAATGATGTCTATTTTACCAAATTCAAAACATATCAGTTGCATTAACTAATTTAAAAATTAATTCCCGTCGTCAAAACAAATAGCGTGTTTTTAAGAGATAATAACTGTCAAAAGATTGAAACTTGTTTATAACTGGTTTAAATGTGAAATTACATCCAATGACCATCATTGTATTAAATTGTAAAAATATATTCTAAATATACTTGAAAACCACCAAAATTAATAATTTATCACTATTAATTATTTCGATTGAAAAATTTGTTTTTAATTAAAATTTAGTAATTTCCACTATTCATCAAAATATGAAAGTTATCCGAAAATTACCAAAATTTCACCCTAAGCTAATTTCGATATTCCAAATCCAAAAATTAAGTCCATTTTGAAAAATAAAATTTACAAAATTTCAAAAAGTGGTTATTACTATTCATAACAGCTAGTTTTAATAATATTTTAATAGCATATCGTTGTTTAGTGAAACTCGGTATTGCGTACTACACACGCTATCAAGGAAGGTCACGATTGCGTGTAATGAAAGGCAAGTCAAGGATGCGTGTTGTGCAAGCTCCTTTTGGTGTAGCGTACAACACAAGACATTAATGAAATTAAAAAGAATATTTTTCATAAAATATCGAGGTGTTACATTCTACCCCCCTTAAAATGAATTTCGCCCTCGAAATTTGTCGGGGTTATAAATGGTTTACTATTAGAAAGTTTCTTTAATCGAAACCCACATCGTAAAAAGGAATACCCAAACCAATCTTTAAAAACAAAAGTATGAAACGTAACGGTTACCCAAATAAACTAATCACTGGGTTTCCACATAGGTGAAAATATGGATATGGAAGAGAAATCTAACCATCATGTTCTGATGGAGAGTGGTAGAGAACATGGCTATGGAAAAGCTAGCAATCACAAAGCCATAAATTTGTGACGATCTAAGGTACCATCTTATTCATTAGATATAAGAGCACTAAGACAACATTTTTGGTTTTCAAGATCATTTCCCTAAAGTTTATGAATTAAAAGAAATACTTACATGATTTTGGTTCAATCTCACTGTTGTTCATGAATTGAACAATTTCCACTTCATATCTTAAAGATATGAAGTTGAATTTGTTATTCGTGAAGCATTTGCAGATCATGTGATAGAATGATGGGTCATTCCATCTGTTTCAAACAAAAGGTTAGCAAAAGTTATAAGTCCATCTTATGGTGAGATTAATCGTATATGGTTCCAAAAATGGACTTATACTTTATTTATCATACCAGTTAATAAAATAAAACTACTTTCCACTAACCAGGGACTTCTTGTAGGCCAGTGGTAGGTGATAAAGGCCTGTCGCACTTCAGTTGTGGGTTCGATTCCCACAGCCTTGTCCGACGCAATGGGCTGTCGCCCGTCCTGCAGGTTGTCCTTTTTCTAAAACTATATTACTATAACATCCCATCAATAATATCGAAAAAACTTCTATCCTTAAACAATACTAACTTATGTCCAACATAATCCATTCCAATCTTTAGGCTTATCCATAATACTGCAGTCCACTCTCATAACATAGTGAAAACGATTACCAGAGATTTAATACCATCGTTGATCCCCATATATCATAAGATATGTTTTGTTGGTCACATTCCAAACATTCAAAGTCCTTAATCATGTATTCTCTTGAATACCCATTGAAACTTAGTGAAAACATGAATGCAGTTAAAAGTTAACACCTTCCACATACCAAAATCCTCAAAATTATATATACTCAAACCATGATATCACTTAGTCCTTATAGAAATCATGAGCTCATGAATACTGTCAAACATTTCATTTTCTCCTTATCCCTTCATAATGCACATATCATCTACTTTCCAAAATATTTGAATCACTTTTCATGGTTACCGGTACCTTAAAATTATTGAAAACCACAATAGACCAATACATAAATATTCCTATACACCATAAAAGTACCTCAACAACATTATTCTCGAATACCAATACATAAACACTTCAGTCCATCCACTTCAATGATTGTCCTGGAATAAGTCCTTCCTTGATTTAGAAGTAACTTTTTAGGTCAGGGCATTGAGTTGGGTAATGCCCATGTTCTCCACAAATAAGACATTGAACTCTATAACAGTCTGTCACTCTATGACCCTTTTCTCCACACAGATAACATAGGTCCCTCCATTTGAGGTATTCCTCAAGGTTCTTCTTCCCTTCTTTAGAAATCTAAATCTTCCTTTCTTTATGCTCCTCAACATGCGAACATGCATAATAGTTTATCTTCCTCTTCGTTGATGAATTAGGCATACCACTAAATTTCACCTTGTTAATCATATACCACGATGACTGATTCGGCATAATCACAATATCTTTCTCTCTAGGAATTACACAATTTTGTTTCTCATAGTCACCAATTTGTTCATTGGATTCAATGTTAACCGAATTCCTTCTGGTTCCCTCCATTTACTAAAACACAAAAAGAATTCTGTGAGAGGAAAAAATCATGCTAGAGAAAACAACATAGTTAAGGGGGAGTACCCTCAATATCTAACATCTTAGGTTAAATTCTAATATCGTTAGCGCAATTCTAGAACTATAACCTATACGTATACTTAACCTTAGATACATCCCTAGACATACCTTAGAAATATCTCTAGGGATCTCACTAACGTTTTCACATCCTAGTTTCTAAAGGTTAACTAAACCTTTCCTCTGATACCAACTGTAATGGTCTGGAATTACTTCCAGTGGACTATAATTGATACCTATCAGGGCACTCCATGGGCGGCTACACCCCCTGGGCGGGACACACCACCATCCCCAGTGGCAGCCATTTCCTCATGAAGCCCTTGGGCGGAGAGCCATGCTTCGTCCAACGCTCACATGTGAGAGTTCCCAAGGATCGGATACATTCCTACCTCCTTTTCCTCTGATACCAACTGTAGAGACCCGAAGCTTGACGTAAATGGACATTACATTACTTTTGCGGAATACTTAGTACATAAAAAAAACACACACACAAGGACCGTAATAGTTTAGTGTCTTTGGAAACTCGGAATATAATCTTCTAATCGTGGTGAAATATCTTCAACATCTCTCATAAATATCTTCCTTTTTTTTTACCTAAAACATTTATTTATATCCTGGGGAAAAGAAAACATAAAAGGGTGAGCTCAAATTCTCAGTAAGGGTAAACAAAATAAATATCAATCACATCATATTCATAAGAACATAACATTTTGGAAATCTTAACCTGCAAAACAGAGCATAATTTCATAACATGGGATAAATCATGGCAGTGAAATGTAATCACAATAATCATAAATTAAAACATGAAACTTTGTAGAATACACACATAATCATATAGAATCATTTCTTATTAGTCAAGGCTCATTGCCAAGACTATTTTAGTGGACAAAGTCCCTTTCTGAACCGAATCACCCTCGTTTCAGTCATGTTTCACTGAACCGGTATAACCTACCGTTCCAGCCATGTCTATCTCACAAGATATAAAATCTTTACCCAATGAATTGGAGGGAGATATAGGTCCCACCCATCTCATAATGATACCATTCTTATGTGTGCCACATAATCATAAACCATACATCATTGCATAACCCATGTAATAAAAATGGGAATCTTAAACATTGTGACATCATAAAACAATTCTTATAAGATAAAGGAATTCATAAAAATATTTCCATCATAACATGATAAAATCAATTTAATAATAGGGATAAAAACATAACCCTTTATTATCTTAGATGGAAAATAATTTTGATAAAACACTTGAAATGAATTCTTGAGGAAAATATCCTTTCTTCTTCAAAATCAATTTCTTTTCACAAAACGTCATGAAATTTTAAAAGAAAGAAATTTTATTGAAAATAGTCATGAAATATTTTGGATGAAGATTCATGAAAATAAGGCTTTATAAAACCATAAAAATCCGTTCGTGCCGTATAAGTTAAAAAAAACATTCTTCTCGTACTTTTGTCGGAAAAGTCAAAAAGTACCTCGTACGAAAAATGATAAAATATTCCTTTCATATCCTGTACTAAAAACTCACCGAAGGGTAAAATTGGATATAAAATATTGTATAAGGATGGAAATAATATTACATATTGAGGGAACATGGATGTGGATGATAAAATACACCCCAGTAAATACTAAAGTATAAACAATCTCTGATAGAAATAAGATTGTGATATTTCCCTTACCTTAGGTCCGATTTGCTTCGTATGTGTCCGAACCTCCTGTATAATGATTTAAATAATGTCATTTACTTATTAAAGAATCATATTCATTGTTATTATATCATATATGGTTCACTTATAACTTTATATTACCCATTCTTTTGTAAATTCCATGTTAAAGAAGCGTTTTGGGTAAAATCGTTTCATTTATCGTAGGTGTTTGGACTTGTTGTTCTTGACATTATTATTACTTATATCATGATTTACTTACTTCCAAAATATAAAATATGATTTATATATCATATATATTCAGTATATATATATAATAGATAGATAAATGAAATGAAACACACCGTTCATGGAGACGGTAGTCCGTACGTACGCATGAACGCTGTTTTCCTTTCCTTATTGTCTTGAATGGAAGTAAGTAGATGACATATATATATATATATATACATATATCCAGTAGATTTATAATGTCATATATTTCATTATTATTTCTTATATATACTTTATAATCATTCTTAAATGGTTAACATGGAGAATTAATCTCATCGTGTCGTGGAGACGGTAGTCCGTACGTACGCACGAGCGATGATATCATTTCCATAATTATTGAATTGAATTGGAGTGGATGATAAAATATATCAGAATCAATATGATGTTCTAATAACTATGTATATTTATTCTTTACACTATTATACCCATCCATGTAAGGTGGTGGTGGAAAATAGATTACACCACGGCGTGGAGACGGTATTCCGTACGTACGCACGTGCGGTGATTTCTTTTTCCGTAGGATGGATAGATGGTGAAATAGGGTTATTTCATACTTATAATAACATATTAGTATATTAGTGATACTAATGTTATTACTTCATAATGAAACAACCTAATAAGAAGAAGTGGAATAAGAAATAAAGATGAAAGAATCGGTAACGGACATTACCTCTTCTTTGAAGTGCTTCTTTGAGACCTCCTTTTAGGGAACTAAAATGGGTCTTTGAAGAAGACTAGAACCTCTAGGATGTTTCTGGGGAAGTGGATAAGAGAATTTGGCAGGGGTTGGCCGAGCTTTAAGGCTCAAAGTTGTGTGAGGAAGAGAGGGAGGAGGTGCCCTTTTATAAGGGAGGAGAGGGGCTCCTTTGGAAAAACTAAAAGTATTATTTTATTATAAAGTCAAGTTCGGTTTTAAATAGCTCCAAATTAATTTATTTCGAGGCTAAGGTGGGGATGGGTCTAAATCATCTCATCTAATATAATTTAGACAAGTTTAGGTTCCTATTTTAACCTTATCATTTAGATTTAACATTAAGTTAAATAATTTTACTTTTACCGTGTCTTCTTGTGTTCTTATACTATAAGGTTAATAAACTTACTATAAGAAGCCAAACAAACCCCAAGTTGTTTATTATTAATATATATAACCTTATCTAAGTCATTTTTCTGAACCTTAGATTTTTAGGAATAAAATAACAATTAATAATATAATATTTGTTTTAAAAACTATTTTATGTCAATTTTGACACTATTTAGTAATTGATTTTTGTGAAAATCATAACAGAATGATTAGTTTGAAAAAAGTTACTTAAATCAATACTAACATTTAATATTATCCTAGAAAATTAGTGTAATTCATAAAAATTATCAAATTATATTTATTTGGGTATTTATAACATCAATTATTTCATTAATAAGATAATTACTGCATCATCGTTGTGTCATAAATAAATTAAATTATTTAATGTCTAAAAATTAAAAATAAAATACCATTATGTAGGAATTTTTTTTAGCTTTCTAATGAATATTTATAGTCGAATTTATCTTATGTATAACCCCATATTAAAATTTTTTTAGTAAATAAACTTTGATTTTAACTCTTTTAACCCTTCTCTGAATAAATTAATAATAAATGTCCTAATCTAATCCAAGTGGGCCTAAATGGTCATATTTTATTCCTAAGTTTGTTTTTGGTCGAATTACACTTGTCCAATAGAATTGGGACATGTTTTAGGGTAATAATAATATCATTTCTACCCTTAATTATCCTATTTACTTTTAACCGTGGTAAAAAAAGTAAAAAGTTACTATTCACCAAAAAATTATTTTCATCTCATTGAACCACATTTTACTTACTGACATCAACCGTGTCTCTCGGATTTTTGAAATTCCCCTCACAGAAGCGGTAAAATTAAGTTTTATGAACAATTCAGTTTTTTTAACTACCACTTAGTGGTTTCACTATTCATCAAAAATTGAAAGTTTTCATAAAAATACCAAAATTAGGCCTAAGATATATTTGATATTATGAACTCAAAAATGATGTCTATTTTACCAAATTCAAAACATATCAGTTGCATTAACTAATTTAAAAATTAATTCCTGTCGTCAAAACAAATAGCGTGTTTTTAAGAGATAATAACTATCAAAAGATTGAAACTTGTTTATAACTGGTTTAAATGTGAAATTACATCCAATGACCATCATTGTATTAAATTGTAAAAATATATTCTAAATATACTTTAAAACCACTAAAATTAATAATTTATCACTATTAATTATTTCGATTGAAAAAGTTTTTTTTAATTAAAATTTTGTAATTTCCACTATTCATCAAAATATGAAAGTTATCCGAAAATTACCAAAATTTCACCCTAAGATAATTTCGATATTCCGAATCCAAAAATTAAGTCCATTTTGAAAAATAAAATTTACAAAATTTCAAAAAGTGGTTATTACTATTCATAACGGCTAGTTTTAATAATATTTTAATAGCATATCGTTGTTTAGTGAAACTCGGTATTGCGTACTACACACGCTATCAAGGAAGGTTGCGATTGCGTGTAATGAAAGGCAAGTCAAGGATGCGTGTTGTGCAAGATCCTTTTGGTGTAGCGTACAACACAAGACATTAATGAAATTAAAAAGAATATTTTTCATAAAATCTCAGGGTGTTACAAAGCACATGATCAGAAGAAGGACTATGTTGATCATATGTGGAGGCCCTTGGTGTTTGAGGTTGGAGAATACGTGTTCTTGAGGGTTTATGATCAATGAGGCAAACATAGGTTTTATAGGGGGTGATATTTCTCCCTATTTTTTGACCTTTTGAGGTGTTGGGGCATGTTGGTTAGGTGACATATTGTTTGGAAGTGCCACCATGGATAGACAAGATCCACGATGTGTTTCACATTTCCTAGCTTTGTTGGTATCTTCACGATGACTCCCACTCTCAAACTAGAAAAGTAAAGAACCACCCACTTGGTTCATATGTTGTGGATTCATTATATCCTAGAGGAGAGTACTTGGGAGCAAGATATGAAGATGCATTCCCATTACTTAGAGTTATTTTAAGTTTTGTTGTTTTTTTCTATTTTTTTTGATGATGTGATGTCTAGATCTTTATATTTTATGAGATTTTTGTTTTAATTGATTATGTGATGTTTGATAAAGCTTCAAATATATTAACAATGGAAAAATGATTCCTAACGATGATGTATTATACTTATACAGAAGAGTTAATGCCACCCAAAGAGGATAATGTCTTGATACGGGAGATGAAATTACTTAATTTGTGTTACTAGAGAAGTACTATATATTGGTTATAGAAATTTTTTTCTTGGGATGTATGGAGGTTGAGATAGTTATGCAGATGGTTTTGTGAAAAATAGGTTATTTTTGGATGGTGCCAAATGATGAGGTGTTGTGCGAGGTGATGTGGTTGCACAGGGTGTTCTATGGATTTTTGGTTTGGTGTGTTTGGATGGTGTTAGTGTTTGTGGTGTAATGATACCCCTGAGAGGTCATGGGGTGGTTGTTTGGACCCTCTCATTCTTTTGGGTTTGGTTATGATTCTCTAGGATGATAATAATTTGATAGGTATCTAATGTAAAGCCTCATCCCTTCTTAGCCCGTTACTTTTCTAGTTTAAGAGTTCAAGGTGTTTCAGAGGAGTCTTGAGAAGGGTTTGATGGATATTAGAGCTAAAATATAAGATTCATGAAATTAAATGGTAATTTATTTCATGAGATAGTATTTTTTGGCATGTGAATCCGGTGATTCACAACCTATATACAGATGAGGATTACTATGTGAAATGAGTTCACAATGTAAAAGTGGGATTTACGATATGAATTAATTCAACTTGAGGTACCAAAAATTTCAGTGGAAGTTTTATATTTGAGAAATTCATACCTTAAAACTAGTTTAGGTCTTGTATTTCATGGACTTTGTGGAATACATGATGTTAAAATATAATTAACGCCATAAATGAGGCGACTTAAAACCTATTTATAAGTCCAATGTTCAACCAAATCCTCTCATACGAACCTCATTACTCTCGGTTTTGTGAGAACCTTAGGTGAACTTAGAGGATCTTCTATCCCCTTCCCTCCTGTGTTGACCCATGAGTTACAAAGGTCATTTATTAGCAATATCAAGTGAGTTCTTCTCTATACCCCCTTGTTTCCTTTCACCCTTTCTCTGTGAAGTCATAGTGGTGATGTTGTTTTGCTTTAGTTTGTTATTGGGATATGTTTTTATAATCCCTTGGTGTGATCTAGGTTGGTTTGAGGTTCACTAGTATGGTTATGGTTTTGGGTTGTTTCCTCTCGACCCAGTTGTGCATAGTGAACCAGAAAGCCTTCTTGAGGTAGGGGATCCCCGTTCTCTCCATATATTATGTGTGTGTAGGAATTTCATAATTTTTCATTCCATTGTGTGGTTAATAAGGGTTTTATTAATAAAGAAAATTAATTGGATAATCTGAAATTGATGGGGATGGGGAGAAATAACATTCTTTTATTGCTTTGATGTTATTGTTTATATGTTATACAAGCTTGCTGATATTGCTGAAAATCATGACAATTGAGATCCTTGTTTGTGCTATAGTTGATATATACATGATACCCTTACTGTGGTTTTTTTTAGTTATCACTCTGAATGAAAAATAATTATAATTTATATATGGATAATGAATTAGTTTCCCATGGAAAACTTGTTTGTGTTATAATATCCTAAATAATAAATTAAAGTAATGTAATCCCCTAAACTTAATTTTGTAGAAGCCAGGATGTGATGCATTTTATAGTTGTGATTGTTGTGTTTTCCTCATGTGGTGTGGGATATTTTTCAGTGACGTCGGTGACTAAATGGTTTGTAAAATAAGTGGGGTTAGTGATGTTATGGTTGGTTATCATGGGATGTGATGCGAGAAGATGTGCAATGATAGTGTTGTGTGGTTGTGGTGACATGTAGTGGTTTCATGTGGTGGTTGTGATATGTAGTGGTTGTGAGTGGTGGCTATGATGTGTGGTGGTTGCATGTGGATATTTTTATGTTCATTGGTTGGGTTGTGTGGTGGTTGTTTTGTGTGATGGTGGTGAAGTGTGGTGGTTTATATGTGTGGTTATTATGGTGAGATGGCCTGGTTGATGTGGTTTTTCGGTGATGGTTGATGTGGGATGAACGATCTATTGTCTGGTGTGGTTGTGTTAGTTATCTAGTTAAATGTGGAATAAATTGTAATATTGAAATGAAATTTCATGGGTTGGTAAATGAAAAATAATGGGTATAAATTAATGTGTGGTAATTGGATAAATTAATCTGAACCATAAATGAAAGGGCTGTGCAAATGCAAAATGAAATGAATTGTAAACAATAGTTTGTGGAAGGTCATTAAATATAGAAATGGTGAGACCTGTAATTGAAAGTGGGAATGTGTGGATTTGTCTGATGGTTGTGTGGTGTGTTTCATATAGTGGTGGAAGTGGTTGTGTTGGTATACATATGGTGCATTGGTGGTGTAAACTAGTGCAGTTGATGTGAACCTATAGATTGGGTATTGCGTGAAATCTATATATCACATATTTCATAATATTTATATACATTACCCACCTGATTTGGATAACCTTACCAAGTTTTTGGTTCCAGGTGTTTTCCCCAACATTAAATATGGTGGTGATATGGATAGATGGCTAGCCCCTCTTCTCCGCTCTTCCTTGAGTAGCAGTGATGATACGAGATAATGTTGGAGATTGACCAACAATGATGTGATGTGATGATGATGTGATATGTGATGGTGGTCATATGTGATAGGAGTTGGGAATGAGGTTTATGTCCATCTCATTCATGATATCCTAATACTCTTGTTATGTGATCAGATTTGATGGCCCGTGTGTCTTCGGGTGAGATGTGGTGTGATAAACTAGGTGTCTTTGGGAGAGATGTGATGTGATTTGGATGCGATGTGATGATGGATGATTCTAGCACTAGATGATAAACATTTCAAGGGTGGGGTTGGTAGGTATGAGTCCCAACCCACATCTGATATTTTTGGTTATAACATGTTATGTATGGAAGGGATAAGAACACAAGATGTTCGATGTTGGGGCGTGAGAGTGGTAAATTAGTGGGGAAGAGACTGCGGGGTGCCTTTGTTATGTTTTTGATATTATATTACTATATTGGATTCATGATTTGGTGAAAAAGACATAGTGAGGTTAGGATTGGTTTTTTACCTATTTAGGTGCTTGTATGTTCTGTTGTTTATTCATTGGCACACTAGTATGTTGTTTTCACATGTACACTAGAGACCTTGGGTATGATACTACTAAGTATTTTTGTATTCTCACCCTACACACACATATATATTTTTCAAGTTTCCAATATGATATTGGGTATTTAGTTGGACATTTATAGCTTGGGTTTTCGAGCTTCTATTGAGTTTCTGCTGTAGGACTTGTCTTTTGGTATTTACTTGGAGAATTTTATTGCATCTATTGATATTTTTCTTAAATCGTGGGATGGTACTGGGTTTAATTTTATTTTATATAATGGAGTATTTTGGTTTTTTTATCGTATATCTTGATCCTATATTATTATATGAGGTTAATTCCTTCCATATGTGAGATTTTTATACCCTTAATTCTTACCGGAAACTAGGGGCCCACTGGAGGTGGGACTCAGGGGTCATTATCTCTCTTACTTCATTCCCTACATAGGAGGGGTAAATTTGGATCGATGGGTTCATGATAGTAAATATCATATTAATATTTTAAATAATATTTAATAAAAAATCATGTAAGGTAGTGATGAAAAATCAAGCACACCATTCATGGATTTGTTAGTGTGCACATACGCATGAAAACATCTTCATTTTTCGAATGGTTATGGAGGAAGGTGGAAAATGGATATTAAATTAGTATAATAACATTTAATAATATTAGTAATACCTATGTTATCATACATTCATGGATATAATAGGTTTTAGGGGGTGGAAGAAGAAAATAATTAAGAAAGCTCAATTGAGAACATTACATCTCCCTTTAGATATTCTCCCTTGGGTAACATCTTAAGGCTCCTTAGATTGGTCTTTTGGATAAACCAAGACTTTTAGGATGTGGGTATAGAGTTAATAAGAGAATAGGGTAGATTTTTTGTGTGTATAAATCTCTGGAGTATCTGTACAAATTTGGTGGATGTAATCTCCTTTTATAAGTGAAAAAATGGCAGTTTTGTAATTACTCATTACCTTATAATAATGTCACGACACTATTCCAAGGTAAAAGGCTAAAAAATAGAAAATAATTGAGTGGGGGATGATTTAAGGTTTATCATCCCTCCAAAATTTATTTATTATCGTGTTTTAATCATTTTTTTAGTTTTTTACCATTAGGTGTTTAACTTTTAACTTTTTGGTTTTTACCTTGGTAACTAGTTTTTACCTAAGTAGTTAAATTTTTAATAATAATATAAGATAACCCCTCTTACCAAATTTTTATGTTATGAACCAAAATTTAGACTCCATTTAATCAAAATCAATTTATAAATATGTGAAAATTAAAATTTTAATTAAAACAAATAATATATGGAAACAATGTTTTTGTAGAAAAGTGATGTTTTAACCATTAAGTGTTATTAAATATTATATAACATTAATTACCAATTAAATGAGTGATAATATATATATATATATACATAATATACAATTAATTATATAAAATGGATTAATTTAATTTATTAAATAAAAATTATACAACACTAATAAAATAATTCATTGAAAATAATCCTCTAACCATTATCATGGTCATTAACTTTAATCTTATTTTTCGTCTATTTATTCCTTAAAATTAAATTGAAATTATTAAATAATATGAAAATTATGATATAAAATATGAAATCCATTTTTTAGATTTAATTTCTATAAGTGATGAAAAATAATTTTTAATATAATCAAATGGAAACAGTTTTTAGAGTAAAATATTACTTAAGCTTCCAAAAAGTTAAGCATGGGTTTTATAAATTCAAAATTTTATTTTTTAATGATTTATTTTAATTTATAAATATATATTTTTATATAAAAAATGTTTCTAAAATTTTTAGGATATTATTTTATTTTGATAATGTCATAAAATTAACGATATTAACAAATTTGGTAATTTTTCAGTATTCACCTAAAAATTAATCATTTTAGAAAAATCTCAAAAAATCTCCCTAAGATAAATTTTACATTTTTAATTAAAAAATGAAGTTAATTTTTCAAAATTGAAATCATAAAATTTATAGATTTATCTTTTAAATGAGAATAAAATATATAAAGGAAAACTATATTTATTAAAAAATACCCTTTTAAAACACAATGTGTTCTTAATACTCTTTTGTATGAGTTGATTGAAATCATTTTATTCACCATATATTTTATTATTCTTAAATTTTCCAAATCATAGTCATCTAATATGTCGTGTCTTTTTTTAGTTCTGTTTTTCATGTAAAAAAGTTATCGATCTCGTTAGATTTATTTAATGGAAAGATATATAGTAAAATTTGCGGGAATTACATTCTCCACCCTTAAATAAATTACATCCTCAAAATTTTAATTATACCTCACTAAGTAAAATATATAAGTGACACAAAACATTGAAAATACAAAGGATATACTTTTTAATGATATATCAAACTCATTATATTTGGTATGATTGAGAAACTATTTATCTTAAATAGAGTTCTTAGGGACATACCTTTCATAGATTAATTTTGATGATCCTATTCCTAAAAAATAATAAATCCAAAATGGTTATGATTCAATCTAATAAAATCAAAATAAATGATCTTATGAATTTGAAAACTCAATCCTAATTTGTCATCTCAAATGAAACCTTCATTTCAACCTATGATACATTCGATTCAACTATAACATAGTTGTATCAACCTATAACTCCTTCAGTATAACCTAAGCTGTCCATGGTTATATTCCTCTTAAGTTCTCTAACCGTACCATAAATATATACTCAAATCCTTCATAATTTTTTATAAATATAATTTTATTAACCAAATCATATCACATGTGAATTTTTAGCCATGTGTACAGTATTAAGATGTCTCATTGTTTATCAAGTGAAGATTGAGTTGATACGAAACTATCCTTTTTAGGTTGATTACCCTTAGGTGAATATGTGCCACAACCAAATACACTTTCCAGTATCTAGACAGGGATTTAATTTCAAATAAAAACAAACACTAAAAACTTTAATAAAACTTCAGGATTTTATCCTAAACTTAGACTTATCCCCTAGGATTTCACTAAATTTATATAATCCCAATCCTAAAAAATAACGAAACCAATCCTAAAAAAATATAAACCATGCTCTGATACTAATCGAGGAACCCCAGACCCACACTCATGAATATAGTGGTAAAAACACTTTATTTAAACAACGTATTTAATAAATATTGAGATGGACCTATCTTTATTTTATATCATTCCCATACATTACACATTATATGTCATAAATAATCACAAAATCCCAAGAATTAAAGGTTTAGTGTCTTTAATAATCTTATAAATGAACAACTTATTCTATGATACTTGTGAAAATTTCCCTATAATTGTGCCACACTATACCCCCTATATACTTTTCATAAGTTATACTCATCATCATAACCTAGGTAATAGAAACATAAGAAATAAGTGATATAAAATTTCCAGTGAGGTAAAAACTTCTTAACATGTATTCATGGGTTATATCACAAGAATTTGAGTAAAAATGAGCATGGGAGAAATATATTATTAAAAAGAACATGTAATAACACGTTTTTTATATAATTCATGAAAAAAGTACATATAATCTCAAATGAACAAACATATAGCAAGGTAAAAGAGTGTAAGTTAATAAACATGATTAAAGGGGCATACTCATAGCCTAATAATGAATTATAAAAAAAACATAATCATAGAAACACTTTTGAACCATGATACCCATATCATGTTCACACAATAACTTGTGAAAAAAAACTAACCATATTACGTTAACACAAAAAAAATATGAACAAAGATATCTATATCACATTCACACAAAAACTTGTGAACAAAGCTTCTAGAGTCACATTCACACAACAAACCTATGAAAAAATATACCTTTATTACATTCTCACAAAAAACTTGTGAACAAATCTTACCTCATCACCTTCACACAAAAAACTTGTTAAAAAATATTCCTACATCACATTCACACAAAAAAGTAATGAAAAAATACACTTGCGTCACATTCATACAAGAACTTGTAAACATAGATACCCACTTTATATACAGACAACAAACTTATGAACAAATCTACCTGCATCATGTTCACACAAAAAACTTGTGAAAAAAGTTACATGAATCACATTCACACAAAAAACCAATGAACAAAGATACCCACATCATGTTCACACAATATTTCATAATCTCATGTGATATGAAATGTTAACAAATGAATTGAAGGGCTCTATAGGAACCCACCCATTAATAATAATTGTTCGAAATTTTTTTGTTCCAAGAGAACATAAAAACATTCATATTTAAAACAAAATTTAATTAACCTATGAAAAAGATATGGGTTTCATGAAAAAATGTCCTAGAACATTTCATAATCCATAAAAAGAAAGAATTTGGATGGTGTCTTAAAAATATCTGTAGTGTAACATAAGGATAATAAATGATGTTGATATAAATGAAAAATTACTTTTTGAGATAATTGGGTAAATCACTTAAAAATGAGATGAAATACTAATTTATTGATAGTCTTGGAAACCACTAAAAAAAGTTTTATTTAAAATGAAATACTTAGAGCTCAATAAATCTATTCTTTAAAACCAAAAAATTTCCTTTCAGAAAACATTTTATGAGAGAAAGTTATTTTCAAATAGTTTATGAGAAGACATAGAAACAGTAAATAATTATTTCCAAAAAACACAAACCATTAAAAATATATTTTAAAATCAAGAATTAATTTTTAAAATCAAACTTTTACTTTTTTAAAATATAAAAATATTTCATTTTATTATAAAATTCATCCAGATTTAAATTCATTTGGAAAAATATTTTAAAACTTGGGATGGAAGTTTCATAAAGAATAATTATTATAATAATGAGATAAAAAATAAAAGATTTTTTTTGTAAAAAATATTTACTATAGTTAAAATAGATGAAGTTATATGTCACATTAAAAAATCTTTCTAAAAATGTGAAGTGTTTTTTTTGAGAAATTTTATTTTTAAAAGAATATTCAATTATGGATCCTTGAAAAATACATAAATACTATCTCAAGGAAATGTGGATTGGAAGATAAAATAAATGGTTAATGAAGGAAACCCATTTTAATATTTAAAAAAACCTTTATTGAAATCCCAAATCATAAAAATTGTAGTAAAAAATCATTTTAAAATATTATAAGTTAAATGTTAATGTCAAATGATATAAAACACAATTAGGTTTCCAAATATAAAGGAGAACATTGGTAAGAATACATATATGAAAAATATCTTTTTTAGCGAGTAAGAGAATTATTATTGTCATTATTAAATGTCATGAAGAAATAAATACTTAAACTTAATTCCTCATAAAATAAGGAGTAGAGAAATTATAATACCATCATATAAAAGAATAAAACCATATTGTAAAATAAAAGTTAACGAGGAATCCTTATGACATAAAAAAAGTAAGTTGAGTCAATAAAACCCATTACGACTTAAGAAACATTTTAATAGATACCCCTTGAAAGATAGATCTTGAAAGTGAACTTCAAATTACATGAATAAAATATAATTCATGATATTATATATCAAATATTTATTATACACACTAATAAAATGAAATTAGATGTATAAAACAAAACATGTCTCAATGAATGGAAATCGAGACAACACACCCTTACATTATTGTTACCTTTTGAATTTAAAACCCATGAAATGTAAAACATGAGATATATTTTTAAATACTTTAAATTTAATTTAATATTATGATAAAATAAATCCATGTCCAATATATACACCAAAATAAAAAATAAAACAAGTGGTGAATACACATCATAACTCAATGAAGAGAAATTGAGAAGCAATAACCCTTACCTTAATTTCTGAATTCTATGAAAGAGATTTGACCTGTTGTATAATAAGAAAATTATATTAATATCCTATTTCATAAAATTATTCTTACTTTTAATCATTTATAAACTTCATTTATAACCATTTTTTATAAATATATTAGTTAGTTATATTCAATTTTCATCATTATGTTTTTATTAGTTTTTGATGTTTTATTTAGTATTGGTTTTATAATGGCCGTCTCAATGATCATTTATAGGTTCAAGTTTCATCATTATAAGGTCATTATAGGTATTATAATATATTTTTTATAGTTTTTTATAGTGTTATAATATTATTTCATAATTATTTTAGTTATGGTTCACAATGACAAAGTTATGATCTTGTTTTGACAATTTTAATGGAAAAGAGACGATATCTTAATAACGGGTTAGATATTACCATTAAAATTATTAAACCAAAAAAATAAATCATTTTTTACTTATTATTTTCCAATATCACCAGTGTTTATTTTTCCTTATATACCCATGATATAAATTTATATCATTGTTCATGCAGGTGGTTAAACCGACCCAAACAAGAATAATCCATAACCTATGGGTTAGTATGGTTAATAAAGTGATTACTTTGGAATAATATCATTATTAAATAATAATAATAATAATATTTATATGATTTAAATGTGGTAAATTAGTTTATACCATATTTTTATAAACAATAAAGGACTAAAGTGAAAGATGCAGTACATCACTTTTGTGGAGGCGGTAGTATCCACACATGCACGGGCGACATGTTCATTTTCCATTGATTATGAGGAATATAGGGAATGGTTTATATTATCAGAATATTAATAATGTTATAAATAACATATTAATCCTTTAAATATACTTTTTGAACAATCTATGTAAGGTAGTGATGAGAAATCCAACACGCCATTCATGGTTGCGGTAGCATGCACATACATATGGCAATGTATTCATTTTTAGAATGGTTTTGGAGGAAGGTGGAAAATTGATATTCCATTAGTATAATAAAATTTCAGTATATTATTAATACCAATTATATCATAATTTTATTAATAGAATAGGTTTCATGGGGTATAGGAAGAAAATAATTAAGAGGGATTAGTTGAGAACATTACCTCTACCTTTGGATGTTCTCCCTTGGGTAACACCTTAAGGATCCTTAGCTTGGCCTTTTAGAAAGATCAAGGCTTCTAGGATGTAGGTAGATAGTTTAAAAGAGACAATGGTAGATTTTTCATTGATATAAAAGCTTTGTAATAGGTGTATGAATGTTTTGTAAGTGATCTCATTTTATAAGTGAAGAAAATAGAATTTTCATAATTACTCATTACTCTTCAATAATATAATGACACTATTCTATGGTAAAAGGATCAAAAAAATGAAAAATTATTGAGTGGGGTATGAGTTAAGGTTAATAATCAATACAACATTAATTTGGTTCCATGTTTTAAACACGTTTTTAGTTTTCTACTATTAGGTTTTTAACTTTTACCTTTTTGATTTATACCTTGGTAACTAGTTTTTACCTAAGTAATTAAATTTTTACTAAAAATATAAGATAAAAACTATTAATTTTTTTATAGGAACCAAAAATATGAATCCATTTAATATAAATAAATTTATAAACATGTTAAAATTATTTTTTAAATTAAAACATATAATATATAATAAAACCCAATTTAAAGAAAAAAATGATGTTTTAAACATTAAGTGTTATTAATATTATGTAACATTAATTAACAATTAAATGAGTGATAATATGTTTTTATATATGTTTAAAAATAATATAAAATTCATTATATATAGTAAATCAATTTAATTTATTAGATAAAAATTATACAATATTAATAAAACAATTCTTTAAAAGTAATCCTTCCACCATTATCATGGTCATTAACTTTAATCGTAATAATCATAATTTTATGAATAAAAACACATTGAACATATTTCAAAATATGAAAACTATAATTTAATATATTTAAACTATTTTTTTAGATTTAATTTCTACAAGTGATGAAAACTAATTTTTAATATAAGTGAATAAAAACAGTTTTTAGAGTAAAATATTTACCTAAGTTTCCAAAATTTTAAATATGGGTTTTATAAATTCAAAATAGTATTTTTAAATAATTTATTTTAATTTATAAATATATATTTTTATATTAAAAATGTTTTAAAAACATTAATCCATTATTTTATTATGACAATGTTATAAAAGAAACACTATTAGAAAAATTAGTATTTTTAACTATTCACTGAAAAATAAATTATTTAAGAAAAATCTCAAAAATTCACCCTAAGATAATTTTTACATTATATATTCAAAAATTAATTTAATTTAAAAAAAAATATAAATTCTAAAATTCTAAAATTTATCTTTTAAATGAAAATACTGATAGTTCTGTGCAAACAGAAGTGCTTATTAGGCTTGATTCCATCTTAGAAAATATCCAATTCGATAGATTAGTCACATATTATACAAGTCTTGAACATAATGACCAATTATTTTTTTACAAATAATATTTACTATTAAATATATTATAAAATAGAGGATATCATTTCATATTAAATTTATAATTAATTTAAATAGATTAGAAGAAATAATACATCAGCTTTGAGATCATTATTTATTGATGTTATTGATTATTTGAAACCATTTTCTATTTAATGTCATTGTTCTTGTAGTATCCAAGTGTATAATCCCTATATCAATGATATAAATGTGCTTCTTTGATATCTGAACAATTATAATGGATTTCTGGGTGCTAGCATGGTGAATTGATACTCTTGTAGTGTTCGAATGGATCACTGTGACAATTCCTTTGGGATAGAATAATCATCCTTGCAATATCATTATTGAGAGGGTGGAGAATAGAGAATAATATCTAGATCATTCTCTGGTCTTTAGAGACAGGTAAAGATTATTGTGTTTGTAATGATTCTTAATTTTGATAAATCTCTACACAATAGGAATAATCATCTATTTATAGAGGTATGGTTTGGGTTAAAATATTTTTTAATTTCATAACAAACTTTAAATAATATATCAAACATTAATGACCCCATCACATGTAATAATAATAATAATATTATTTTCATATGGAGTGCACTCGCTAGTGAAATGATAAATATTATTTTTAATAACTTTTAAATTAATATTTATCACTGGACATAAACTTAGTCTGCTCATCCTTGGAATTTATTGAATAATAATATAAATTAAAATTTATTTATTCAATAAATAAATAAATAAATATTATATGTCCATATAATTTAACGTTTACCTTGAAAATAAATATTTATTTAATTTATGAAATCATTAATTATTGAATAAAATTATTCATTGGTCTTGAAAATAATATTTATTCTAATAATAAAATTCAAATAAAATTTAATTGAGATCAACAGAAATGCTTAGTGTGTGAACCTCTAATATTTTTTCTCATTGTAATTAAGAAGGATTTCCTAAATCCAAGATCAATTTGTAGAAATAGTTCAATAAAGCCAAGAGAAATAAGTTAATGTCACAAAATTGATGTTGGGAAAAAATCCCTCAAGGTATCATTGAAGCATTTTTGAGATGATTGTGTTTGTTGACAATGTAGGACTCCATGTTGTGTTTGTTGACAAAGCGAGTCTCAATGACTCAAACTGTTGACAAAGAGAGTTTTATTGGAGAATCGAGAAAAGTGTTTTTGGCAAAGGGAGTTGTGATATTGTGTTAAGGAGGTTTATAATGTTCTATGACATGATTTTTTTCAAATTCAGAACATCAAAAATTTGTCAAAAGAAATGTGGCGCGCAAGTCCAAAAGTGGTGCGCAAGTTTTGGCGTGCAAGTCCAAATGTGGCGCGCAAGTTTTGGCACGCAAGTCCAAATGTGGCGTGCACGTTTTGGCATGAAAGTGTGGTGCGCAATTCATATTTCAAAGATCATCATATCAAAATATGCCAAAGGAAATAAAGAGGCATGCAAGTCCTAAAGTGGTGTGCAAGTATGGCACGCAAGTGTGGCGTACAAGTCCTCAAAATTCCTATAAATAGACGGCTACCCTCCTCATTTCTTAACGAGCTCAACACTTAGAGAAAATTCGAGCTCTGAGCGTGCAAGTGGAAGTGTGCCGCGTAAGTTCAGTGTGAACACAAGTGGGGCGCACAAGTGTGCGGGCGAAGTTTTGGCGCACAAGTTTTAGCGCACAAGTGTGGCGTGCAAGTTGGTTTTTCTACAACGAAGGCAGAGGATGTTCACTGGTTAAAGGGTCTCACAATTCACCCTAGGGTTGCATGAAAGTTATAATTTTCCCAGAACATCTGTGGTAAAGCGGCACTCATCAGTGGATGAACTTTAAACTTCAAGAGAGCATCTATCAATAGTTGAGGATGCATTATTTCATGCAAATGAAGAGACCTACAAATCTATAAACTGTGAGTAGATATTCTGAAGAAGTAGTGAGCACACTTTAGTTGAGAGAGCAATGAGCTTTCATATTGTGAGTGGTTGTAAACCAGGAGGGATAGTGAGTCCGCTCCGAACTTGTAAACAACAGTGCGCTTATAGTGAAATTGGTACATCGACATACTGCCAATGTATGCTCCTTGGACGTAGCCCAGTGAGGGTGAACCAAGTAAAAATTGTTGTGTCCTGTGCATGATTTAAGTTTTATTCATACTCTTCATCGGGAAGGAGAGAGAAGAGGGTTTTGTCTAACAGTAAAACAAGATCAGAAGGGGCAGTTTTTTTAATCTGTCATACCATGATTCACCCCCCCTCTCAAGGTATCTAGCCTATTGGACCTAAAAATTGGTATCAGAGGTCAGAGGTTGTTATGATTGTTTCTCTCTGAAATGGAGGTCACTAATCATAATGGGATTCTGATCTTTGATGGGAATAATTTTCAGCTATGGAAGAATCGGATGCAACACTACTTCCGATCTTTGGTAATGGATGTGTTTACAACAGCAATTCATGGTATCACAACTGATATTAATAGTGGTGCTTTATCAGAATTTGAGCGAAGAGAATTGGATGCTGATTCAAACAGAATCAATGCTTTGGGAGGCGCCCTATACAATGCTATATATATCCAGGTGATGTCATTCAAAACATCACATGCTATGTGGAAAAAGTTGTTGAACTTATATAAAGGAGATAAAAAGGTCAGATAAGCGAAGATTCAAGTTTTATGGAACAAGTATGAATATCTAAGAATGAACCCGAATGAGTCTATTGATGGATTCTTTGACAGAGTAAATGTTTCTGTGGAAGATATGTGAGTTCTGGGAGAATTCATTGAAGACATAAAGATCGTAAAGTACATCTTGAGGAAACTTCCACCGTGGTTCAATCCAAAGGTTTTAGTACTATAAGATAAATATCTAAAGGAGCTTACATTGGACAATTTTCACAGTACCTTAGTTGCATATGAAATGCGAAATGATGATAATGAGGCTGTGGAAAAGGGAAAATATAAAGAAGTGGCATTCAAGGCCATGAAGAATCTCACCATTGAAGATTCTCAGGAAGAAGAAGAGACAAATGAGGTAATGTCATTCCTCTCCTCAAACCTTCAAAGAGGAAAAGGAAAGTTTAAAAGGAAACTTCCATTGGCCTGTTTTCGATGTGGAAAGGTTGGTCATCTTGTAGAAAGGTGTCCCAAAAAGTTCCAAGAAGATGATGATGTTGACGAAGTCGAAATTCCCAAGAAAAATTCATCAGCCTATGGGAAAGGCAAGAAACAGTTCAAGAGAAATTTATTTAAGAAGAAAAATATCCTTTCAAAAGAATGTGACAGTTCGGATGAGTCTGAGGATGAGGAGGTTGAAGAGATAGATAACTGCAAAGATCGTGGAGAAAATTCTATGGTGGCAGTTGTTGGTATTTCTCAGGAGAAGAATGAAACTGAAGGTGATAAAGAAGAATAAGAAGTTGAAGTAAGAATAGATATGCAAGCCGAGTTAGAGGCTGCTCTTGAGGAGATAGATGTTTGGAGAGCCAAAACAAATAAAGCTAACAAAGTTGTTCATGAAGCCAAACTTTATATGCAGCAGTAGGAATAAGAGAAGTCTGAGTTGATGGAATAAATTGAGAAACTCAATTCATCAATACCAAAGAACTCAGAATCAGTTAGTGAGTATAAAATCAAGATTGAAGAATAGAAAATAGATATTGATGTCTTGCAAAACACAAGGAAATATCACATCAAGAATATCGAAGAGCTTGAAGAGGAAGTTGTCAGTCTGTGGAGAAAAGTTAAGGATAAAGAAAAACCTTTGATTCCCAACACATTCTTGGGAAAACAGGTCATTCAGAAGACTAAAAAGATGAATGAGGAGCCTAGTTGTTCCTCAGGAAAGAAGCAGCAATTGAGCTCAGGCATTAAGGCTGATTCATGGTTTGATCAGAAACAAAGATCTGTGGAAATTTAAGTCAGAACGCAAGCACCCATCCCGATATTGAAGGTTGATTTGGGAACAAAGAAGAATCATAATATTCAGAGATCCCAATGGGAAACTCGTAGTGCAGAAGTAACACAAAGGAATGCACCTTATATCAGGTGTTATTGTTGTGGAAATATGGGACATTCATAGTATGTGTGTTCCATAGCCAAGAGATATCGAAGGGAACAAGAACAAAGGCGGTAGCCAAACAGAGAACAGTTCTCCAGAACATATTTTGAAGGACACTTTTTTTGGTGTGGAGGATTTTGGCACATGGCTAGGTACTGCACTTCGACCATACAAAGGAATGTGCCAAAGAAGAATAAAAATGTTCAGAAGTAGCAGATCAATAAACCATCAGGTGAGTTAAAAATGAAAAATATATTTGCAGCTTTGCAAGATGAAGCTGGTCCATCATACTCTGAGAAAGAACAAAGGTCTCAATCCATGCCGAGTGTGAAGGCAAAAATATGGACCAACAAGAAGAAGGATGAGAAGGCCACGGTGGCAGAAATTGACCTTAAAGCATCAGATCATTCTGGTGTGTGGATCCTTGATAGTGGTTACACATCTCACATGACAGGTAATAAGGATCTTATTACATGTGTAAAATATGATAAAGAAGAAGTTTTCAAGTTTGGAAATGATGAAGGCCTGAATATTATTGGCGTAGGAAAGACCAAGTTTGGGGGAAAAGAGAAGAGACGTGCTGATGTCTTAGTAGTAGAAGGCCTCAGTCATAATTTGCTCAGTGTAAGTCAACTATGTGACTCAGGACATTCTATAAGGTTTACTAAGAAGATCTGTGTCATAAAAGGAAGAGAAAGAGAAGTAGTTATATAGGGAAAAAGAACAAAGGGAAATCTCTACCAGGAAAGTGGAGAAGAAGATATGTGTTTTCTGTCCAGAGAGGAAGAAAACAAGTTGTGGCATAAATGAATTGGTCATCTTTTCCAACCATACTTGGAAGATCTGGTGAAGTGTGATGTATCAAGAGACCTCCCTAAGCTATCAAGTGATCGTACTCACATGTTCAATGCATACCAATAAGGGAATATTATTAGAAAGATGTATAAGTCAAAGGAAAAGAAGTCAACAAGAGTGCTCTAATTGGTGCATGCTGATGTTTTGGTCCTATCACACCAAGAGCAATTGAAGGAAAGAGGTACTATGTTCTTTTTATTGATGACTATAGTAGAATTTCATGTGTATTTATTATTACCCATAATTTGGATGTGTTCAGCTGCTTAAAACAATACCGTAGGGAGTGTGAAAGGATGCTTGGACAGAAAAATTTGAAGCTTCGTACTGACAATGGTATGGAATTCACAAAAAGTCAGGTGGAAGGCTATTTTGAGAAACATGGTACAAGGCATCAAGTTTCCTCAGTAAGAACTCCCTAACAGAATGGAGTGGTTTAAAGTAGAAATCGGATCATCAATAACATGTCCAGAACAATTCTCATTGAAAAAGACCTACTGGAATTTTTTTGGAAGGAAGCAGTTTTGACATCGGTCTACATTTCTAACAGGGATTTATTGTGTCTAAAGGAAGGAAAGACTCTGTATGAGATGTGGTATGGAAATAATCCAAATGTGAAATAATTTCGAATATTTTGAAGTAAGTGATTTATCCTCAACAAGAAAAAAATACAGGAAATATGAGTCACGAGGAGATGAAGGGATATTCCTTGGATACTCAGGAAAGAGTAAGGAATATAAATGATTTAACAAAAGGCTAGGAAAAGTAGTTGAGAGCAATGATCTCACTGTAGTAGAGAATGAGGAGATCATTCAACAACGCAATGAATAATTTCTTGATGAGAGTGATGAGGAAGAAAGCAACGCAGGGGGAGCAGAAGTGGATGATGTTGATTCAGAAGAAGATACTGATGATGAGCATGAGGAAGTTAAATTTGTATATGCACAAAAGCTAAGGATTCGAGCTGAAATTGACAGGAAAAATATTATTGGTGATCAGTCATCTCTAGTTCATACAAGAAGAATGAAATAACTACAGTAGAAATCTTTACTATCACAAGTTGAGCCGAAATGCTTCGCTGATGCAGCTGAAGATGAAAACTGGATTCAGGCAATGAATGAAGAGATAGATCATATTGAGAAGAATCAGACACGGGAGATTGTTTTGAGGCTAGCTGATAAGAATGTCATCAGAACTAAATAGGTATTTCGTAACAAGATGAATGAAGATGGCTCTGTGATTAGAAACAAAGCACGACTGGTGTGCAAAGGATACTACCAAATAGAGGGTATTGATGTTGATGAGACATTTGCACCAGTTTCAAGGCTAAAGACAATCAGATTATTTTTATCCATAGTAGTGCAAAGAAAATTCAAAGTGTTCTAGATGGAAGTCAAATCTGCATTTCTGAATGGGGTTCTAGAAGAAGAGGTGTACATTGAGCAGCTAGATGAATTTCTCATTCATGAAGATGAGAATAAAGTTTGTCAGTTGAAGAAAGCACTATATGGGTTGAAATAAGAACCAAGAGCATGGTACTCAAGGCTGGATCAATATTTGAAGAGGCTTAGCTTTCAATGTGGTGGAGTTGATTACAATCTCTACTTCAACAACAGTAGTAATCAAAGGATGATGGTGCTGGTTTATCTTGATGACATAATATTTGGTGGATCAGATGAAGCTCAGTGAAAATAGTTTTCTGAATTCATAAAAAGTGAGTTCGAAATGTCAATGATTGGTGGGATGACATTTTTCCTTGGTTTACATGTGACACAAGGAAGTAATGACACTTTAATTTCTCAATACAAATACTCCAAGGAGTTTCTGAGAAAGTTTGGAATGGATAATTCCAAGGAGATGAAGACTCTAGTTGCTACCCGGATGAAATTATCAAAAGATGACAGTGACAGGGCAGTAAATATCACTGAATACAGGTAGATTATCCGTAGTTTTGTAATACCTCGACCCCAGTTACCCAGAGTCAGTTCATTATTACATAACATTGGAATGATCATAAAATATCAAGTCTCGAAAGACCGATTAGTTTAGTAGCCTTGGAAACACTAGATACATTCATAAACGTTACATTACATCATAAAGTGAAAAACTACAATAACATGGTCTCCATAGTCCACACTCATATCCCCTTTTGACTATCCCTGTAGGTCATTCATAAAATACTTCTTCACATCCTGGAAAAATTAAAACATTGAAAGGGGTGAGCTCAGATGCTCAGTAAGGATAACAATATAGCGGAAAATTTCATAAATAAACATAAACATTTAAGGCAATGTATAACTAAAACAAAAGCCTTTTAAACTTGAACATCAGCATAATATAGAAAAATTAAAATGAAATAATGCCATTTACTTATTCACATGGATATTCTACTAGTGGAATAATCACATGCAATATCAATAACCACTTTCATAATGATGGAATGCATAATGCTAGACTATCATAACCACGCAGCCAAAGCCTCGTGCCAAGACTACAAATAAGATTTTGTCAAGGCCTCGTGCTAAGACACTAGTTTGTCTCCTGAGACCTACCGATGCATCTAGGAGCTATAGCGGGCTCCACCCGTCACTTATTAAGTCTAATGCATTCCTCATATGAACAGGTTTAAACATATCATAAACCATAACATAATCGTATCACATAAAACATGCATAAAGGAAACATAACATTTCCACATTTCAATCACAACATATCAATACAACCCATTGATATAATAATAATATTATCAAAACCATTTTCAATACCAAAATAAAAGAAAATTAAAACTTTGTTATTATTTTTCATTTAAAAAAGTTATGTCTTTTTAGAGGAAGCCGAAACTCAAATAATGGTCACGGAGGCGGAGAAGTCGTTGTCGCCACATACGTACGACAAAAAAACATTCCCTTTTGTCATTTAGTAAAACTCTTCGTATAAAAAAGATTCCTTTTGAATAAATGTAAAAGTAAAAGGGGTTTATACACTGTATAAAGGAAAGTTATGTATAAAACAAAATATGCCTCAATGAAAGGATATTGAGACGAAGTCCCTTACCTCGTGTCCGAATTGACTCGATCATTCTTTAACCTCCTGAATAATAAACTAGAGTTACTTTATACTTGATTAAGAACCTTTTTCAAGTTCATTATTCCTTTTATATCACTTATTACCATGTTATTAACATTATGTAATTATTTAAGTTAATAACGGTCGTTTTGTTGATCTTTGGTACTTGAGTCAAAAATAAACTTCTTATAATTATAAGTTGTTAATGTGGTAAAATATCCATTATATCCAGAATTATATTCATGATGTAGATATCATATATATCATATAAATCCAGTATATACATTCATTTATAATATTACATAACTTTTAGAGGTAAGAAATGAAATGCACCGTTCATGGAGACGGTAAGCCGTACGTACGCATGAACGCTACTTTCATTTCTATTTCATATTTAATGGAATGAAATCATAATGATATAATTGTATATTATAATTCCAGTATAATATCATATATAATATCATTTACTCCATCCTTTATACGTCCCACATATGGCATTAACGATTCAAATCACTTTGAGGGGGCAGCAGTCCGCACTTCCTAAAATGAAATTATTGCGTTTACCCATAATGAAAATAATAAAGGCATGCCATAAATAAAAAATACAGAAGCATAAGGAAAACATAAAAATAATATATATCATAAATAAATATAGTGACATCTTAATGGCCACCATGAAAGGTGTTAAAAGAAGATTGAACAATCATCGTTTTGTGAGGCAGTAATTCGCCAACCACAGAAACAGTATGTTCTTTAACCATTAGACGAAGGTGTGTGTAATTTTAAATAAAATAAATCTCATAAAAACATCCTATTATATTTAATATACTGGTGTTTTAAAAAAATATAGGAATAAAAAGAGTTTAGGGTGTTGGAGAAGCAAAATAAAACAAAAGAACACAAGTGAAGACATTACCTTTAAATCGGGTAACTCTTTTTGATTTGAGCCAAAGGATTCCTTGGGAAGACTTCTGCCCAAAGTGAGGATTCTAGGAGTAAGAGAGGGAAGTTGGGAGAGTATTTGGGAATAGGTTGGCCGAGCCATATGGCTTGAAGGTGTGAATAATGTGGTAGAGGTGGGGGCCTTTTATAAGAGGAGAGGAGGGGCACTCTTGGAAAGTCATGAAATATTACATTATTATGAAGTGATTTTAAGATTTCAAAGGTACCAAAATTATATATTTCTAGTATAAGGTGATAAGGGTTCTAAATATAATAATCCAATAGGTTTTTTACAAGTTTAAGTCTTAGATTTTACATTATCTTTTCATTTTATTTAAATCGTTAATTAATGAGGTAATCGCTACATCATCATGGTGTCATAAAAATTTAATTTATTTAATGTCTAAAAATTATAAAAAAAATAACATGATGTAGGAAATCTTTTTATATTTCCAATGAATATTTATAGTCGAAAAGTTAACTTATATAACCCCATGTAATAATTGTTTTAGTAAAACAACACATGTTTGTGACAATTTTATTTTTACTTTAAATAAAAAATTATTAATGTCATTTTCTTACCCAAGTGGATCCATGGGGTCCCCAAGTTGAACCATGGATTGTATTGGTAGTCCATGACTAATCCAATAAGGGTAGGATAAGTGTAAAGGTAATTTCATATAATTATAACATTATATTTACCTTAAATTACACTAATTACCTTTAATCACGATTAATAAAACATAAAAGTTACTATTCACCAAAAATTATTTTAATCCCATAGAACCACACTTTAATTCCTAATGACAATGATGTATGCCAGATTTTTGAAATTGAAATCACATAGGTGGTAATGTTTCATTTACATGAAAAGTTAGTTTTTAAACTACCACTTAGTGGTTTCACTATTCATCAAAAATTGAAGTTTTTCAGAAAAATACCAAAAATTAACCCTAAGCTATAATTGATATTCTGAATTCTAAAATTATGTCTATTTTAAAAAATTCCAAACATATAAGTTACATTAATTAATTTTATAATTAATTCCCGTTGTCAAAACAAATAGTGTGTTTTTAAGAAACAATATCAATCAAAAGATTGACAATTGTTTGTGCCCAATTTCAAAGTGAAATTAATTCTAATGACCACCATTGGATAAAATGGTAAAAATATATTCCAATTATACTTTAAAACCACTCAATAGTATAATTTATCACTATAAATTATTTTTATTAAAAAGGTTGTTTTTAACTATTTTTTTACTATTCATAGAAAATTGGAAGTTCTCAGAAAATTACAAAAAATTCAACTTAGAATAATTTTGATATTCCGAATACAAAAATTAAGTCCATTTTAAATTATAAAATTAATATAATTTTAAAAAGTGGTTATTACTATTCATAACGGCTACTTTGATTGGTCGCGGTGTGTTAGAATCTCGAAGTTGTGTACAATGCAAGCTCTTGTATTATTGAAAGAGAAGCGTATCGTGGAAGCTTGGGGTGTTACAAGTTTACTGTACCTAACAGCAACAAGACCTGATATTGTTTTTTCCACATGCCAAGCAGCACGTTACCAAAGCAATCCAAAGGAAATCCACATGCTCATAGTAAAAAAGAATACTTTGGTATATCAAAGGCACTGTGGATTTTGGTCTGATGTATAATGACGAATCTTTACCAGAGTTATTGGGATATACAGATGCAGATTGGGCTGGATCAACAGATGATAGAAAATCAACGTTAGGAGGTGCATTCTGTCTTGGTAGATTGTGTAATTCTTGCCTAAGAAAGAAACAAGATTTCATTTCTCTGAGCACCGCAGAGGTTGAGTATATTGCAGCCACTCAAGTATGCACACAGTTATTATGGATGAAGCAGCAGTGTGATAACTCAAGTGCTATCAATCTTAGCAAAAATCCAGTTCATCACTCAAGGACAAAGCACATTGAGATCAAATATCATTTCATCAAGGATAAGGGTGAGCAAGGGCTTGTGAAGTTGGAGTATGTGACTACAAAGCTACTGGTTGCAGATATTCTGACAAAGGCCTTACCCAAAGAAGCTTTTGAGAGGCATCGACTGGCTCTGGGAGTCCATTCGACTCCCCACACTTGAAAAGTGTGGATGTGGGATCTATCCCCTCTTCCTGAGGTATGTTGTGTTTTCCCTAACACACTAATATGTGTTTTTACCCTGTTACAGATTGCAAAAGAGTGCTCTTTGGGTTCGTTGACAAAGGGGGTAGAAAAAATGATTGTTTAAGGGGGAGACAAGTGATTGTTCAAGGGGGAGACAAAGTGGCTATTTGATAAATCATGAATGATATAGGGAGAAGCTGGTAGATCAGCAAGATAGGGGGAGAAAAATAAATCAGACGATGCTAGACATGATCGATCAAAGAATAGATATCACAACAGCTGAGGAGCATGATTAAAGCAGAAGTGTGGTTGATATCATGTTGGTATGAAAATTTCAATTGGCATTAGGTTGGTATCAATAGTGGTGTCAGAAATTAAGTGACTCATAGATGAACTTTTCATGATACTCTTGTTTCTCACACTGAGCATTGCTCATGTGGGCTTAGAGTATGTGTTGAGTAAATCTTTGATCGCTATCTATATCTCAAGAGGCGAATGGTGGCTAAAGATGAATGAAGCCTTAATGAGGTATCAAAGAATGGAGAATTGTTTTGAGAAGAGTTGTCAACAAACCCAAAGGGGGAGATTGTTGGGAAAAAAATCCCTCAAGGTATCATTGAATCATTTTTGAGATGATTGTGTTTGTTGACAATGAAGGACTCCATGTTGTGTTTGTTGACAAAGCGAGTCTCAATGACTCAAACTATTGACAAAGGGAGTTTTATTGGAGAATGGGGAAAAGTGTTTTTGGAAAAGGGAGTTGTGATCTTGTGTTAAGGAGGTTTCTAATGTTGTATGCCAGGAATTTTTTCAAATTCAGAACATCAAAAATCTGGCAAAGGAAAGGTGGCGTGCAAGTCCAAAAGTGGCGCGCAAGTTTTGGCATGAAAGTCCAAATGTTGCGCGCAAGTTTTGGCGCACAAGTGTGGCGTGCAAGTCATATTTAAAAGATCATCATATCAAAATATTACAAAGGAAAGAAAGAGGAGAACAAGTCCTAAAGTGGCGCGCAATTATGGCACGCAAGTATGGCGCACAAGTCCTCAAAATGCCTATAAATAGATGGCTACCCTCCTAATTTCTTAATGAGCTCAACACTTAGAGAAAATCCGAGCTCTGAGCGCGCAAGTGGAAGTGTGCCGCACAAGTTCAGTGTGCGCATAAGTGGGGCGCACAAGTGTGCGGGGGAAGTTTTGGCGCAAAAGTTTTGGCGCGTAAGTTTTGGCATGAAAGTGTGGCGCACAAGTTGGTTTTTCCACAACGAAGGCAGATGCTGTGCACTGGTTAAAGGGTCGCACGAGGCACCCTAGGGTTGCGTGAAAGTTAGAATTTTCCCAGAACATCTGTGGTAAAGTGGTATTCATTAGTGGATGAACTTTGAACTTCAACAGAGCATCTATCAAAAGTTGGGGATGAATTATTTCATGCAAATGAAGAGACCCACAGGTCTATAAACTGTGAGTGGATCTTCTAAAGAAGTAGTGAGCACACTTCAGTTGAGAGAGCAGTGAGCTTTCATATTGTGAGTGGTTGTAAACCAGAAGGTATAATGAGTACGCTCCTAACTTGTAAATAGCAGTTCACTTATAGTGAAATTGGTACATCGGCATACTTACGATGTATGCTCCTTGTATGTAGCCCAGTGAGGGTGAACCAAGTAAAAATCGCTATATCCTATACATGCTTTAAGTTTTATTAATACTCTTCATCGGGAAGGAGAGAGAAGAGGGTTTTGTCTAATAGAAAAACAAGATCAGAAGGGGCAGTTGTTTTACTCTGTCATACCCTGATTCACCCCCCCTCTCAGGGTATTAGCCTATTGGACCTAACAATTGACAATAACATATGAGTTATCACTGTGTAATATAATTAATTTGTCATAATATCTCATCAAGAAGGTTGAAAAACCATATCATAAACCTATATTTGTGATACATACTTATTTGAATGTCTAAAATAAACTCATCATTACACCATGCCCATGAAATTTAATGTGTTATTCTTATTTCAATCAAAGGGAAGATATATCAAATTACATAAACATGGAAGTGAAAAATCCTTCCTCAAATTATTCATTAATAAAATTTCATTCTTGATGCACCCAACATACCCTACTTCCCACAAACACATGGTGTTATGGTTTTGGTTAGTAAATCTTAGTTCACGAGTTATGGAATGTATTAATAATAATCTTAAAGTATAATTATCATTACACACACTTGTATAAATGAATATATGATGACATATAAACTTATAGAATTCCTACTGGTAGGTCTATTATCATAATATCTCATCTTAGAGATTACTAAGTGCGAACTTCATTTGATTAAGTATCATCTTCTTATGAGTACTTACACATTAAATTGAACACACTATATTCCACATAAAATAATTTTATCTGACAGTAGAACTAAGTTTAAGAATATCATCATGGAATTTCAAGGTTTTCATCATATTAGGAAACTATGAGGACATTTTCAATGTGACAAATACTTCAGGACATTAATAAATTAAATTTATATAGAAAAATGAAAAATATGTAATTATATGTTTAATTAATATTCACTTCTTTTAATATACATATAATCTAAAGTAAAAATAGTTAGTTCTAGAATATTAACTCGAATAGACTCCCAATTGGACTAGATCCAAATAACAATGACTTTAAATCTTCTAGAACTCAAATAAAGATAATGTTTTTGGTGAGTTAAGGATTTAGTCAAGGGGTTTTCCATATTGTCTTCTATGGAGACTCATCTCACTAAAAATTCAGCTATCTAAGAAAAACCCCTCAAGAGATAATACTTCTGAAGTATTTGATTTTTCTACTTATGTGACCTTGGATTCATTACAAGAGACACCACTATAATATTATCACAAAAGAGTGAGATGGGGTCTTTACTACTAGGTACCATGTCAAACTCTTAGATGAAGTTTCATATCCAATTGAATTCTTTTTCTACCCTAGATACCATAATATACTCAGAATCTGTTGTATAATTTGTGACCATGGCTTACTTTGAGATCTTCCGTATCACAAAACCTCCATTGATGGTGAAGATGTATCTTGAATATTATTTTAGATCATCATGATATATTTTGAAATTAATATATACATATCCTCTGATGACTAGTTCCTCATCTCCTCCATAAACAAGGAACATATCCTTAGTTTTTCTTAGATACTTAAGGATAATACTAACTGCCATCCTATGGCGGACACCTATGTCAGCTTGATATCTTCCAACCACACTTATGGTGTAGGTGAAATATATCCTAGTACATAACATAACATACATGAATAACCCAATCACTGACATGTATGGAATCCCTGATATCCTTTTTCTTTCCTCATGTATTTGAGGACATGTTTTCTTAGAAATATGAATGGCATGTGACACTGGAAACAATACTCTCTTGGATTTTTCTATACTTAATATCTTCATTATCTGATTAATATATGTACTTTGACATAGAATAATCAATCTATTGGATTTATCATGATGGATCTTAATCTTAAGAATATACGCTTCTTCATCTAAGTTCTTTATGGAGAAGAATGTATTTAACCATAATTTAATAGATTATAAGATTGGTATTTAATTTCCAATAAGTAGTACTTCCTTGAAATAAAATATTAAGAAAACGATCTCACTCCCAATAAACTGCTTATAGATGTAGGGATCACATTTATAATTTATGAAACCAAATTCCATTATGGATTTATCATATTAAATGTTCCATAACCTGAATGCTTTATTTAATCCATAAATACATTATTGTAATTTTCATACCTTGTTAGAATCATTTGGAGTCGCAAACCATTCAAGTTGTGTCATATAGACATCATCATGAAGGTTTCTATTAAGAAAGGTTATTTTGAAATCCATTTTAAAAATATCATAATCATGGTAAGACACTATAAAAAGTATAATTATGATGGATTTCATCAATGTAACAAGTGAAAATATTTCATCATAGTCTATGCCTTGATACTATTTGAACCATTATGCAATTAGTTATGACTTATAAGTACTAACTTATCCATCCATGTCCAGTTTCTTTTTGAATACCCATTTTCAAGCAACAATATTTACATCCACTATAGGGTCTACCAAAATATAGACTTGGTTTTAATATATAGAATCCATTTTAGAATTCATAGTTATTTCCACTTAGAAACATCTATGCCACTTACTTCTTTTATGTATGTTATAGGATCATTATTATCAACTAATAATGAATCACCTTCCTTAGTGACTAAAAAAAACTTTTCTTTCCAGTTCTCTAACTACTCTTGTACCCATACATAGTACTTCTATATCTAGAACCTCTTCTTTCATGAGACTTATTGGAATATGTTTCTATGTCAAATCTTGTGTACCTTGATCCTGGACTTCATCAAATTCTATCTCACCCCCACTATCAATTTTAGAGATTTGACCCCTCTCAAGGAATATGGAATGTATTTCCACAATTTCCTTTTTATGAGGGGTCATATAGGTAATATCTCCTTGTTTTCTTAGAGTATCCTATAAAGGTACAATTTGTGCCTCAGGGTGTAAGTTTGTTTCCTAAAGAAGACTTAACAAATTATTCATACACCCACACAAGTAAGTATGACAACACAATTTTATTTGCACTCCATAATTGGTGTGGAATATAGTATTCTGATTTAATTAGAACCTATTTCAGTATTTGTTCTTTTGTCTATAATTCATATCCCCAAAAGTTTAATGGTAGACTCACATGACTCGTCATTTATCTCACCATGTATAAAAATGTGAGGTTCCTCCTTTCACTTATACTGTTCCATTAAGGAATATAAGGAGGAGTGAGTTGAGATAGAATTCCAAATTCCCATAAATAATCAATGAAGACTTGATTAAGATATTATGAACCATGGTCTGAGTGGAGTTTCTTAATCTTTTTACCAATATTGTTCTCAACTTCATTTTTGTATTATTTTAATTTTTTGAAAGAATCCGACTTATGCCTCATTAAGTATACATATACATATCTAATAAAATCATCAATAAATGTTATGAAGTATGAGTACTCACCCATTGCTTCAACTATAAATGGTCCACACATATCGGTATAAACTAATTCAATAAGTTCTTTGCCCCTTTCACCTTTTACACTAAATAGAGTTTTAGTTATTTTCCTTGTAAACATGCATGACATATTACAAGTGGTTTTAGTTCAAATTAATATAAATATCTATCTTGGTATAATTTAGTCAAATTATTTTTATTTACATGACCTAGATAGTGAATCCATAGTTGGGTGTGGTATGAGTCATGTGAACTAGTCTTATTATCAACTTCCATTACTTTGTTCACATAATCCAACATGTAAAGACCATTATTTAAATACGCCTTACCATAACATATAATTTCATTATAAAAGAAGAAACATTTATTATCAAAATTGAAAAAAAATCCATCTGTATCATGTCTAGATACAAATATAATGTTCTTGGTGACCGAAGGCACATAATAAAAATATTATAAAACTAAGTTCATTCTCATCGACAATGTGAGGTCATAGTCCCCAATAGCCATGAAAGAAGGTATGGCTCTATTGGATTCTTGTAAATCCATATCACCCTGGGTAATCTTCCAAAATCTACTTGGTTTCTATATTTGAATACATATGTGAAAACCACATGCTGTATATAATACCTAATTTATAGAAACAGATAAATTGAACTTGATAAAAAGTGCACCTGAAGCTTCCCCCTTTTTTTTCTAGGGTGTAATTTTTTATTCCAGTGGCCCTTGACATAAGTGAAATAGATAACACCCTATTCCATTTCTTATCCCTTAATATTTATCTTCTTGGAAGGGTATTAAAAATAATATTTTGTTTTAAAGATCTTGGTTTGGCCTTTCCTTTTATTCACCATAAGGTTAAAAGGATTTTCATGCTTCATATCCTTGTTAACTTAGATAAGTAGCATTAAAATATATAAGAGAGACTTATAAATGTTTTTTATATTGAAGCTGACATAAAAACTAGATAATCTCTGAGGGAGTAAGGAAATAATGTGACCGACACACAATCCATCAGGCATCTTAAACCTTTAAACCTCTAAGAACTCAATGTGGCTAATGAGTTTGACTATGTGAGGCCTAGATAGCACACTTTATGAAAGTTTACTATAAAATAGTTCCTTGGATATCTCAAACCATTCCTATATAGCTCTATCATGATAAATATAACGAAGATTCTATATCATTATTTTGGTATCCACATCTTCATACGACTTCATGAGTTCATTAGACATGGATGAAAGCATTAAATACTGAACATTGACCATGTCTCTCAAATGATTATCATAGAAAATTAACTCCTCATCACTCATATATTTTTCAAGAATATCATATATTTTGGATTCTAGAATATAATACTTCTATCCATAGAGAAATACTACCTATAGTAATCTAAACCATTACTTTAAATTAATTCATGTTAGGAAATGATCTTTCTCCAAAATTTACCATAGGGAAAATTTTTCTGACAAGATTTTTGTTATTGTACAATATTTAAAGAGTAGATTATTAGCACTTCACATGATTACAGTTAATGTGAGACAAAAAAATAAATTTAGTTTTATTTATTCTTCCACTATTTTTTCAAGATCCAATATCCATTAACATTATAATCAGAATGTCTAGTTGATCATACATATGGCATCCCACCTTTTTAATACATAACTTTTCATTATATTTTACAAACAAAGGATCTTTAAAGTCTAGTATCTTGGAAATCAGGAACAAAAAAACTTGAAAAAAACATAAAAAATTCTTATAATCCACTTGTAAGGCTTCATCATAAGTTAATCCTAAGTACAATTACTGCATCTCATAATTTGGATACATACATTCAAAGAAAAGGGTGATCATAAGGCCGAGTAAGGGTAAACAAGGAAATCAGTTTACTTGTGATATCAATACGAACTTGATAAAAACATAAAGACAAGAGAAATGATAGAATAGGCATATAATAATGAAAATTACTTGAAACATAACTTGAATATTTGTCTACAAAATTTCATTTATACATTCATGAACATATCACCAAGGTCCATCCCGAAGGTTTCATAAAAATTACCAAGGTTATTCACCAAGGTATCGTGAAACTTGTAATATCTAGAGATTAATTATTTAACCAATGAATTAGAGTACTATTAGGGCGCACCCTTAATATGTCTTTATTTTCATGTGATCCACATAGATCATAAGAAAAAATTTCATAAATAACCCATAGATAATGAAATAAATGGGTTTCATCTCAAAATTGTGACATTTTAAAAGTTCTTAAAAATAAGATCATTATGTCATTTATAACCCATGGAAAGGGAGTGAGGGTTATATGTATATCAATTAAAAAATAAAATATATTATTTTTATATATTTATGAACACCCATATAAACTAAATAGGTCTGGGTATTCACATAAATAAACATTATAATTTCTCGATAGAAAGAGATAGAAATTTTGAGACAAAATTTCTACAGCATAATGACTATATAACATGGTTTTAGAAAACATTTTAAAGAGAGGGGACATGGGTCACCCACTAATAAATAATTAATAATAAAGTATGGGTACTGAATAAGATAATGGTATGAATATTTTAATGACATACCACATGAAAAGGAAATATGAAAGAAAAGAGAGGATGCAGTTTCTTTTACGAGAAATTCGGTAGCCTAACGACGTCACTTAAAAATTCAGAAAACAAATTTATGAGAGAAGAAAGGGTCTATCAAAAATTAGACATGAAATAAACAGTAATGAGAACATATAATAACATACACTCAACATAAAGAGATGGAAATTAGAAGACACAACATAAAGGAAGTCATGACTTAAAAGAGGAGGGTGAAAGGATCACTTACCTTGAAAAGTAACTTCGAAATATTGAAGGTCGGAACCTTAAGAGGCTTGAGGACACCTTGGGAGGACTAATTGGGAGGTAAATAGACCATAGTTTCGTCGAGGATGATTTTGTAATGAAATGGATGAGGTAATGGCTTGGTATTTATATGAGAAGTCAGGGAACAAATCATTAATTTCCAAGGGACACCTCATCAGTGGTATTGGAAAAACCATGGGCTTTCCCATGGTATTTTACCATGGTATTGGACACTTGGGACACCTCATAGTATATATTACTATTCATAAGTCTACTAGAATGATTACATAATTATTACATCCTTAATGATGTCATTAAAGACCCGAAACTCAAAACTGTAATTTCACTATTCACCGAAAATTCAATGGTTTCAGAAAAATCCCAAAAATTCATATTAACCTAATATAGATGCTATGAATTCAAAAATGTACTCAATTTTATGAAAATAATTTTCTAATTATTTTTAATTTAATTTTTAAATAAAACACTATTCACCTGAAAGAAAACTAATACATAACTAATAATTTCTGAAATAGTTATTTACTTATTTTATTGAATCACATTACCTAATCAAGGTGCCTAAATTATAATAATACTTTCTTAAGTGAGGTTACTAATCCATTTGGTCACATTACTAATCATAATCATAAAATTGCTATTCATAATTTACTATTCACCAAAAATTAAGTTGATCTTATTAGACTCTAAATTTCTTACTGAACACAACTGTAAAATACCATTTTTTGAAAATCAATACACATTATTAATTATTTAAGGTTTACATAAATATTTTAAAATATCCCATTTTTCCAAAATTCATCAATAATATACATTCTATATTTATCCGGACATTTGAAATTCACAAACTTCACCATAATATGAAAAAACAATTTTATTTATCTCAAAGGATTACACAAAGAATATATAAGGTCTCATTACATATCCCCTTATAACACTATCATAGGACCTAAGTGTGAGGTGTGCTAAGGTGATAGAATCCTGGGGTGGCTCGACCAACATTACCCGAGTGGTGACCTCTATCAGCTTGAACTTCTCCCATAGGTGATTCCGTTCAAGATTCACAAGATAAAGTTCGGCTTAGGATTGGTCTAGAGCAAATCCGAGTGGTGCTACCTCCTTCCCAAGTTCCGTCAAATGGGATTCGAATGGCCTAAGTCTACTGGATGAGGCAATCAAATCTTTTTTCTGTATTAATTAACCAAGATCACTTGTATTTATAAACAAAAAAAGTGTAACGTTAAGAGTTTAGCTTCCAACAGTCATATTGACGAACGATCATATAACAGTCGAAACCCAATGGTCTCATTTACTTATAATCACTTCATTAATTAAAGAATATACTTTTTTTTGAGTATAAAATAAAATAACCCACAAAATTTAGGAAACAAATATTAATAAAAAGTTTGGGTCGTTACATTCTTCCCCCCTTAAGAAATTTTGTCCCTGAAATTTTAACTTGTACCCTCTGAAGAGAAAAGGTGTGGATACTTCTGCCTCATAGATTCCTCTAGTTCCCATGTGGTTTCTTCACATTTTTGGTTCCTCCACAACACCTTGACAAGGTGGGTAGTCTTGTTGCGTAGAACCTTGTCTCTACGATCCAAGATCTCCACCAGCTGTTCCTCATAAGAGAGGTCATGTTCCAGCTGTACCACCTCTAGGTTTAGTACATGTGAAGGGTCAGGTATGTAATTCCTCAAGAGAGATACGTGGAAGACATCATGAACTTGTGCTAGATTTGGAGTAAGTACAAGCCGATAGGCCACTGCTCCTATGCGATCAAAGATTTCATAGGGGCCAATGTACCTAAGGCTGAGCTTCCCTTTCTTCCCAAACCTCATGACTCTCTTCCAAGGTGAAATTTGAAGAAAGATCTTGTCACCAACATTAAACTCCAAGTACCTTCAATGGTCATCGACATAACTCTTTTACTGACTCTGAGCTGCATTAATGTGTTGCTCGATAGCATGGACTTTTTCTATCATCTCTTGCACAAGATCAATCCCAAGAAGCTTTCTCTCACCAGATTTATCCCAACAAGTAGTAGTTCTACATCGCTTCCCATATAGAGTTTCATAGGGTTCCATTTGAATGCTTGAGTGGAAGCTATTATTGTACGAGAACTCAACTAAAGGGAGATGTTGATCCCATCCTCCTTTAAATTCCATTGAGCATGTTCTCATCATGTCCTAGAGTGTTTGAATAGTCCTTTCATATTGGCCATTAGTTTGGGGGTGATAGGCCGTACTAAAATTCAATTAAGTGCTCAGAGAACATTGAAGATTTCTCCAGAATTTTGATGTGAACCTTGGATCAAAATTAGATACGATAGAAAGTGGAACTCCATGTAGCCTTACCACTTCCTTCACGTAAATCCTGGAAAGTTGATCAAGAGAGAAATCTTCCTGAATGGAGATAAAATGGGCAGTCTTGGTGAGACAGTCCATAATAACCCATATCGCATTGTTTCCTTTGGAAGTTCTCAGAAGACCAGTGATGAAGTCTATAGTGATATTATCCCACTTCTATGCTGGTATGGGTAGTGTTTGAAATACCCCTTTAGGAAGTTTTCACTCTTCCTTCACTTGTTGACATACTAGGCACCTTAAAGCGTAGTCAGCAATCTCCCTTTTCATATTATCCCACCAAAAATGATCACGAAGGTCCCTATACATTTTTGTGCTTCTAGGATGTATAGAGAAAGTAGAGCTATGAGCTTCTTCCATCATGTCCTTCTTCATTCCTCTAATAGATGAAACACATAGTCTTGTATGAAATTTTAGTACACCTTCTTGATCAATATTGAACTCAAGAAACTTACCATCCTTCACAGCCTCAAACTTCTTCTGTAACAAAGGATCTTCTTTATGAGGATTCTTGATCTTCTCTAGTAATGAAAATTGAGAAATCATTTGGTTTAGGGTTGATGATGTCCCTTACCTTATAATTCTCACGTCCAACTTTACTAGGTCATTGATTAATTGATCTCTTTGAATCTGCATCATGGAAATAACAACTGGGTCTTTCCTACTTAATGCATCAGTGACTTTGTTTTCTCTTGCAGGATGATAATGAATTGAACAATCATAGTCTTTAAGAAGCTATAACCATATCCTTTGTCTCATGTTCAATTACTTTTGTGTGAAAATATACTTCAAAATTTGATGGTCTGTATATATATCACATTTCTCCCCATAATGATTGTGCCTCCATATCTTCAGAGAAAAAATGACCGCAACCAGCTCCAGATCATGCGTAGGATAATTCTGCTCATGAGTCTTCAACTGTCGAGATGCATAATCAATGACCTTGTCATTTTTTTATGAGGACACACCCAAGACCTTTCAGAGATGCATCACTAAAAATAACGAATCCTTCTCCACTTGAGGGAAGAGTTAACATAGGTGCAATAACCAATATATTCTTCAGCTCTTGGAAACTTTCCTCAAACTCCTTTGTCCATATAAACTTGACCCCTTTTCGAGTTAACTTGGTTAATGGATTATAAAGTCATGAAAAGTTTTTCACAAACCTCATATAATATCCTTCTAATCCAAAGAAACTTCGAATCCGAGTTATTTTTGTATGTTGAGGTCACTCCTCTACAACTTTTGTCTTTTCTGGGTCAACTGTGATTCATTCATTGGTAACAATGTGCCCCAAGAAAGCAACTTATTGTAACCAGAATTCAAATTTACCGAACTTTCCAAAAAGCCTCTCCTTCTGCAGAGTTTGTAAAATAGCCCTTAGATAATCCTCATGCTCCTCACAAATTTTGGAATATATCAAAATATCATCAATAAAAACTACCACAAATTTATCAAGGTAGTCCTTAAAGACTCTATTAATCAAATCCATAAAAATAGCAGGTGCATTAGTCAGTCCAAAGGGCATAAAAAAAACTCATAATGAACATATCTTGATCGGAAGACAATTTTCAAAATATCTTCTTTCTTCACCCTCAATTGATGATAACCAGATCGAAGATCAATATTAGAGAATAATTGAGCCCCACAAAGTTGGTCAAATAAGTCATCAATTATTGGAGGAGGGTATTTGTTCTTCACTATGATCCTATTCAGTTCTCTATAATCAATGCATAGCCGCATTGATCCATCCTTCTTCACAAAGAGAACTAGTTCCACCCAAGGAGACACACTCGGTCAGATAAACCCCTTCTTCAAAAGATCTTGGAGTTGTTTCTTTAATTCCTCTAGCTCCACATTTTCCATCCTATAGGGGGTATTTGATATCGGATGATACCTAGGTATGAGTTCAATGGAGAAATCTACCTCTCTTTCTAGGGGAGGTCCGGGAAACTCCTCAGGAAATACATCAACATATTGCTGGATGATGGGGACAGGTTTTATCCTTAAAATCTCATATACTTCTTCTTATTCACTGATCAACTCCATAAATAAGGATATAGGGGGTTCTTCTAGACAAATATCAGGTTGAGATATCTATCCTTAGAAGATAACTGTAGGTTTTCCATTCAAGACTACTGAGATTTCCTTGCTTCTACATTTGATCTTAGCATTATACTTTGAGAGCCAGTCCATCCCTAGTATAATGTCAAATTACATCATGGTAATGACTACTAGATTTGTGATAATATTTTTCTCACTAAAGTAAATACTAGAGTTTCTAAACACTAATTATTCTTGGATAATCCCACCATGATTCTTGAATGATAACTCTACTTTTAGAAAATCGGGGGTTGATTCTAAATTCTTTGAAAACTTAGAGGAAATAAAGGAATGGGTAGAACCAGAATAAAAAAAAGTACTTGATAGCTTTGAGAGAACAACAAGGGTACCTGCTACCACATCATTTAGAGCTTCAACTTTAGCAGCCGTGATAGCAAAAGCATGACCTTACTCCCTTAGCCTTTGTTGAGGTTGATGGTGGTTCCCCTCCACTGCCCTCAGATTTGGACAGTGATTGGAAAAGTTCCCATGTTGTCCACACTTAAAGAAATGGACATCAAGTAGGGCCTACACCATCTTCCCCTTATTGTTTGTGTTAGGAAGTTGAGGTTTTACCTCACTATGAAAATTCCTCTCAATATGGCCATATCTTCCACACTTGTAGCATTTCCTACTTCTGATTAGGCAGTTCCCAGAATGCTTCTTCCAACATTTATTACACATGGGATGTTGCACTTGTTTGCCTCCTCTTCCCTGATCAAAGGTCCTCCCTAAGATGGGGTCCATCGATCTCTTCTTGTCGTTTGATTTATGTGACCACTACATCTCACCAAACTCCAGATCGACTTTCATCACACTCTGCATGATATCCTCATAGCTATCATAGTATCGGTTGTCTAGATTCTTCTGCAAATGAAGTCTTAGTTCACCAAATAATCTATCAACCTTACCACTAGGATCCATGAAAAATCTTGAGGTGTAATGTGAAAGCCTTGTGAAGCTCATATCATAGCTTCCCACAGATTCATTCTCCTTATGCTTCAGCTCGAGAAACTCCTTCCCAATCTTATTCTCATGGAATGAGGGAAATACTTACTGAAAAAGATCCCTATAAACTCTTCCCACTCCATATCTTAAAATTCCACTCTTTGCCTCATGTTTTTAATCAGTTCTCACCACCGATCAACTTCTCCTTCTAAGCTATAGACATCCAGGGTGACCTTCTCTTGCTCTGAACAGTGGAGCACATAAAAGATCTTCTTGATGGAGCTGATTCACTGCTCAACAATCAATGGGTCAGTCAATCCATTGAAGGTTGGTTGTCATTGACGCATAAAGGATTCAACAGAATTCTATTCCCTTCTTGGTGAGATCGGTCTCTCAGATTGATTCAAGTTATTTCCCATAACTTGAGTTAGTTGGTTCATCATTCGCATAAATGTTTCCATTCCGGTTTCCATCGGAGGGATGTCAGTGCATGGTCCATTGCGGTCACCATTTGCATGGTTCCTTCTATTGCCCACCATTTTCTATAAGAATAAAACATTAGTGAGAATCTTATTTCATTTGAATCTTTTAACTATAAATCATTTTATTTCTTAAAACTTCATTCTTAAATAATTACATTTCTCTATAATTCCTTTATATTGATTCATAAAAATCTTATGATTAACCACACATATCCCCTGAGAGTGTCATAACCAAGAGTGCAGAAAGGCCCGTTGTTGTGCACCAGTTCCTGTTCGAGTCTAGATCAAAGTAGTGTTTTTGGGTTTTACCCCTATGTACATCTGTGCCATAGACACCTCTATCTGCTCGTATCTAGATAGGTATGTATTTGTTCGATAAACCACTTACTCAATACTCACCAAAATACCAGGAAGTTTTCCTATATTTAAAATTTTCTATAGGGTTCTTCCTAAAATTTTCATATCTTAATTTACATAAATAACTAAACTATCCTTTGATACTAACTATGACATCCCACATTTTTAATACATAACTTTTCATTACATTTTACAAACAGAGGATCTTTAAAGTCTATTGTCTTGGAAATAAGGAACAAAAACAATTGAAAACAACATAAAAAATTCTTCTAATATACTTTTAAGGATTCATCATAAGATCATACTAAGTAAAATTACTACATATCATAACCTGTAGACATACATTCAAAGGAAAGGGTGAGCAGAAGGCCCAATAAGGGTAAACAAGGAAATCGGTTTACTTGTGATATCAATACGAACTTGATAAAAACACAAAGACAAGAGAAATGAAAAATAGGAATATCATAATGAAAAGTACTTAAAACATAACTTGAATATGTGGCTACAACATTTCATTTAGACATTCATGAACATATCACCAAGGTCCATCCCCAAGGTGTCATAAAAATTACCAAGGTAATTCACCAAGGTATCATGAAACTTGTCATCTCTAGAGATTAATTATTTACCCAATGAATTGAAGTGATATCAGGGTGAAACCTTAATAGGTCTTTATTTTCATGTGATTCACATAGATCATAATAAAACATTTCATAAATAACCCATATATAATGAAAGAAATGGGTTTCATCTCAAAATCGTTACGTTTTAAAAGTTCTTAAAAATAAGATCATTATGTCATTTATAACCCATGGAAAGGGAGTAAGGGTTATATGTATGTCAATTACAGAATAAATATATCATTTTTATATATTTATGAACACCCATAGAAACAAAATAGGTCTAGGTATTCACATAAATAAACATTATAATTTCTTGAGAGAAAGAGATAGAAATTTTGAGACGAAAGTTCTACAGCATAACGGCTATATAACATGGTTTTAGAAAACACTAAAAAGAGAGGGGACAAGGGTAAAACACTCATAAATAATTAATAATAAAGTATGGTTACTGAATAATATCATGGTATGGATATTTAAATGAAATACCAAATTAAAAAGAAACATGAAAGAAAAGAGAAGATGCGATTTATTTTACAAGAAATTCAGCAGCCTAACGACATCACTTAAAAATTTAGAAAACAAATTGATGAGAGTGGAAAGGGTATCTCAACAATTATAAATGAAATAGAAAGTAATGAGAACATATAATAACATAACCTCAACATAAATAGATGTAAATCAGAAGACACAACATAAAGTAAGTCATGACTTAAAAGAGGAGGGTGAAAGGATCCCTTACCTTGAAAAGTAACTTCGAAAGCTTGAAGGTTGGGACCTTGGGAGGCTTGAGGGAACCTTGGGAGGACTCCTTGGGAGGTAAAGAGACCATATATTCGTTGAGGAGGATTTTGGAATGAAATGTATGAGGGAATGGATTGGTATTTATAAGAGAAGTGAGGGAACAAATCATTAATTTCCAATGCACACCTCATCGGTGGTATTGGAAAAACCATGGGCTTTCCCATGGTATTGGACACTTGGGACACCTCATAGAATATATTACTATTCATAAGTCTACCAGAATTATTACATAATTATTACATCCTTAATGATGCCATTAAAGGCCCGAAACTCAAAACTGTAATTTCACTATTCACCGAAAATTCAACTGTTTTAGAAAAATCCCAAAAATTTACCTTAACCTAATATCGATGCTCTGAATTCAAAAATGAAATCAATTTTATTAAAATGATTTTATAATTATTTTTAATGTAATTTTTAAATAAAAACACTATTCACCCGAAAGAAAACTAATACATAACTAATAATTTCCTGAAATAGTTATTTACTTATTTTATTAAATCACATTACCTAATCAATGTGCCCAAATTATAATAATACTTTCTTAAGTGAGGTTACTAATCCATTTGGTCACATTACTAATCATAAGCATAAAATTATTATTCATAATTTACTATTCACCAAAAATTAAGTTGATATTATTAGACTCTAAATTTCTTACTGAACACAATTATAGAAGGCCATTTTTTGAAAATCATTACACATTATTAATTATTTAAGGTTTAAATAGATATTTTAAAATATCCCTTTTTCCCAAAATTCATCAATAATATACACCCTAAATTTATCTAGACATTTGAAATTCACAAACTTCACCATAATATGAAAAAACAATTTTATTTATCTCAAAGGATTACACAAAGCAGCTAAGGTCTCGTTACATAGTCCCTTATAACACCAGCATAGGACCTAAGTGTAAGGTGTTCTAAGGTGATAGAATCCTGGGGAGGCTCAGCCAACATTGCCTAAGTGGTGACCTATATCAGTTTGAACTTCTCCCATAGGCGATTCTTTTCAAGCTTCACATGATGAAGTTCGACTTGAGCTTGGTCCAGAGCATAGCCCAGTGGTGCTACCTCCTTCCCAAGTTCCATCAGATGGGCTTCGAATGACCCAAGTCTATTGGATGAGTCTATCGAATCTTCTTTCTATATTAATTAACTAATATCACTTGTATTTATAAAAAAAATTGTAACGTTAAGAGTTTATCTTCCAATGGTCATATTGACCAACAATCATATAACAGTCGAAACCCAACGATCTCATTTACTTATACTCACTTCATTAATTAAAGAATATAGTTTTGTTGAGTATAAAATAAAATAACACACAAAATTTAGGAAACAAATATTAATAAAAAGTTCAGGTTGTTACAATACATTTTAGTAGAAAGTATCTATATGACCCATATCATAACCCAAGAAATGGATTGATCATTTACTTGAATGTATTTTGGTGGGAAGGTCTTTACCAACTGTGATCTTTCATATCATTGTTTCATCAAGCAGACTCACTAATCTAGAAACCCTTACTTGGATTCCCCCAACACTTTATTCTAAGTTACATCAAGTCTAGCGAGGGATGCTTATCTTGATGTAAATTGGTTAATCCAACCCAAAAATTTGATAATAACTCCATGATAAAAGTAAGTTTCCCATTGAAGGTTGGTCAAACACTTAGTTATATGGTTCCATTTCTAATCATGTAATAGAAGGTTTAGTGTGACTTAATCTTAAATGGATGGATTTTATGTATTATGCGTATTTTTTTTATTTTATATTTTACATGTATTTTTAGCATATATTTGATTTTACTTTAGGGATTAGCCATGTTATGATAAAAAATTTATGCATAACACATTTATTTTAATTATATCTTTTCATATTAGTTAATTTATTTATATGATCAAGGTCTTGAATCCAAAATTAAATCATGCATAAGACAAAAATAAAATAAATAAATAAATGATATGTTAATGAGATTATATAATGATTTATTTATTGATTAGTAAATAAATCAACCTATGAACCTAGGAAAAAAATTCTTATATTGGTTTTGACATGAGTTACAACATTTCTCCTATGCGCATATGTATCTCCCTTGTTGGTTTTATCTTAGTTCCATATTGAACCACCTCAACCTCATATTTTTCTTGAACTGACACAATAAACCTTCAGTAACTCCTTTTATTTCATATGTTTTATAACTCACACATAGTTTATGGGAACCAAAAGATCGGTTATGAGGAATTTCATAAAAAAACCTTTGACACACATGTCCTATATAATAAAATTGGGATGTATGACTCGCATGTCATATTATTTAATTTAATAATAATTAATTAAAAATCATGAAATAAAATTAAATTAAATAAAACCAATACATATATAGGTATTTTAAAGCTCATGATTGGTCATACACATTTAATGACTGCACATTTAAAATACCTAGATAACAGTCAAATCTATTCATTCTTTAACAGGATAAAACACACACAAATTAATCCAATTAATTATTGTATTAATCAATTACTTTATTTTATCTTATTTTATCCAATCACCCTAAAATTCCCAGCCACCATGATTTTAAATAACATAAATATTTTAATTTAATTTAAAACTTAATAAAATACATCACATTCTTGTACTTTGAAGAAACCCAATGATTACTTGTTCGGACTACTTAGTATGGTTTTAATTGTAAATAATGTACTAATATTACATATTTTACACATGGAATGTTTCATAATTTTATAGAGTGTACTATTAATTTAATTCCATAATGAACACATGAAAATTATATAGCCTGTACAATTTAATGGGTTGATTATTTAGTATACAATAGCCATACATGATTCATAGTTTTGAATATTACATAGAATTAATTAAGAATTTAATATAATATAAAACCCAACGAATGATGTGTACTATCAACTTAATGACCCATGAAACTTAGGTTGATGAAGTTTAATGGATAAATTAATTAAACCTAATATTTCTACATAAATAAGTAAAATATACGATGTGTGCAAGCCAACCACATGACATGTACTTCTCTTCACCAGATATCTGTAGTACACATCTCGGAATTCGGTGTGTACTTATTGTGGAAATTTATAAAGTAGATGGAATATAGAAATAATACATGAAATTTACTTCAATTTACATGATTTATCATGTATTAAATACACATTGTGAATTAAATACATGATGTGGTTTGACCTCATGTTTTCCACCTTGAAAACACATAGACTACATGATGTGTAGTTAATCTACATGACATATACTTTGTCAAAGCCTTGTTTCACCCTGGATAGTCAAAAAATGGTGAACTTATTACATACAGCATGTACTAATTACATGATGACCTGAAATCCATGTGGGTGGACTTTTGTAATGAACAAGGATACACAATGTGTAACAAATGAGTATACACCCTATAGTCTTGCATTATTTATCCATAATCTGTGGCACCTCCAAATGAGTTCTTCCAACATGATCTTCATTAATTATTAATCAATCTTGGTAATATGAGTTAGAAACAAATAAGAGGAAGAAGATATTTTGATAATAGATCATGAATGAATTTAAACTTGAAATTAATTTTAACTTTTAAATCTGAAATGACCAACAATGAAATAAATAATTATAAATTTGAATGTGACTGCTTTGATACCACTTGATAGTTATGGGAATAGTAGAAGTGATTATCAGGACCAATAAAAACTTATAAAATGATGGATTCGATGGATAATTCACATATTGTACAAGAAATTAATATCATAACCAATGAAAGGGATTATATGCCTCTAGTCACCAAGATGTGAACTATTATTCACTTTTAAATTCATGTATTTTTACTTTACAATATCTATAATTTTTAGGTGATTTAATATTTTATAATATGTGAACCACTATAGCTTTTCAATGAAATAGATAATCTAGGGAATTATTACATTAATGTCATGAAAAAAATGAAAAATATACAATATGATTTTAATTAATATTCACTAATTTGAATATACAAGTAATCCAAAGTAAAAAATATTTAGTTATATAACACCAACTCCAAAATATAAAATATATAAAGAAAAATTTATTTTACTAAAAAATCATTTTTAAAACATTAATTATTATTAATCCTATTTTATATGAATTTTAAATTTATTACAATATTCTTATTTATCAAAGGTTTTATAATTATTAAAATTTATTTATAATATCTATCTAATATGTCATATCTTGTTTTAGTTTGGTTTTACATGTAAAAAAAGTTATTGAACACATTATATTTATTTATAGTAAATATATATAGTAAAATCATTGGGCATTACATAAATACCAAACTCCTCCACCAAAATGTGGAAAAAACTAACAATTAAATCCAATATAGTATCTCTTATGGCCTATCTAAAAACAATATCTCAATAAATACCATTTTAAAATTTTTTATAAACTTATAAAATACATTATTTTGTAGATCCACTTCACATGAGGAAAAAATATTTTAAAAATAAACTAACGTAAGAGTTTTATAGACTTGTATAATTTTACCTGGTTTAAAAATAAGTGTTTCTAAAACATCAATAACTCTAGTAATTCTCCTATAAGAGTTCTAAAAATATGGGAAACCCTACTAGGTTTACTCTTATAATATTTAATAAATATCTTCATCATTATCTTGTGAATCAATTCATTATCATATGACACCACCACACTTAAGGGAATCATGGGAAATTAAGGACAATCCATAATAATATATAATCAAAGCATGATCAGTAATGGATTTTAATCTTCCCAAATATTTATATTAATTATTATTCCTACTCATTCCATGATCTATGTCACCCTTGAATATTAGTATTATGTTAGTTTTTTATGGTACCTATGGAAAATGTTTTCCAGAAAATCCTACATTTTGTTAATTTTTGTATTTATATTAATTACTATAAAAAATTTATCCCCACAATGAATTGAAAAAAAATTATAAAAATAAAATATTTTAATAATCATTGGTTTTGAAAAAAAATTATGAGAATGATCCCAAATAAAATATGGTTGAGAGAATAAATTCTGGGGAAAAGTACAGAATTTCACATAACATAAGTTACACAAATCCATAACTAGAGGCACCATGAAAGACCCAAGTTGAACATGTATGAAATACTTCCTTGAGAATGACACACCTTTATGAGTACACCAGACTTTCAGGAACTGTAAATCTTCTATGAGATAGAGGCCTATAAATACCCTTCATATTGATGTTTTGAGAAAAATACTCTGAGATTATGGATTTAAAGGAAGAAAAAACATTATGCTCATGAAAAATGACTTTTTTTCTTTTCAAATCCCATCTATCCCCCATAGATTCTTTCAGGTGAGAATATTACATGAAATACCTCACTCAATTCCTATAATTTTTTTACTTGAATTCAATATATTCTTACACATATCCATCCAAATAAGAACACACATCATGAAGAGACCAAAAAATCATGAAAGTAAAGGATTCATTAATACACCAAGATTTAATGATTTTTTTATTAAATTTAATTTCTTTAATGGATTTCACTACATGCAACATCGAGTTTTAACAAAACACAACATACTATTATTTAATATGATAGTTATCACCTAGTAATTGGAATAGAGGGTATGAATAGGAATAACTAAATTATGAAAACATATTTCTTACAAATATATATATTTTTTTTATTGGGTGACCAATTAATTATAAATAAAAATAAGATCCTTTTGAAAATAAAAGAAATCTTTTTCTGAAAAACTATTTTCGTGCAAAAATAAGTTTTATATCTGTAAATTAAAAAATAACTTTTGGTGAATTATTTTAATAATATATATATATATATTATATATTCAATATATTTTTGAAAATTCATCTTATATGTTTTCTAGACATGAGATAATAATAAATATAATTTTATGTGTAAAAACTATATTTTTCTAAAAAAAAGTTTTGTCTCATTTTGTGTACTTATTTTAAAATTATTTTTTGAAAATTTTCGAAAATTTATTTGAAAAAATAAAATTCATTTTTTAAATTATAATTTCATAATTATCTTGGATTTAATTTTTAATATTTTTTTGAATTTGTTTTCCCAGTGAATAGTGAAAACTACGGGTTTTTATTAAAAACCACCTTTTCATTTTAAATATTTTGCAAGATAAATTTTATTTTTATACAGTTTTAAAATTAAAATTAGTTAAATTATATATTTTTTAATAAAATTCAGGTCATTTTAATGAATTTAATATTGAATTTTGATATATAAACTTTTTAAACTTTTGTAAATTTTCTCTTTGGAAAACCGCTTTTTCATCACATCTGTGGGTTTAATTTTAAATTAAATACTATCACTTTTGTGAATGTAATTTATAAAAAATGGATTATATATTTTAATTAAGAATAATTCATATTATATAATATGGTAAAATTTATTTATTTTTTAAATGAAATGTAAAACAGTAAATATTAATTATGATAGTTATGGTTAGAACGAGTTTACTGGGGGTTAAACTAAAAAGATAAGGAGTAAAATGACCTATAGATTTTTTTGAAAACCGATTAGATAACAATATTTAGATATTATCACCTCTATTATTTTCTAATTACCCATTTGGATCCTTGTGTAATGTGAAAAACATGGTAACACTTTATTATTTTTAAAAATTTCATGTGTGTCCTCTCCCCCACTTATAAAAGGCCTCCCCTCTCATCTCTTCTTCGTACTTAAAAAACCATTTAGATTATAAAATTCCTACCAAAATATTTTTCTTAATTCCCTCCCCACATACAAGGGTCCCTAGTGTTATCAAAAATATCTCCTAATAAGTTTTTTGGTGTAAACCTAAATAGGTTCTCCGAAGAAGAGGTATAGTCCTTAAACTTGTATTTTCATTTTATTTCTTCCTATAAATACATTAAATATTATTAAAATATGTTGATATGATAATTAAAACATATAAAATATACTGATATGGTATTATGTTAATTTCATAGACTATACTCATCTCCTATTTAATCAATTGGGAAAAGAAACCGTCGATCGTGTGTATAGAGGACTATCACCACACGGACATATATTATTCATTTTCCATAACCACTTATCATGGATGAATATAATGATGAATTTAATATTTATATAATTTATTTATGATATTATTTTAATTTTTTAATTACAATATCACACCTAAATTCTTACCTTGCAACCTGTTTGAAAACAATAACGTCACTCATGTGTACGACGGACTACTGCCTCACGAACTGATGTGATATGTTTTTCATTTATGTTTTACTTGAATGATAATAAAGATAGATTAAATGAATATATATGATATTTTTAACATAATTATAATTTTTTAATTATCATATCACATATTCCTTCTTACTTTCCATTTCATGGGGGATACATTAATGTCGCTCGTGTGTACAATGAACTACCGCCTCGCGAAGCGATGTGATTAATTTTTCACTAACACTTTTTCACAAAAGGTAGTAAGGATAAATTTAATAAATATATGTGATATATATGACTTAATAATTATTCTATAAAGTTGAGTTACTATTTACCTTTTTTTTCCATACGTTAAAAAATGGAAACAACGTTCATGCGTATGTACGGTCTACCGTCTCTATGAATGGTGTATTTCATTTTATATACCTAACTTTTATGGATTGATATAAATGCATATATACTGAATATATTTTATATTTATATCATGGTTAAAATTATAGATATTATGAAACCATGATCAAATTAAAAGGATCAAAAATACCAAATCAAAACATACATGAAAAACAAAGTAGTTATTACCCGAAACATGATTTTAAAACAAAATTGTTAATAAAGGATCAATAAAAGGTAATAAGTAAATCATATATAGTATGATATATATAATTATGGTTATATAATAGATTTATAATAAAAATATATTTATTATACATGTGGCTCTAATGTGTATGGAGGAATTTGAGACTTAAGGTAAGATATTTTTTGTCTCAATTTGCCTTATTTGAGACATATGATATGATATCAACCTATATTATTTTGTGAGGTGTATATACATCCCGTTTGAAATGTAATATCATGAATTTTTTTATTCTTATGATTTTTAAATTTTATTTTAATTTTATTATTTCATGAGGTGTATGATTCAATGTTACTAAAGCATTAATGGTTTTATGATACAATCTCATCATTTGTCTGGATTATTTATGTTTATGATTATGATGATGAAATTATATGATAAATTTGCCACGAAACTCATTAATTTTCTTATCCTTTAGTTATTTCACGAGAATACATGTTCTCATGTCATTTTCCTCTCTATATGTATTCAAGAGTTCAAAAGAATGTTTTTAAGAAGAAAATAATCTTTATTTCTCTCTTTGGCTGAAAATCCCTTTTCTTACATATACATGTTTTATAGAAAAAATTTCAAAAAAGTTTTTAAAATTACCTAAAGGATTTATAAAATAAAATTTTACACATATTTTACTTTTTAAAAATGTTTTAAAAGGAATATTCATGTTGTTTTCCAAACTTGGTCAGTTTGTCTTTTACCAAATATATAAAAGAAATATTTGTTTTAACATGTACATTATGAACAAAATTTCCCACCATACTGACCACTATTTTATTTTAATATTAATTTATAATTTTTATGGTTATTTTCAATGAAAATTATTTCTACATTATTTTATAAAATTTTAATTTTTAATTTTTTTTTATTTTTAAATAAATGTTATTTTCCTCAAGAAATTTTTTAAATGATATATAAAGATTAATTTATAATTTTACAGGGTTATTTTAAAATAAATATATTTCAAATTTTTTTTATGTTTTATTTTTTTTCAAATTTAAAAGGTTATTTTCCTCAATAAAATTTCCAAGTGATCTTTCAAAATCATTTTCCATCAAAGATGACATCCTATGATGTTACTTATAATTTACCAATGATATGATCCAAGGATACACTCCTTTTTATTTCAATGAAAGGTTCATTCTTATGATTACAAGATGTTTATGAAACCCATTTATCTTATATAGGTTATACCATGAAAAAAATCTTATGAAAACCGCTTCTTTTTATATGGGTTATTCTATGATTAAATGTTCATGTAACCTATTTATTTTCCACAGGTTATTCCATGATGAAATGTTTATAAAACCCATTTATTTTCATAGATTATAATATAATGAGTGTTTTATGTTTTTATGAAACACATTTTTATGATTTTCATTATGTTATGGGTGGTACCTATATCTCCCTCCAATTTATTGGGTAAATATTGATATCACATGAGATAAAAAGATTGGAATGGGGAGTGAAACCAATTCAGTAGGGTACTTTTTCCACTAAGATAGTATTAAGAGTAAACCTTGGCTCATATGATGGTTTTGGGAGTGAACCCATTACATTATTATAGACTTGTAAATGATCCTTGAAAACCATGGAAAAGATTTTCTATTCTTATGTGTATTCCAAAACTCCATTCATTATGTCAATGTTACGATCTTATAGATCATTTTATTTTATTTCCTTATGATTAATGTTTTATGAATTACCAATATTTCGGCCATGAATCAATATTTTGTTCTTAGATATGTAGGGTATGGTTTTAATATGTCATCCTCATTTTCTCATACCATTATTATCACATTATGTTTATATATTTACCTTGTTTAGCCCTAATCAGAATCTAAGATCACCCTTTATATGTTTATTTTCCCCAGGTTATGATGATAAGTATTATGTGTGATATGTATAAGAAGGGTTATAGTTATGAGGAACTACTTGGGAGATGATGTATAAGTCTTATGAACTGGTTGTTTATGATTATAAGTTTCTAAATGAATTGTACCTTTATGATCATTAAGCATGTTTTTGTGCAATAAGATGAATATTCATATAAAAATCTATAATATGTATGTATGGAAAGCCTAGGTATCTATAGATAGTACCATAGGATAAGCTTAGTTAACTTTTGAAAACTATGATGGTAAAACCATAGTGATATCCCTAGGTACATGTCGAAGGATAAGCCTAAGGATAATTCTACGTATATGAAAATATTTTGGAATATTAGTGAAGGATATAGAGAGTGGTTTGCTATAAATACATTCCTATCTAGATACTAAAATTGGACATGGTCCTAACATATATATACCTAGGGGTAATAACTCTGAAAAATGAATTCTAGTATTAACTAGTTCTTTACCTGGTACGTGAAAATGGGCCTTAATGTGCACTTGGTTTGATAATATTGAGGGATATGATTTGGAAACTTACAAAATATTTATAAACCATCATAAAGGATTTAAATAATAACCATTAATTCCTTAGGTTAATACTAAGGTACCATATATTGTAAATAATAAGTCATGATTTATACATCCTATAGGTGATTCTTTATGATTATGTGGTATACCACTATGAGTATTGTTACTCACACTATGATTTTGGTTTTAGTCAATGGATTAAACCCAAAGGAACCATGTTAATACTGAATTAAATAGATAATATAATGATTTTACTCCTAAGAAACCAAATTTCATGTGGGATAGAATGAAAAATTTAATTGAAACTCCCACATAACTTTCTCAATCTATGAATCATGTTGCAATTAAAAATGATAAAAGAAGGAAACATTATTTTGTTGAGTCCATGATGAGGAAAAATACACTATATTTTAGTGGTTATGCTAATCCTCTAGTTGCTGAGCAATGGATAAATACCACTGAAAATATATTTTTCATTCTATAATTTTCAGATCATGAAAAATTAATTTTGGTTATGTATCATTTAGAAGTTGAATCCAATAAATGGTGGAACCTCATTAAGAATATAAGGAAACATGATGAAATTAAATCTATGGTTTGGGAGTATTTTAGGATCTTATTTTTCAATAATATATTCCCTTGTATTTTTTATATGAAAATGGAGAAGGAATTCCTTGAGCTAAAGCTGAAGGATAATGAATCCTTTAGTACCTATGAGGAAAATTTTACAAGACTTGTGAGGTATGATTCTAGTATTATCATCCAACATGAAAGTAAGGATGATCAATTATTCAATGGATTAAAACAAATCATGTAAAAGTAATTAACTAAAAGGGAATTTAGTAGCTATAAATTTATCATTTTATGTTCTCTCAAAGTGGAAATGGAGATTGGAGTTTCCCATAAATCTCATGGTTTTAATAAGAAAATAAAATAGAGTTTAATGGAAACACTAAGAAACTTGGAGAGAAGAAGATGATATTTCCTTCATGCTCGAAGTGTGGTAGGAAACATGGGGGAAATTGTCTTAAGGGGACTGATAGATGTTTTGAGTGTGGAAATGAATGTCATCAGAAAATAAAATACAGAAATTATGGGAATAAGTTTGCTAATAATTAAAATAGAGAGAAATGTATACAAAATGACCCACCCACACTCTAGTTCTCCATGTACAAGGAGTTTGGTAATTATGTGAATCAATGCCCCAATCCAAGGTATAATGAGTATGATAAGCCACAAAAATCTCCTAATACAAAGGATTAAAGAAAATATTATGAAATCACAATGAATGAAGTGAATCATGGTAATTAGGGGAAACTTATCTTTCACTCCTTAGTTGGTAATTTAATGTTTGATTTTAAATTAATGATCCTTATGAAAATCTTATTATTCGTCCCTTAGTAAAATTTTATGTGATTATGAGAATTTATTATCTCCCTCTACATGGATTCTGGAATAATGAATTCAAATTCTATATTCTATTAGGTCCAGAATGAGCCCAATCTTCCAATGGAAGTGTTTTTATATAAGATAAAAGTTTATTTAAGGAATAAAGGGTTGAAGTATTTATGTATTTGGATTCATGAAATATGTTTTAGAAGTATTTTACCAATTGTATTCTGGTTATAATAATCATGAAACATCTATGGATTGTATTAATTTTGGAAGTATATATGTGTCCATGTAAGATTAACTTAAGAGTTATGGATACCATCACAGGTTTAAGAGTTTAAGATTGATCAAAAGTTCAAATACTTAGAAACCCCTCTTGAGTTTTTATTTGATGAGTGTTTATCAAGATTAAGGATATTTTGGGAGACATTTATAGAAATACAACCTTTTGTTTATTTATATGTTTTAGTGAAAATGTTATTTGAGGAATGCCTTTACATTTTGGGGATAAGATTAAAGGTATTGGTAACCTTTAGGGTTTATCTTATATTTGATGTTTAGGTAAATATGGGTTATTTTAACTTGGGAATCATATTAATATAGTTTTGGAAAATGGATAACCCATATGCTGGGTGAAAACCTTTCACATATGGAAAGGATAAGGGTTTTGAACCCACAACCGAAAGATGAAAAGGGTATAACACCTACCACTGGACTATATGAAAGAGTACTTATAGTGGGATAATGTGAAGGGAGATATTTCTTAGTATGTATCTCTGTGTTTGGTATGCCAACAAGTTAAGGTTGAGAGATAAATTTTTATGGGGATGCTCTAACCATTATCCATACCAGAATGGAAATAGAAAAATATCACCATGGATTTTTTCATTAGATTCACCAAAATGTATAAAGGGAACAATGATTTATGGGTTGTAGTCAATATCCTTACAAAGTTTTCAAAAATCTTCCCTATCATAGAATATTTATCTCATGATCATATTTTTAGGAAATACATTAAGGAAGTAGCGAGGTTACATGGAGTACCACATTCCATTGTGTCTGATTAGGATTTGAGTTTTACCTCAAAGTTTTGGTGAAGTCTTTGACAAACTCATGATATAGAGTTGAGATTCAAAACTTCATATCATCCTCATATAGATGGTCAGTATGATATAACAACTTAAACCCTATATGTAACATCCTGTTACCATTTTATTAGGTACAAACTTAACCTCATTGCGGTTTTACCCTCCTCTAAGATTGGGAGGATACCTATAATGGTGAAGTCAGATATTTTTTGGACTTTCCACCTTAAATAATGTTTTCTGTAGGCTGAAGGAGGATTACACACCGTGTAATTGGGTTAAATTCTGTGTAATGGTTGATAGGTACAATTTGTGAAAGGGGATTTCTGCTGTGAAAGTTTACACATTTTGAATAGTGGTTTCAAATCATGAATTATTTAAATAACATATTTTTAATCTGAGATGATGGTTTTTTTATACTTGTACACCATGGATTTCACTGTGTGTAACTATATTACATATCGTGAAATGGCCAGCTTACAGTTTTTAAAATAGGCATGTGGCTGTTTTGGTTCAGTTCTTTCTTAGGCTCTTCATTTCTCTCAACCCAAGGCTATTCCCAGCTGTTTTTGAGAGACTTCACTCCTAGATCGATTCAATCGGCACTCGATCCTCATTGTGATTGCAGTGCATCTATCTGGGTGAGTAAAATTTCAGTTTATTTGTTGCTATTGATCATGGTAGCACCCTTAGGTTGTGTTATTAGATCTGTTGATCTAAGTTGTTGTTTCCTCTTGTTTTATTCTAAGATCCATTGTGCGGTCTTGTTCTAGAGGCTATTCCTTATTGGTCGTGGTGCAGCGGGATTTTGTTCTTGAAGTATGTGGTTTCCTCTTATCCACTAACCCTTTTCTTTTCAAATTAAATCAATAATAAAGTGTATGGATTGGGTTTTAGGGTCTCTTCATGTGTTGTTGGGTTTCTTTGTTAGTGGATCCTGTTGTAGGCATGTGAAACCTGAGCTTTGAGGTGGGTGGTTCCGTATCTAGCCTATGATAATAAGACTGATTTCTATTGATTTATAAATTGATTTATTGAATTATTATGATTATTTGTGTGTGTTGAAAAAGGGTTTTAAAATGGAAATGGCTTTTCTCTATATTTTATAAATGAAAAAGAAATGGGTACTTTTGAAACATTGCAATTGATTATGAAAATGAGCACATGGGAAACCTTGGGTACTTAGGTGGAAGGTTTAGATTGAGGCTATCATACATGTTTTGTGATTATCATGAGGTTTTATCATGGTTATTTCCTCTATTTCCTAGGCTTGTTGTTATAGGGGATGAATATTGACATTGTTGGGGGGTTTACTCATGGGGTATTCCTCTGCTTCCTAGGCCTGTGTTCTAGGAACTATATTTTTCACTTTATTTATTATTGTATGAGTACTATACTAGTATAAACTATAATGATACTTGGTACTGATGTTTGTGCCATTGTTTCTATTTTATACTTCTTGTATTTTTGATTTATCCATGATATACATGCTATACCTTCTTTTTTTAGAACTGTGAAAAAGGTAAATGTTTACCGTGTTTTCTATAAAAAATTCTTTACTACTTATCACACCATGCTTTATTTAGAATAATAATACAATAATTGTTATATAGAGAATTTTTATGGAACACCTATGTGGGATCCTATTGAGTCTGTTATCTCACACCCTACGCACCTATTCGGTGGTGCATAGACCTTTGTATTTCTTCTAGTGTAGGGAAAGACAAGGCACCACAGTGAAGCGGAAAAGTTTCGTGTCAGCTGAGTTGGGTAGATGGTGGTGAGATAGTGGGAGTTCATCCATTCCATCACTTTGAGTAACTATCTGTTTTTGTACAGTTGGACTTGTCCTTTGTAGTTTATGACTAATTTACAATTGTTTGTTTTCACTGTATTTCTCACTATTATGGAATATATATTTATTAGTCTTCTACTATTTCCTTCTTACTTTATATATATATTCCATGTGGTTGTTCAGGTTGGGAGAAATTGTTCCCTCTTCTTAGACGTTTGATGCCCGGGTGCTTGTCACCAGTTCATGGGGATGAGGAACATCCTTCAGGTATGAGATGGATTGAGTCAGGTGTAGGGTTTTAGTACAACCCATGTCGGTTCATTACAATTTGGTATTAGGGGAGGTCTGTCCTCAAGAGTCCATGTCTTAGGAAGTCTGTTAGACTACATATAGGATTTTCAGGACTTTAGAGGTATGTTGCGATGAGTTCCTTGCCAACTATTTTCGTGGAGATACTCAAGTTTCCATGGGATGTTGGAATGCGTGTCTCTAGTGTTGGGTTTTTGTTTTAAAATTTTAGTTTCTTCTTATGGGTTTTCTAGTTTGAACTGATATTTTTTTGTTTGATCATTCTTATGTTTTATTGTGCAACAATATGACTCTGAGACATCTTCCATGAGTTCCTCAGGAAATTTCAGTTGATGATCCTCAAGGGAATACACCTATAGATTATAACCTCATTGATACTATTGTACGGGATGTTTGTGATGTTGATCAGGATGTACCCTGAGTTCAAAACACAATTTTTGAGGTACATCAAGAAGCTGGAGGAGAGAGAGATCGATCATGGGAATTCTTGTTTGAGAAGCCACCATCCTTTAAAGGAATGAATGAACCTAAATAGACGGAGGAATGGATGGATATGATCAATCAGATCTTTGAATTTTTGGAAAGAACTAAGAATATCAGGGTGAAGTGTGTAGTGTTCAGAATCAAGGGGTTCGACAAGTGATGGTGGGATTCAATGGTCTAGACAGACAGGAACGTGGACTTATATTGTAAGGGTTTTAAAAACTTGTTCTTCTAGTAGTTTTTCCTAGAGTCCCTAATGATGTAAAAGTCTTTGGAGTTCTTTTCTTCAAAATATGGAGAGTGTTCAGGGTTGACATACACCAACCGATTTTCTATGATTTTCTATTTTTCTCCAAATGTAGTGGAGAATGACCAGTTGAAGACACAAAATTACCTACAGAGTTTGTGAATGGATATAAGATCAGAGGTGTTTATGTTGAATCTTTCTACCTATGCAGAGATGATTAATAGAGATATGATGGAAGAGATGAATATGTAAGGAAAGGTTGGTTTTATCACCTCTTTACTTCCATCTAGTGACAACTTCATTGGTGTGTATGGTAAGAAGAAAAAGTGGAAGGATCATCATAGAAGTGGTGGAGGTTGGTATCAGCAGTGATCCTCCTTTGCACCATCTTTTTGTAGTTGGAAATGTGCGTCTGACTTGCTATCAGTGTGATAAGGGAGGATACACAATTAGTTCTTGTCCTATGCCTACAAATACGTGCAATAGCTATGGATGCATTGGTCACTTTTAGTTCTTCTGTTAGGCTATGACTACACCTCATTATAGTCAAGGATTATTGACTCTAAAGGCTACTGCGGTATAGTCAGAAGCTTCAAAAACTACAAGGATCCAGCCATAGGCCTCAGGAGTGAAGCACTTACAAGAAGTAGATGAGTGTCCAATGGAAGTTGATGTAGGTCCGACAACAGTGAGAGGTACACTTATTATTTCAACTTGAATAGAATTTTGTTTGTTTGATACCTTGCATCCCACTCATTCATATATGCACATTTTATTGATATGATTGAAATTACAATGGAACTTATGTCCTTTACAATAGAGTTAGTGACACCTCTTGGTTAGAGGAGAGAGTAGGGGTTCCGATGTCCTTATTCGATAACAATAGCTGATATGGAGTTGGTCTGTGCTTTTATCATTCTTGATCTCTATCTATTTGAAATCATCATCAATAGGTATTCGATTTCCACTCATCAAGATGAGGTCGATTATTATCATATTTGTGTTTCATTCCTTGCTTCTAATGGGAGATTTCGTGTGTTTCAGGGGGAGAGGGACCTGAGATCTAGTCGTGTAGGACATTCCCACCTAGATATCAGAAGTTTTTTATATGCTATTGTGATTGAGCCTGATGACTATTCATATGTTTTAGATCTTCCTATTGTTGTTCGAGACTTTCCTAATGTTTTCCAAGATGAATTCTATGATATTCCTCTAGAGAAATAGGTAGAGTTTATGATTAACCTAGTGTCTGGTATGCAACAAATATCAATGCCTTCATATCGTATGGAACCAGATGAGCTGAAATAGCTCAATATTCAGTTGGATGATCTATTGGAAAGGGGTTTCGTTCTCCCTAGCATTTCACCTTGGGAAACTCTTGTGCTCTTTTCCAAGAAATAAGATGATTAACTTTGATTATGTGTGGACTATCAGAAGTTTAACTAGGTGATGTTTAATAATAAATATCCTTTTCCTTGTGTAGATGATTTTTTTGATCAGTTAAAGGGGGAAAATGGGTTTTTTAAAATTGATCTTTGGTCAGGTAATCATCACCTTAGAGTTCGAGAGTCTAATATACTGAAAACAACATTCAAGAGCAGGTATGGCCACTATGAATATCTTGTGATGCATTTTGGTTTTCCTAATGATCCTTTAATTTTTATAGCCTTGATGAATTGGATATTCCATCAATATATTTACACTTTTTTGGTAGTGTTCGTGGATGATATTCATGTTTATTCGAATTCCGAGTGTGAGCATGAGCACCATCTGAGTTTGGTTTTGGAAATTTTGATAAGTCACTGTTTATATGGAAAGCTTTCAAAATTTAGTTTCTAGATTCAAGAATTGATGTTCTTGGGGAACATAATTTTTGAGCATGCTTTATCAGTTTATCCAGAGAGGGTAAAAGCTATTTTTTCATGGAAAGAACCATGGAATGTATTTGAGATATGAATTTTTCTTGTTCTTATTGGATACTACCGATGGTTTGTCAAGGATTTCTTTAAGATGGAGACACCTTTGAATGATCTTACCAGGAAAGAGGTGAAATTCACATGGGATGCAAAATAATTATAATTATAATATATGTGAAATAAATATTTCTAGTATAGATGTAATAAATGTTCAATAAACTCCATCATATAGTTCTTCATTTAAGTGAAAAAATTAATTATCTCTAATAGATTCAATTTCCTAAATATTTCCATTTGTATTATTTACATGGCTTTTATCCAACCTTGATAAGGAATAAAATTTTAAATTTTTTCCTAACTTATGATTAATAAACCATAATTCATCATTTAACATTGATGTTATTTTGGATCTTTCAAATGAAATATAAAAAATTATTCCTTTTGGTTCTCATATTATTTTTGTTACAATAATATTATAATTAGTAGATTTAGATAACCATTTTTTTACCTCTAGCATAAATTATATATTTTATTTTAGATTAATATTTAGTAATGTCAGTATTCTTACTACTATAGAATTATGTAACATTAAAATAGAAATCATTAGCATGATTTCTAGAATTTCTAAAATGAAAAAATTTAACAAGGGAAAAAATAATTCCTAAAGGCATAGTTTTTTCACAATAGCTTCAAATTCTAACTCTATATTTATTGATTTTTCATTTACCAATAATTTTATTATGGAAATCCCACCCCCCTAGTAATCATACTAGCAACCAATTTCAATGAATGAACTTTATATAATAAATCAATAATTATACTATAAAATATAGAACCATAAAATAAAAATTTATAATGTTTAGACTTTAATTATATAATTTGTTTATACACAACATATTTTTCATTAATAACATAATCATACATTCTTTTTATGATTTTTATATTCTTTCTTTAAGGAATCATATTTATATTAAAAACAATACTCATTTTTCCCATCAAAAGAATAATTCTTAGATTTAGAATTATGTTAGTAGAATGATTTCACATCCTTAGTAAATGAAATTAGATAAATATTTACATTTTTATTTTAATGATCGACTTCCAAATTAGAGTTTGATTCTTATCTTAAATCACCGAAAGCACTATAATTAACCTTCTTATACTCCTTTCCTTTACCTTTTGAAATCCAATTTACTTTATTTATTTTTATTTTTGAGTAGAGGGAAGTTATATATGAAATTACCATTTTTCTTTTATTCATAACATATCACTATTTTTTATTTTCCATCACCCTTTTTGAGTTTTCTCTTTATCCTATTATGAAGCATAAAGTATTTTCTAGAATATTTTATAAGTTCATCAATGGAATATAAACTACTATAATAATCAATAGAATATCCAAAAATATATATATTTATACTTTTTATCATATATTGAAGTAAAAAATTTAAGAGAATCATTTTCTTTCTTAACTTAATTATAATCCTAAAATTTTTCTTATATCTCAAATTCATACATCATGGGTGTTCTAATAAAATCATTCATTTTTGGATCTTTATTGAGTATATAATATCTAATTTTTTAGAGTTCCCAATACATTTATCTGGTAAAACTCTATGAATATTTAAAAATATATCAGGTTTTGGTAAAATAGTTCATAATAAAGAAAAATCATTCACTATATTTTGTATTTTTTTTTCAGTAATAATTTCTCAATCAATCATCCAGAAAGAATAAAATTTAATCATTGTAGTATAGTAATTTAGTTCTCTTACAATACTAGTTCCTTTATAAATTGAAGAAGTAATCTCCCACATGTCATAGGCAATACCACATTAAGTAATTCTATTAAATTTTATCTGATCCTAACAAAAAAATATAGAATTCATAGCCTCTGAATTTAAATATTAACCTTATTCTTGAGAATCATTTTATGTATTATGTCAACTATTAAGAATTTTATATTTTTTAAAAACCTTTATATATACTTTTAAACCAATATTATTCAAATATATGACCATTATATATGCTTACAAACCATAATTCTACCAATTGAAATAAGGAACATTTAATCATATACATACCTTCTCTTGGATCAACTATAAATGTTAATTTATTGAATATTTTGATATATCTTATTAGTTAAAAAAATATAAAACAATGAAGATTAATATATGATGGTATTTTCTAAGAAGTATAGTAGTAAGGAAAAATTTTCTTGATATAGAGACAAATATTGATTCCAAATGTTATACTAGTAATGTAGTAAACAAGTACTCAAGAGGATATGAATTAAGTCCTTTAAATAATTTTAGTAATCGTAAACATTACTATTAAACTTATATTTAACCATATTATTTTAATCTGTTTAGGTTATGAAAATAAATAAAGTAAAGTGTATGAAATACAAGGTTTGTATAGTGGTTTGGGGTTATAAAAACCACCCTTAGTCTGCTCCATAAAAACCCAATAAATTCTTGATGATTTTATTTATATAAATTTACTATAGATTAAAAAATTCAGTGTAAGAAGTTGAACCTTAGTATAATAAGTTTTTTAGTAATCGTATCCTTTTACTAGGGACCTTAAAACTAAGTAACAATAGTTGAAACTTACTCTACAACTAAGTAAAAGTATCTAACTCTTCACCCCAGCTGAGTAAAAGCTTATAAAACTTAGGTATAAATATATTATATGGAGAGAGTGAAAAAATTTATTGTATAGTTACAATGTTAGTTCTGAAAGTATATAGATCTTCCTCCAGAAAATGATTCTTTAAACTGTATCAGTCTTGAAGTGACACTTACATTAATTGATCTTTAATCAACACAAAAAAATTAGTAAAATATATTTAAGATCAAAACTTACTGATAATGATAGAAAAATCTATACATTAATAAATAATAATATATCTTTCATAGCCTTCTTATTTCATTGGTATTTTAGAAATGATTGGTTAAAGAATTTCTTAAATTTCTCTATGATTTAAGCATATTAAGTTAATCTTCCTTGAATAACATTCTTTAAATAAATACAATGAAATTATTTATTAAATTTTATCCATAATAATAGTTTTAATAATTTTTATTTAATACTTCATTTCACTCTCTTTGAATTATCATTTAAATATAGAAACATATATTACATAAAAGTTCAAACATCCAATTTTGAATAAGTACCATTCCAGTCATATCTTATGATAGATTGATGTCATAGGAAGTGAAATACAATTAACGAAATTTTCTAAATAATTATCTTATTTATGGTGTCTCAATCATATACCATTAAATAATATCATCTTATTACCAAAATGAATTTTAAGGATCACCACATGTTAATATTTAATCATGTTATAATATTTTTTAAAAAATTTAATTTCCAATCTCCCCATTATATATGGGTAACTTATAATCCCAACACAATATCTATAAAAGCATTTAGAAAAATATCTCCTTGTTTAAAACCTATTATGGTCATCAAAATGACCCGCAAAATAGTTTACAATCAATTTTAACATCTATAAATACAACATGATCAGCTTGTTGAAATCCCTACATGGTGTGGTGTGATTTATCACAACATTACTAAAAACAATTGAAATGATAATGTAAAAAATCATAAAAGTAACTTACTCTTCATAATAAACATATAAAATACTAACTTCCATAAATCCTTCACTATAGAATGTATAAGTAGCTACTCTAAATATATTTAAGTATAACTTTAAAACATAATAGTAATCTTATTTGTAAGGAATCTTAATATATATATAACAATAAATCTTCAAATCAGCCTATATACCTAAATGTAAATTTATAACTTCAATATTACCTACACTTAGTAAATATTAAGCTGTACTTAACTTCTAATAATATTTAATATCTCCAATACTGCATGCATAAGAAAATTACCTTAATGAAAATATAAATAAACTTCATAAATAATATATTTATTCTCTAAATTGTAGATTCAAAATATATTCCTTCTATGTAATGTATTTTCCATTAAAAAATAAAAATAAATAACATTATTCTTCAATACCTAACATAAATATTCAATACATTGTATCTTTATTACGTGCATATGTTTCCTAACATAGATTATTTTCTAAAATTCCTTCAATATGTAACATTATTTAGCCATGCATAATGTAATATCCTAAAAATGAATGTTTTATGTCACATTCCCTCTGATATGTAAGTTTTCATAAGTATATTTTTAAAATTCTCCATACACAAGATTTTCTTTAGAATACTTGAATAATATGCAATATACCACACTTAACCGAAATGGTAAGTATTACAATATAAGACCCATATTTAATCTTTCCATTCCATTTGAAAGAACCTTTTCTAAATATCATTTCTTAAAAAATGTGAATAATAATGAAATAAACTCAATAATAATAATAAAATATATTGTATTAATAAGAAAAAAATATAAACCAATAATAACATATAATAGTAGTCATTAGCCAACCATATGAGTGAAATATAAGATAAAATATGTAAAATTGAAGAGCTTATAAATAATAAGGAAGAGAAATTATCCACTAAAGAGATTGACCCTAGCCTTTATTGTGTTACCAACCACCTAGAGCAGTATGAATATAATTCATCCCATTGACCATACATGGTGTAGTCCACCTGCTACAACATGATATTTCTACTTGATAAACCCTTGTGGTGTAGTCCTATTTTTCATGGAATCTATTATGTCATTTTCATTTTTTTGAAAAGTATATATTATCCATTACTTATTATAGTTACCCTTAAGTATCACAATGTATCCTTTATATATCACATAATAACCCTTATGTATTATAGTAACCCTTATGAATCTAGAACTTTACAATTTTCCTCACTCTTACTTATTAGAGTAACATGTACATGACATAGTGTAACACTTACACATCATAGGGTGACCCTTAAACATCATAGGGTGAACCATAAAAATCATAGGGAGTACATTACCCATCATAGGGGGGCTATTAAACATCATAGGGTGACCCTTAAATACCACATGGTGAGTAAAATGTTTTTAGTGAGTATTAAAAAGGCTACTAAAAACCCAATATTATTTTATAGTATAGTGGAAACTATATATTTTTTCTCGAGAGGGGTCTAAAATCATTTTTCACAATTATTATAATGGGTGGTTGGTGCATTTTAGGTTAAGAGGACATGAAAATAGTTTTGAAAAGTTTTATCAAAGTGATGGTAAGTTATTTATTCAAGGTTTGCATTAACAATTATAATGTTCTCATAATATTACAAACGGTTTAATCTTCTTATTTCTAATTGATAAGTTAAAGAATCCACAATCACCTTACCCTTCACCTTAGGTTGAGAAAAATTATTAGATTAAAATCAAACAATGATCATTAGTGATAAACCTTCATTCCTATGTGTGTGTGCAGTTATCAAATGACAAATTAGAAATAAAATATATTTAAGATACTTTTAAAAATACTAATTTTGAAATGGTGCTCCTATGTATTTTAAAAATAATTCATCCCCTTGAACACATATATCTATAATTTCTAGATACTTAACCACTAAATCATTCCTATGCCATTATTTATAAGTAGAATTACATTGAGGGATAATCATGATTATGAACTAAAGAAATAAACAATTAATAATAATAGAAAACTTATCACAATATCATTCAAAATAATATTAATCCAAACAATATAAAATCAATCACTAAAAGAAGAACTTGTATTTATTGAAGCACATGCTTAATAATTACAAAATAGTCCCCCATCACTGTTTCCTAATCATCAAAAGGGTTTACCCATCCATGAGATATGTAATGGATAGTATAAAAGAAAAAAAAAAGCTATACAAACAAAATAAAAAAGCTCAGAACATTGACCCTCTTCATCTAGGCCACTAACCCCCTTTGTGGATTCTTCCATTCATTTATCATTTGAGATAACCTTCATGTGAGTCTATCCTCTTTGATTTTGAATATCACCTTTAATATTTTAGGATCCCTAAAAATAAATATCTTCACACTACAAAAAAACACGCCTTCAATAGCACTAGTAATTATAAGCGCTATAAAAAAACGCTAATAAATGGAATATTTATCATCTCTAAATAAAGCACTGATAAATGTAACCTTTTATTAGTGCATATTTTTTAGCACTGATTAAAGAAAACCTTTATCAGTGCTTTATTTTTAGTGATCATAGAGGGTATCCTTTATCAGTGCTATAATTTTAGAATTGATAAAGGTCATTCTTTATCAACACTTTATTTTTAGTGCTGATTAATATCTATATAAATAAAATAAAATAATTAAATAAATAATAAATAAAAAATATGTTTAATAAAAAAATATTGTGAATTTTATTAATTAAATAATTGTTAATAAAAATGAATAGATTGATTATACATTATTAATTATTAAACATTTTATTAATTAGATAATTATGATAATTAATGTTATTAAATTGAATATATTAAATATATAGATATATATTAATGTATATAAATATGATATATATATTACAATATATTTATGTGATTTACATTAAATAGTCATATGTTTATTGAATAATGGTTTATAATTAAAAATTAACGTGAATTAAAAATATTGACTATAATAGCATAGTAATCGGCATATAATTGAATGTCGTTTTCTTTTTCAATTTAGTATAGATAAAATGTGTGTTATATTGATTTTACATATAAATAATTAATATATTTTTATATACAATGCACATACACCAAAGTTATCCATTTTTTCAATATTGTTAAAGTGCACTTATTTTTAATTTACTCAATTTCACTCAATTTTAACATAGATTCATGCACTTAAAAAGAGATATTCATTAATAATGTTAAAAATATATTTGTAAAAAATATTTATAAAAAAATATTTATAAATGTACATTCACTATATTTATGCAATTATATATTTATAATTTAAAATAAATAAATATTTTTAAAGTATTTATATTAATATAAATAAATAATTATGTATATTTAAATAATTATTAAATTTATATTAAAATTTCATAAATAATGAATATATTTACTATATTTATATTTATATATATATTTATTAAAAATATATGTATAATTATATAAATATATTTAATGATATAAATAATATCTTTTTAAATAATTATAATATTATATATAAATAATTATAAAATTATATTATATATATTTAAAAATGAATATTTTTACTATATTGATATTTATATATATTTACTAAGTATTTTTATTTTTTAAAAAAATAATTCAAATTTATAATTATTAATCCTTTAAAAACGCTTCGTTAATAAGAACTGATAAAAGAATCTTTATCAGCGCAGAAAAAGTACTAATAAATATGAGGATTTATCAGCGCTAAATAAAGTGCATATAAAATGAAGATATATTAGTTATCTAATTTTATAACTGATAAGTATTGATTTTATCAGCACTTTTTTAGCACATATAAAAGTGTCCTGATCTATTTTAAAAACCCTAACCATTTGCAAACTCTTTATGATATCAGGAGAATTCTGTAGAAGCCACCCGCTGTCAGTGCTCCTCCTTAGTGAATTAAAGCTCTAATAACACCAATTGACTATTTATAGACCTCTAGTTTCATGAAAATATCATACGAAATTTGGTTTTTGATTGCGGTAGCGATGCATATGGGGTTTCACATTACCTTCTTGCAATTTCTCCACCCAAGGTAGTTGGTTCCACACACTTACAATTTTTGATAACTTAATTTTCTCACTTGTTTAATTTTCGCTTTTCACTATAGTTTATTTTTGTGGTGTGAAATTTTTTTGGAAATTATTTGACATGTATTTGTGTTGAAAATAAATTTTATAAATAGAAATTGTTATGTTTCTATATAGGCCTTATTGAGAAAAATCAGTGGAAGTGTTCAATTAATTTTTTGAGTTGTGAGAAAGGTGTGTTGTGGGAACTTAAGGTGTGTGTGTGTTGAAAAATGATTTTTATGGGAAATTGATGATTTTGGGCATGTCATTCTTGTTGAGTGATTTTGAGTACGAGTAGTGAAGTATTTAAATAATGAAGAATTTATTTTAGAAATGAAATTTAGGATGTGGAAATGGTTTATTAAATGGTGTGAGTGATGTAAAATGTTTTTTCAAAGGTTTTGGTGCACTTTGTGCTGGGTTTGGGTTTTGTAATAGAAAATGGCTATGTTGTGTTTGTGTGTTTTAGTGTGGTGTTTTGTGGAAGGGTTTTATGGGTTGTTTGAAAGGTGAAAATCATTTTTTCAGAGGCACATAATTGCCGATAGGTTTAGAAGTATGTTCTTAAATTAAATTTAGATACTTTTCCATGTTGATCACGTTGTACCTTTTTTAAATGTGAAATGTAAATTGTTTTAAAGGATGAAAGAAATGTGTTGAAAATGATTTTGTGCTGTGTAAAAATTTGTAAAAAAGGAACTTTCTATGGAATTGGTTGAGAATTGGTGTAAAATCTAGTTTTGTTAAATAGAAGTGTTTCATAAATTAGTTAATATATTTATTAAATTATATAAGTGTTGAAAATTATGTTCAATGTGGTTATACAGTGTGTTTGATTTTAAAAGTAGCATTTTCATGTGAACTTGTGTGTGTGGTTTATGTAAATACTTGCGGTGCCTCCTGGAGTTATTTTAGAAATTTTTTTAAATGAATTATTAATATACATAATAGGCGTGAGGCATGTTTGTGAAATTATTTGGTGTAATTATGTTTTCAAATGGGGTTTGGGTGTGCGCATAGTGGCACAATATGTGTACTTTTTCATGACTTGTGTTTGTAAATGTGATGTATTAGTGACATGTAAATCTAAAACTTGATTTAACAAAAATAAAAGGTAATCCTAGGTAACTTTATTGTGTTATGTTAGGGAATCATGATGTTTTCACAATAAAATAATTTTCCATATAATTAATTTATTATTTCATATTTATGTTTAATTCATTTCTTTTTAGTATTACTCACCTAATAATTGTTTTCTTATATAGGTGGATTATTTTGTTAGAGTTGGGGTGATCTGTCCAACATTCATGATTCCTCTCCCATAAAATCTTTTCACCCATGCAGTGGTGCATTTATCAGTTTCTTTCAAGTTACCTACACTTCCTTTGCAGGAAGAGCAATAACGCTGCCTCTGCTTAATCACATAGTTAATCTTGTTGTTTTCATAGTAAAATCATTATCCGTAGGATTAATGTATTTATTCATATTTATATTTAATTCATTTATTTTTAGTATTATTCACATAATAATTGTTTTCCTATACAGGTGGATTCTTTTGTTCAAGTTGGTGTGCTCTGTGCAACTTTCAAGCTTCTTCTCTATTAAAATATTTTCACCTAGGTTGTGGTGCATTTATCACTTTATTTCAAGTTACCTTCAGTGAGTTTTCAAGAAGATAAATTATGCTTCCTCTTCTCAATTAAAAAGGTAATATTTATGCTTACACAATAAAATCATAGTCCATATAATTAATGTATTGTTACAAATTTAAGTTTATTTCATTTCTTTTTAGTATTACTCACATAATAATTGTTTTCTTATACAGGTGGATTATTTTGTTTGAGTTGGGGTTCTCTTTAAAAATTTCATTCTTCTTATCCCTTAAAATATTCTCACCCATATATTGGTGAATTTATCACTTTCTTTCATTTTACCTCCACTTCCTTTGTAGGAAGATTAACAACACTGCCTCTGCTCAATTAAAAAGGTAATCTTGATGTTTTCACAGTAAAATTATTGTCCATATAATTAATGTAATGTTTCATATTTATGTTTAATATATTTATTAATATCATTACTCACATAATAATTTTTTTCTTATATAGGTGGATTTTTTTTGATTTGATGTGGTTGGTTTGAAGCTACTCATGCAATATTGGTAGTTCAAAAAAAAGTAAATGGGAATCATGCTAACTTTGACAGTTAGGAATTTTTTTTGAATGTATGTAATAACTTGTATTTATGTAATTGTATAAAAAAATGTTTTAAATGTATATAATATAATGTTTTTTTTCTGGTATCTATGTTGTAAATTTCATTTCATTTAAATTCTGTATTGGGACTTGTTTTTATTGATATATCTGGTCTGTTTCTAGTGCCGTGGTGTGCTGTAACAGCACACTGTAGTGGTGCTACAATATGCTGTTATAGAAAACTGCAGTATGACCTTTTATCAGTGCTTTTATAGCACTAATAAAGAAATATTTTAGTAGAAATTTAAGAAGCACTGATAAATGTGTTTTTAGGAGATCTTTTTCAGCACTGATAGAAGTCATGGGCTTTTAACGTCACTCACATTGTCAATGCTTTTATAGTGCTGATAAAGACCATTTCTAGCACTGTTAAAGGCCTGTTTTGTAGTAGTTTCAATTATAACCTCCATATATTTTTCAACAGTTAGACTCATGAGATTCATTATTTCTTGATTCAACGATCTTCTCTTTTCCCACTCAATATATACACATAAAATCAGGATGATATCGACATTCAAAATTAGTTATGAATATTAAAAATATTCACCCCATGAGACATAACATTTTTTTTTTTGAAAAGGACACAACCCTTAAATATTATCATTTGTTCCATAGTGAAACTTTCATATTGACCCGTTAACCTTTATATATCAACATCTATTTATTCTGTAGAAAAGGGATGACCATTACATATCCTCATAATTACTCATAAGTATTATATTGAAACATAAAAAGACACTTATATATGAAGCTTTATATATGGACTCATATGTAATGATCTATTTAACCTTTATTCATTAGGTGGAGACCTTTACATTTCATAAGGAATCACTAAACATCACTACTAAAAATAAAGTCAAGGACATATATATATCACTGTAGTTGTGAGGTTACCATTATTTATAGGGATGGTGAATTTTTCTTATATAGAATAACATCTTTATACATCACAATATATTACCAAATTAATAATTTATAACTTCAAAGGACTCTAACATATTGAGTATAATAATATTATGCATGTGTTACTATGTTAATTTCTTTAGCTTTCAAAATTTTCAAACTATTATTTTCAAAATTCATCTACTAAATTTTTCTTTCTTTCCAGATGTTATCTTATATAATTACTTCCTTATGGAACAACCTATTTAATATAATTTTTCATAAAAACCAATGGATATATTATTATCTATTCATTCCATTTACTCTGAAAATTAACTAAATCAATTAAACTCATAATTTTATACATTTTATATAATAATCATAAAATCCATTAAAATGGTCCTTAAATTACAAAACATCCTAAGAAAAAAATAATTAATAAATATGAGGGAATAAAATTAATTGAATTTCAACAGAATATAATCCATTTATTTTCACTTTAAATTATTCCACACTTAAACCTTGAAATCCCAAAAAATGAACATAAAAAATACTACCCAAGAAAAAATCAAAAAACTATCCAATGTGTGTTCTTTTTCTAAAAAACTTGTTACCCAAGCTTTTCATGCCTCCTACATTTTATTTATTCTATTTTATCCATAAATTAATTTCTATTTTATTTAATTCTCTTATACCCATTTATACCTATCATCCTGAATGTATTTCATTCAGTACAAAAAGTATTAATTTTGTGTAAAGCTTTTCTCATTATAAAATCATATAGGGGTCACCATAGGCTTTATGAGTTTCCAAATTTCCACCAAATTTGCTAAGTATTTTTTTTATAATGAGTAACTTCTAAGGTCATTTTTTGAATAAAAGTAGGTTTTGATGATAAAATGTTTGATTCAGAATGTAGGGGTTTGGTTCTAATTGAATAAAAATGCTTGATTAATAGTTTACACTCAATAATGGAATCCAAACTCACTCTCCCTTTAAGTAATTCATAACCTAAATCCTTATGGAGTCTCATGGAGTGTTAAAAGAATAATTTCACCAAAAATGTTTGTTTCTTCTCTCTTACTGACTTTTTCATATTTTTTTATTTTTTTCAATCATGTATAGATTTTTTAATTTAAAGGAAGTGATAAATATTTGATCTTTAAATAGTTACATGGAATTATCTTCCTAGTGTTGAATGAGATATTACCTTCCATTTTTTTAGACATGATTAATCTCACCAATCAGCTCACAACACATCTTATTTCTATATCTATATAAAAAATATTCATCCCCAAACTTAAATTCAATAATGATCATGGATTCATGCCTAAGAAGGTTAGTTAGGGATTTTAGGCTTATAATATGCTTCATAATGATGGGATTAATTGATTTTAGGGGGTAAAAGTTTTTTTTATTTTAAGGTTGTATAGAATATTAGATAATTGAATAAAATATTTTTTAATCAAAATAATTTCTCAACCATATTCAACATAAATTTATCAATGCTCTTCAGTTTTGATTATAATTCTTATAAAATTATGGTTATTCCAAAAAGGATTGGATCTATCAAGAACCAATAAATTATGAAGAAGATTTAAAAATTTGGTTTACAAACCTCTTAGATAAGTGATTTTAATATTGACCAGTATAGCATGGAATGTGATTCAAATACCAGTGGTATTTTCATGAATTTCACAAACTTTTAATTTCCAAATAAGTCAATTTCACCATTTATTCATGTTTTTTTCCTTGTTAAAATATGTTTTTCATAGTGGGGATAAGTTTAAAACGTACATAGGTATTCATTTTGAGAAAAATAGGATTCAAAAACAAAAAAATAAAATGAAAAAGAAAGAATCAAAATATAAAAAAGATTTATATAAAACATTGAAATAACTAAAATTTATTCCATAAACATTTTCCTCATCCACACTTGAATGATGAAATATCATAAATTAAATATAATATAAAAGGAAACTTAAGCTTATTTAATGTCAGGACAATAATGAATAAGCTAAATTAAAGGTATAACCTAAGTGTTTTACTTGTATAAGTGTTAGAGAAGCATAATCACCTCCACTAGTGTCTATGTAATATTTACAAGATAATTCATCATCCTCTGTTTTTTGATAGTGAATGGGTTATTATCTTATTTTACAATTTTCCTAACATGTAAGGGATACATATTATTGATAGGAAATGGAATTATCATATAGAATTAAATTTACCTATCATTAGTATTTATTTTTAAAGTATAACCTATTATCCTAGCTGGAAGTCTTTTTACTAAACCAACCTATCATTTTCTTATTCTATCCTAAAAAATTCTATAATTTTCAAATTATTTTATATATAGTTCTTTTAGTTATTGAATCCAAAGTCTCCTCTTATATCCAAAATTTTATAAATATATATTCATCTCCTTGACTACCCAATAGTCCTTGTGTTATAACTCCATTGGTTGTTGAAATATTTTCTTATAGATCAACCACTATGGGATTATTCTAATTGGGGGTTTTAATCTATTTTTTAATCCCAAATGGGGTTATACAACTTTTAAATTCATTCTTTCAAATTTTTCTTTACATAATTTTTTAGGATTAAATTAATATTCTTATTTAAAACATCATCTTTTCTATTTATTTTTCATTGGAAAGGTATTGATGTGTCGTGGTTCACCCCATACATCCTATTTAAATATTCTATGACCCTATTGAAAAATTGGGTTCCTTGGTCACTAATTATTACCCATGGAATTCCAAAATCTATAAATGATATTAGTTATGAAAAAATCACAAACAATAGTGGAATCATTAGTTTTGGTGGCTTTACATTAAACCTATTTTGAAATATATTCCATAACAAAAAATATGCAAGAATATCCAATGTACATAGAAAAGTGTCCCATAAAGTCTATACCCCATATAAAAATGATTTTATAAAACTCCCTTTGTATTTGAGGAATTTATTATTACTTTTATGTGTTTCAAGTAAATTTTAATTACTCACATATTTTACAATATTCATGGGAATATCTAAATATTATGATCCAATATATTCTATACCCTAAGACATTCATATCAGTTATTTTTGTTCTAAAGTAGAATCTATAAGCTAATTTTTTTCAAAATCCTCAGATATATTATAATTTAATTTCTGGTAAACATCTCTCAATCATTTTATAATTATAATTCATATAAATATATGGATCATCCAAAACATGAAAACCTGATCCATCTTTGATTCTAAATAATATTTTTTTTTTGAAATATAATAGAACTTGATAAGTTACAAAAAAATGTAATATATAATCATACTATGGTGTCTCTCCTTCAATAAAACACAACTAATCTCATATAATAAAGTCATTAAAAGTATCCTTTCCTTGAATTTCCACCTCGTCTATATGGGGAATCTAGATCAAGAGATATTTCACTTGATTTTTAGATCCTTTGTTTCATTTTACCAATAAATAAAACTCTTGGTGAAGTAGAATACATATAACAATATTGGTATTTTATTCAATATTCATTATCTGGTACCTAAGGGCCACATTATCAGAGGAAGTTTCTAATTTAGTACTAAAATGGAATGAATAAAATTTATCAAAGGAAAAAATCTACAAAAAACCCATTTTTTGTTGTTTTATAATGTGTTAGGGCTGCATCAAATGTTATAGAGTAATATACAATGACTTGGAATCTTCTTTAAATTCTATGGGACAAGACTACCCCAAAAGTATGGTTAGAAGTATAACATAATAGTACAAATGCGATCTCTACATGAGGTGATTTTATATCTATTGGTGTAGTTATTTTACACTTAAGATCATCAAAATAATGTATGAAATGATCACTAAATTAAAATTAAGAATATTTTAAAAGTAGTTTGGATAGTGGTAAATAATTCTTATAAAATTACTTGATAAATCTTATATAAAACATTGAATTTTAAAAAAAGTAACAAACATGTTTCAAACATGTTGGGTATGGTAATGCATTAATATCTTTAACTTTATATTTATCAACCTCAATCTCTTCATATGAAATTACATTTTTATAAACAATTCCTCTTTGAACCTAGAAATTTCAATTTTTAAAGTTAAAGAAAAGAATATTATGAATACACATTTTCAAGAATTTATTCAAATTTACTAGATAATTATCAAATAAACTCCCATACACAATTAAATAATCAAGAAAATATTCTAGAAAATCATCCATTAAATCAGAGAAAATGATTACCATACATCTTTTAAATAAACCTAGTGCACTAGATAATCCAAATGGAATTACCTTATAACAAATGGTAATATATGGGAAATTGAAGGTTATATTATCCTAGTCCTCAGGAGTAATGGGAATATGAAAATGTCCTAAAAATCCACATGGAAAGTAGAAATGTGTCTATCCTAGATATATTTCTACCATTTTTTCATCAAATGAATTTGAAAAATTATCTTTTCTTCTAATATGATTTAGTTTCATATAGAATATGATAACTCTAAATTTTTTTAAACTCTCATAGGAATAAATTAATTTATTTCAATCTTTAAAATGGTTAGTTTAGATTTTTAGGCACTATATGAATTGGATTGACTCAATGCAAGTAAAAAATGTGGTAGATATATACAACTTATAATTATTTTTCAATCATCTTATTAACACATTTCATAGTAGAAAGGTTAAATCTAATATAAATCCATCTAACAGGTTTTACTTTACATTCTAGAAGAATTATTTTCCTGAATATTTGAGAACTGTGACCACATATACCGCTTAAACTCTAGCTTATTTCTCTCACACATGCTCTCAAAAATATTTGTTGGATTTTGTTCTTGATCACAAGATATGTTACTGGATATAATTACTAGAATCATTTTTTCCTTTCATTAATAATGAATAATTAAAATTATATAGACATTATATTAATTCTATATTTGGGGGACATACTAAATATAAAATCAAATTCAATATACTTACCTCAATGGACTAAATTTTCTCATTTTTATAAGGTTTTACATGATTTTCAAGTTTCACCAATTTTTTTTTCAATGTATTTTCAAATATTAACTTGTCATTAAAACTAAAAATTTACAATAATATACCAAATTAATTATATGGATTATGATCTTCAAAGTGTGAAAGTGAGTAAATTCTCTTATTTTAAATACTTTATAGAATAAAAAATATTAAAATGGATAACTTTCTCACTATAATCCACTATTAAATTTCCTTCATGTAAATTTATGATTGTTTTTAGTATTTCTAAAAATGATCCTTAAAAAAAGGATATTGATCTCCTTTACATCCCTCTTCCATGTTCAGTATATAGAAATTAGCTGGGAAGATAAAATTTTACACTCTTACTAGGAAATATCTCAATACCTCTACTGGGAATAAAAAAGATCCTCTTGATAATTGGGAAATTACTCCTATTTTTTGAGCTCTTCTATCAATAAGGATGAAAAAACAGAATGAAGGATGAAATTTATAGAAGATCCAAAAACAAAAAATGTATATGTAAAAGATATAGATCTAATTGTAAAAGGGATATAAAATGTCCAAAGATCATGACATTTGGTTTGATGTTACAGTGGGATCAAAGATAAAATGTTTCTCCCTATATTCACTTATTCATTCTATTAAATTATTCTTTTTGGCATATAATTACTTAAGAAAATTATCATATTTTTTTTTTATTTTTGAAGAGATTAAAGTATAGGTATGTTGATTTCAACCTTTTGGAAAGTTTATAAATTTTTATTTTTGATTTATGCCTCCTGTTTCTTCTATGATTGGTCCATTTTTTACAAAATATGGTAGTGTAATGTCTCTTGTTTCACTAATAAATTTTTGTTAAGGTGTTTCTTATTTTTATTACTCTTATCAATGTTATATTAATCTTCCATATTGATCTACTTAGGAAATTTAAGATTTGGTTTTGGATCAGATTTGTAATAGGGTGAATCTTCTCCTTACTCCTTGTTATTACCACACTTATAGTTTCTATGGGATCTAGAATGGTATGAGATGGTATTTCTTTGGGATTTTTTTTTTCATATCCTCCAAAAGTATTATAATATACATTTTCAATTCTTCTATTTAGTTTTGTAACTTTTTAATCCTATGATCTAATTGTTTTATTACATTTCATGGGTAACTAGTTGAGGGTTGTTCAAAATATTTCTTTTGATTAAAGTGTAGTGTTTAGAGGACTTATTGATTTTATATTTTCTTATAAGTTTTTTGGAATTATAGAGGTTATTAATATTGTTGTTGGAAAGGTTGTTTTTATAAAATTATGTATTTGCAAAACCACACTAGACTTGGGAAATTCCTTTATATCCATGATTAGGATATTAAAATTTACTATATTAATTGAAAGTGTCATAGATTTCAGTTCCCTGAAATTCAATATATTGATCGTTATAATAATTTTCATAATAAAAATGACCACATAACCTTCCCAAAATGAGTTTTTCACACGATTGCTTAAGATAAATATACCTAACCAAAGAAGTTAGTTCTATAATTGTTTACTCTAGTTAGAGTGATTTAGTAGATATTTAATTATATAATCCTCTTATACTTATACCTCTTGTGAAAATTTGGTGATAATTTTAGGCTATCTTCAGAATAATTCCTCCAGATTATATTAGTGAATTTTCAATCAAAAGCCTTATAAATGATGCATTTAGTATATTTATGTCACTATCTAGTATACCTTAAGAAAAAATATAGGAAAATGGGGATTCGTAATGGCATAATTGGGATACCTCGCACACAACTTCTTGAATATTTCTTAGTAATCATAGAGTTTCTCTCTTTAATCCTTCCAAATAACTTGGATTTCATTCCTTATACATATTTTCTTCAGCATTGGGAAGAACCTTTGGAGAAAACTCCCCTTAAATTCATTATAGTTATTTAATTATCTGGGATATAGGCTGTATAGATACTCTTTATGAAATACTTTTAAATTGAATGGAAAATACTTATATTAAACTTCTATGATTTATTGTTTCGTATACCATAATAAGTTCCTTAATATACCTATTGTTGTTTTCACCTACAATTGCATGGAATATTTTTAATAATTGAATCAGACCAATTTTATGTTCAATGTTATATATTAATGAAGAAATGTAAATCATACTTTTATTAATAAAATAGGGTTTATATAGATATCTTATAATATGGTTAGGGTGATTTTCTAATATCATAGGTTCACAGCGAACACTTAAACATTCATTTGAGTTTGTCAATGAATTTTCTTCAAAATAATTTTTAAAATTTATTTTTTCGAGTTTTGTTATCATTTTTATCTCAATCTATAGACCAAGTGAGAAAAGATAATTAGTGTTAGGAGGGGTCATGGAATAAAATGGTTAATATTTTTCACACCCTCTCCCTGATAATGAAACCATTTTTATGACCCAACTATTTTGTGTATGTAAAAATATACTAAATACCTATGTTTAGTAAATAGTATAGTGAAAAATAGAGACTATATCCATATATGGGTGGATTTTTTTGTAGTTAGTAAGTGGAGAGGGGGGATGGTCTATTTCTATTTTATAGAGTTTTAAAATATTTTGAAAAAGAACTATCAATGTGATGATAGGTGATTGTTTCGATAGTTAGATTTCCAATTGTATTTTTTTTCATAACAATAAAAGTGGTTGAATGTTTTTCTTAATAATTTATAAGTAAAATAGTACATAATTTCTTTATCCATTTCCTTAAATTAAGGGATATTATGTGGTTCAAATCAAATAGTGATCACTATTTATTGAACCCTTTCCCTATGTGTGTGGTTATATATCAAATGATATCTTGAAAATAAAATATCTCTAAGATACTCAAAAAAATCCCAATAAAGTTAAGCGGCTCCTATGACATTCAGAAAAAATTCACTTCATTACACACATGTATCACCAATAATTGAATAATTAAAAAATAAATATTCTCTATTTCATTATATATATATATAGTATTACATATAGAGGTAATTGTGATAATAAACCCAAAAATTTAATAATTCATAATATTAATAAATTGAACACAATTAGATTCATAATTAAATCCTCCCACTAAATATTGAAATCAATCAATATAAGAATAATTTTTATTCATTGAAGTCTATGATCAATCATTAAAAATAGTTTCTTATTCCCTATGTCTCAATCCCCAAAACGTTTTACCCCTCTAAACAATAGGTAACAACCAATGTAAAAGGAAAAATATAAAAATAGAGAAGTAGAATAAAACAAAACCTAGAATATTGATCTTCATATTTTTATCCTCCCACCTACTTTATAAATTATTCATTTACTCTTCTACTCTGATAATAATTTAATAGATTATATCCTATTTTATTTTAAATATTACCTTTTATATTTATGGTAACCTATAAATCCAAATCTTTAATTATTTCCTACTTAGATAGGTTGAAAGTTGGACTCATGAGTTTTTTTATTTCTAGGTTCGATGATACTATCAAAGTTCACTTTGTATGTGAAAATAGTATCAGGCAGATCTATATTAACATAGTTTCTTCTTGGTATTAAATTTTTTCCCCATGCATCTTTTTGGGTCTTAATAGAGGCTCAGTATGACGTTACCCTAAGATAGGGGGAGAACCAGGGTATTAGATGTATTATCCAATTAAAATTCCTTTTAATTTAAAGTATCACTTTCCTTATATAGATCTCAACCTCTCAAAAACGAGGGTCACTTTTTACCCTATTCTACCAAATATACATTAGTTTTCTTGATCTGTTTTGGTGTGCATGCATAAAGTAATAGGTAATGAGAATTTACTTGGTTCAACATCACTGGGTTACTCTAAGGAGTAAGCATAAATAATGCGTTGTGCACCAAATCACTCTAAATCTAGTTTCTCTTCATAGGGGTCACTCCCCATTACAATTGTTTAGGGATATATCACTACTTCTCAAGGGTCACTATCTTGAATGTTCTATCCAATTCTCATTTTCAATTGAAAGTATCACCTAAACACAATTTAGGGACATTCACATTCCCTCTATAGCATCAATTTCTTGGATTTAGCCTTTAAGAATAGTTAAATACTATATTTTAGTCCCAATAGGATGATTCTTCACAAGAATATAAATATCCCCAGATTCTATACTTATTTTTTCTATAGTAAGTATAAAACATTTTCATCACTACAAAATAGTGACCAATTCTTCTCATTGGAATTATCTTTAACAACGAATAAATTCTTCAAATTCTTTCCAACTCCTCACTTAGAAATCCTCTTTCAAACAAAAAACCAATTTTGATATATATTCCTCTAGTATCTCTCTTTTATAACCTTAATTATAGTTTTTACACTTTTTAAAAAGGGAGTCTAAGCAAAAATTATTTGGACACATGTCATAATCATCATTCACCATTAAATTTTTTCATAACTCCTCCATAACTTCTTCATGATCTCTATGATTTTAAATCAAAAAATAACCACTTAATTACTCGTTTCTCTTTCCTTATAGTGAGAATTAAATCCTCATTTAATTTACATGTTGAATCACTAAATTTACCCTTTATTAAGGATAAAATAATGGTCTAAAACTATGACACATTATTTTGTAAGCATTTAGGATATATTCGAGAATCACTATAATGAATTCTCATGAATTAAATACATCACCCATCAATATACCCTTCACTATGTAATTTCAAAAAACCTTTGGCTGTTATGACCTCTACACATTGAGAACTACAATGTGGTCCTCTTTTATTTTCAAAATTTCATAGGCACTCATTCATTTCACCATAATAATCACTATGGTGGGGTGAAAAATTCTACCCCCTTTTGACTCCAAAGTGTTAGGCATTATTCCATGGTCATATTTTGTTATCCATTTTGTATTCTAGATCCACCTTATGACCACAACCACTATCATAAACTACTACACTGATAACATGATTCCTTATATTTAATAAAGATCCTCCTAAACCACTAAAACTTAATCTATAGTGTGGTTCATCCCATGTTTTCCATTTTGAAATTATGTTCTTCAACGTAGCACATCCTTATAACCACACTCTTCCCATTGTCCTTTACTATATTCATAGGTTTTCTTGAATTCCATCATGGGTACCACTATGGTGTGGTCCCTATCTATTTTAATGTGTTGGAAAATTTCTTCTCCAACATGACTAGTGTTATAGTGTGGTTCATATGGAAATTTGATTTATATTTACCCTACTCACTCAAGTTGGGAAACATCAAAAAAACCTTATCCAAAATACATTCAATACATCTTAATATATCAAATAATTCAATAATACCTACTCACTTCTGGTTTAACTCTGGATACCCATATTCAAATATATTTATATGGACAATGAGTCCAAAAAAACAACCATCAATAAATACAAGCATTATATTCTATCCCAAAATACTATCAATGAGTTATTTAACATCATGGTTAAATTTAAGTCTCATATTAATGTTTCAGAGGCTATTTTTCAGGTTTGAAGGGAATTGTAGAGTTATGGGAATTTTTTGAAGAACATGGGATGGGTACTGATTATAGGAAACATTAATGCTAAGAACATGATTCTGGACGTGAATATTTTTATAGGAAGATTCGAAAAGTTTGGTTCATATCATGAACTCATTTAGGATGTGAACTGAATTCACATCATGAATTCATTGATCTCACTTTTTCTAACATAAGGTGATTCTTTTTTCAATGTATATACCAATTGGGGTATTCATATTGTAAAATCATTTTTCATGACCTAAATCACACCTTCATATTTGGTTATATCATATTTCACACATGAACATATACCATTCATTGTGCAACCTCCTCCCTCGATCCCCTGATATTCTCCAAGTGCATTGGTAGATTCTATTTCTTCCAGATCACTTTTTTTGCCCATTTGATCACTAGATTAGTTTGTTGATCTAATTTTAGTGAGTTATTTTATCAAATAATTGGTTTATTTTATCGTGTATTGGTTATTAGTGTTGGGATATTTTTTTTCCAGTTTTTTTATTGGGTTGTGATGTGCATTTGATCCTATTTAGTTTCCCTTTTTGTGTTGTTTTCTGAAGGATGGCCCTTGTGTTAGTTGTGGTGTGGCGTACTAGTTCCTTGAGGTATTTCTTAATTTAACCTATGCACATACCCTTATATTTATATAAATCTATTCATATTTTCATGAATCAATTATAGGGTCTCATTCAGTTATTTTATGTACATTTTAGTGTGTGGATCTCGTTGTGGGTGTTGTGCAAACTGAGTTTGAGGTAGGTGGTTATGTCTCTAGCCTATGTTGGATGAACTTAAATTTCCATTTATTTTGTAATTTTTTTAAATAATTGACATGATACTTTATTTATTTATTTATTTATGTAAATGGGTTTTTGGGAAAAGATGGTTTCTATCTTCATTTTGGTAAAAGAAAGGAGATTTTCAAAGAATTGTGAAATGGATTTTGAAATCAGTTATGAAAGTTGGTTTAAAAAAAGGATTGTTTCAACTATATCATGAATTTTTTAATTCCATTGGAATGATTAAATAAATAATGCACATGAGATCCTTGGGTACATAAGTGTAAGGTGTATCAGTTAGACTCATTTTTTGACACTATATAACTCTTTACTTTATTGGGAATTATTCCTTTCCAAGATCAAGATGCATTTAGCTCTAGAAATTGATAGACATGTAAGGAGGGTTCACTCTTTGGTGGTGGTCATCTCTTCCCTGGACCATGATACATGGGATCAAGGGACTTGAAGTAAACAACAGTCATATTGATTCATGAGTGACCTAGCGATCCAAACATTGAGTTATCCTTGAAGTGATTTACCATTTTCTTTGGTTTTTTTTTATTTTTATTTAACATGCATAATTTTTTTAGGTAAAAATATTTTATGGAAATTATTTTTTGAAACTATTTTACCTAGGTTTATTTAGAATAGTGGAAATAGGGAACTATTTATCATGCCTTGTTTTTCTTAAAACTTATCATATTGAGATTATTATATAGAAACTTTGTATATAACACCTTGGTAGGATCCTACTCAACCTGTTTACTTGAAACCCTGAAACTTCTCTTAGGAATGTATAGACCTATTATTTTCTTTTGATTTCTGAAAAGTAAAGGCACTATAGTGAGGCAGTGGATTTCATGCTAGCTGGGTATGGTTTTCTAGTGGTGATATGATGGTACATTTCCAAAATATCACATAGAGTAGTGATTTTCATATTTTGGTTGTCCCTTAGGGTTAATGGACTTGTATCGTGGAGTTTTATCTTACTTATTTTGAGTCTCATCACTACCTTTTTTTCTTATTTGGTTTTGGAATATATATATATTTTAGTCATATTGCACTGTTTAATTCTATTTTATGTATGTATATTCCATTTCTCTTGTTTTAAATAGGGTGAAATCATTCCCTCTAGTTAGTGTTTGATGTACGGATGCTAGTCTCCAGCCCGTGGGGTTCTAGAACACCATTCATGTATATATATGATCAGGTTGGGTACTCGTTTCTAAGGGTATTCTGGGTTGTTTTGTTTCAAATTTCGATTAGAGGTTGTTTATCATCATTGTACTTGTTTTGGTATATCTAGTGGACTAGAGGTAGGATTTATAGAACATGATAGGTTGGATGTGGTGAGTGTATGGCTTTCTCTTTCCATGAAAAACCTCAAGTTACCATGGGATGTTGGGATTTTTTTCACGTATGTCAGGTTATGATCTTGATATCTCTTTCTACTTATGGTTTTCTATTTTAAATAGATTTTAACCTATTATCTGATCTTTTTATTATAATTCAAGTATATAGTAACATGCCTCTAAGAGGTCTTCCATGGGTTCCATCAGAGGTTCCAGTGAGAGATTTTTTTAAGGGAGACTTTCTCTAGATTGAAATATTATTGAGGATATCATTTGGGTAGTTAATTTTGTGGACCGGAATGTACCATGAGTTTAGAAACAAGCTGTTCAGTCATAGACAAAAGATTAAAGAGATAGGGATTGAGCTTTAGACTTACTACAATAGAAGCCCCAATTCTTTAGAGGTAAGAATGAACATCAATAAGTAGAGTACTGGAGGTAAAATATTGACATGGTATTTAAATTCTTGGACACACTTGAGGAAATCATGGTGAATCATGTTAAATCCTTGCTTGAGGTTCCTAGTAAGAAGTGGTGGGATTCCATGGTATAGAAAAAACATCATGTGGTATTAAATTTTAAGGGTTTCAAGACCATATTTTTTCTATAGTTTTTCCTAGATTATCTGATGATGGATAATTCTATAGAGTTCCTCTCCTTATAATAGTGAGAGTGTTTGGTGTCAGAATACACCAACCATTTTATGGAGATGGGTTTTTTCTCAAAATGTGAGAATGAATAATTAGATTAGAGATCTAAAATACATATAGGGTTTGTATCCAGACATTCAATAATAGGTATAAATTCTAAATCATACAACCTATGCTGATATGGAATTTGGGGTGATTATAGAAGATATGGATATGGTTGGAAATATTGAAAAAATTCACCTTACCTTACAACTAGTGGTAGTTTTAGTGGTGCATAGAGAAGGAATAATAAATAACATAATAATCACAAGGGTGGTGGAGATAGTTCTCATCAGTAGACTTTAACTACACCATCAAATATATCTAGTAGTGTTCCAACAACTTTGTTATCCCAATTAGTTTAAACACCCTAAGGGGGGGGGGGTGAATTAGGGTATGATAGATTAAAAACACTTCTCCCTAGGATCTTGTTTCATCAATAAAAAAACACTTTTCTCTCCCGTTACCATATCAATGTACGGGAATAAATGAAAGCATGCATGAGACACACCAATTTTACTTGGTTCACCTATATTGATCTATATACAAGGATCATAAAAGGAAATATTCCTATGTACCAAATCCACTAAAGAAAAAAGTTGTTATAATGTTTGGAGTGTACTTTCTATCCCTCCTGGTCTACAACTAATCAAAATTTGAAAGATCTCTACTCTCCAAATTGAAGTGTTATATAATCTCCTTTAGAAAAATCTTATTTTGATCACCGAAATCATTTTTTACACATCATTTTGTGAATCATTAAGTATTAAATCAATCCACTTGATGAATAACAAATTGAAAAAAAATTAATGGGAAACCGCTTCTGGTTTTCATATGCTTTACATTTGTGAAAACCATTTTCCAATCTTTATGAAACTACCCAATTCATCAAAAAAATATATGCTTTCAAAAAACTGAAAAAATTTTCATAGATCCATACTTTTTTGATGATCAATACTTTTATGATGATCAAAACATTCACGATGATTAACACTTTCCCAATTATCATCACTTTCACAATTCTCAACACGTTTTTGATGCTTATAACCTTCACGATGATCACTGCTTTCGTGATTCTTACATAGCCTTCATGAAACATCATTTATTCATGAGTCATGGAGTCTTATGAAAACATTTTCACAAGATAAATCCTCCTGAACCACCTTTAGGAATTCAGAGCCTTTAGATTTTATTTATGGATTTCTCTTTTCAAATGAAGGGGTATAGACATATTTATAGATGTTGACTCCCATTCATGAAACTCTCATTTTCACCTATAAATTTTCAAAAATCTCTCCATTCTTGTTTGTGAATCTCCCTACCTTTTCAAAATATTCTGGGATATTTCTCATTCCTTAATCTTCTCATAATCGTAGAACATACCAATATTCCTTCATGTTTATACGTCCTTTGTGAACCTCCTCACCTTCATTAAAAAATGAACTTTCGTGAAGCACCTCCCCTTGAAAAAACAAAAAATTATACTAAATTACATGCCTTTTTCATATTTTGATGAGATCTATATAGAAAAAAAAATTATACAAAGAATGATTCATCCTCCAAATTTTAGACCCCAACAATTTGGAAAACACTGGGAAATAGTGCCACCTTATACACAAATTTTTTAGGAAAGATTCCTGAGTATCCATTACTTTTTATTGGATATCTATCAACATAAATTATAAAAAATCATACTAGAACTCCAAAAACTAACCCTATCATCATTCTTTGTTAGTAAAAACAATCAACCCAAAAACAATGAAAAGTTAACATGAGGTATTTTTTCCCAATAGACATTTTTTCGGTGTGGAAAGTTTGGGCGAACCTAATGTACTTGTCCCAAACAATTAAATATATGGAATTCTTGTGAACATCAATAACATCTATAGAGGTTCTATCTCACCATGTCTATACCTAGTTATATCCATGGATCTTCAAATCCAAATGCTATGGATGTTCATTTATAAGATTAAAAATCCATAGAACTCTATCCATAGGCCTCAGGATTTAAGAACATTCATGCAATGGAAGAGTTTCCAACGGATGTTGAAATGAGCATAGTTATAGTTATAGGTTCTATTTTTGTTACATACTATATAGAAACTACTCAATTTGATACAAGTTCATTTCCATTTTTTATATCTTCCTATTTTTTTGAATTGCTAAATCTTCCAATGGAGACCATGTACTTGGTTATAGAGTTTGAACTATGTATTGTAAAGAGAGAAGATTAGGGGTTTCTTTTCCTAGAATGTTATCTATAGATATATGTTGCATTGTTAGTATGATATTTACTAATTCTTGATCTAGATAAATTTTATGTCATTATTAGGATGGATTGGCTAGTTTCTCATCATGCTAAGTTTGATTGTTATCATCATCATATCTTGTTCATTATTTCTAATGGGAGATCCTAGGTGTTTTAAGGGGAGTGGGATCTAAGTTTTGGTTATAAAATACGCCCCCACTAAGATATGATGAGTTTTTTATCATTCATTAAAGTAAAGTTCAATGAAATTTTCTCTTTTGGTGATCTTCTTATGGTTTTATAGGACTTTCCTAATGCCCTCCCAGATGACTTTTATAGTATTCCTCTATAGATGGAGGTAGGTATTATAGTTTATATGTTTATTGATACACAACTAATTTATATACCCTCTTATAATATAGAACCTATTGAAATGAAGGAGATCAACAGTTAGTTGGAAAATCTTCTTGAGAAGGGAATTATTCCTCCTAGTGTTTCGTTATGGCCAGCCCCTATATTCTTTTACAAGAAGAATGATGGTTCATTTAATTTGTGTGTGTATGATCTAAAATTGAATCCGGTGATGATTAAGAAAATTTACAATTTTACCCATGCAAATGACTTGTTTGGTCCATTAAAGGAGGTGAAGTTGTTTTCAAAAGTTGATATTTTGTCAAGTTATCATTAGCTCAGAGTTAAGGAGTATGATATTCTAAAGACTATTATTATGATATGTATGAACATTATGAATATCTTGTGATTAAATTTGGTCATACTAATACTCCTTTATATTTTTTGAAATTTATAAAATAGATATTAGAATATTTTGTTGATATTTTTTTCATAGTATTTATGCACAATATCATGGTTTATTTGAGATATGAGAATGTGAATGATCTCCATATGAATTTGGTTTTGGGAATATTTATAATCCACTGACATTATGAGAATATTTCCAAAAGAAATTTTTAATATTAAAGAAGTGATGTTATTGGGGCATGTGATTTCAAAACATGTAATTTTAGTCAATATTGAGAAGATGATGAATGTATTTTTCATGGGAGGAACCACTACACATCTTCAAGATTTAGTGCTTCTTGAGTATTGATGGGAATTATCGGTGGGTTGTAAAGGATTTATTGACATTGGAATCACCCTTGACCTCCATTACCATGAAAGGGGTTAAGTTCATATTGGATTTAAAATTTTATACTTCATTTGATGAGTTGAAATTGCTGTTAACTTCAGCTCGTATTTTTTTCTTGCATGATCTTAGTATGGTATATGTGGTGTACTTTGATAATTTTGGTGTTATTATAGTTTACATTATTATGTAGGATGATCACATTATATCCCATATTTCTGATCAGCTTCATCCACATGATAAAAATTACCCCACCCATGATTTGTATCTTTCCACTATTAGGAAAGTGCTTAAATATTGGTGGTACTATCTTTTTTATGAGGTGGTTCATAGTATTTTATAATCATAATATTTTGAGCTATATTTTCATAGAATGACTCAAATCATATATATAGGTGGTGGGTGGAATACATCTATATGTTTTAGTATGGAATCACCTACACCTTAGGGATTGAGAGTGTCATCACTAATGCTCTGAATAGAAACATTTCACCAGAGTTTATATTGGAATTGAATTAAGAGTAGAACATGAAGGGAACCATTACTCAATTTAATCTTGATTCTCGAGGAGATGAATTAGGTATGGTTCTAACCAATTTCTAGTTTTCATCATCTCTCATTTAGTCTATTTTACAAGTTTAGTTGTAGGATGAAAAGTTCAGAGGAATCAGGGAAAACTTAAATGGTGGGGAGACCATTTTGGTTTAGTATCTCCCTTTTGATGGTATTCTATTCTTTAGGGATATTTTTTTTCATCACATTAGCAATGAATAAGTCAGTGTTTCATGATTTTCATTTTACATTGTGATCCATTCATAATGAAACTACAAATATGTATTATGATATGTGACGACATTTCTAGTTTCTCGGTATGAAGCATGACATTATTGATTTTGTGTCCCACTATTACACCTACCAGCATATAAAGGAAGAGAATAAAAAGCCTTTTGGTCTATTCTATTCTCTTATAGTATTAGTTTTAAAATATAACAAGGTGTCAATAGACTTTGTTGTTGGATTTCTATGTACTCCCTAAGGGAATAATTCTATCTTGGAGGTGATTGATAAGTTGATGAAATATTCCCATTTCATTCTGACCATGGACACTTCTAATGTTGAAAATATATGTAATATGTATCCATAGAAGATTTTGAGGTTACATGGGTTTCCTTATATCACATTATTTGATAGGGATAAAATCTTTACCTTCATATTAAATAAGAGTCTCCAAGAGGAAATGGAGACTCAACTCAGGTTGAGTATAGTTTACCATACATAAATGGATGGCTAGATAGAGTGTTATATTCAGATCCTAGAGGATATTCTCCATTATTATATCTTGTATTTTTTTTGATCAAGGGACAAACATATATGACTAGATGAGTTTAAGTAAAATAACAGTTACTAGGCATGCATATTCATGACCCCCTTAAAGGATTTCCATGGTTGCCCGTGCATGTCTGCTCTTTATCGGGAAGCGGTGGGTGATGCCTCTCCAGTAGAACTAAGTCTCATTCTAGACACAACATAAAGTATTTATGTAAAGACCCGTAAAATTCAAGGGAAATTTTTTCTTAATTTTCTTTGGAATTTTACAAGAGCGCGGTTTCTGACGGCACCTGATTCCGAGGCCTGGTGTGCCCGGAATCAATTTCCGAAGTTTGGCTCGGGTACGTTCAGTGAACGAACGAGCGGGAATTTCTAACTTTTGAACCGGTGCCCGGAATCGAATTCCGAGGGCACCGATGGAACCGTAGCGCCGGTAAATGCTTAGGAACTCCTGTTCTGGAGTTGCGTTCCTACGAGTGTTGATAATAAAAATTGTGGATGTTTACTTTGTAATTACACTACAATTTTTATTATTTTACTCTATGTGTTATCTCTTGTTGGAAGTTGGGTAACCACCCAACCTCCATTGGGAGGTTATGAGGGTGGTGGGGCCCACACAAACCCCACCTCTTCATATCCTCTAAAACCCCTCAACTCCCACATAAGTTATGATATCTTAAGTTATAACTTTAGACTTAAATAAGGTGAGTTGTGTGTGTGTTTTGAATTTCAAACTCTTGAAATTATAGTGTGTTGTTGAGTTAATAAAATAAGATAGAGTCTTATTTTATTTTGGTGAATAGTTTTGTCTCCTTGAGAGAGTTGGGAAGGTTCTTCTTGTTTCTTCATCTTCTTCAACCTCGACGAAGAACACGAAGAACGCCGTTCTTCAACGAAGAACTTCTTCGCCGAAGAACACGGTTCTTCCGCGACGCCATATCCGCGACGTGACATTCTTCTTCCGCATCATCTCTTCCGCGACGGTTTTTCCGCGACAAACGCCATCGACAACGACTCTTCCTCCGGCGTCAAAGGAATCGACACCGATATTCCACGACTACGTCAACGTGCGACTATCGAGGTAGGGGTTCTTGAGTTCGTTGTTTACATTTTATTTGACATTCCTCAAGTATTTCTAAGCCAATTGATAACAAACTAACGGGAGGAGGCCGGACCGCACAAACACGACCGATCCTCCTCCCATCGTGGTTTAGTTTTATTGTGGTTTGAAGCAGGGTAACGCGGTACCATTGCACCGCGCGAAAAGAATTATTTAAGGCCGGTTTGGGTCACGACGAAGAACCGCGACGCTATAATGCCGCGCCTTTGAGATCGGATGAGACCGCGGCCGGAGTCGGGCCGCGGCGGTGGGGCGCGACGTCGTTACGCTGCGCAAATCTTACAAGGGCCGAGCAAGAAGGGGCGGCCGGAAAACCGGCCACCGGCGGTAAAAGAAGAACCGCGGCCGGACGACCACGGCGGAGCACCAAGAGGCGGCCGGCCTCGCCGGCCGCCGGAGATCAGAACAGCCGCGGCCCTATGGCCGCGGCGGAGGAGCTAGGAGCGGCCGGCCTCGCCGGCCGCCAGGAATCAGGTAGGCCGCGGCGGAGCAGCCAGAAGGCGGCCGACCTCGCCGGCCGCCGGAGAACGGAGGAGCCGCGGCACTTCGGCCGCGGCGGAGAAAACAGGGGCGGCCGGCTTCGCCGGCCGCCGGCGACCAGGAGAGCCGCGGCCATCAAGCCGCGGCATAGGAATGGAAGGCGGCCGGTCGTGCCGGCCGCCGACTTCAAAGGAAGCGGGACCCGCAGGTCCCGCGTGTAATGAAACGGCCGGCTTAAATCCGGCCGTGATCCATTTAATCCGGGGGTTTGAAACCCCCGGTACCCCCCTTTGAGTCAGCCCCCACGTGCGGTGGGGGCCGTTTAAAAAAAAAGGGTGCGGCTAAAAAGCCGCGCCGCCCTTCTGGAAAGCGGGTGGCTTAGCCCCTCCCGCGCGTGACCCAGCGGCGCCAGCCGCGCCACCGCCGGCCGGGCCGCGCCGCCGCACCGGACCGCGCCGCCGCGCCGGTCCGCGCCGCCGCGCCGGTCCGCCGCCGGCCGGGCCAGGTCGGACTCGGGTCGGGTCGACCCGGTTCGGGTCGAACCGGTTCGGGCCGACCCAGGGGGGGGGGGGGGGGTCGGGCCGGGTCGGCCCGGACCCGGACCCCCCGTTTCAGATCAGATTCGGTCTTTTGGACATAACTTGAGCCACGGATCTCCGATCGACGAACAGTCTGCGGCAACGCGATCCTTGGATCGAGACGGTCGTTTCGGTATATCGCACTCAGGGTTTCGGAATACTTTGAGTTCGGCCGGGTTGGTTCGTTCACGAAACCAACCGGGCCCTCGGAGCGGAAACACTCATATCTTGAGCTACGGACGTCCGATTGACGTGCCGTCAGCTGTGTTGTATTCCTCTTAGTGAGACGGATCTTTTGGCATACTCCGCCCGAGGTTTGGACGCAGGTGGTGTACGGTCAGGTTGGTTTTTCCTTAAAAACCAACCGGGCCCCGGGGACGAAAATGCCAATAACTCTCAGACCGGGCGTCCGATCGACGCGCCGTCTGTTGCGTTGAGTTCCTGTTGTCGATACGGAACTTTTGGATACATCAACTCTGGACTTTGTGACAGTTGATGTATCAGCCTCTCGGCTCGTGGAGCGGACCCTCCGAACGAGCTTGCTGTGTGCGGGAACCCTAGTGCTGGCTGCGACTGTTACTGTGACTACTACTGCTGCTACTGCTACTGTGACTGCGACGACGACAGTACAGAGATCCTATGTGGATTCGACGACGACGACAACAGCACTCAGCGATCCTACGTGGATCAGTTCTACAGGTCCTGTGTGGGCCCGATCCTGTGTGGGTCCGATCCTGTGTGGGTCTTTGCGCTCAGCGGTCCTCTGTGAACCAGCGCCTACAGGTCCTGTGTGGGCCCGATCCTGTGTGGGTCTTTGCGGTGTTTATCTACAGGTCCTACGTGGGCCCGATCCTGTGTGGGTCTTTTGCGGGGGTTAGTTACCTATCGATCCTTCGTGGGTCCGATGACTTAGATGGATCAGAGATCATCTTTATCGTCCTTTGAAGAAGTATACCTGTGTGAGCTGAATCCTGTTGTTTTCCTGTGTGGATTGTGTTGTGCTATCCTGTGTGGATTATGTTTTGCTTTCCTGTGTGGAATACGTTTACTTTCCTGTGTGGACTGAGTTGTACTTGGGCTCGGAGGTTGGAGCGTATTTGAAATTGATGACTTAGGTATATGTATGGGCATATATTTAAGCAGTGTCGGTTTTTACTTCGTGATTGTTCCTTTCTTCGTGGTTTATCCTTTGTGGATTTGAGAGACCTTCAGGGGTCTCGGGGTCCCTACTGAGTAGCTTATACTCACCCCTGCACGGGCTTTGCCAGCACTACGTTGTGTTGGTTGCAGACGACGGACAGCGTTGACCTTAGCTGGGGCTTGCAGAGCGGGACGGTACCCGGAGGTGGACCACTGGGCGGGACGTGCTCGGAGCGGACGGCGGGACCCGTGGAGCAGAGGAGCTATCTGTACCCACCCTTCAGGTGGGATTTCCAGTGGACAGCTCGGTGTAGCGGCTTTTACTTTCCAGTTGCTGTTTTCCCTTTCGAGTTGTACTTTAATTTCAGTTTGGGTTTGTATTCTGGCCCATTTACTATTCCTCACTTTCAGTTGTACTCTACTTTTTCTTAGTGATTACTTTCCTCTTGCTTACTCTGTGGTGTTTGTTTACTTTACAAAGGCAATGCCTTCCCTTTTTACCGGGATTTACGCCTTGGTGCTAGTCGCCAGCCCCTGGCCTATGGAAGGCGAGCTTGGGGTAGTCACGGCACGGACCCCGAGGGCGGGTCGTGACAAATTGGTATCAAAGGAGTTCGGTTCTACCGCGAACTCTGATATTTTTTTATGTGAAGCAATAATGTTTAGCGTATTGAGTGTGGTTATCAGTCCAGGGAGTCCAGTGTTGGTGCGGCGGCCGACGTATCCGTACACCAGGATCCTGACTTCTGATTTCCGACTTAATGCACGAAAACATTGATTGTGTGTGTGTTTCAAAGTTTTCTTTGTGATTTCTTTGTGTCAGCTCACCAAGTATACTGTTTGACCGTGGCGCACCTATTTCCTTTTAGGATGGCCCCACGACGGCAGCCATCTAGGGTTCCGAGAGTCGAGTGTGACGACAGCCCACCGAGCGACGAGGCTTCAGTACAGGGCCCTCTTGTAGTTGAGGCACCAACGGAGGCACCAGCGATACTACCATACGTTGGGCCATCGATGCCACCAGCCCCAGCAGTAGGCGATGCACAACACTTGAGTGCGCTGCACGAGTTCCAGCGCCAGAGGCCACCCAGGTTCCGGGGAGAGACGGACCCGCAGGCGGCTGAGGATTGGCTGGAGGCTGTGGTGGGAGTCTTCAGGCTAGTGGGGACGCCGGAAGACTTCATGGTGATCTTTGCTGCCAGCCTCCTTCAGGCAGTAGCAGGCAGGTGGTGGATCCACTTGTTTCAGTTTTGCGACGGGATGACCTTCGCATGGGAAGACTTCGAGACCTTCTTCAGGGTGGAGTTTGTGCCAGTAGCTCTACACCCCGAGCGTGTACAGGAGCTTCTGCCTTTGCCGCATGTTTTTCGATCAGTAGCCGAGTCATCTGTGGGCAGTAGACAGATGATGCAGAGGTCCAGGAGGACCAGACTAGCAGTTGGAAGATCTGGGGTTTTAGGACTGGTGGTGCGGGGCACCCGAGGTGGGGTCAGAGCCAGGCGTGCCAGACACGGACAATGTTACTCCTGCGGCGGGAAGGGTCACCTGGCACGTGACTGTCCGACTCCTCGTACGATTGATCAGCGGGTGTTAGAGGAGCAACTGAGTCAGAAGCAGCGGCGAGTGCTTGAGCAACAACCGAGTAGTGGACAAGGCAGTAGAGCTCCGAGAGCAGGTGGACAGGAGAGGAACTAGTGGATACGTCCCTTGTACTTCTAGTTCCATTTTGCTTTTGTATTCGTGTCTTGTACTATGAGCTGAAATAATAAAAAGAAACTTATCCTTGTTTGCTTTACTGTCCTTTTGTTTGATTGATACTGAGTGGTCCCGGTTAAACTGTTGACTTGACCCTCAATTTTGAGATTTCAACTGGAGGGGACCCAGTAACCTCACACTGATGCCGACAGTGTGACTCGACCCTTAGAGGCGAGAGTAACGGTTGGACCTCTTGGTAGCAGCGTCGAGGCCTTACGACGTCATCCGTGCCATAAATTAACTAATCATGATGGAATTGACTATATTAGGCAAGGAACGTGGTTCATCCAGGGGATGAGACCAGATTTCACTTTTCGGAAAAGGAGAAATCTTTGCAGCTAGCCTCTTTGCAGATATCCTTCGTGGATAGAGATGGAGCATCCTTCCTTCAGTCTCTCACAGTCACTCCTCCACTACTGCAGCGAGTCAGGGAGGCACAGCGTAGGGACACTGACTGTGAGACACAGCGTGCACAGATATCCTCAGGACATGCACCTGATGGTTTCTCCATTGGAGCAGAACACGACATCCTTTTCAGAGGACGTACCATGGTACCAGTCGCTTTGCGAGAGGAAGTTCTGAGAGAGTTTCACACTTCTCCTTTGGCGGTACATCCTGGAGTGGCGAAAATGTACCAGGACCTCAGACGACAGCACTGGTGGCCGGGCATGAAGAAGGCAGTAGCAGAGTTCGTTTCTCGATGCCTCACCTGCCAGCAGGTGAAGGCAGAGCATCAGGTACCAGCGGGCTTGGTACAGCCCTTGGAGGTTCCGGAGTGGAAGTGGGACGACATATATATGGACTTAGTGACTGGACTTCCACGCACTTCCAGAGGTCACGACTCCATCTGGGTGATTGTTGACCGACTCACCAAGTCGGCACACTTCTTACCCATCAGAGAGCAGGGCTTAGTGGAGAGCTTGAGACGTCTCTACGTTCAGGAGATTGTGCATCTCCACGGTGTGCCATCATCTATCGTCTCCGATCGAGATTCTCGCTTTACTTACCGGCTTTGGAAGGAGTTACAGGAGGCGTTCGGGACGCAGCTACGTCTGAGCACAGCCTTTCAACCTCAGACGGATGGTCAGACAGAGAGGACCATTCAGACTCTCGAGGACATGCTCCGCGCATGTGTCCTCGACTTTGGTCATAACTGGGAGGACCACCTACCCTTGGTGGAGTTTGCGTACAACAACAGCTACCACTCCACCATCGGGATGGCACCATACGAGGCGTTTTACGGCCAACCTTGTAGATCTCCTTTGTGCTGGACAGACCCTGGGGAGTCAGCACTTGTGGGACCGGAGATGGTCCAGGCCACGACAGAGAAGGTCCAAGTCATCCAGGAGCGGATGAGGACAGCTCGGAGCCGGCAGAAGTCATATGCTGACAGGAGGCGGAGGCCACTAGATTTCGAGGATGGCGACCACGTCTTCTTGCGGGTCTCACCTCGATGTGGTATTCGGAGATTTGGATGAGGTGGCAAGTTATCTCCACGCTTCATCGGACCCTTCCAGGTCCTCAGCAGGATTGGTGAGGTGGCTTATCGCCTGGCTCTACCACCTCAGTTGCACCGGGTGCACGACGTCTTCCACATGTCTCAGCTGAGGAGATACGTGCACAACCCGACGCACATCATTGACCATGGGGAGCTTGACGTTGACGATGGGGCGACTTTTACGGAGGTCCCGGTGGAGATAGAGGATCAACAGGAGCGGGTCCTACGTGGGCGATCGATTCCTCTTGTGCGCATCAGATGGCAGCACGGGAATCTCCAGGAGAGCACATGGGAGCGGGAGGCTCAGATGCGTGCTCAGTACCCTCATTTATTTCCCTAGTTTTTGATGTATCTTTACGGGGATGTAAAGCCCTGAGGTGGGAGTAATGTAAAGACCCGTAAAATTCAAGGGAAATTTTTTCTTAATTTTCTTTGGAATTTTACAAGAGCGCGGTTTCTGACGGCACCTGATTCCGAGGCCTGGTGTGCCCGGAATCAATTTCTGAAGTTTGGCTCGGGTACGTTCAGTGAACGAACGAGCGGGAATTTCTAACTTTTGAACCGGTGCCCGGAATCGAATTCCGAGGGCACCGATGGAACCGTAGCGCCGGTAAATTCTTAGGAACTCCTGTTCTGGAGTTGCGTTCCTACGAGTGTTGATAATAAAAATTGTGGATGTTTACTTTGTAATTACACTACAATTTTTATTATTTTACTCTATGTGTTATCTCTTGTTGGAAGTTGGGTAACCACCCAACCTCCCTTGGGAGGTTATGAGGGTGGTGGGGCCCACACAAACCCCACCTCTTCATATCCTCTAAAACCCCTCAACTCCCACATAAGTTATGATATCTTAAGTTATAACTTTAGACTTAAATAAGGTGAGTTGTGTGTGTGTTTTGAATTTCAAACTCTTGAAATTCTAGTGTGTTGTTGAGTTAATAAAATAAGATAGAGTCTTATTTTATTTTGGTGAATAGTTTTGTCTCCTTGAGAGAGTTGGGAAGGTTCTTCTTGTTTCTTCATCTTCTTCAACCTCGACGAAGAACACGAAGAACGCCGTTCTTCAACGAAGAACTTCTTCGCCGAAGAACACGGTTCTTCCGCGACGCCATATCCGCGACGTGACATTCTTCTTCCGCATCATCTCTTCCGCGACGGTTTTTCCGCGACGAACGCCATCGACAACGACTCTTCCTCCGACGTCAAAGGAATCGACACCGATATTCCACGACTACGTCGACGTGCGACTATCGAGGTAGGGGTTCTTGAGTTCGTTGTTTACATTTTATTTGACATTCCTCAAGTATTTCTAAGCCAATTGATAACAAACTAACGGGAGGAGGCCGGACCGCACAAACACGGCCGATCCTCCTCCCATCGTGGTTTAGTTTTATTGTGGTTTGAAGTAGGGTAACGCGGTACCATTGCACCGCGCGAAAAGAATTATTTAAGGCCGGTTTAGGTCACGACGAAGAACCGCGACGCTATAATGCCGCGCCTTTGAGATCGGATGAGACCGCGGCCGGAGTCGGGCCGCGGCGGTGGGGCGCGACGTCGTTACGCTGCGCAAATCTTACAAGGGCCGAGCAAGAAGGGGAGGCCGGAAAACCGGCCACCGGCGGTAAAAGAAGAACCGCGGCCGGAAGGCCACGGCGGAGCACCAAGAGGCGGCCGGCCTCGCCGGCCGCCGGAGATCAGAACAGCCGCGGCCCTATGGCCGCGGCGGAGGAGCTAGGAGCGGCCGGCCTCGCCGGCCGCCGGGAATCAGGTAGGCCGCGGCCCTACGGCCGCGGCGGAGCAGCCAGAAGGCGGCCGGCCTCGCCGGCCACCGGAGAACGGAGGAGCCGCGGCACTTCGGCCGCGGCGGAGAAAACAGGGGCGGCCGGCTTTGCCGGCCGCCGACGACCAGGAGAGCCGAGGCCTTCAGGCCGCGGCATAGGAATGGAAGCCGGCCGGCCGTGCCGGCCGCCGGCTTCAAAGGAAGCGGGACCCGCAGGTCCCGCGTGTAATGAAACGGCCGGCTTAAAGCCGGCCGTGATCCATTTAATCCGGGGGTTTGAAACCCCCGGTACCCCCCTTTGAGTCAGCCCCCATGTGCGGTGGGGGCCGTTTAAAAAAAAAGGGCGCGACTAAAAAGCCGCGCCGCCCTTCTGGAAAGCGGGGGGCTTAGACCCTCCCGCGCGTGACCCAGCGGCGCCAGCCGCGCCGCCGCCGGCCGGGCCGCGCCGCCGCACCGGACCGCACCGCCGCGCCGGTCCGCGCCGCCGCGCCGGTCCTCCGCCGGCCGGGCCGGGTCGGACCCGGGTCGGGTCGCCCGGTTCGGGCCGACCCAGGGGGGGGGGGGTCGGGCCGGGTCGGCCCGGACCCGGACCCCCCGTTTCGGATCAGATTCGGTCTTTTGGCCATAACTTGAGCCACGTATCTCCGATCGACGAACCGTCTGCGGCAACGCGATCCTTGGATCGAGACGGTCGTTTTGGTATATCGCACTCAGGGTTTCGGAATACTTTGAGTTCGGCCGGGTTGGTTCGTTCACGAAACCAACCGGACCCTCGGAGCGGAAACGCTCATATCTTGAGCTACGGACGTCCGATTGACGTGCCGTCAGCTGTGTTGTGTTCCTCTTAGTGAGACGGATCTTTTGGCATACTCCGCCCGAGGTTTGGACGCAGGCGGAGTACGTTCAGGTTGGTTTTGCCTTAAAAACCAACCGGGCCCCGGGGACGAAAATGCCAATAACTCTGAGATTGGGCGTCCGATCGACGCGCCGTCTGTTGCGTTGAGTTCCTGTTGTCGATACGGAACTTTTGGATACATCAACTCTGGACTTTGTGACAGTTGATGTATCAGCCTCTCGGCTCGTGGAGCGGACCCTCCGAACGAGCTTGCTGTGTGCGGGAACCCTAGTGCTGGCTGCGACTGTTACTGTGACTACTACTGCTGCTACTGCTACTGTGACTGCGACGGCGACAGTACAGAGATCCTGTGTGGATTCGACGACGACGACTACAACACTCAGCGATCCTACGTGGATCAGTTCTACAGGTCCTGTGTGGGCCCGATCCTGTGTGGGTCCGATCCTGTGTGGGTCTTTGCGCTCAGCGGTCCTGTGTGAACCAGCGCCTACAGGTCCTGTGTGGGCCCGATCCTGTGTGGGTCTTTGCGGTGTTTATCTACAGGTCCTACGTGGGCCCGATCCTGTGTGGGTCTTTTGCGGGGGTTAGTTACCTATCGATCCTTCCTGGGTCCGACGACTTAGATGGATCAGAGATCATCTTTATCGTCCTTTGAAGAAGTATACCTGTGTGAGCTGAATCCTGTTGTTTTCCTGTGTGGATTGTGTTGTGCTATCCTGTGTGGATTACGTTTTTCTTTCCTGTGTTGAATACGTTTACTTTCCTGTGTGGACTGAGTTGTACTTGGGCTCGGAGGTTGGAGCGTATTTGAAATTGATGACTTAGGTATATGTATGGGCATATACCTAAGCAGTGTCAGTTTTTACTTCGTGATTGTTCCTTTCTTCGTGGTTTATCCTTTGTGGATTTGAGAGACCTTCAGGGGTCTCGGGGTCCCTACTGAGTAGCTTATACTCACCCCTGCACGGGCTTTGCCCTCACTACGTTGTGTTGGTTACAGATGACGGACAACGTTGACCTTAGCTGAGGCTTGCAGAGCGGGACGGTACCCGGAGGTGGACCACTGGGCGGGACGTGCTCGGAGCGGACGACGGGACCCGTGGAGCAGAGGAGCTATCTGTACCCACCCTTCAGGTGGGATTTCCAGTGGACAGCTCGGTGTAGCGGCTTTTACTTTCCAGTTGCTGTTTTCCCTTTCGAGTTGTACTTTACTTTCAGTTTGGGTTTGTATTCTGGCCCATTTACTATTCCGCACTTTCAGTTGTACTCTACTTTTGCTTAGTGATTACTTTCCGCTTGCTTACTCTGTGGTGTTTGTTTACTTTACAAAGGCAATGCCTTCCCTTTTTACCGGGATTTACGCCTTGGTGCTAGTCGACAGCCCCTGGCCTATGGAAGGTGGGCTTGGGGTAGTCACGGCACAGACCCCGAGGGCGGGTCGTGACAATTTAGGATATATGTCAATTTTTTATTACAAATAAGAGTGGGTAGAAATCATATGCTGATTTTTGATGTCATCCATTAGAGTTTTTCATTTGTGGTAGAGTTTTCTTGAAAGTTCTTATTTTATTAGGTCACCTTCAATTTGGGAAATAGGGAAATACAGATTCAAGGTATGATGGGACATTTGAGGTCACTGATCATCTTCAGAATGTTTATTGTTGATTGACATTACTATCTCAATAAACATGTATCTATGATATTATCAACATATCTCATCATAGTAATTACCATCCTGACCCCTATCATGTTTTTAGTTAGGAAGAGATTGAGCGAGATCCATATGGTTCTATTGTGGAGAAAATAATGAAGATTATTTATTCTCATATTAAATTATTTTATGGGAATTCCATTTAGTTGGTGAAAGTGTTATGGTGGCGTAGATCATATTCTTATGAGAATTGGTAGCATGAGTTGTCAGTGAAGGAGGTGTGACCTCTCCCTTTTCTAGAGAACCCTTATTCTACATGATGTACTGGTGATGAAATCTATTATGGTGAGGATATTGCAAAATCATGGTTAAAGGTACATCTTATTTTAATTTTTAATAGGTTTTTTTTCATGTTTTAAGGGAATTGAAGAGTTTTGGGAATTTTCTGTAGAATCATGTCTTATTACTAGATGCAAGACACATTAACAACACGAATATGATTCAAAAAGTGAATATTTCACTATTAAGATGTTTTGAATTTTATTTATAGCATGAAACTCATTTATTATGTGAACTAATTTCATATCATGAATTCATTAATCAATATTTTTTCATCCTGAGGTGCTGATTTTTTTGGCATACATGCAAACAGGGGTGTTCACATCATAAACTCATGATTCATGATGTGAATCCAACCTACCCAGTGGGTTATATAATTTTGTATGTGTTTCCCTCTTTCATTTGATGTGAAAGATCCTCCCCCATACCCTAGGTACACTCTATGTGTGTTGGGTGATTCCAGACCATACATATCACTCTATTTGGAATGTTTAATCTTTGGCTTGCTTGCTTGTTCTCATTTTGGTAATTATTTTGTTCTCTATTAATTGGTTTCTTTTCTCATGTATTTGGCATCAATGTTGAGATGAATTGTTTTAGTATTTTTATTGAGAAAGGATTATCCTTCGATCCTATGTAGTTTCCCTTCAAGTGTTTCCTTCTGAAGGCTGACCCTTGTGTTTTTGTGGCATAAAGTGTGAGTTCCTTGAAGTATGTGTTAATATAACCTATCCACCAACCCTTTAATTTATGTAAATTGATTATGAGATGCATGAATTGATTCTAGGTCCCCTGCAGATTATTTTATGTTCCTTCTACTTTGTGGTCCCTATTGCGAGTGGTGTGAAACCAGACTCTGAGGTAGGTGGTTCCATATCAAGCTAATGTTGGATGACCCATAATTACTCTTTATTTTATAAATTGTTCACTAAAGATTTGGAATGTTACCAGATTGATTAATTTTCATGTGAAAATGGGTTTTTGAGAAAATATGGTTTTCCCCTCATTTTGAAAAAATAAAGGTGATTTTCAATGTGTTGTAAAATTGATTGAAAAAGGGGTTTTAATGATAGTTTTGGATGAAAAATGGTTAGTTGAAATATGTTATTAATTTTGTAATCCCTTTGAATAAAATTGATAAATATATCACATGGGAACCCTGGCTACTTAGGTGGAGGTATTAATATTAAGACTCATCTTTTGATACTATAAGTGAGTTCACTTTTAGGGGTGTTCTTCCATTCCAAGATTGATATGAATTTATCTCTAGAAATAAATTGATATTTAAGGAGGGTTCACTTTTTTTGGGGTGCTCCTTTGTTCCTTGTACCATGATTCATGGATTCTAGGGACTTGTAGTGTGAAATAGTCCTATTTATGTTTTATTGACCAAGATAGCCTAACCATGAGTTATCCTTAGAGTGTTTTACCACTGTTCTTTGGCATTGTACTGTTTTTCTTTGATATACATTTTTTTATAGATGTAACTATTTTATAGAAATTTTCCTTTGAATTTATTTAACTTAACTTTTTTTAGAACTATGGAAAAAGGTGTAGTGTTTACTATTCCTTTTATATAAATTTTTTAAAATTGTATGATTCCTTATTTTTTATAAAATTGAGAATATTGGGATTATTATACAAAGACTTGATATGGAACACCATGGTGGGATCCTACTAAGCCCCTTTATCCTAAACCCTATATAGTCACGTATGAATTTATATATATGCTATTTTATTTGGATGTAGGAAAAGAAAAGGCACCATAGTGATATGGTGGGGTTTATGTCAGCTGAGTATAGATATCTAGTTGTGAGATGGTGGGACTGCTTTTGATGCTTTCACCGGGGCGCGCGCATCCATCTATGGAGTAGGCGTAGCTGTTGCCCCGCATTCCCACTTTCCAAAGGTGGGTGGTACCCATTTCTTATTTAGGGATATTTTATCCTTGATCAAAATTGGATGATGGGATGTCTATTCCTCCTTCCGTGGATTCCTCCTTGGAACTCGTTACCTCGTCCGGGTGTCCCATAAATATTAAGTTGTGGTTCGTGAATCTCGTTCCTGATGGAACATCATTGTGGATACCGGTTAATTACACTACTTCCTTCAGGACATTCCATGGGGTCTTGACTTGGTAGAAACCTTCGGTCGGAGTAGATGAGAACATCATGCATGTCGAGGCATCTCTGGATGCGTGGAAATTGGGGAACCTATTTTCTTCCTCATAAGAGGGCATCTCAAGTGTGCATAACCTGAGGCATCCCGCATCAATCATGGGGTATCTCATTCCAAAGGAATGTCTCTGAGGTTTTCCTCAGCTTCCCATGTTTAACACAGGGTATGCCATGAGTTTAACGTCTTGTGGAGATGGTTACACTAATGGCGCGTCTTCTGAGGTTTTCCTTAGGCATCTCATGATTAACACGAGGTTGGACACGAGTTTAACGTCTCACGGAGACGGAATGAGGGTGATCTAGACGTCCCATAGAGATGGATCAGATTGGTACATCCCTAAGAGGGAGCTCCAGGAGTGTTTACCAGGTAGATGGATCAGAACACTCAATAAGAGAAGACCTAGGATGGTGTGTCCCATAAAGGGAAGATGTCACACCATGAAGGCTTATCTAGACACCACTGAGGGAAGATTAGGGAGAGTTCACCCCAAAGTGGGGGGCACCAAGGTTTACCATTGGTTGGGATTGAACCTTGTGGAGGTTTCCTATATACCCTGTGTAAATGACAGGGATCAAAACCCATGTAGTTTGAAGGGGTGATGAATTGGGGTGTACACAAAGGAAAAAAACCCGGATACATGCTCGGGCTTATGCATGGAAAGCGGCCCAAGTACTGCTAGGAGCAGCAAGGAGGTGGATGACATGATCCCACCGGGATGTGGTGGCCCGAGTAAGAATCAAGATGGATGATGAATAGTTGAATGAAGTTGAGGGAGAATGGGATGGAATCGACATGAGGATGATGGTGATGTTGGGATTGAGACTTGAAGAGACTTCCAAGGTATCCCCATGGTAGGGAATTAAAGTCCGCGTAGTTTGATGGGATGATGGGACACCTGAGGAGGCGACCTATGAGAATGGACACATGGATGGGATCTGGAGGAAATAAAACCTCCAGGTTAGGGCATGATCTTCCCGAAACACATGGGATCGAGAGGTTGATCTGGATGAGTCATGAGTGATAGGATTGAACCTCAAAGAGGCTTCCTACATATCCTTGTGGTAGGGAATCAAAGTCCACATAGTTCATCTGAAGATGTATTACCGTCGATTGGTGACTTCAATGGCCTACCGTTGATTGAGGGCACAACAACTTACCGCTGGGTGGGGTCACAATGGCTTACCGCTGGATGGGGTTGACAACGACTTACCACTAGATGGGGTTGAACCTCATAGAGGCTTCCTACGTACCTTGTCTAGGAGACAAGGATCAAATCTCATGTAGTTCCGGATGGTGGATGCAGTTTACCATCGTATAGGATGAAAGGGGATCATGTAGTTTAATTTCATGTAGGATGAAGGTGGTTCAACATGAAGGGGGTCTGAACCAATGGTTGTTGGACTTGAACCTCAGGGAGGCTTCCTATGTAACTTTCCTTGGAAAGGATCAAATACATCATAGTTCAGATGGAGTGGGAACCGACGTGAAGGGTGGTTAGAACCAATGGATAGTGGGATTGAACCTCAGGGAGGATTCCTACGTACCTTGCCTTGGCAATGATCAAAGAACTCGTAGTTCAAATAGGTGTTTGGTGAACCGACATGAAGATGGTCAAGACCAATAGGTGTTGGGATTAAACCTCAGAGAGGTTTCCAACGTACCCTGCCTTGGAAAGGATCAAATTCCACGTAGTTCTGGAGGAGTGGTAACTGACGTGAAGATGGTTGGGACCAATGAGTGTTGGGCTTGAACCTCAGGGAGGCTTCCTACGTACCTTGCCTTGGAAATGATCAAAGACCACATAGTTCAGGAGGTGGATGTTTGGTGAACCGACATGAAGATGGTCGGGACCAATGGATGGTGGGCTTGAACCTCAGGGAGGCATCCTATATACCTTGCCTTGGTAAGGATCAAAGTCCATATAGTTTATGATAGTTTTTGGGGCTTACAATCTAGGCTTCCCAGAGAGGATTCCATAGTCAATGCTTACTACTCTAAGCCCACGTGAGTCATGACCAGTGTGAGAAATAAGAGGTGGAAAGGACCTGAAGATCACAGATCAAAGGTGATTCCATGAAGGGTGGAGAATGGGGATTATGTGAGAAATCTTCCCAGGTGCTTCTAAGGAGCAGCTAGGGTGGACGGGGCTTACGCATGGATGCAGCCCGTGTGCCACTATGGAGCGGAAATGGGAAATGGGGATTAGACATGGAAGCTGCCCAGGTTCTGCTATGGAGCAGCAATTATGCATGGGGCTTACGCATGAAATATTCCCGTGTGCCGCTATGGAGTGACAATGGTGAATGGGGCTTACGCAAGGAAGTTTCCCAGGTGCCACTACGGAGTGAAAATAGTGAATAGAGCTTACACAAGGAAGCTGCCTGGGTGTTGCTATAGAGTGGTAATGGTGAATGGGGCTTATGCACAGAAGATTCTCGGGTGTCACGATGGAGCGGGAATGGTGGATGGGGCTTATGCAAGGAAGCTGCCCGGGTGCCACAACAGAGTGGCAATTGGGCATGGGGATTATGCATGAAAGCTACCCGTGTGCCACTATGGAGTAGAAATGGTGAATTGGGCTTACACAAGGAAGCTTCCCATAATTTCTTCCTCATGTCTGGACATGAGGTCATCCCAACCCACTAGTGTGTTGAGGCCTTCACCTATGCACTAGTGTACAAGATGGATAATGCCATGAGCGTTGGAATCAGTCTGAAAAAAGGTAGATGAAAAGTGTGAATCACATTCCCGACATTCGAAACGCAGTGAGGGTGGTGTGGAAATGAAGGATAACTACTGACCATGTTGAAAACACAACATCCATATCATGTTAGCCTAAAATGGGGACAAACAAATGAGGGTCGACTATTGACCATGTTCAAAACACAGGACCTCGCTCAAAGTGTTGTCCAAAGTCTTCCACGGCGTTGGCCTAGGACAGTATGTGAGCCGAGTGGTATGGGACCTATCCGTTAGGGTGTCCCTTCAGACATGGAAGTGTATGAAGATCCAAATGAAGGACACATAAAGCGTGAGGTTGAGTGATGGAATGTTTGAATAGATTCCAATTCTCTTGAAATTACGCCACTGTAATCATGGCATGCGGTATCTTATTCTTGTCACATAATCCATCTCTTATTTAAAAAAAGAGGCACCCTATATTTTTCACATAGGGAGTGATATAATTTATAGTCATTAAGAGAGGACTATTGTAATCTCATTAATGGAACATAAGGAATCTATTATTTGGAGTAAGAGGAATCCTATGTTTTTCACACAAGGTGTACTATAGTTTATAGTCATGCAGATAGGACTATTGGCATATCATGCTTAGAGCATAAGGAATATCTTTTTTGGAGAAAGAGTCATTCTAAGTTTGGAACATAGGGTGTGCTACAGTTTATAGTCATGTAGAGAGGACTATTAGGTAGAAGGTTCCTAGTAATGGATGGTGTTGGGACTTACGCAAGAGCAAACCTTTCTGGTTCAACCTGGCATATGAGGCAAGTTCCAGGACCACAACTTGACACTGATCCTGAGTGGGGGTGCGGGGGCTCATCCATCGTGGTATGGACCGATGGGTGTGAAGGTAGGAGCCTCATAATGGATAGGTCTTTGTGAAGTAGTTTCATGGATCAAAGGGAGCTCGCAGAGCATGGTGTTGTACATCTCGTTCCCCTCGTTGTTTGATTTTCATGATCACAATCACCTTATTATTTGTCTAACCTTGTTTTTAAGTGTTGTGGATGATAGGCAAAAGATTTCCAAAGGATTGGCCCAAGAATGGACATCAAGTGGACTGAAACTCAGTCCACCGGCCAACCGGTGTGATAGCACCGGCCAGCCGGTGGACCTGGCAGAGGCATTGCCCACTGCCAGGTTCCACCGGTCAGCCGGTGGCTCTGTCACCGGCCAGCCGGTGGCACCCAGCCCAAATAGTGTTTGCTACTGTCTTGCCACCGGCCAGCCGGTGGCTCCTCCACCGGCCAGCCGGTGGCTCCTGGGCAGAACAAGTTTCCATTCTCCAAGGCACCGGCCAGCCGGTGGCCCTGTACCGGCCAGCCGGTAGCCCTGGTCAAACTAGCCGTTGGCTTTGACCAGTCAACTCCAAAAGCCTCCCAATGGCTCCGAGGCCTTTTCCAACGGCTCCAAAGCCCTCCAACGGTTACTTGAAGGTTCCTAGCCTATAAATAAAGGCCTAGGAAGCCCCGGAACTTCACCCAAGCCACCGGACACATTGTTGATCATTTTGGCGAACCTCCGGCGGATTTCCTCAAGGAACCCAACGTGCTCCAATCCAATTCCACATCCAAGAGCACCATCAAAGAAGCTTGGAAGCGGCCTTCAACATCTCCAATCAATCAAAGGCGCCCAAGACTTCCTCCATTACGGTTTTTCATTCTTTATTTATTTTGAGCTTAATTTGGGTTTGTGCCTACAAACCCCAACCCTTGTCTCATCCCCCTTTCTTTTGGGTTTCACACCACCACTAAGGTGTGAAAAGGTTTCTTCAAGCCTTTCCTTTTAAAAGGCTTGAGTTTTCGGTGAGCTAGCCTTCACCCGTTAAAAAGGCTAGTGGGTTCTTGCTAAACCATTAAAAGCAAGTGGGTTCTTGCTAAACCACAAAAAGCAAGCTGTAATAGGTCCTAGTGCTACCTCAAAGCCTAGTGGGTTTCTTGCTAAAACCATTGAAAAGCAAGCGGTAGGAATCTCTCAACGGTTGAGTTGGGAGCGGAGACGTAGGCCGGGTTTTTGGCCGAACTCCGTTATCAATTTCTTGTGTGATTGCCTCTTTATTTCCGCTGCACTTTTAACTTTGATTTTAATTTGTTAATATTTTTTAAAAGGCAATTCACCCCCCCTCTTGCCATAATTCACCCGTTTTCTTCCGCCCAACAATTGGTATCAGAGGAGTATTTGAATAATACCCTAACCCGGTTTCAAATTTAAGATCCATTAAGATGGCATCTACCTCTTTCGCCCCCGAGGGCTACTCATTGGGTCGGGCTCCATTTTTTGATGGGACCGACTATAATTATTTGAAAACCCGCATGACCACTTTTTTAAAAAGCATTGGATATCCTATTTTTAAAATTGTCATGCACGGTTATACTCTCTCTAGTAAAGATGAATCTCAATGGACCCCCGTAGACATTGCAAATTTCGAGCTTGATGGCAAAGCCATGAATGCTCTACATTGTGGGTTAGATCGTTATGTTTTTGATCATATTTCTTCTTGCTCTACTTCACATGATATTTGGAAATGTTTAGAGCTAACCCATGAAGGTACTAGCATGGCTCAAAAGCAAGAACTGGCTCAAAAGCAAGAACCTGCTCGAAAGCAAGAACCCGAGGCAAAATCCGTACCCGCTTGCCCACTTCACAAGAAAAGGGCCAAGAAGAAGAAGAAGAAGGCTTTAAAGAAAACTTGGAGTGATAGCTCCTCCTTCTCTTCTTTCTCCTCAAGCGACAATGGTAATAATTTCCTAATGGCAAAACATGAGGTATCTTCCTCCTCTTCCTCCTCTTCCTCCTCTAGTTCTTCTAATTCATTTAATCATTTATCATATGAGGAACTTCAACATGCTAGAGACCAACTTGAAAATGGTTTTCATGAACTCTCTTCAAAATTTGTTGCTTTGAAAAAGAATTTCAAAAAACTCTCCTTCGAAAAAGAACAACTTCTCAAAGAGAAGGAGGAGATGTCCCTAAAAATCCAAAATTTCCCAAATGTTGATTCTTTGGAATCAACCATCAAGGACCTTAGAGAATCCTTAGCCAAGTTCACCCAAGGTGAACAAAATTTGTCCAAACTCTTAGGTTCTCAACGAGTATCTAGAACCACCAATGGACTTGGCTACACCAACCAAGCTTCCTCCTCCCATGCTCCAACTGTTTTTGTAAGGGGGAGCTCTAGTTTTAAATTTTGCAACTATTGTAAAAAACCCGGGCACCTTATTTATGAATGTAATTGTAAAAACGCCCGGTATGGCCAACCCAAGTCTTTTTTCTTTTCGGACGAATTTTATAGGAGAAGACCCGCCATGAGACAAGTTTGGATTGAAAAATCCCTTCTTGCGAGTCTCTCCGGGCCTAAAATTTTCTCTTTTCAAAATCCCTCTCCCCGGTGACTTTTTGTTTTTATTTAGGGGGAGTTAGGATCGTTTAAGCCCTTTTAATTTTCAATTCAAAATTTTCGATTCAAACTTTCAATTTCAACTCTTGGTATCAAAATTTTCAATTCAAAATTTTCTATTCAATTTTCATTTCAAACTTTCAATTCAAACTGTTATTCATTTTTTCATTTCAATTCTTGATTCAAAATTTTCATTTCAATTTCCAAAAATTCAATTGATTTTCAAATCTCATATCTAGTTTTTCAAACCCTTTCCCTCAATCAAGTTTTATGCCCCATTCTATTTTGATAATCACAAAGGGGGAGAAATTTCTTGATTGATTGGGGGAGAATCTTTTCTCTCATGATTAGTATTTATTTTCAAGTTATCATTTAAAAGCATGCCTTTCATTTATGTTTTTACTTTAATTGTTTTGGTGATTGTGATCATCAAAATAGGGGGAGATTGTTGTACATCTCGTTCCCCTCGTTGTTTGATTTTCATGATCACAATCACCTTATTATTTGTCTAACCTTGTTTTTAAGTGTTGTGGATGATAGGCAAAAGATTGCCAAAGGATTGGCCCAAGAATGGACATCAAGTGGACTGAAACTCAGTCCACCGGCCAACCGGTGTGATAGCACCGGCCAGCCGGTGGACCTGGCAGAGGCATTGCCCACTGCCAGGTTCCACCGGTCAGCCGGTGGCTCTGTCACCGGCCAGCCGGTGGCACCCAGCCCAAATAGTGTTTGCTACTGTCTTGCCACCGGCCAGCCGGTGGCTCCTCCACCGGCCAGCCGGTGGCTCCTGGGTAGAACAAGTTTCCATTCTCCAAGGCACCGGCCAGCCGGTGGCCCTGTACCGGCCAGCCGGTAGCCCTGGTCAAACTAGCCGTTGGCTTTGACCAGTCAACTCCAAAAGCCTCCCAACGGCTCCGAGGCCTTTTCCAACGGCTCCAAAGCCCTCCAACGGTTACTTGAAGGTTCCTAGCCTATAAATAAAGGCCTATGAAGCCCCTGAACTTCACCCAAGCCACCGGACACATTGTTGATCATTTTGGCGAACCTCCGGCGGATTTCCTCAAGGAACCCAACGTGCTCCAATCCAATTCCACATCCAAGAGCACCATCAAAGAAGCTTGGAAGCGGCCTTCAACATCTCCAATCAATCAAAGGCGCCCAAGACTTCCTCCATTACGGTTTTTCATTCTTTATTTATTTTGAGCTTAATTTGGGTTTGTGCCTACAAACCCCAACCCTTGTCTCATCCCCCTTTCTTTTGGGTTTCACACCACCACTAAGGTGTGAAAAGGTTTATTCAAGCCTTTCCTTTTAAAAGGCTTGAGTTTTCGGTGAACTAGCCTTCACCCGTTAAAAAGGCTAGTGGGTTCTTGCTAAACCATTAAAAGCAAGTGGGTTCTTGCTAAACCACAAAAAGCAAGCTGTAATAGGTCCTAGTGATACCTCAAAGCCTAGTGGGTTTCTTGCTAAAACCATTGAAAAGCAAGCGGTAGGAATCTCTCAACGGTTGAGTTGGGAGCGGAGACGTAGGCCGGGTTTTTGGCCGAACTCCGTTATCAATTTCTTGTGTGATTGCCTCTTTATTTCCACTGCACTTTCAACTTTGATTTTAATTTGTTAATCTTTTTTAAAAGGCAATTCACCCCCCCTCTTGCCATCATTTACCCGTTTTCTTCCGCCCAACACATGGGGTATCGTGAAGCATCTTCATGAAAGAAATATACTCATGGGGCATGGGCTCGTGGATCAGCTTTGCGAAGGAAGCTACTTGCGGTTCATGGACTCACGGAGCAGCTTCGCGAAGGAAAGCTGCTCAGGGAGCCTCGAGCAACCCGAAGGTGCTCCCTTTTTCACAAAGGGCGTGAATGGAATCACTTCATGAAGATCCTGAGCTCTGCGAAATGGGAGAGATTGGTTACCCAAGGGGTGGCGTAACACTCCATATGAAGGGGGATGAGTTGGGTATTTATAGGGGAGAAGCACCGCGAAGCATAACCCACTCGGTATGAAGATAGAGCTCGCTCCATGGAGGGTTAGCGAATGTTAAAGGGGTTCGCGGAGCAGCCCGCCTCCTCGCTCTACGATGGGTTCGCGAACGTCAAATCCGTTTTCGGAGCACCCCGTCTCCTCGCTCCGCGGTAGGTTCGCAAACATCAAAGGGGTTTATGGAGCAGCCCACCTCCTCACTCCACGATAGGTTTGAAAACGTCAAATGGGTTCGTGGAGCATCCCACCTCCTTTCTCAGCAGCGACTTTACGAAGGAGGATCTTTATGTTGGAACAGCGCCCCAGGGGCTCCGTGAAAAGGCTTTGTGAGGAATCCCCTAATGCTTTCTGTTTGTTCTTGTTCATCCCAAATTTTGGCGCCAATAGGGACAATGCCTGCATATCACTTGGAGTAGTGGTTTTCCTATTTTGGTTGTCCCTTTGTGTTGTTGTACTAATACCTTGGAGTTTTATATTTCCTCTTTTGAGATATATCACATCATTTTTTGCTTCTTTGGTTATGGAATATATTTATTTTAGTCTTCTTCCATTGTTTCATTTTTTTATATGTATATATATGTCATGTATGCTATTTCATGTTGGTGGAGTCATTTCCTCGGGTTGGTGTTTGATTCATGGGTGCTATTCACTGGCCCATGGGGATCGGGAACACCCTTCAGATATGTATTTAATTTTGTTGGGTACTAGTTTAAAAGGGTATTCTATGTCATATCATTATAAATCTACTTAATTTAAATATAGTTATTGTCAATTGATCCAATTTAATCCTATGGGAATCCAAAAAATCCCCCCCTTTTGGATTTTTTAAAAATATCTCACACTTTAAATTACAATTATTCTCACTCTCACTTATTGGAAATGAAATATAAAATAGAACTTACTCTTCCATAAAATTTGGGGATCTTCCTTTTAAGCTCCATTTCCCCTTTGAATAGGATCATATCCACCCATTTTTTAAATTTTCTCCCTATTTATGTGTGGGAAGAAATTCCAATAAATCTCAACCTCACCTTTTCCTTAAAAAATACAATAGGGGTCACTAATGGGATTCAACTCCACCTATAGGGATATGGAGGGCTTCATCATCAAATTTTATCTCCCCTATTTCAAAACATATTCATAGTTTGGTTTCAATCACTAGTTGATTATCCAAAACTCTGAAATAAAATGAAAATTATTTTTGGTTGGAATTCCCAACTCAAAAAAACTATCATAATCAAATTTCCATAACCATCAGAATAATTTTATAATCCATTGAGTAAGGCTCCCACATATCATTTATGCTATTAAAAAATCTGCTAAGCCTATTGAACATTATCTTGGTGTATTAAATAATAGTCATTAAAAACATCATCATATTTTTCCTTTCCACTCATGAAAAATAATGAAACCTCAAGAAGCTTTGTCTATTTTACTTCTCATGAATAACTTTTTATATCAAACACACTCCACACTAAACCATTAGTATAAAAATGTTGAATTATTTTGTGTCAAGATCATACCACTTGTTAAAAATGATACCAATTTTTATATACACATTGATACTAATTAAAATTTATTATTTTATCAATTCTCCATAAGAATCATCAAACTCTAGATAAGGATAAGTATCTTTTAAATTTTCATCACCAATACCCCTATGATTTATCCCATGAAATTCAGTATTATTATTCAAGTTGGGTACACCATTTTATATAGTTTTCTAATATATACTTTCATCTCTATACCATGAGATTTTATTTCACAATCACACCATGAATCATATATCCACCTTTTTATAGAACATTTTAAATAATAAAATATATGGGTACAGAGATACCTGAATGTTACTCAAGTAAAGAAATGGGGCTGGTTAAGATAGATGAACCCTTTCACTTTAATCAATCCCTTTAATTTCTCATATTTTTGGAAGGTAATTCTGTTATCTATCAAAACTCATCATCATCAACATTTATAGTAGAAAAAATCCTCAGTCTCTTTCAATAAAGTATCCCTAGTTTGATACTTCTTACACACTTCTCATTATAGATCAGAGAATTGTCATCCTTCTTCTGCTTAGGTTGTTCCAGAATTTTAGAATTGCTCACACTTGAACAAGTATCTTCTTGATTTTCATTAGTAGTGGATCTCACCTTTGGATTTATTTTCAATTTATACTTCATATTTTTCCTTTTAGTGGTTTTTTGGGACCAATTTGGAAAAATTATTCATTTATAGCCATAATAATCATCTTGGAATAAATCTTCTCATCTTTGGATTCCAATTTATTTCTTCTTCCAACATTCTCATATCTATTACATCCTCTTGATTTTGCTTCTAGATTTTATTTATTTGCTTCTAATGGAGTTTTTTTAGTATCCAGATCTTTCTTATTGATACACCCTTCATTAAGACTCATTATACAAAACCTAGAACTTATTTTCTATCTTAATTAGACTTCTTCCAGGATAATAATTATCCTTGTAAGTCATAGGAGTTGAGTGTCATTATATAGATTGTTTACCCTTCCATGAATTCCTACAATAGTAATACCTTTCCATGTGACTTTGGTTAGTACAAATGAAATATATACTATAAGAATAATACATCACATGGCCTCTCCTGCATTGAGATATTGGCACTGCTAGAGTTTGACTCACATCTTTTGGTCTGTTGGTTTCAAAATAGCTACTCATGTTGTGACCAAATCTTTAAAAAATAGTAGAAATATGATGCCTTTTAAATTTATGGATCACCTATTCATGATTCAATAACAAAATATATATTTTATTAAATAATTTAAATATATAATTACTATAAATGTTGAATATTTCTTATATGAGTTCTTCTTCTTTTCATAAAAAGTAAATTTATCATCTCCTTAAGCCCCTTGATTTCCTTATCCGTCATCTTTAGTTTTCAAACTTGAAGCACCATAAATTCTCAATTACCTTATTTCATCAAGTATATATTTTATTGAAATGAAGCACGTCTTCAATTCCTTTTACAAGGCCATATGTGTTATGATGTATTAGGATAATGCTTCATTCATTATCCTTTATTTCATTATCTTTTTTCCCATTTTTTATGATCAAATTCAAGGCCACCTCCTCTATACTCAAACTATTATTTTCTAGGTAAAATATTAAATCATTTAATAACAAACATCATGTATGAATTCTAATTGTTCGACATTATCATATAAAATTTGTACCTCCTCATGGAAATTTTATATAAACCTTCTAGTTTGGAAACATGATGTTGTTTCCACTTCTTCATAATATATTATTTCCATCTAGGAAATAGATTCTAAAATTATATATACATTATACAATACAGTATTATAATTATAAATGAAATTAGATTTATAATATTTTACCTTGGTAGGAGAACTCATCTTCAAATCTGACTTCCTATTTTTCTTTTTATTCCTTACTTTAGACATAAGGAACTCTTCATCATCTTTTCAATGGAGTTTTTCTATCCTCATATCATTGGATAAATTTCCATGTGAGTTATCCTTATATAATTCATCTATGAGGGTATCCTTTGTCACATTTTTCACTAATTCATCAATGATAATGTTTCTTTTATATGTTTAAAACATTACTCTATGTCTCTTTAATATAATATTTTCTTCATCCATAACATCTTATGGAAATCTAAGAAAATATTACAAGTAATAAATGGAATCCTTTATACAGTATTGGAAATTATTTCCATAAAAAATTTGGGTCTTCACTATTTATTACATTTCTATTTAATAACTTTATATCAAGATACAACAATAAAAAAATCCTTGAAGAATGAACTTTCCCAATAATACAACTTTTTTAGGTCATACAAGGGGTTAGTGTAATATTTATTTGAGATAGGGGTATATGTGAATTAGGGTAATCTATTTCTCATCTAATTGAAATAATTTACCCTTTAAAGTCTCATGTGACTAATACAAATATTGACCTTTCAACCCCGAGGGTCACGTTGGCACTCTTTTACAAAATATACTTTTGGTCGCTTGAGATATTTTGATGAAAATATATAAATAAACGGGGCATGAAAATTTACTTGGTTTACTATGGCAGGGCCACTCTAAGGATCATTAATCAACAATATATCATGTACTAAATAACTATAAATCTCACTCCTTTTCATAGGGTCCACTCCCCTTTATAATGATTTAGGGATAAATCACTTATTCACAAGGGTCAAGCCATTTAAAGTTCAACTAAATGATCACTATTAGTGGAATGGATCACCTAAACATATTTTAAATTCATGAATTTACCATATCAAGTTTTATTTACTTAGACTATATATTTATGAATAGAAAGATGATCTATTTTATTCCCACTAAGCTTCTCCTCGCAAAACAATGAATATATTCTTGTATCTCTTCATCTTCATTCTAGAGTAAGTATGGAATATATCCTTCACTACAAAATATTAATAAATTATTATTATTGGAAATATCATCAATGGATTCCAAATTCTTCTTTATATTTCCAACCTCTCTCATGGAACTCCTCTTTCACACCGATAATGGAATATGCAATGTATTCTTATGGTCTCTCTCTATCATCACCCCACCTAATATATATCTACTTTTAAAATAGGGAGGCCATGAAACCAGTCTATGGAAACCTATTAGAATTGAAATATTCCATTCAAATAAAATATAACTCCTCAATAAATTCTCTAAGATCTCCTCCATTTAGTTAACAAAATAACCACTTAATGGACAATTTTTCTTTTCTTTCAACATAAATGAAATCATCATTTAATTACTATTTTGAATCAATGGAACCACCATTGATTTAGGCTATAATAATATCCCAAACTTAAGACATGTGATTATGTAAGCATTCAAGATCCATTCAAGAATCAACACGAAATCTTTGTAATTTTTCATGTCACCCATCAACACACCCTTCAACCTGGCATGGTGAAAAATCATTATCCTCTTTAGCCTCAACTCACTGAGCACTAAGATGAGGTCCACTTATGTCTCTAGTTTTCCATTTACACTCATTCATTGTACCATAAGAATCAATATTATGTGGTAAAATATCCTCACCCATATTGAATCCAAAATGTCAGACACTATGGAATGGTTTCTTACTCTTGGTTTTTTGGCTTCAACCTTCTCCTAACAAATAATACCACCAATATTCACCACCACATCTATAATGGGATTCCCTATGTTGTACATGTGTCCAAATAGATCACTATTACATTCTTTATAGCATTTTTCATCTCGTTTGTGCCTTTTTGAACTGTAGGTGTTCAACATACCACATCCTCATGACCACAACCTACCGTAAAACCGCATTACCCTTGACTGTTTTGCATAGGTGCTCTAGAGTTCCACTATATGGACCACTATAGGATGAACCCTTTCTAGTTTCTCATGTTGTGAGTTTCCTCCTCCACCATTACTATTGCTACAGTGTGGTTTACCTTTAAATATGCTTCATCCTCACCATCCCCACTAAAAAAGGCATAATTGTGCCTGTGTTAAGAAACAACAACTCAAACTTTTCCAATATTTATTGATTATATATCCAACCCTTCTCTTGAACATGTATTCTTATTATATAATACATTTTCACTTAAATTTTTTCTCTAGATACTTGGATACCATTATCATTCCATGGAAAATGAGTCCAAAATAATAAACTTCAAGATGAATCGACAAAAAACTCAAGATTCATCGTATCTACTGTGTATATTGTCAAAAAATACAGTTAATTTAAATACACATGTTTTAAAAAATAAAATATAAGCCTTTAGTATTGCTAAAAATAATTTCAATTATCTTAATTTTTTAAAATGACCATTCCCTTATATGTCTCCCCTTATACTAATGTAACCCTTGAATATTGGCATGTTAACCATTTTGTTTCAGCATTAAATTTTATAATGTAAAAGGGTTTCCATTTACATATCCTCAAAAATTACTCTTATATAATATAGGGAAGCTAAAAAACTATTACATATTAATATTTACATATATACTCTTAGTATTTGTCTTTTTTACCCTTTAAGCATTATACGATGACATTTACATAGAACAAAGAGGCATGGAATGTATCTTCCAGTGATAAAGGAAAGGAACATTATGTATCAGGGAAACCATGGGGTTACCTTTATATATTGATCTTGTTACTTTTATATATATAGACTGGTACCTTTACTCATCAAATGAATTTTAGAAATTCCAAAATTATAACTATGAATTTCTCTATCTTATTGAGTATATGACTCTTAAAAATGATGTACTTTGTGAATTCATTCAATTTTTTCAATGTTCATTCTCTTGTTTCTAGACTTAATCTCATATAATTTTACTTCCTTCTAGATGTTATCTTCTAGACTTAATTACTTCCAAAATATTGTACTTTCACCAAATTCACATAAAATAAAAAACTGAAGGATTTATTAGTCATTATCCATTTACTTCCTTCAAGAAATTAAATAAATCAATTAAATTCTTTATTTTATCCATTTTAAAGAATATTTGAAAAATAAAATGAAATATTCCTTTATTTCTAAAATGTCCTAAAACATAATTAATTAGTAAATATTATGGAATATATAAAATTGTATATAAAAACATATAATTCATCTATTTAATCTATCAGTGTCTCTAAAGTAACAAACATCAAGATGATACCCTCTTCCAGCCTATAAAAATTTATTCACACAAAAAATACACCACACTGTAACACCAACTGGACGTGGTGTGACTTGTTTCCTACTATATAAATTTATAGAAATTCTACATGATCCTACTCCATAATCACTTGAGAAATCGATATACATGCATTTAATTATAGTTAAAAACACCACTAGGAGACATTCCAACTCTATGAATCCCATTATACTTTGAAATTCTCATAATTTTCCCTATATTGAGATCATGAATTAAAATTTAATTTGATTTTCATCAACCTGTAACATTGCAGTTCAATATAATTTTCCCAAAAAATAATTTTAATTCATGACAAGTCTTCCCAAGAATCATATATGAACTATCCAAGTCACCAATATTAGATTCATGGCCTAAATTCTATATATCTTGTTGATTATGGTCGCCCTGACACTACACCCAAACTAGCTCCACTACTTAAAACCTAGATAACCTCTCAACCCAAACCCTCTTACCACTAGTAATTCCCAAATGAAATGTTTCAATAATCATTGTAATGTTATTCTCACTAATGAATGAACAACCTACCTAGTTCCACATTCCACCGACCACACCTAAAACCTGCTAGGTTGTGAATCGTAGTGCCGATTATGCCCATAACCTCCACAATGAGACATACTCCCAATAATATTCATTAATTATAAAACCATATACATCATACTCTATAAATTTATGTTATTAATCTAAAAAATATGATCACCCACTCGACATCACATGTCACGACCCGTCCCCCGGGGCCCGTGTCGTAACTACCCCAAGCCCACCTTCCATAGGCCATGGGCTGGCGACTAGCACCAAAGGCGTATATCCCAAAACTGGGAAGGCATTGCCTTTATAACTGTAAACAAACACATTAGAGTACACAAATTGAAGCAAAACACTAGGTAAAAACTGTATACAAAAAGTGTGCTGGAAAGTAAAAGGTCCATAAATATAAGCCCAACTGTAAAGTACAAGTACAATTAAAAAAGGGACAAAGAGCTAAAAGGTAAAGAGGAGCTCCTGGATCATCCTTCGGGGTTCCTACATGAAGGGTAGGTACATATGGACACCTCAACACTCCACGTCCATCAGACTCCACTGTGTATTGACTCATCGTAAGGTCCACCTCCGGGTACCGTCCAGTCCTGGCGCTCTCAGCCTCCATCAGCGCTGTCCGTCATCTGTATCCAACACAACGAGGTACAGACATAACCCATGCAGGGGTGAGTATAACGATACTCAGTAGGGACCCCAAAACCCTCAAGGTCTCACAAAATCCAAAAAGGATAAAACACAAAGTACAAAATCAATGGATAATCATTACTTAGGTATATGCCCATACACATACCTAAGTTATCTAGTAACCCATTTCAATCATGAGAAAAACACAAAAGACAAAGACTCAGTTCAAACCGGGATTTTTATTATCGAAACCGTGGATGGGGGCGTACTCCTCCTCTATTGAGTACAGTGGGCCTGTCGCGTCACATAGAGGCGCTTCCCACTATCCTTGGACTGCTGAGGCAGTCCTCCCGTCGAGTGTCGTGGGTCTGCTGTGTCACACAGAGGCGCTTCCCACCATGGGTATGCCGCGTCACACAGAGGTGCTCCCCCTAAAAGCCTACAGAGGTACTCCTCCTATCGAGTACCGCTGGTCTTCCATGCTCACACAGAGGTGCTCCTCTACCATGGGTCTACCGCGTCACACAGAGGCACTCCCCATTGGGCTAGTCGAGTCACTCCGAGTCAAATTGATCAAGCAGTCATCAGGTCTCAGACAGCTACTAGGTCTCTGTACTCTATCTTCTTTTCACCATAAGGATACTCTCCACGAGCTACTGTTTGATACTCCAAGTGTCGCGAAGTCTCACATAGAAGTATCTAAAAGGACCGCCACGTCATAGGGGTCTCAACGCAATAGACGGTGCCTCAATCGGATGCCCGGTCTGTGAGTTTTTAGCCTTTTAGTCCCGGGGGCCTGGTTGGATTCGTGTACGAACCAACCCGACCGTTTATAAACTATACCCTAAAATCTAGTGGGGTATACTCAAAGGGACCGTCTCTCATCGAGATTACCAGCACCGCTGACGGCTCGTCAAACGGACGTCTGGTGCCACAGATATGGCCAAAGAAAACAAAGGGTCAGTAGTGGGCCCGGGTCCGTTCCGACCAGGTCAGACCGACTCGGCCCAACCCAGTCTCGGACAACCAGGTTTGGGTTAACCCGGACAGACTCGATGGGTCTGACCCAGCCCGTTGGGTGGGTCAGCCCACTAAGTTAGGCCCGGTCCGCTGGGCCCGGCCCAGCGGACTGCGAGGGCGGTTCGACCTGGATTCCGCCACGCTGACGACTTGGCCCGAAGGCTGAGGCCGGTTCGGCCATCGCCGCGAGGGGAGCGACTTGGGAGGTTGGCGGTCGAGAGGCCAGCGGGCAGGCGGCGCGGGGCACGTGCAGGTTGGTTGGACATCGGGCAGGCCGCGGGTGCACCGGCCAAGCAGCGGTGGCGCGTGGGCAGCGCGCAGAGGCGCCGGGCAGGGTGTGGGGGAACCGAGCAGGATGCAGGGGCGTGTGGGAAGCACACGACGCACGTGGTTAGGTGGTGCAGGGTGCGGCGGCGTGGGGCGCGACGGCGCGCGGGCAGGCGGCGCGGGGCGCGTCAGCGCGCGGGCAGGCTGCCCGTGGCGCGGCGGTGCGTGGGCAGGCTGTGCGGGGCGTGGCGGTGCGTAGGCAGGCCGCGGGGTGCGGTGGCGGGGCAGGCTGCATGGCAGGCCTGAGCGCGTGGGTAGGCTGCGGGGCAGGCCAGAGTGCGCGAGGCAACACGCGGGTAAGCCGCGGTTCGCATGGTGGGGCGCGACGGTGTTCGGCCCAAAGTATAGGTGCGCCGCAGGGGCAGTGTGATTCACGGAGGCCACAGGTAGCGCGACCTTCATCATTCCCTCCTTCGTTGCCATCACCTCATCGCCATGCCGAAGAATCATTACAAAATAACGGTGGAGGGAGTCAGGCCATGTTTGTTTGGCCCACACCCTCCGCGTTTAGAGATGTTATCATTTTGCTCATCAGAATGAAGCTCAACAATTAATTACAACACTTTGTATCAATTTTTCATTTGATGATGAGAGGAAGAAAAGGGAAGTATCAACATACAATAACCCCTACCTTATTATTTTCAGTTCATCATTCGTTGATGTTTGAAGTCATGGGAAGAAGATGAAAGAATTCTTCATTCGTCGCGTCTGCCATGCTCTCCGAATCCCGAGTTGATTCGTCCGCGGATGGCGCCCCACGTTTGTAGGATTCGAGGAAAGAAGTCGAAGAAGAAATCCGGCGTTCTTCACGTTCTTCGTTGGGAGGAGCGTTATTCGTTGGGAGCATTTTTCTCCCAAGCTCATCTCAATTCCACCAAAAGAGAAATGCCAATGAAATAATTTTAGATTAGTCATCTAATATTATGTTGGCACAACAATTCAAAAAGAATAATTAAAAACCCGGATCCACCAAATTAAATGCACGAGTGTTGTCTCATTAATTTGGAGGATTCCAAGAGGCTCTTCTTAATAAAACACATGCATTGGCACAATTAATTGCGCATGGAGGTCAATAGGCTCTCCCTCATTGATGAGGGAGAGTGGGGAGGTTTCATCCCCCACCATCAATAGGGGTCGGGTGGTCCCCACCTCTATCATCAATAGGGTAGTTATGTATAACGACCCATACTTTACATACATTATTATTACTTCAGAATTGAAGCACACTTATTACAACATATAACAAAACCAGGAAAGGACCGTATAGGTGTAGAGTCTTTAGAAACTGGGAAACATAAACAACTGGTTCATAAAGCATTTACTTTGCCTCCCATTTATTTCATCATATCTAGAGTCCCTTTTGGCATATCCTACTTAATAACCTTCTTCCTGACTTGGGGAAATAAAACATACAAAAGGGTGAGCTCAAATGCTCAGTAATGGTAAACAAAATAAATATCAATCACATCATATACATAAGAACATAACTTTTGAAAATCTTAACCTGCAAAATAGATCATAATTTCATAACATGGGATAAATCATAGTGGTGAAATGTAATCCCAATAATCATAACTTAAAACATGAAACTTTGTGTCATACACACATAATCATATAGAATCATTTCTTATTAGTCAAGACTCATTTCCAAGACTATCTTAGTGGACAAAGTCCATTTCTGAACCGAGTTCACTCCTCGTTTTAGTCCTGTTTCACTGAACCGGTTTAACCTGTCGTTCCAGCCATGTCTGTATCATGAGATATAAAATCTTTACCCAATGAATTGGAGGGAGATATAGGTCCCACCCATCTCATAATGATACCATTCTTATGTGTTCCACAAAATCATAAACCATACATCATAGCATAACCCATGTAATAAAAATAGGAATCTTAAACATCATGATATCATAAAAAAATTCATATAAGATAAAGGAATTCATAAAAATATTTCCATCACAACATAATCAAATAAATGTAATAATAGGGATAGAAATATAACCCTATATTATCTTAGATGGAAAATAATTTTGATAAAACACTTGAACTCCATTCTTGAGGAAAATATCCTTTATACTTCAAAGACATTTTTCCTTTCTTAACATGTCATACAATTTTAAACTAAAAGAAGTTGATTAAAAATAAACTTGAAAACTTTTAAAGGAAGCTTCTTGGAAATAATGTTTTAAAAATCCATTCATGTCGTATAAGTTAAAAAAACATTCTTCTCGTACTTTTATCGGAAAAGTAAAAAAGTACCTCGTATGAAAAACGACACAAGATTCCTTTCATATCTTTTACTAAAAACTCACCAAAGGGTAAAATTGGATATAAACTATTGTATAAGGATATAAATATTACATATTGAGGAAACATGGATGTGGATGATAAAATAAACCCCATTAAATACCAAAGTATAAACAATCTCGGATAAAAATGAGATTGTGATATTTTCCGTTACCTTAGGTCTGATTTGCTTCATAAGTGTCCTAACCTCCTATATAATTATTTAAATAATGTTATTGACTTATTACAGAATCATAAGTATTTTTATGATATCATATATGGTCATATTCTCAGCTTCTTATTAGTAATATTTTATTACTACTTGTTATTCGGGTGTTTATTACTTTTTGTTCTTATGCGTGTTTTTTCGAATAAATTATTATTTTTCTTTTTAGGTTATAGATACCTCATTTCTAGAAAGGTATTGGTGTAATATATATCATATTCATTCATGCAATTCATTTATATAATCATTATGCAATGAAGATCATGTAGAACGAGTCGCATCACATCGTGGAGACGGTATTCCGTACGTACGCACGAGCGATGATATCATTCCCATGATCGTGGAATTGTATTGGAGTGTATGTATACTATTTCAGAATCAATATCAATTTAAAATAATAATATATAGTCACTATTTACACCATTATACCCATCCAAGTAAGGTGGTGGTGGAAAATAGTTTACACCACGGCGTGGAGACGGTATTCCGTACGTACGCACGCGCGGTGATTTCATTTTCCGTAGGATGGATAGATGGTGAAATAGGGTTGTTTCATACTTATAATAACATATCATTATATGAGTGATACTGATGTTATTACTTCATAATGAAACAACTAAAGAAGAAGAAGTGGAAGAAGAAATAAAGTTGAAAGAATCGGTAACGGACATTACCTCTTCTTTGAAGCGTTTCTTTGATACCTCCTTTTAGGGAAATAAAATTGGTCTTTGAAGAATTCCAGGACCTCTAGGATGTTTCTAGGGAAGTGGAGAGGAGTAATTGGCAGGGTTTGGCTGAGCTTGAAGGCTCAAAGTGGTGTGAGGAAGAGAGGGAGGAGGTTCCCTTTTATAAGGGAGGAGAGGGGCACCTTTGGAATAACTAAAAATATTATTTTTTATAAAGCCATATTCGGTTTTTAATAGCTCCAAATTGATTTATTTAGAAGCTAAGGCGGGGATGGGTCTAAATCCTCTCATCTAATAGAATTTAGACAAGTTTAGGTTATTATATTAGCCTTATCGTTTAGTTTTAACTCTTAGTTAATTAGATTGACATTTACCATGTCACTTTGTATTTTTATATTATATAGTTAATAAATTTGCCATATACATCCAAGAGACCCCCAAGTTGTTTATTATTAATATATATAACATTATATAAGTCATTTTTCCGAACCTTAGATTTTTAGGAATAAAATAACAATTAATAATATAATATTCGTTTTAAAAACTATTTTATGTCAATTTTGACACTATTTGGTAATTGATTTTTGTGAAAATCATAACAGAATGATTATTTCAAAAAAAGTTAATTAAATCAATAATAACATGTCATATTAACCTAGAAAATTATTTTAATTCATAAAAAGTCTCAAATTACATTTATTTGGGTATTTATAACATCAATTATGTCAATATTTCATTAATAAGATAATTACTGCATCATCATTGTGTCATAAATAAATTAACTTATTTATTGTCTAAAAATTACAAATAAAATACCATTATGTATGAAATATTTTTATCTTTCTAATGAATATTTATAGTAGAATTTATCTTATGTATAACCCTATATTAAAAATGATTTAGTTATTAAACTTTGATTTTAACTATTTTAACCCTTCTTTAAATAAATTGATAATAAATATCCTAATCTAATCCAAGTGGGCCTAAATGGTCATATTTTATTTCTAAGGTTGTTTCTGGTCAAATTACACTTATCCAATAGAATTATGACATGTGTTAGGGTAATAATAATAACACTTTTACCCTTAATTACCCTATTTACTTTTAACCGTGGTAAAAAAAGTAAAAATTTACTATTCACCAAAAATTATTTTCATCTCATTGAACCACATTTTAGTCCTTGATATTAACCGTGTCTCTCGGATTTTCGAAATTCTACTCACAGAAGCGGTAAAATTAAGTTTTATGAAAAATTCAGTTTTTTTAACTACCACTTAGTGGTTTCACTATTCATCAAAAAATGAAAGTTTTTAGAAAAATACCAAAAATTAGGGCTAAGATATATTTGATATTATGAATTGAAAAATGATGTTTATTTTACCAAATTCAAAACATATCAGTTACATTAACTAATTTAAAAATTAATTCTCGTCGTCAAAACAAATAGCGTGTTTTTAAGAGATAATAACTATCAAAAGATTGACACTTGTTTATGTCTGGTTTAAATGTGAAATTAGATCCAATGAACAACATTGTATTAAATTGTAAAAATATATTCTTAATATACTTTAAAACAACTCAAATTAATAATTTATCACTATTAATTATTTCGATTAAAAAAGTTGTTTTTAATTAAAATTTAGTAATTTTCACTATTCATCAGAATATGAAAGTTATCTGAAAAGTACAAAAATTTGATCCTAAGCTAATTTCAATATTCCGAATCAAAAAATGAAGTCCATTTTGAAAAAATAAAATTTACAAAATTTCAAAAAGTGGTTATTATTATTCATAACGGCTAGTTTTAATAATATTTTAATAGCATATCGTTGTTTAGTGAAACTCGGTATTGCGTACGACGCAAGCTATTGAGGAAGGCCGCGGTTGCGTGTAAAGGAAGCTAGTGTGAAAGATTCCTTTGATGATTTATATAACATAAAAACAAAATATTTCTCATAAAAGTCTCGGGCGTTACATTCTACGCCCCTTAAAATGAATTTCGCCCTCAAAATTCATCACTTTGTAACAAATAGATGAGGATACCTTTCCCTCATCATATCCTCAAGCTCCCATGTAGCTTCTTCTAATTGGTGGTTCCTCCATAAAAATTTCACCAAGCGAGTGGTCTTGTTCTGTAGGACTTTTTCACTACGATCGAGAATCTCTATCGGCTGTTCTTCATAAGAAAGATCTTGTTCCAGTGGTACAACTTCTGAGCTGAGTACATGTGAAGGATTAGGTATGTACTTTCTCAGGAGAGATATATGGAACACATCGTGAACTTGAGAGAGATTCGGTGGAAGCGCCAATCGATAAGCTACCTTCCCAACACGATCCAGTATTTCGAAAGGACCGATATATCTAGGGCTCAACTTCACCTTCTTTCCAAATCTCATGACCCTCTTCCAGGGAGATATTCGTAAGGACACTTTATCACCCACTTCAAACTCTAGGTCTTTTCTTCGGTTGTCGGCATAACTTTTCTGTCGACTCTGAGATGCTCTTATGTGTTGTTGAATAGATCGGACCTTTTCTGCCATCTCATCAACAATCTCAGGTCCTAATAGCTTTCTTTCCCCAACTTTATCCCAGAAAGTTGGAGACCTGCATTTCTTTCCATAGAGAGATTCATAAGGAGACATCTGAATACTGGAGTGAAAGTTATTATTATAAGAAAATTCCACCAAAGGTAGGTGTTGATCCCAACCACCTTTGAAATCCATAGAGAAAGCTCTCAAAATATCTTCTAGAGTTTGAATTGTTCTCTCAGACTGACCGTCTGTCTGAGGATGGTAAGCAGTGCTGAAACTCAACTCTGTATCCAGATTATGCTGAAGACTTCTCCAGAACATTGAGGTAAACCTCAGATCCCGATCAGATATAATAGAAAGTGGTACTCCATGAAATCTTACCACTTCCTTTACATATATCCTGGCAAGCTGATCTAGAGAGAAATCCTCTCTAATAGTAATGAAGTGTGCAGACTTTGTAAGATGATCAACTATGACCCAGATAGCATTATTGCCTTTGGATGTTTTAGGAAGTCCTGTGACAAAGTCCATAGTGATGTTTTTCCCATTTCCATTCTGGTATGGGTAATGGTTGTAACATCCCCTTAGACTTCTGTCTCTCAGCTTTAACTTGCTGACAAACCAAGCATCGAGAGACATATTCAGCAACATCTCTTTTCATGACATCCCACTAGAAGTACTCTTTCAGATCCCTATACATCTTCGTGCTTCCAGGATGAATAGAGAATGAAGAACTATGAGCCTCATCCATCAGCTCCTTCTTTAATTCTGGGATGGGAGGAACACAAACCTGATTCCTGAACTTTATTATCCCATCACAATCAAGGTTGAATTCAGGTACATTTCTCACCTTTTTTTGTAACTCCACATCTTCTTTCTGTGCCTATTTAATCTTCACATGTATAGATGGTTGAACATTCATTTGAGAAAGATAAGATTTTTCCCCTTCCATTATAATTCCAAGATCCATCCTTTGTAAATCGATAAATATTGGATCTTTTGTGATCCTCATCATGGATAAACTGGCATGGTCTTGTCGACTTAATGCATCTACCACCTTGTTTTCTTTCCCAGGGTGGTAATGAATTGAGCAGTCGTAATCCTTAATCAGCTCCAACCATCTTTTTTGGCGCATATTCAGCTCCTTTTGTGTGAAAATATACTTTAAACTTTTATGATCAGTATAAATATCACACCTTTCTCCATAAAGATAATGCCTCCAAATATTTAATGCAAAAATTACCGCAGCTAACTCCAAATCATGATTTGGGTAATTTTTCTCAGGTATTTTCAATTTTCGTGAGGCATAAGCTATCACCATATCATTTTGCATAAGAACATACCCGAATCCCTTCTTGGATGCATCGTTGTATATCACAAACCATTCTCCACTACAAGGCAGTGTGAGCACAGGTGCACTAGATAACCTTCTTTTCAACTCCTTGAAATTCTCTTCACATTCCTCCGTCCAAACAAACTTAACTCCTTTCCGAGTCAACTTGGTGAGTGGATTAGATAATCGTGAGAAATCTTTCACAAAACGTCGATAATATCCAGCCAAACCAAGAAAACTTAGGATCTCAGTTACTGTTGTTGGTCTCGACCATCCTTCGATAACCTCTGTTTTTGCTGGATCTACAGATATCCCCTCTTTTGAGATTATGTGACCCAAAAATGAAACTTTTTGAAGCCAAAATTCACACTTGGTAAATTTGGCATAAAGCTTCTCGTTTTTCAGGGTCTTCAATATAATTCTCAAGTGATCTTCATGTTCTTCCTTGATCTTTGAATATATAAGAATATCATCTATAAAGACTACCACAAACTGATCAAGATAGTCTCTAAAGACTCTATTCATAAAATCCATGAAGATAGCAGGGGCATTAGTAAGACCAAATGGCATCACTATAAATTCATAGTGTCCATACCTTGTACGGAAATCCGTATTTGGTATATCATCCCTTTGACCCTTAATTGATGATACCTTGAATGAAGATCAATCTTGGAAAAGTATTGAGCTCCGCGTAGTTGGTCAAATAAGTCATCAATGCGCGGGAGAGGATATTTGTTCTTGATAGTGATCTTGTTAAGTTCTCGATAATCAATGCAGAGTCTCATTGATCCATCTTTCTTCTTAACAAACAGAACAGGTGCTCCCCAAGATTACACACTAAGGCGTATGAATACCTTATCAAGATTCTCTTGGAGTTGCTTCTTCAATTCCAACAACTCAATTGGGGAAATTCTATAAGGTGTCTTTGAAATAGGTAAAGCACCCTGTACGAGTTCTATTGAAAACTCAACTTCACGATTTTGTGGAAGACCCAGCAATTCATCTAAAAATACATCATCAAACTCCCGTACAACAGGCATATTCTTAATCGTGAGTTTCTCTCTAGCCATTTGAGATAAATAACCCTCATTTAGTGGAATCAAGACCCATAAGATGGAAGAAATTTACACTGGAAGGTTATGTTTATCCTTGCATCGATAGAAGATCATAGATTGATCCGGAATATGAAATGTGACTTCCCTTCTTTGGCAATTGATATGACATCCATATAAAGAAATCATATCCATGCCAAGAATCACATCAAATTCCACTATAGGAAGGATCACAAGATTTTCAGGAAGCACTTTCCCACAAACTTCAATCGGGGAAGAATTATAAACTTTTGATGCGACTGTTGTGCCATTAGGGGTTGTCACAGCTAACTAAACATCTAATTGTTGAGGTAATACGGTGATACTCTTAGAAAATTCTTCAGAAATAAAAGAGTGGGTGGATCCAGAATCAAATAAAACATTTTCTACTTTAGAGTGGATGGTAAGTGTACCTTTCACCACATCGTTATCATACTCCACATCGCTGATAGAAATTGCATGTGACTTTCCTTTGTCTTTAGCCTTAAGAGTTTGTTGACGTCGACCATCATCATCAACCCTTGGATTTGGGCATTGATTGGCATAATTCCCCATCTCCTTGCACTTGAAACATTGAAGTGTAGTAGGTTCATTCTGTGTATCCATTCCTTTGTTTTCATCATTAGACATCTTCTTCCCATCATCGCGGCATTCAAATGCCCGATGACCTTCCTTTCCACATTTGAAACATTTACTTTCCCCTTTAAGACAACTCCCTCCATGTTTCTTTCCACACTTTGAGCATAAGGGAAAACTCATCTTCTTTTCAGTGTGCTCTTTAGATTTTCCTTTGAATTCCATTTTCCTCTTCTTATCAAACCCATATGACTGATGGGTTACTCCAATCTCCATCTCAACTTTGAGAGCACATCGAATGATTTACTCATAGCTATTGAAGTCCCTTATGGCTAAGGCCCTTAGAAGACTTGGTTTTAATCCACTAAAGAATCGATCGATCTTACTCTCAGGTTGGATAATAATACCAGGAGCGTACCTTGCAAGTCTTGTAAAATTTTCTTCATAGGTACCAATAGATTCACCATCCTTTTGCTTCAGTTCAAGAAACTCTTTCTCCATCTTTGTTCGGAGAATACGAGGGAAGCACTTATTGAAAAATAAGTTCTTGAACTTGTCCCATTCCATGGACTCAATTTCATCCCTTTGCCTCATATTCTTAATAAGATTCCACCATTGATCACCATCTCCTTCCAAACGATACACTGCTAGGATGAATTTATCATGTTCATAACACTGAAGAACTGAAAATATCTTTTCAGTAGTACTAATCCATTTTTCAGCAACTAATGGATCAGTAGACCCACTGAATGAAGGTGGACACTGCCTCATGAAGGATTCAACAGAATGTTGCTCCTTACTTTGCTCGTTTGGAAGTCCTGCATGATTCATAGCTTGAGAAAGTTGTGTGAGCATGGCTACAAGAATTTTCATTCCAGCTCCCATAACATTTGGTTTCTCAGGGGGACAATCATTTCATTGCCCGTCGCATTCTGCATTAACACGGTTCCTTCAGGTTCTAGCCATTGACTAAAACCAAGAAGAATAGTGTGAGCAACACTAATTATAATAGGAAAACCACATAATCAAGAATAAAATTTCACACTTAAGGTCTTATCATAGGTTATTAATGGCCATTTCTAAAACACTAATATTGTGTTCTATGCTTAGACTTATCCTTAGGGTTCTTACTAAGGCTTTCATATCCTAGTTTCCAAAGGTTGACTATACCTTTCCTCTGATACCAACTATAATGACCCATACTTTACATACATTTTTATTACTTAAGAATTGAAGCACACTTATTACAACATATAACAAAACCAGGAAAGGACCGTATAGGTATAGAGTCTTTAGAAACTGGGAAACATAAACAATTGGTTCATAAACAATCTACTTTGCCTCCCATTTATTTCATCATATCTAGAGTCCCTTTTGGAATATCCTACTTAATAACCTTTTTCCTGACCTGGGGAAATAAAACATACAAAAGGGTGAGCTAAAATGCTCATTAAGGGTAAACAAAAGAAATATCAATCACATAATATACATAAGAACATAACTTTTAGAAATCCTAACCTGCAAAAGAGATCATAATTTCATAACATGGGATAAATCATAATGGGGAAATGTAATCCCAATAATCGTAACTTAAAACATGAAACTTTGTGGAATACACACATAATCATAGAGAATCATTTCTTATTAGTCAAGACTCATTGCCAAGACTATCTTAGTGGACAAAGTCCATTTCTGAACCGAGTTCACTCCTCGTTTTAGTCCTGTTTCACTGAATCGGTTTAACCTGCCGTTCCAGCCATGTCTATCTCATGAGATATAAAATATTTACCCAATGCATTGGAGGGAGATATAGGTCCCACCCATCTCATAATGATACCATTCTTATGTGTGCCAAAAAATCATAAACCATACATCATAGCATAACCCATGTAATAAAAATGGGAATCTTAAACATCATGACATCATAAAACAATTCATATAAGATAAAGGAATTCATAAAAATATTTCCATTACAACATAATCAAATCAATGTAATAATAGGGATAGAAACATAACCCTATATTATCTTAGATGGAAAATAATTTTGATAAAACACTTGAACTCCATTCTTGAGGAAAATATCCTTTCTACTTCAAAAACATTTTTCCTTTCTTAACATGTCATACAATTTTAAACTAAAAGAAGTTGATTAAAAATAAAATTTAAAACTTGTAAAGGAAGATTCTTGTAAATAATGTTTTAAAAATCAATTCATGCCGTATAAGTTAAAAAAACATTCTTCTCGTACTTTTGTCGGAAAAGTCAAAAAGTACCTCGTACGAAAAATGACAAAAGATTCCTTTCATATCTTTTACTAAAAACTCACTGAAGAGTAAAATTGGATATAAACTATTGTAGAAGGATATAAATATTACATATTGAGGAAACATGGATGTGGATGATAAAATACACCCCAGTAAATACCAAAGTATAAACAATCTCGGATAAAAATGAGATTGTGATATTTTCCCTTACCTTAGGTCCGATTTGCTTCGTAAGTGTCCGAACCTCCTGTATAATGATTTAAATAATGTTATTGACTTATTATATAATCATACGTATTTTTATGATATCATATATGGTCATATTATTAGCTTCTTATTAGTAATATTTCATTACTACTTGTTATTCGGGTGTTTATTACTTTTTGTTCTTATGCATGTTTTGTCGAATAAATTCTTATTTTTCTTTTTAGGTTATAGATAACTCATTTCCAGAATGGTATTAGTGTAATATATATCATATTCATTCATTAAATTCATTTATATAATCATTAGGCAATGAAGATCATGTAGAACGAGTCGCATCACATCGTGGAGACGGTATTCCGTACGTACGCACGAGCGATGATATCGTTCCCATGATCGTGGAATTGTATTGGAGTGTATTTATACTATTTAATAATCAATATAAATTTACAATAATCATATATAGTCATTATTTACACCATTATACCCATCCAATTAAGGTGGTGGTGGAAAATAGTTTACACCACGGCGTGGAGACGATATTCCTTACGTACGCACGCGCGGTGATTTCGTTTTCCGTAGGATGGATAGATGGGGAAATAAGGTTTTTTCATACTTATAATAAAATATAAGTATATTATTGATACTGATGTTATTACTTCATAATGAAACTACTAAAGAAGAAGAAGTGGAAGAAGAAATAAAGTTGAAAGAATCGGTAACGGACATTACCTCTTCTTTGAAGCGCTTCTTTGATACCTCCTTTTAGGGCACTAAAATTGGTCTTTGAAGAACACAAGGACCTCTAGGATATTTCTAGGGAAGTGGATAGGAGAAATTGGCAGGTTTTGGCCGAGCTTGAAGTCTCAAAGTGGTGTGAGGAAGAGAGGGAGGAGGTTCCCTTTTATAAGGGAGGAGAGGGGCACCTTTGGAATAACTAAAAATATTATTTTATTATAAAGCCATATTCGGTTTTTAATAGCTCCAAATTGATTTATTTAGAATATAAGGTGGGGATGGGTCTAAATTCTCTCATAAAATATAATTTAGACAAGTTTAGGTCATTATATTAACCTTATCTTTTAGTTTTAACTCTTAGTTAATTAGATTGACATTTACCATGTCACTTTTTATTTTTATATTATATAGTTAATAAACTTTCCATATACATCCAAGAGACACCCAAGTTGTTTATTATTAATATATATAACCTTATATAAGTCATTTGGCCGAACCTTATATTTTTAGGAATAAAATAACAATTAATAATATAATATTCATTTTAAAAACTATTTTATGTCAATTTTGACACTATTTGGTAATTGATTTTTGTGAAAATCATAACAGAATGATTAGTTAGAAAAAAGTTAATTAAATCATAAATAACATGTCATATTAACCTAGAAAGTTATTTTAATTCATAAAAAGTCTCAAATTACATTTATTTGGGTATTTATAACATCAATTATGTCAATATTTCATTAATAAGATAATTACTACATCATCATTGTGTCATAAATAAATTACATTATTTATTGTCTAAAAATTACAAATAAAATATCATTATGTAGGAAATATTTTTAGCTTTCTAATGAATATTTATAGTATAATTGATCTTATGTATAACCCTATATTAAAAATTATTTAGTTATTAAGCTTTGATTTTAACTATTTTAACCCTTCTTTAAATAAATTGATAATAAATGTCCTAATCTAATCCAAGTGGGCCTAAATGGTCATATTTTATTCCTAAGGTTGTTTTTGGTCGAATTACACTTATCCAATAGAATTAGGACATGTGTTAGGGTAATAATAATAACACTTTTACCCTTAATTACCCTATTTACTTTTAACCTTGGTAAAAAAAAGTAAAAATTTACTATTCACCAAAAATTATTTTAATCTCATTGAACCACATTTTAGTGTTTGATATTAACCGTGTCTTGCAGATTTTCGAAATTCTACTCACAGAAGTGGTAAGATTAAGTTTTATGAAAAATTCAGTTTTTTTAACTACCACTTAGTGGTTTCACTATTCATCAAAAAAATGAAAGTTTCCAGAAAAATACCAAAAATTAGGCCTAAGATATATTTGATATTATGAATTAAAAAATGATGTTAATTTTACCAAATTAAAAAAATATCAGTTACATTAACTAATTTAAAAATTAATTCCCGTCGTCAAAACAAATTGCATGTTTTTAAGAGATAATAACTATCAAAAGATCGACACTTGTTTATGTCTGGTTTAAATGTGAAATTACATCCAATGAACAACATTGTATTAAGTTGTAAAAATATATTATAAATATACTTTAAAACCACTCAAATTAATAATTTATCACTATTAATTATTTCGATTAAAAAATTTGTTTTTAATTAAAATTTAGTAATTTTTACTATTCATCAGAATATGAAAGTTATCCGAAAAGTACCAAAATTTCACCCTAAGCTAATTTCGATATTCCGAATCCAAAAATGAATTTCATTTTGAAAAAATAAAATTTAAAAAATTTCAAAAAGTGGTTATTACTATTCATAACGGATAGTTTTAATAATATTTTAATAGCATATCTTTGTTTAGTGTAACTCGGTATTGCGTACGACGCAAGCTATTGAGGAAGGTCGCGGTTGCCTGTAAAGAAATCTAGTGTGAAAGATTCTTTTGATGATTTATATAACATAAAAACAAAATATTTCTCATAAAAGTCTCGGGCATTACATTATGCGGCTCGTGTGGTCCCCACCTCAATTATCCTCCCATGGGAGGTTATGCTCGGCTGGGCCCCACCACCATAACCTCTCATGGGAGGTTAGGGCGTGGCGGTCCCACCACCAACTCCCAAGGGGAGGTTTTAACCAACATACTAAACACATGGAAGCTTAAAATAAAATAAAATAAAGTGTTGTACTTTATTTTATTATTTTTTTATAAAAAGCCAAAAACTAACTTGTATTCCCGATCGTCTGCCGTCGAGGTGAAAGTCTTCTTAAGTGAATACCGGTGTTGTGAGTTCAACGGTGCCCTTGGATTTCAGTTCTGAACATCAGCTTAAAAGTTATAAAAACTCACTCGTAAGTTTACTGAACTTACCCAAACAAAACTTCAAAAATTGATTCTGGGCACACCGGGTCACAGAATCAAGCGCCGTAAATTTTTTTGGACTCGTAAAAAAATCCATGTATTTAAGAAAAAAATTTCCATAGAATTTCCGGGTCTTTACATCACAACCAAGTGTCACCTAGCCATCCTCATCAGAACCCAATGTCTCAGTCCTAGGACCATATCCATAATACAAATCTCTAACTTATTTCCCATGCCAGTGTGCTGTGCACAAGATCCAATAGTCCGTAAACTCGGTCACTAAAGTATTCTATTTATTAAATCACACATTTGGATATATAACTTGACTATAATCCCACATCTATTAGTTCCCATCCATCAAATATACTCACTGAACACTATTCTTGTTGATCTACACACACATTTTGGTATTTTCTATTACATAATATTACTTGGATTCTTTCATCTAAGTTCCATAAAAACATACACGACTTCTGGTTTGGGGACTTCAATAGGTCACCCTTAGTACTATAAAAAACTACAAGATAGTAGTTCCTTACGCTTAGATAATACATGGTGTACTCCCCACCATATAATTTCCCTCATAACCCAAAAGCATTATCTTACCTGAAATATACTTTTTATTAAAAACTAACACTCACAATGTTAGGTCCACAAGGCTGAATACCCTGAGAGGGGGGGAGGGTGAATCAGGGTATGACTAATTTAAAATTAACGCCCATTATGATCTTGTTTTTCTGTCAAGAAAAACACTCTTCTCTCTCTTTCCTGTTGAACAATGTAAGAAGAAAGTAAAGCATGCACAGGACACACCGATTTTTACTTGGTTAACCCGCACTGGGCTACGTCCAAGGAGCATACATCGAAAAGTTTCCGGTCGTACCAAATTCCAGTAAACTTCACTAGCTGTGGATTACAAGGTTCGGGTACAGTCACTCTATCTCAGGATCACTGCCTTTACAAGATTTAGGGTCAGCTCACTGCTTTCCCAAGGGTCACTCCCTGTTTCTCTCTCTCTGGTTCACTGCCGGTGGAGAGGATCACCTTTCTCCTCTTCCTTTGCTCACTGCGTCGGAAAGGATCCACTCAAAGTTTATAGACCTGTAGGTCTCTTCATTTTTATGAAGGAATACATCTTTCTCTTTATGTAGATGCTCTGTTGAAGCACAAATTTCACCCGTAGATGAATCTCTCTCTGCACCGAAGGTATCGGGAAAACTTCCAGTTTCCACGCAGCTCGAAAATCACTGCTAGAAATAAACCTTACTTGGCACGCAAGTCAATATTGGCGTGCAAGTATCAGCGCACAAGTCACAACTGGAACGCAATTCTTCCTCAACTACTTGAGCGACTCAAGATTCTGCAGCTCCAAACCTGCACGACTCACTTGCTTCCTTGCCTAAACCACCTCAGGCGCGCAACTAACACTTGGCACACAACTTCCAATACTGGAGCGTAAGTCCCACTTGTGCGACACACCACCACCTGCGCGACCACCACACCTGCGCGACAGGAGCTCTGAATCTTCGAAGTGTTGAACTCCAGTGAAGAATGAGGAGGGGTGGTCCAGTATTTATAGGCAATTTGACCACCCTGTGCAACGGCGCCCAAGTCAACCCTCAGCGCGCAAGTCTCGGCGCGCAAGTCTCTTCCCCTAGAAGTCACTTACGCGACCCACTTCCAAAATTGCGCAAACCTCTTTCCTTTGCCATATTTTGATCTTCTGATCTTGAAAAACCATAGTCACACAAGTTCTCAAGCTTCCAAGGCATCGGTGCGCACGTCTCTTCACGGTGCGCAAGTCATCTGCGCGACACCACCAATACTTGCGCGACACTTGTCCCTTTGCCATATTTTGATGATATGATCTTGAAAAATGTATGGCACGCAAGTTTCCAAGCCTTCAAGTACACGGTGCGCAAGTCCCTTTTCAAAAAACCACTTTTCTTCATTTGTCGATTTTCAGGCCCAAAAATTTGGCAAACACTGGAAAACAGCGCCACCTTGTATCTGTTCTTTTTATACTGCCTCCAGATCATTCATTCCTTTGTCGATGTTCTTGAATCAATCATGGATCGTTGAACTCATCTATTGAACTCTACATTCCATCATGAAATCCTCTTTGTCAACAAATTTGTATGTCATCGTTTTTCTTTGTCAACAATCACCACTCAGATTCCACTTTGTCAACAAACACAATCACCTCAAAAATGCTTCAATGATACCTTAAGGGATTTTTTCCCAATACACAAGCCTCAATCATATCACATAAAAGGTATATATCCAAATAATCACTCTAGGGACTAATGAAACTATGATTCTCCATGCAACTACCTTTCTAATATACTATAAATCCATCACCGTACACCTAGTACTGAAATATATAACTCAAAGTATTTGAACATGCTCATTACTGTGCGACTCTCAAATTCCTTCTTGCGATAAGACCTACCTCATCTAGTTATAAATTCACAATCATGTTAGTTCCCAACTTACCTTATATAAGGAACTCTCTAGATTCATTAGTCATTAAACATAGAAACTTGAGCCCTCATTTTTTTACACAACCCTGTGTTTATCCTACCATATTTGAGATGTTTTACAAAAGGTTAAAACCTACATCTCATACGAGATAACCATTAGGAAGAGACAACATCCTTATAACCACTCATTAATTTTACCATCACTCTATAGTAACCTCATATCATGCACTAGTCATACCTCGATGAACCCATATTTATAGGTCAAACCAAACATGACTATACCTGAGAGAAGCCCCTCATTTATCTAACACATGTCATAAAATAAAAGTTAAAAACTATTTTTCTATTCCTCGATAAAAACACGGTGTCTCACTCATTTTCCCCAACATCTCAATCCAATATCCATCCACACTTGATCATCCACTGAGCCCATAAAAAAACCATGACCAAACTCTATGCAGTTAGGAAACTAAGGTATCTTGAATTCCATTACAACATAGTATACCCCATTAGTGTTCTATAATCGATATGAGTCTCAAGTGACTGAACCCACCCGTGAATAGATTATCCACACAATAGGAAGGCACCACATGCAAGCATAGAGTAATTCCATCTACCATCACAAACTTACCCTAAAAGGCCACATGACCTACAAAAATCAATCTCCCTATTCTATATATTTCTCAAAATACACCCATTTACTTTCCCAACACATCATCTATGGCTAATCAAACATAATAAATAACCAAGATTACTTTTCTCAGACCAAGATAAGGTTACACCAATCCACCTACCACATCAGTTAATAAATTTCTCATTATCTTAGTCCATGGAAAGAGAGTATTCATAAAAAAATCTCACAACAATTATTAGTAGGCCTCATTACTAATATAAAGCATATCCAAGAAGGTGTAAAACTCATTGATACACATACATAACATTAATTCATTCTGTTTCAAGTTATATCCCATTATTACTAGGTTTACATTCCAAAATAAATATCCAATTATGGACCCTATTCATATCAGACTTATCCCACACAAAAATCATCCTAAATAATTTTACTTCCAAAACTACAACCAAGGAATCCCCAAAATTCTTATAACACATAATTGTTAATACCTTTAGAGAATCAAGATCAAACAAAAAGAATCTACTCACACATATAATCTTAGAAGGAATCCAAAAATCTTAGACTAAACCATCTCTCATGGGTCACCATTATACATTAAAAATAATCTATAAAAATTAAAATATGGTTTCATGATACACAATTTTAACAAAAAATGATAAATATCCTTGAGTCTAGTGTAAATATCATGGGGCTCTGCGACCTATCCCATAACCATATCCTATTACAACTCATAGTAAAAATTCACACTCTCATTGTGTATATAAAATGTTAATGCACATGAAAATATACCTACTCAAGAGTTATGATAAATACACATCAAACATCACAAAACTATACCAACTATCCAATATATGAAATTTATCCTCATTGAGAATCTATAAAGAAACTAAATTCTTGAGGATCAAGGTCACATAAACATGCATATAAATTAAATCACACTATAATAATTTGTATCAAGGATATAATAAAAATAAGGTTTGGTTATGTTTAATTCCACAAATGATTTATTTTTTAATTTAAAAAAATAAGTTATTATTAAAACATTAAATAACTAAAACCATTTTTTTTGAAACCGATATCCCAATCATAAATAAGATCACACATGTCATGTGAACTTGTGTTCTAGATATGATGTGTATACATCACTCCCTTGCTACCCCAATGAAAGAGAAAAATCAATAAACCAATAAATAAAAAAATAATCATATTAAATAATAATCAACCCAATTATATAATAATAGACCTATAATTGTAATACTGAATCCTGAGTAACTTTAACTTCAACTCATACAGGTGTTGGATGGGAATATGACATAACATCCATCCCATGTACTAACTATACCTATCTGAAAAGGCCCATTCATGATGGATATATCTTACAGAGGGGGAGGGGGTGAATCAGTGATATCTTTTTCTTTTATGTTTCATTTATTTTGAAACAACAGTCACCTCTTGTTAAATATTTATTAATTTTCTGAAAATAACAATGTCACATCCACGTGAACACAAGTATTTATAAGTTTAACTAATCAAAAAGAGTATCTACATCCTTGGAATGATTTTTAAATAATCCAACACCACAAAATCCACAAGAAAACAATCCTTTTGTGTGGGTAAAAAAATTATATTATAGCCTTATACTTGTAAAGAACTATAATCCAATAAAAATTACATGTGATTATTCTATTATGAATGATGTAGAAAAATTTTGTGTTATAAGGTAAGAAACCTTCAACAGTTGGTTCAAAAAAAGATTCTATACTACCTTATCAATTTCCACTTGAATACCTACAAAATAGAATTAATCACTCTCCTACCCAATAGTATATAAGAATATCACTTTTGGTTTTCACACAAAAACTAATTTTGATGGCTATGTCAATTTGATTAGTCCAAAAAATATAATTCTGAAAGAATACCTCAGAAAAAATTCTGATCCACTTCTAACTTTCCATAGAAAACTATGTATGATTTCTCTTTATAACCTGATAACTCTTATTTCTTATTTCTCTTCTTTCAATAAAACATCCTCAAGGAAACTCTACCCAGAAACTTCTTCTCTCTAATACTTTCAACACTTTATCTTTCTTCACATTTTAAATGTACTTGGCCATTATTAAGTACAATGTAATTTATATTATTTAGCAGTGCGCCAAATGTGGGTTGGATGCACATCTGAGAATGTTTTCCCACTTAAACACATTTCCTTTAAATCAAACTTCACCTTCATTTCAACTTCATTTTTGACTTCTTCAACACTTCTAAACTCTTATTTATTATTATTGAAACATATTAAATATTCTAACAACATAAGATTTCCTTGAGCATTCTAATCTTTCTTTAGTCCGATTCATTAGTCTGATTCTTTAGTTTGATTCTTTAGTATTATTCTTCAGTATAATTCTTTAGTTCGACTCATTAGTATGATTCTTTAGTAAAACTCTTTAGTCTGATTCTCCAGTATAATTATTCAGTAATATTCATATGTCTAATTATTCATTTTGATTCTTCTTTTAGATTCATTAGTTCAATTCCCCAGTCCAATTTTTCAATATGATTCTACAGTCTGATTATTCAGTTTGATTATTTAGTCCAATTATTCAGTATGATTGTTTAGTCTAATTCTTTAGTTTGATTCTTTAGTCCAATTGAACTTACTCAGCTACGTCTGATTGAATTTCTTCTATAGCTCTATTTTATTAACTTACAATACATTTTCTCCCTCTTTTACTTTCAAAAATATTGGATCACAAGTTTTTCATACAATATATGATACTGGAAACATACAAAACAACAATGTATCATCATATTTACTTTGTAAAGTTCTAAAACTTTCCATCTTTTCAAACCTTCATACCAAAGAAAGGTTTAAAAAAAAACTGAGTCCTATGGACTCTCTTTCTAATACTAAGTCTGATTTGGTCTTTCTTAACAAAACCGAGTCTGATTCAACATTCTTATCAAAACCTATTCCAATTAAAGTTTATTAACAAAACTGAGTTCGATTTTGAATTTCTTAATAAACCATGTTTGATGGAATATCTTATAAAAAATAGGTCAGATCTTCTGATTACTATGATCTATTTCATTATTATCATCTGATCACTAAAAGAAAAACAAATAGTATGTTGATTTATTTTCTAGAAAAAATAAAAAAAACAATCATCCTAAACTTATTTTAGTATCCAAACACCACTTTATGCCAAAATGGTCCTAAATGTAACACACTAAGTATTTAAAAATATATTTAATATTGAATTCATGAAACACTGAGTCTCTACAAAATAAAACTCTGTTATAATTGAGCCATTAAACATAATTTTTGCCACTTCTATGATTGAACTTTGAAAATATGACATACACTGTAACGCCCCGACCCCAGTTACCCAGAGTCGGTGCATTATTACTTAACATTGTCATGATCACAAAAGATCAAGTGTTGAAAGACCGATTAGTTTAGTAGCCTTGGAAACACTAGATACATTCATAAATGTTACATTACATCATAAAGTGAAAAATCACAATAACACCGTCTCCATAGTCCACACTTTAATCCCCTTCAGACTATCCCTGTAGGTTAGTCATAAAATAGTTCTTCACATCCTGGAAAAAATAAAATATTGAAAGGGGTGAGCTCAGATGCTCAGTAAGGATAACAATATAGCAGAAGCTTTCATAAATAAACATAAACATTTAAGGCAATGCATAACTAAACAAAAGCCTTTTAAACATGAACTTTAACATAATATGGAAAAAGTAAAATGAAATAATGCCATTTACTTATTCACATGGATATTCTACTGGTCGAATAATCACATGAAATATCAATAACCAATTTCATAATGATGGAATGCATAATTCCAGACTATCATAACCACATAGCCAAGGCCTCATGCCAATACTACAAATAAGATTTTGTCAAGGCCTCATGCCACGACACTAGTTTGTCTCATGAGACCTGCCGATGCACTGAGGAGCTATAGCGGGCTCCACCTGTCACTTATTAAGTCCAATGCATTACTCATATGAATAGGTTTAAACATATCATAAACCATAACATAATCATATCACATAAAACATGCATAAAGGAAACATAACATTTCCACATTTCAATCACAAGATATCAATACAACACATTGATATAATAAAAACATTATCAAAACCATTTTAAATACCAAAATAAAAGAAAATTAAAACTTGGTATTAATTTTTCATTTAAAAAAAGTTATGGCTTGTAGAGGAAGCCGAAACTCAAATAATGGTCACGGCGGAAGAGAATTCGTTGTCGCCACATACGTATGACAAGAAAAACATTCCTTTTTGTAGTTTATTAAAACGCTTTGTATAAAAATATTCCTTTTGAATAAAAGTAAAATTCAAAGGGGTTTATACACTGTATAAAGGAAAGTTGTGTATAAAACCAAATATGACTCAATGAAAGGAGATTGAGATGAAGTCCCTTACAAAGATCATTTTCTAAATAAAATAGATCTAATATGTGTATTCACTATAATTACACATAAATAAAGTAGAAATACAGGATAGGACATAATAATATCATGTCATAATTTGAAAGTAGGAGATTAACCCAAAGAATGGAAATTGGGTTAAGAAGTTCCCTTACAAAGATCATTTTTTTAAATAAAAAAGATCTATTATTTGTATTCAATATAAGTACACATAAAGAAAGTAAAAATACAAGATAGGACATAATAATATCATAACATAATTTGAAAGTAGGAGATTAACCCAAAGAATGAAAATTGGGTTAAGAAATTCCATTACCTCGTGTCTGACTTGACTCGATCGTTCTTTAATCTCCTGAATAATAAACTAGAGTTAATTTCTATTTGCGTAAGAACCTTTTTCATGTTCATTATTCCTTTTATATCACTTATTACCATGTTATTAACATTATGTAATTATTTAAGTTAATAACGGTCATTTTGTCGATCTTTGGTACTTGAGTCAAAAATAAAATTCTTATAATTACAAGTTGTTCATGTGGTGAAATATAAATCATATTCAGAATTATATTCATGATTTAAATATCATATATATAATATATATCCAGTATATACATGCATTTATAACATTACATAACATTTAGAGATAAGAAATGAAATGCACCGTTCATGGAGACGGTAATCCGTACGTAGCATGAACGCTACTTTCATTTCTATTTCGTATTTAATGGAATGAAATTATAATTATGTAAAGGTATAATATAATTATAGTATAATATAATGTATAATACCATTTAATCCATCCTTTATACAGCCCACATATGGAATTAACGATTCAAATCACTTTGAGGGGGCGGTAGTCCGCACTTCCTAAAATGAAAATATCGCGTTTACCCATAATGGAAATCATAAAGGTATGCCATAAATGAAAAATAAAAAATCATAAGGAAAAAATAATAATAATATATATCATATATAAAAATAGTGTCATCATAATGGCCACCATGAGAGGTGTTATATGAGTGTTGAACAATCATCGTTTCGTGAGGCAGAAATTCGCCATCCACAGAAAGAGTATGTTCTTTAACCATTAGATGTAGCTGTGTGTAAGTGTAGCTCGAATACTTATTATAACAACATCCTAGTATATTGAGGATACTGGTTTTGTTACAAAAGAAATTAATAAAAAGAGTTTAGGGTGTTGTAGAAGCAAAATAAAACAAAATAACATAAGAGAAGACATTACCTTAAAATCGGGTAACTCTTTTTGATTTGAGCCAAAGACTTCCTTGGGAAGAGTTATGACCAAAGTGAGGCTTCTAGGAGTAATATAGGTAAGCTGGGAAAGTATTTGGGAAGAGTTTTGCTGAGAAAAATGGCTTGAATGTGTGAATAAGGTGGTAGTAGTGGGGGCCTTTTATAAGAGGAGAGGAGGGGCACTCTTGGAAAGATTGAAATGTTACTTTATTATGAAATGACTTTAGGATTATAAAGGTCCCAAAATGATATATTTCGAGGATAAGGTGATAAGGGTTTGAAATATACTCATACAATAGGTTTTTGACAAGTTTAATCCTTATATTTTTCATTATCTTTTCATTTTATTTAAATCATTAATTAATGAGGTAATCGCTGTATCATCATTGTGTCATAAAATTTTTAATTTATTTAATTTCTGAAAATTATAAAAAAAGTATCATGATTTAGGAAATCTTTTTAGATTTCTAATGAATGTTTTTAGTCAAACATATGACTTGTATAACCTCATTTAAAAATTATTTTAGTAAAAGAACTCATGTTTGTGACATTTTTATTTTAAGATTAAATAAAACGTTTTTAATGTCATTTTCCTACCAAAGTGGCTCCATGGGGTCCCCAAGTTGACCCATGGATTGTCTTAGTCAGACATGACTCATAAAATAGGGGTAGGACAAGTGTAAAAGTATTTTCATATTTTTATAATATCATTTTTACATTAAATTTCACTAATTACCTTTAATCGTGATTAATTAAACTTAAAAGTTACTATTCACCAAAAAATTATTTTAATCCCATTGAACCAAATTTTACTTCCTAATGACAGCCATGTATATCAGAGTTTTGAAAATCAAATCACATAAGTGGTAATGTTTCATTTAAACAAAAAATCAGTTTTTTAACTACCACTTAGTGGTTTCACTATTCATCAAAAATTGAAGTTTTTCTATACAATGCCAAAATTTCACCCTAAGCTATAATTGATATTCCGGATTAAAAAATGATGTCTATTTTATGAAATTCCAAACATATAAGTTGCATTAATTAATTTTATAATTAATTCCCACTGTCACAACAAATAGCGTGTTTTTAAGAAACAATATACATCAAAAGATTGATAATTGTTTATGTCCAATTTCAAAGTGAAATTAATTCTAATGAACACCATTGGATAAAATCGTAAAAATATATTCTAATTATACTTTAAAACCACTCAATAGTATAATTTATCACTATAAATTATTTTGATTAAAAAAATTGTTTTTTAGTATTTTTCACTATTCATAGAAAATTGGAAGTTCTCAGAAAATTACAAAAAATTCAACTTAGGATAATTTCGAGATTCTGAATACAAAAATAAAGTCCATTTTGAAATATAAAATTTATATAAATTCAAAAAGTAGGTATTAATATTCATAACTACTACTTTTATTGGTCGCGGTGTGTTAGAATCTCGAACTTGCGTACAATGCAAGCTATTGCATTATTGAAAGAGAAGTGTATCATGAAAGCTTGGGGTGTTACATTCTCCCCTCCTTCAATAAATTGCGTCCTCGCAATTTGAAAATGTTCTTCGAAAATAAAAGGTTAAAAATAGAAAATACCTTTATGGAAAACCCACATCGGAAATAGGGTTAATAAAAATATAACATTAAAAGAAAGAAAGAGAAGTACAAAGGTCACCCGAGATAGCCCGTACTAGGATTATATGAAAATATGGATATGGAGGAGAAACAAACCATCAAGGTCTGATGGAGAGTTGTACAAAACAGGATTAGGAGAAAGTTAACCACAAGAAAATCAAAAACTTGTGATTGGTTAAACGGTCATTGAATCCCCAGTTGGAAAAGTTAACCGACAACGTTTTTGTTTTAAGTTACCATTCATAAAGTTGAGGAATTTATTTAATAAATTTTCTAAGAACGTAAGGAAATATACTTACTTGTCATGTAGGCTTTCATTATTTAATAAATTTTTACCACGAACCCATCTTTCACTCCAAATGGTAATAGAACTCAAAAATATTCTATTTATCCTAATTGTATAAGGTTCTAAATATTACCACATACCATTTAGATTATGAAAACTATTTTGTAATAACCAGGGACTTCCTATAGGCTAGTGGTAGGTTATAAAGGCCTGTCACACTATGGTTGTGGGTTCGATTCCTGCAGCTTTGTCCGACGTGACGGGTTATCCCCCAACCTGCAGGTTTTCCTTTTCCTAAAACTATAGTATTATAATATTACAAAAATAATCTTCAGAAATGTTTTAACCTTAAACAATACTATCCAAAGTTCAACTTAATCCATTAAAAACTTTATAGTTATCCAAAATACCACTGTCCATACTTTCTCTAAAAGGTCTCTAAATTCCAAAATCAACTGTAACATCAGATTCCACAAACAAATTTAAGTTTCTCTTATTGTCACATACTAAAAATATGATTACCTTAATCATATTAAAACCTTAATGAAACAAAAAGTAATGTGGTACAATCATATTATTCTTATAACCAGAATATAATCCTTCTGTCCAGAAGCACCAATACATTAATTATTCCTCTTTAACTGTAGTAACAACATAAGATTGGCCTTGATCCATTGAACTTTTCTGAGGTAAGTTTTCCTAACGCTTAGGACATTCATTTGCATAATGTCCCATTTCCCTACAATTGTAGCATTCAACATTGATAGCCTCTTTCTTTCCCTTGCAATCACGAGCCTGGTGACCTTTTTCTCCACATTTATAACAAACTCCCATTCCTTTTAGGCAAGCACCAGGGTGATTCTTCCCACAATTATCACATAATGGAAAATACTTCTTTCCCTTTTTCCCTTTATCCGTCTCTTGTTCCAATGTTCTCTTCTTCTCTTGCTTTACTTTGTTGTCATAAGACTTAGAGAATTCCTTTTCTGTCTTGATAGCACACGAGACAATATTTTCATACGATGAGAAGGATTGTGATACTAAAGCTTGACAGAGAAATGGTTTTAACCCATCAAAGAAACTATCAATCTTACTTCTTGGGTTACGTATATAATCTGCAACATACCTCTCTAACCTTGTAAATTTGGCCTCATACTTTGCGACATTCTCATCCTCTTTTTGTCTCAGACTCAGAAATTTTCTTTCCATATCTGCTCGATGGTCACGAGGAAAGTATTTTTCTAAGAAAAGATCTTTGAACTCTCTCTATTCCATACTTGATAATTCTTCATCTTCCTTTGTATTTTGAATCAATGACCACCATTGATCGGCATCTCCAGTGAGGCGGTAAACTGCCATGATAACCTTCTCCCTTTCGCTACTCCCCAAGGCATGGAATATTTTCTCTAAGGAGTTTATCCATTGCTCAGCTACTAATGGATTTGCACCCCCATTAAATGTTGGTGGTTTTTGCCTCATGAAGCAGTCTAACATTGATCCTCCACGTTGCGGATCAGGGTTGTAACACCCGAGACTTTTATGTTATATAAATCATCAAAGGAATCTTTTTCTACACAACACTTTCTTGGCTTGCTTTACACGAAATCACGACCTTCCTCGATAGCTTGCGTCATATGCAATACCGAGTTTCACTAAACAACGATATGCTATTAAAATATTTTTAAAAATAACCGTTATGAATAGTAATAAACACTTTTTGAAATTTTATAAATTTTATTTTTCAAAATGGACTTCATTTTTGGATTCGGAATATCGAAATTAGCCTAGGGTGAAATTTTGGTATTTTTGTGAAAACTTTCAATTTTTGATGAGTAGTGAAACCACTAAGTGGTAGTTAAAAAACTGAATTTTTCATAAAACTTAATTTTATCGCTTCTGTGAGTGGAATTTCAAAAATCCGAGAGACACGGTTGATGTCAGTAAGTAAAATGTGGTTCAATGAGATGAAAATAATTTTTTGGTGAATAGTATCTTTTTACTTTTTTTTACCACAGTAAAAAGTAAATAGGGTAATCAAGGGTAAAGATGATATTATTATTACCCTAACACATGTCCTAATTCTATTGGATAAGTGTAATTCGACCAAAAACAAACTTAGGAATAAAATATGACCATTTAGGCCCACTTGGATTAGATTAGGACATTTATTATTAATTTATTTAAAGAAGGGTTAAAATAGTGAAAATCAAAGTTTAATAAGTAAATAATTTTTAATATGGGGTTATACATAAGATAAATTCGACTATAAATATTCATTAGAAAGATAAAAAGATTTCCTACATAATGGTATTTAATTTGGAATTTTTAGACATTAAATAATTTAATTTATTTATGACACAATGATGATGGAGTAATTATCTTATTAATGAAATATTGACATAATTGATGTTATAAACACAAAAATAAATGTAATTTGAGACTTTTTATGAATACCACTAATTTTCTAGGATAATATGACATGTTTTTATTGATTTAATTAACTTGGTTCGAACTAATAATTCTTTTATGAGTTTCAAAAAAATCAATTACAAAATAGTGTCAAAATTGACATAAAATAGTTTTTAAAACAAATATTATATTGGTAATTGTTATTTTATTCCTAAAAATCTACTTTTCGGATAAATTACTTAGATAAGGTTATATATATTAATAATAAACAACTTGGGGTTAGTTTGTATTCTTATAGTAAGTTTATTAACCTTATAGTATAAGAACACAAGAAGACATGGTAAAAGTAAAATTATTTAACTTAATGTTAAATCTAAATGATAAGGTTACAATAGGAACCTAAACTTGTCTAAATTCTATTGGATGAGAGGATTTAGACCCATCCCCACCTTAGCTTCGAAATATATCAATTTGGAGCTATTTAAAACCGAACTTGACTTTATAATAAAATAATAGTTTTTGTTATTCCAAAGGTGCCCCTCTCCTCCCTTATAAAAGGACACCTCCCCCCTCTTCCTCACACCACTTTTAGCCTTCAAGCTTGGCCAACCCCTGCCACTTTCTCCTCTCCACTTCCCTAGAGACATCCTAGAGGTCCTGGTCTTCTTCAAAGACCAATTTTAGTTCCCTAAAAGAAGTTCTCAAAGAAGCACTTCAAAGAAGAGGTAATGTCCGTTACCGATTCTTTCATCTTTATTTCTTCTTCCACTTCTTCTTCTTTAGTTTTTTCATTATGAAGTAATAACATCAGTATCAATCATATACGGATATGTTATTATAAGTATGAAACAACCCTATTTCACTATCTATCCATCCTACGAAAAAAGAAATCACCGCGCGTGCGTACGTACGGAATACCGTCTCCACGCCGTGGTGTAATCTATTTTCCACCACCACCTTACTTGGATGGGTATAATGGTGTAAATAATGACTATATATGACTATTATAAATTGATATTGATTCTGAAATAGTATACATACACTCCAACACAATTCCACGATCATAGGAATGATATCATCACTCGTGCGTACGTACGGAATACCGTCTCCATGATGTGATGCGACTCGTTCTACATGATCTTCATTTCATAATGATTATATAAATGAATTGAATGAATGAATATGATATATATTACACTAATACCATTCTGGAAATGATGTATCTATAACCTAAAGAAAAGAATAAGAATTTATTCGACAAAACACGCATAAGAACAAAAAGTTATAAACACCCGAATAACAAGTAGCAATGAAATATTACTACTAAGAAGCTAAGAATATGACCATATATGATATAATAAAAATAAGTATGATTCTGGAATAAGTCAATAAAATTATTTAAATCATTATACAGGAGGTTCGGACACTTACAAAGAAAGTCGGACCTAAGTTAAGGGAAATATCACAATCTCACTTTTATCCGAGATTGTTTTTACTTTGGTAATTACCGGGGTGTATTTTATCATCCACATCCATGTTACCTCAATATGTAATATTATTTCCATCCTTATACAATAGTTTATATCCAATTTTACCCTTCGGTAAGTTTTTTGTAAAAGATATGAAAGGAATCTTTTTTCGTTTTTCGTATGAGGTACTTTTTGACTTTTCCGAGTACAAAGAATGTTTTTTTAACTTATACGGCATGAATGGATTTTTAAAACATCATTTCCAAAAAGTTTCCTTTACAAGTTTTCAAGTTTATTTTTAATCAAATTCTTTTAGTTTAAAATTATATGACATGTTTAGAAAGGAAAAGTGTTTTTGAAGTAGAAAGGATATTTTCCTCAAGAATGAAGTTCAAGTGTTTTATCAAAATTATCTTCCATATAAGATAATAAAGGGTTCTGTTTCTATACCTATTATTAAATGGATTTGATTATGTTGTGATGGAAATATTTTTATGAATTCCTTTATCCTATATGAATTGTTTTATGGTGTCATGATGTTTGAGATTCCCATTTTTATTACATGGGTTATGCAATGATTTATGAGTTATGAATTTGTGGAACACATAAGAATGGTATCATTATGAGATGGGTGGGACCTATATCTCCCTCCAATGCATTTGGAAAAGATTTTATATCTCATGAGATAGACATCGCTGGAACGGTAGGTTATACCGGTTCAGTGAAACAGGACTGAAACGAGGGTGACTCGATTCAGAAATGGACTTTTTCGACTAAGATAGTCTTGGTAATGAGTCTTGACTAATAAGATATGATTCTCTATGATTATGTGTGTATGCCACAAAGTTTCATGTTTTAAGTTATGATTATTGTGATTACATTTCACTGCCATGATTTATTCCATGTTATAATATTACGATCTCTTTTGCAGGATAAGATTTCCAAAAGTTATGTTCTTATGTATATGATGTGATTGATATTTCTTTTGTTTACCCTTACTGAGCATTTGATCTCAGCCTTTTGTATGTTTTATTTCCCCAGGTCAGGAATAAGGTTATTAAGTACAATATGCCAAAAGGGGCTCTAGATATGATGAAATAAATGGGAGGCAAAGTAGATGCTTTATGAACCAGTTGTTTATGTTTCCCAGTTTCTAAAGACACTATACCTATACGGTCCTTTCGTGGTTTTGTTATATGTTGTAATAAGTATGCTTCAATTTTGAAGTATTAACAATGTATGTAAAGTATGGGTCGTTATAAGGGTTCTCCATACGAGTAAGCTTATTATTCATAACCTGAGTGAGTTGTCCCAGTATGGAAATAAGTTGATCAGAACCAGTTGTATCTCCAGCTCCACAATAATTATCTTGGGCAGGAGGGAAATCCATACATGGAGTGCGTTCATTGATACAGTTTCCATTCCTTCCACTAGGCGCCATTTCTAAACAATGTCATAAACTAGATTAGTTTATGAATCGAAATACATAATTCCATACTTGTAAAAAACTTAACATAAATTGAGCTATTTATGGATTTAATCCATAATCGTAAAAAGAAATGTTTTCTTTGAGGAAGTATATACTCATAAACCCTTTATAATGGTTTATAAACAAAATGAGAATTATCCTAAGCATATCCCCCGGGAGTGTCGTAACCAAGAGTGCAACAAGGCCTGTTGTCATGCACCAGTTCCCGTTTGAGTCTAGCTCAAAGCATTGTTTTCGGGTTTTACCCCTAGGTACATCTGTTCCAGAGCCGCCTCTACCTGCTCGTATCCAGACATGGATCTATTTCTCGGAAAACTCAAAAAATATCTATAATACCAAAATTCTAGGATGTTCTTCTATACTAATCCTAAAATTCTATCTTTGGGCTATGTGCTCTAATCAGAGTTTATCTAAATCTAGCTTCCAAGGTTAGTACTAAACTGCCTCTGATACCAACTGTAACGCCCCGAACCCAGTTACCCAGAGTCGGTGCATTATTGCGTAACATTGTCATGATCCCAAAAGATCAAGTCTCGAAAGACCGATTAGTTTAGTAGCCTTGGAAACACTAGATACATTCATAAATGTTACATTACATCATAAAGTGAAAAATCAAAATAACATAGTCTCCATAGTCTACACTTCTATCCCCTTCAGACTATCCCTACAGGTCATTCATAAAATACTTCTTCACATCCTAGGAAAAATAAAACATTGAAAGGGGTGAGCTCCGATGCTCAGTAAGGATAATAATATAGCGGAAGCTTTCATAAATAAACATAAACATTTAAGGCAATTTATAACTAAAAAAAAGCCTTTTAAACATGAACTTCAACATAATATGGAAAAATTAAAATGAAATAATGCCATTTACTTATTCACATGGATATTCTACTGGTCGAATAATCATATGAAATTTCAATAACCACTTTCATAATGATGGAATTCATAATGCCAGACTATCATAACCACGTAGCCAAGGCCTCGTACCAAGACTAAAAATAAGATTTTGTTAAGGCCTCGTGCCAAGACACTAGTTTGTCTCATGAGACTTTCTGATGCATAGATGAGCTATAGCGGGCTCCACCCGTCACTTATTAAGTCCAATGCATTCCTCATATGAATAGGTTTACACATATCATAAACCATTACATAATTGTATCGATTAAAACATGCATAAAGGAAACATAACATTTCCACATTTCAATCACAAGATATCAATACAACACATTGATATAATAAAAACATTATCAAAACCATTTTCAATACCAAAATAAAAGAAAATTAAAACTCGGTATTTATTTTTCATTTAAAAAAAGTTATGGCTTGTAGAGGAAGCTGAAACTCAAATAATGGTCACGGCGGCAGAGAAGTCATTGTCGCCGCATACGTACGACAAGAAAAAAATTCCTTTTTGTCGTTTAGTAAAACGCTTCGTATAAAAAGATTCCTTTTGAATAAAAGTAAAAGTCAAAGGGGTTTATACACCGTATAAAGGAAAGTTGTGTATAAAACCAAATAAGCCTCAATGAAAGGAGATTGAGACAAATTCCCTTACAAAGATCATTTTATAAATAAAATAGATCTAATATGTGTATTCACTATAAGTACACATAAATAAAGTACAAATACAAGATATGACATAATAATATCATGTCATAATTTGAAAGTAGGATATTAACCCAAAGAATGGAAATTGGGTTAAGAAGTTCCCTTACAAAGATTATTTTTTTAAATAAAATAGATCTATTATGTGTATTCAATATAAGTACACATAAAGAAAGTACAAATACAAGATAGGACATAATAATATCATAACATAATTTGAAAGTAGGAGATTGACCCAAATAATGGAAATTGGGTTAAGAAATTCCCTTACCTCGTGTCGGACTTGACTCGATCGTTCTTTAATCTCCTGAATAATAAACTAGAGTTAATTTATATTTGTGTAAGAACCTTTTTCATGTTCATTATTCCTTTTATATCACTTATTACCATGTTATGAACATTATGTAATTATTTAAGTTAATAACAGTCATTTTGTCGATCTTGGTACTTGAGTCAAAAATAAACTTCTTATAATTATAAGTTGTTCATGTGGTGAAATATCCATCATATTCAGAATTATATTCATGATGTAGATATTATATATATCATATATATCCAGTATATACATGAATTTATAACATTACATAACATTTAGAGGTAAGAAATGAAATGCACCGTTCATGGAGACGGTAAGCCGTACGTACGCATGAACGCTACTTTCATTTCTATTTCTATTTAATGGAATGAAATTATAATTATGTAAAGGTATAATCTAATTATAGTATAATATAATGTATAATACCATTTACTCCATCCTTTATACATCCCACATATGGCATTAATGATTCAAATCACTTTGAGGGGGCGGTAGTCCACACTTCCTAAAATGAAAATATCGCGTTTACCCATAATGGAAATCATAAAGGTATGCCATAAATGAAAAATAAAAAATCACAAGGAAAAAAAACATAATATATATCATATATAAAAATAGTTTCATCATAATGGCCACCATGAGAGGTGTTATATGAGTTTTGAACAATCATCGTTTCGTGAGGCAGAAATTCGCCATCCACAGAAACAACATGTTATTTCACCATTTGATGTAGGTGTGTGTAAGTGTAGCTCGAATAATTCTTATAACAACATCATAGTATATTTAGGATAATGGTGTTGTTACAAAAGAAATTAATAAAAAGATTTTAGGGGGTTGGAGAAGCAAAATAAAACAAAATAACATAAGAGAAGACATTACCTTAAAATCGGGTAACTCTTTTTGATTTGATCGAATGGCTTCCTTGAGAAGAGTTCTGCCCAAAGTGAGGCTTCTAGGAGTAAGAGAGGGAAGTTGGGAGATTATTTGGGCAGAGTTTGGCCGATCCAAATGGCTTGAATGTGTGAATAAGGTGTTAGTAGTTGGGGCCTTTTATAAGAGGAGAGGAGGGGCACTCTTGGAAAGATTGAAATGTTACTTATTATGAAATGATTTTCAGTTTCTTAAGGTCCAAAAATGGTATATTTCTAGGATAAGGTGATAAGGGTTTGAAATATACTCATAAAATAGGTTTTTTACAAGTTTAAGATTTAGATTTTACATTATCTTTTCATTTTATTTAAATCATTAATTAATGAGGTAATCGCTGCATCATCATTGTGTCATAAAAATTTTAATTTATTTAATGTCTAAAAATTATAAAAAAAGTATCATGATGTAGGAAATCGTTTTAGCTTTCTAATGAAGATTTTTAGTCAAAAATATGACTTGTATAACCCCATTTAAAAATTTATTTAGTAAAAGAACTCATGTTTGTGACATTTTTATTTTAACATTAAATAAAACATTTTTAATGTCATTTTCCTACCAAAGTGGATCCACAGGGTCCCCAAGTTGACCCATGGATTTTCCTGGTTAGACATGACTCATCCAATAGGGGTAGGACAAGTGTCAAGGTATTTTAATATTTTTATAATATCATTTTTACCTTAAATTTCACTAATTACCTTTAATCGGGATTAATAAAACTTAAAAGTTACTATTCACCAAAAAATTATTTTAATCCCATTGAACCACATTTTACTTCCTAATTACAACCACGTATGTCGGATTTTTGAAAATTAAATCACATAAGTGGTAATGTTTCATTTAAACGAAAAATCGGTTTTTTAACTACCACATAGTGGTTTCACTATTCATCAAAAATTGAAGTTTTTTCAGAACAATGCCAAAATTTCACCCTAAGCTATAATTGATATTCCGAATTCAAAAATGATGTATATTTTACGAAATTCTAAACATATAATTTTCATTAATTAATTTTATAATTAATTCCCGCTGTCACAACAAATAGCGTGTTTTTAAGAAACAATATATATCAAAAGATTGATAATTGTTTATGTCCAATTTCAAAGTGAAATTACTTCTAATGAACACCATTGGATAAAATGGTAAAAATACATTCTAATTATACTTTAAAACCACTCAATAGTATAATTTATCACTATAAATTATTTTGATTAAAAAAGTTGTTTTTAAGTATTTTTCACTATTCATAGAAAATTGGAAGTTCTCAGAAAATTACAAAAAATTCAACTTAGGATAATTTCGATAATCCGAATACAAAAATTAAGTCCATTTTGAAATATAAAATTTATATAAATTCAAAAAGTGGGTATTACTATTCCTAACTACTACTTTTATTGGTCGCGGTGTGTTAGAATCTCGAACTTGCGTACAATGCAAGCTTTTGCATTATTGAAAGGGAAGTGTATCGTGAAAGCTTGGGGTGTTAAATTCTCCTCTCCTTCAATAAATTGCGTCCTCACAATTTGAAAATGTTCTTCAAAAATAAAAGGTTGAAAATAGAAAATACCTTTGTGAAAAACTCACATCGGAAATAGGGTTAATAAGAATATAACATCAAAAGAAAGAAAGAGAAGTACAAAGGTCACCCGAGATAGCCCATAATTGGATTCTATAAAAATATGGATATTAAGGAGAAACAAACCATCAAGGTCTGATAGAGAGTTGTAGAAAACAGGATTAGGAGAAAGTTAACCACAAGAAAATCACAAACTCGTGATTGGTTAAACGGTCATTGAATCCCCAGTTGGAAAAGTTAACCGACAACATTTTTGTTTTAAGTTACCTTTCATAAAGTTGAGGAATTTATTTAAGATATTTTCTAAGAATGTAAGGAAATATAATTACTTGTCATGTAGGCTTTCGTTATTTAATAAATTTTTACCACGAACCCATCTTTCACTCCAAATGGTAACAGAACTAAAAAATATTCTATTTATCCTAATTGTATAAGGTTACAAATTTTACCACATACCATTTAGATTAGGAAAACTATTTTTTAATAACCAGGGACTTCCTGTAGGCTAGTGGTAGGTAATAAAGGCCTGTCGCACTATGGTTGTGGCTTCGATTCCAGCAGCTTTGTCCGATGCGACGGGTTATCCCCCAACCTGCAGGTTGTCCTTTTCCTAAAACTATAGTATTATAATATTCCATAAATAATCTTGAGAAATGTTTTAACCTTAAAAAATACTATCCAAAGTTCAACTTAATCCATTACAAACTTTATAGTTATCCAAAATACCTCTGTCCAGACTTTCTCTAAAAGGTCTCCAAATTCCAAAATCAATTGTAACATCAGATTCCCCAAATAAATTAAAGTTTCTCTTATTTTCACATACTAAAAATATGATTACCTTCATCATATTAAAACCTTAATGAAACAACAAGTAATGTGGTGCAATCATATTATTCTTATAACCAGAATATAATCCTTCAGTCCAGAAGCACCAATACATTTATTATTCCGCTTCAACTGTAGTAACAGCATAAGATTGGCCTTGATCCCTTGGCCTTTTCTGAGGTAAGTTTCCATGATGCTTAGGACATTCATTTGCATAATTCCCCATTTCCCTACAATTGTAGCATTCAACATTGATAGAATCTTTCTTTCCCTTTCAATCACGAGCCTGGTGACCTTTTTCTCCACATTTATAACAAACTCCCACTCCTTTTAGGCAAGCACCAGGGTGATTCTTCCCACAATTATCACATAGTGGAAAATCCTTCTTTCCCTTTTTACCTTTATCTATCTCTTGTTCCACCGTTCTATTCTTCTCTTGCTTTACTTTGTTGTCATAAGACTTAGAGAATTCCTTTTCTGTCTTGATAGCACACGAGACAATATCTTCATACGATGAGAAGGATTGTGATACTAAAGCTCGACAGAGAAATGGTTTTAACCCATCAAAGAAATGATCAATCTTACTTCTTGGGTTACATATATAATCTGCAGCATACCTCTCTAACCTTGTAAAGTTGGCCTCATGCTTTGCGACATTCTCATCCTCCTTTTGTCTCAGACTCAGAAATTGCCTTTCCATATCTGCTCGCTGGTCACAAGGAAATTATTTTTCTAAGAAAAGATCTTTGAACTATCTCCATTCCATACTTGATACTTCTTCATCTTCCTTTGTATTTTGAATCAATGACCACCATTGATCGACATCTCCAGTGAGGAAGTAAACTGCCATGATAACCTTCTCCCTTTTGCTACTCCCCAAGGCGTGGAATATTTTCTATAAGGAGTTTATCCATTTCTCAGCTACTAATGGATTTGTACCCCCATTAAATGTTGGTGGTTGTTGCCTCATGAAGCGGTCTAACATTGATCCTCCACGTTGCGGATTAGGGTGCTCCATACGAGTAAGGTTATTATTAATAACCTGAGTGAGTTTTCCTAGTATGTTAATAAGTTGATCAACACCAGTTGTATCTCCAGATCCACAATAATTATCTTGAGCAGGAGGGCAATCCCAACACGGAGTGCGTGCATTGATACGATTTCCATTCCTTCCACTAGGTTCTATTTCTAAACAATGTCATAAACTAGATTAGTTTGTGAATCGAAATACATAATTCCATACTTGTAAAACACTTAACATAAATTTAACTATTTATGGATATAATCCATAATCGTAAAAAGAAATGTTTTCTTTGAGGAAGTATATACTCATAAACCCATCATAATGGTTCGTAAAGAAAATGAGAATTACCCTAAGCATATCCCCCGGGAGTGTCGTAACCAAGAGTGCAACAAGGCCCGTTGTCGTGCACCAGTTCCCGTTTGAGTCTATCTCAAAGTGGTGTTTTCGGGTTTTACCCCTAGGTACTTCTGTGCCAGAGCTGCCTCTACCTGCTCATATCTAGATAGGGATCTATTTCTCAGAAAAATCACAAAATCTCTATAATACCAAAATTCTAGGAAGTTCTTCTATACTAATCCTCAAAGTCTATCTTTGGGCTATATTCTCTAATCAGAGTTTATCTAAATCTAGCTTCCAAGGTTAGTACTAAACTTCCTCTGATACCAACTGTAACGCCCCGACCCCAGTTAACCAGAGTCAGTGCATTATTTCGTAACATTGGCATGATAAAAAAAGATCAAGTCTTGAAAGACCGATTAATTTAGTAGCCTTGGAAACACTAGAAACATTCATAAATGTTACATTACATCATAAAGTGAAAAATCACAATAACATAGTCTCCATAGTCCATACTTATATCCCCTTCAGACTATCCCTGCAGGTCATTCATAAAATACTTCTTCACATCCTGGGAAAAATAAAACATTGAAAGGGGTGAGCTCAGATGCTCAGTAAGGATAACAATATAGCAGAAGCTTTCATAAATAAACATAAACATTTAAGGCAATGTATAGCTAAACAAAAGCCTTTTAAACATGAACTTAAAAATAATATGACAAAAGTAAAATGAAATAATTCCACTTACTTATTCACATGGATATTCTACTGGTCAAATAATCACATGAAATATCAATAACCCCTTTCATAATGATGGAATGCATAATGCCAGACTATCAGAACCATGTAGCCAAGGCCTCGTGCTAAGACTACAAATAAGATTTTGTCAAGGCCTCATGCCAAGACACTAGTTTGTCTCATGAGACCTGCCGATGCATCGAGGAGCTATAGCGGGCTCCACCCGTCACTTATTAAGTCCAATGCATTCGTCATATGAATAGGTTTAAACATATCATAAACCATAACATAATCGTATCACATAAAACATGCATAAAAGAAACATAACATTTCCACATTTCAATCACAAGATATCAATACAACACATTTATATAATAAAAACATTATCAAAACCATTTTCAATACCAAAATAAAAGAAAATTAAAACATGGTATTTATTTTTCATTTTAAAAAAGTTATGGCTTGTAGAGGAAGCCGAAACTCAAATAATGGTCACGGCGGCAGAGAAGTCATTGTCGCCGCATACGTACGACAAGAAAAACATTCCTTTTTGTCGTTTAGTAAAACGCTTCGTATAAAAAGATTCCTTTTGAATAAAAGTAAAAGTCAAAGGGGTTTATACACTGTATAAAGCAAAGTTGTGTATAAAACCAAGTATGCCTCAATGAAAGGAGATTGAGACGAAGTCCCTTACAAAGATCATTTTATAAATAAAATATATCTAATATGTGTATTCACTATAATTACACATAAATAAAGTACAAATACAAGATAGGACATAATAATATCATGTCATAATTTGAAAGTAGGAGATTAACCCAAAGAATGGAAATTGGGTTAAGAAGTTCCCTTACAAAGATCATTTTTTTAAATAAAATAGATCTATTATGTGTATTAAATATAAGTACACATAAATAAATTAAAAATACAAGATAGGACATAATAATATCATAACATAATTTGAAAGTAGGAGATTAACCCAAAGAATGGGAATTGGGTTAAGAAATTCCCTTACCTCGTGTCCGACTTGACTCGATCATTCTTTAATTTCCTGAATAATAAACTAGAGTTAATTTCTATTTGTGTAAGAACCTTTTTCATGTTCATTATTCCTTTTATATCACTTATTACCATGTTATGAACATTATGTAATTATTTAAGTTAATAACGGTCATTTTGTCGATCTTTGGTACTTGAGTCAAAAATAAACTTCTTATAATTACAAGTTGTTCATGTGGTGAAATATCCATCATATTCAGAATTATATTCATGATGTAGATATCATATATATCATATATATCCAGTATATACATGAATTTATAATATCACATAACATTTAGAGGTAATAAATGAAATGCACCGTTCATGGAGACGGTAAGCCGTACGTACGCATGAACGCTACTTTCATTTCTATTTCTATTTAATGGAATGAAATTATAATTATGTAAAGGTATAATATAATTCTAATATAATATAATTTATAATACCATTTACTCCATCCTTTATACATCTGACATATGGCATTAATGATTCAAATCACTTTGAGGGGGCGGTAGTCCGCACTTCCTAAAATGAAAATATCACGTTTACCCATAATGGAAATCATAAAGTTATGCCATAAATGAAAAATAAAAAATCATAAGGAAAACAAAAACATAATATATATCATATATAAAAATAGTGTCATCATAATGGCCACCATGAGAGGTGTTATATGAGTGTTGAACAATCATCGTTTCGTGAGGCAGAAATTCGTCATCCACAGAAACAACATGTTATTTAAACATTAGATGTAGGTGTGTGTAAGTTTAGCTCGAATAATTCTTATAACAACATACTAGTATATTTAGGATAATGTTTTTGTTACAAAATAAATTAATAAAAAGATTTTAGGGGGTTGAAGAAGCAAAATAAAACAAAATAACATAAGAGAAGACATTACCTTAAAATCAGGTAACTCTTTTTGATTTGATCTAAAGACTTCCTTGAGAAGAGTTATACCCAAAGTGAGGCTTATAGGAGTAATAGAGGGATGTTGGGAGAGTATTTGGGTAGAGTTTTTCCGATCCAAATGGCTTGAATGTGTGAATAAGGTGGTAGTAGTGGGGGACTTTTATAAGAGGAGAGGAGGGGCACTCTTGGAAAGATTGAAATGTTACTTTATTATGAAATGATTTTCGGATTCTAAAGGTACCACAATAATATATTTTGAGACTAAGGTGATAAGGGTTCTAAAGATACTCATACAATAGGTTTTTGACAAGTGTAAGCCTTAGATTTTACATTATCTTTTCATTTTATTTAAATCATTAATTAATGAGGTAATCGGTGCATCATCATTGTGTCAAAAATATTTTAATTTATTTAATGTATAAAAATTATAAAAAAAGTATCATAATGTAGGAAATAATTTTATATTTCTAATTAATATTTTTAGTCAAAAATATGACTTTTATAACCCCATTTAAAAAATTTTTTAGTAAAAGAACTCATGTTTGTGACATTTTTATTTTAACATTAAATAAAAATTTTTTAATGTCATTTTCCTACCAAAGTGGATCCATGGGGTCCCCAAGTTGACACATGTATTTTCTTGGTATTACATGACACATAAAATAGGGGTAGGACAAGTGTAAAGGTATTTTCATATTTTTATAATATCATTTTTACCTTAAATTTCACTAATTACCTTTAATCGCGATTAATTAAACTTAAAAGTTACTATTCACCAAAAAATTATTTTAATCCCATTGAACCACATTTTACTTCTTAATTACAACCATGTATGTAGTATTTTTAAAAATCAAATCACATAAGTGGTAATGTTTCATTTAAACGAAAAATCGGTTTTTTAACTACCACATAGTGGTTTCACTATTCATCAAAAATTGAAGTTTTTCAGAACAATGCCAAAATTTCACCTTAAGCTATAATTGATATTCCAAATTCAAAAATGATGTCTATTTTATGAAATTACAAACATATAATTTGAATTAATTAATTTTATAATTAATTCCCGCTGTCAGAACAAATAGCGCGTTTTTAGGAAACAATATATATCAAAAGATTGATAATTGTTTATGTCCAATTTCAAAGTGAAATTAATTCTAATGAACACCATTGGATAAAATGGTAAAAATATATTATAATTATACTTTAAAATCACTCAATAGTATAATTTATCACTATAAATTATTTTGATTAAAAAAGTTGTTTTTATGTATTTTTCACTATTCATAGAAAATTGGAAGTTCTCAGAAAATTACAAAAAATTCAACTTAGGATAATTTTGATATTCTGAATATAAAAATGAAGTCCATTTTGAAATAAAAAATTTATATAAATTTAAAAAGTGGGTATTACTATTCATAACTACTACTTTGATTGGTCACGGTGTGTTAGAATCTCGAACTTGCGTACAATGCAAGCTATTGCATTATTGAAAGAGAAGTGTATCGTGAAAGCTTGGGGTGTTACATACACTCTTGCGTTCAGGGTTATTTTTAGAGTCTGATAGAACAAACTTAATTTTTGGTGAATAGTAACACAACTTTATGAATAGTAATATACCCTTATTAATAGTAACCTACTATTATAAATAGTAATATACATTTATGAATAGTCATGTTACCCTTATTAATATTAATATACCCTTATTAATAGTAATATACCCTTAGGAATAACAATTTTACCCTTATGAATAGTAACCTCACCCATGAAAGTATAAATAAAATTTAGGAACCATATAAATGAAGAAGACTAATATATTAATTATTAAATAAGTATTCATATTTTTGTGAGTGATAAATATTTAATTACAATTTTAAAATAATAAACAAATTCATTTTAAAAAAATGGGTTCTAAAATAAATATTTTATTGTCCTATGATTTTAAGATGTTTTAAATTTAAAATCTATATTTTTCAAGTAAATAATGATTTTTTTAAAAATTAATTTTCACATATTTATAAAATTATTTTGATAAAATGTAGTCTATTTTTTGATTATACATGTCAAAAAATGGTTAGGGTGAATTTTTGGTATTTTTCAAAAATACACGAATTCTTGAAGAATAGTAAAATATGATAATTTATGATAAATGCTAAATACATTGTTTATTGAGTCATAGATGATGTAAGATTAAGGTAGGAACACTTTTTTATAACTCAAATGCACTTATTACTGTTTTTGGTCACATGAATCAAGACTATTCATAGTCTTGAGCAAAAATATTAAACTAAGGATTAAAATATTGAGAAACCCCTCCTCTCCTCCACTATAAATACCACCACTTCTTACCTATTCTCTTCACTCATATAAAGCCTTGTTCATTGTATAAATTCTACCCAAATGTCCTCTCATGTTACTCCCCAACTTCCACCATCCTTGTTTCTCATAAAATACCAAATCCTCTCCCCTAAAGAGGCCCTCAAGGAAGATTAATTCATGAGGTAAATTCCTCTTTTCAATCCTTTTAGTTTATTTTAAAGTTCCTTTGTTTTCTTTTTTATCCTCACCTCTATTCTTCCAAATTTTATGAAAACTTCAGTTCCTTAAATTTACTATATTTTTTTATGATTATGGAATAATTTATTATCATCTCTCCTTTACCCTACTTTTATGCTAGTAGTAAAAAACACCATCCGAGATGTGCAAATTTACCACATTCAAGGATAATGGGATTTCAATTTCTATTAACATCTCTAATTATGGTCATGAAACCATTATTATAGTTGAACCAGACTATAATATATGTATTATTTCTAATCTATGGTTCTATAATCTTTTTTTTACACATGGGTTTGATTTATAAATCAAGATGTGTTCGTTGTGTTAAGAAACCGCTAATTAACCCAAACAGTTATCAATAAATTATTTATATAATGATTCATATTAACTCCATGTAACCAATTGAAATTTACAACCATTTAACCTTATATATGTTCAAAAAATGACATATAAATTCAATTCTGGAAAACCATCCTCATTTTATACGATTCTCCATTCATGTATATAAGTATACTAATCAAGAAACAAACAGACCCGAACAATGAAATTGAAGCTCTTAACCCATAAAAAAGGCCATGAATAAACTTAATAAAGTTATAATAAATAAATTAAATGAATATGGGGTTATGGAATTATTAATTAATTAACCTAAATGTGATTATTCTGGTCATTAGGATCAAGTGGAGAACACCTTCAGACTTAGGATAAGGGTTTCTTCATCTCACTTCCATTTCTATGAGATATTCCATATTCACTACTACTACTTATGTATAGTGTATGTATAATATCCATTGATGTTTAAAATCATTAATCTATTTATTTTCATTATATTAAATTTATAATTTTATTATTATTAATTTTGGGGAATATGATTCAATTGATTAAATTTTTTAAGTATTTTCTACCCGATCCTCCATTTTCATTCGGGTTGCTCTTATTCTCTACTCACCTCAATGAAATTATTATTTATTTCTATTTAATCCTAATAAATTCTGTGTGAATATTCTATATATGTGTACCAATCATAATCCTTCTTTAGTTTATAGGGAGTTAAGTGTTTTAAAATAATCTTTCAAAAAATTGTTCTGAAATGCAAGCCTGATTCAAGGAACTTCTCGAATAATTAACTTTTTTTAAGTTCACTATATAATATGTTTTTATCCATATTTATCTTTATAAAATCACAAATTTTAACATGAAAATTATATTTTGGTTCATTTCTAGTTTTATGAATGAAAACATGCCTTTTATCTTTAAAATCCTTTAATATTTTCCTTAAACGACATTAAAATGTTTTATTTATAAAGATTAATTAAAAAACTTTTTTAAATGATTTACCTAAATAAGAAATTTTTTAAGCCTAAAATATAATTTTAATGACCTTACCTTTTATTTTATGGGATATTCATGTTTACAATCTGATTTAATGACAAATATAAATGATTTTCCAAAATAACTCTTATTTCCAAAGTAAAAAGGATTTTTCTCAAATATGCCATGTTCACCACTTATTCCTTGCTTGTGGTGTATGTACTGCCCTTTGGTATATCACATAAGGAGTCTCATTATTCAAATGATATTCTAATGGTTTAAGATTTGAATATTTCAAGCTGGAATATGATACTTTGGAATTTTTAAGGATTACTTCCTCAAGTATTTTTCAATGGTCTCATTTAAAAGTATCTTCATCTATGTCAAAATCCTTTGTTTAAGCTTGAACTTAATTGAGTTTTGTCTTCTATAATATTTTACACCATGTTTTATTGAATTTTTAATGATTAGTTTGAATGTGGATGTTCTATCTTGAAACCATTCACCATATTACTTCGAATGGTTAGTGTTTATGTTTAATGATTGGGGAAAGTTATTTACATTTTATATGTTAGTTTAAATATGAATGTGTATATTTTTTATATTGATCCCCATTCATATTAGGAATTAATTGGACTTAGTAAGTGTTGAGTGGGGCCCACTATAGCCCCTCGGTTCCTTGGTAGGTCTCATGAGACAAACTATGGTCTTGGATTAATGCCTTGATAATATGATTATTTATGGTCTTAGCACAAGGCCTTAGTAGTATTTTTATGATGTCCCACATTATGAATTACCCCATTATCAAACTAGTAAATCGATAGTCCATGTGGTTATTCGATGAGTAGAATACCCATTGTTATGTTTTTTATGGAATTATTTATTCAGCTCTAATTCAATCCATATTTTATTTAAGTTTATTTTTAATGGCATGCATACTTTTAGTTATTCACTTTTACTTATTATTTATGCTTATGTTGTATTTCATACTCTTATTGATCATTTGAGCTCACCCCTTTTCTTATTTATTATTTTTTCCAGGATGAGAAGAGGTTTATTATGATTGAATTGTAGAGATAAACTTATAGTTTTGGATGTTCCCAATAAAACATATATGTTTCTTTTCATTTCAAGTTATAATGTTAAACCTATGTATGTATATATTTTTAAAAAACTACTAAACTATTTGGTCCTTTAGGATAATAATTTATTTTAATCATGAAAATTTAATGAAATAATGTACCGACTCTGGGCTTCCGGGGTCAGGGCGTTATATTTGGTATATGAGTAAGTTTAGTAGAAAAATTGGAAACTGGATTTAGAAAATGTAGATCAGGGAAAAAAACATAAGATATACATGATAATACACATATAAGAATATACTAGAATTTTTGTAAGAAATGGATTATTTGGATCTTCTTAGAAAATAAATCTTTGTCTAGATACTACAAGTGGGCGTGGTTTTGGAACAGATGTACCTAGGAGTAACAACTCTGCCAAGGTGTTTTGGGCTTGACCCGATGTAACATAGTAAATGAAAATGGGCCTTATTATGCACCTAGTTTGACACTCCCAGAGGATATGCTTAGGATAATTCATATTTTCATTACAAGCCATTATGAAGGATTAATGCCCCTAAAGTATCCAAAGTATATGGTTCTTGGATTTGTGATGCAAAAAATTTATGTTATGTATTGTTCCATATTTAGGGTTATATAAAGTTCATAATTTAATTATCTAATTTAGTATATGGAATTTATTATAAATGGTTCCTAGTAGAAGGAATGAGAACTTCACCAATTCACATGATGAAAAGAGTAAGAAGGACCATATCTCTTATAGTCTTAAGAAATCATTTTGAAGGAAGATAGTCTCCAAAGTATCCTCATCATATGAGGAGACAATATAATGTCTTAACAAGGAATATAAATAATTATCTGAGTCCTATGGATTTGAAGGGAATCAAGAGAATAAGAGAGTGGTAGAGGAAATAATGGATAAAGGGAAGAATAAAAAGGGATGTTTTCCAACATTCGGTACTGGTGGAAGGAAACCCCTTGGAGACTACTTAAAATGAAAAGGAGTATGTTACACGTGTGGAGAAAAGGGCCGAAAAGTTCATGATTACAAGGGTAAAAAAATTATTTTCAATGTACAAAAGTTTAACTACAAGGAAATGGGACACTATGCAAATCAATGTCCCATGCATCGAAGGAATATGCCCCAAATGATTTAACTAGATAATGATCAAGTCATGATACTACCATATATGAAGTGAAATTAATAATATGCATCCTCAAGAATCATGTAATTTGAATATTTTATCATCAATGTACTAGTTATAATAATTATGGAATATATGTGGATTGTACTGTAGTACTATTTCATTAAGAATTTGAGGCCACATAATGAATTTTACCAAGGATAAGTGAATCTATATAATGTTAATATACTAGTAAAGTATATGGATGAGGGAAAAAAACTCTAAATATATTCTTTATGATTAAGATAATGATGAATAAATTATTTATTTGGATAAGTACTCACAACCTCAAAACTGATTATTGACTTGCCTATAAGTTGTCTGTGCTTTCATTGATAGATTTTACAACATTTATGGATATAAGGAATATATCTAATAACATGTGTAATGATGATTGAATGTTTCCAATAAGGTTTTATGGTAGTTTGGGTAATTTCCTTATTTCAAGAGGATACATGATGAAGATATTCACATGTTTGGAATGTGAAAATTTAGGGATGCTTCATGTTGATTAAAGGAAAATAAGGTAGAAGATGAATTGAGCAAGATGGATCGTGGATTTCTAAAAAAAACGAGGATTTCCAAGGACTCCATGTACATGGATCTAGCATGGATGGACATGGGAATGATTCTAAAGTGTTGGATCATGATCTTTTGGAAAGTTAAACCATTTATAAAACTATTTAACTTGATCATTGTATAATTATTTAGAGTTTAATGTCACCACAAGATGAAACCTTTGCTAAGAGATGGAGTGTAGATAGTTCAAGGCACAAAAAAGAATAAGATTATGTTTATGAAATAGAAACATATATTTATACTCGTATAGAGTGGAATAATTCCTCAAATCAAGGAAAAGAGTCCTAAACAATTTTTTTCCTATTATCATTTTTTTCATTATAGTAGTTTATGGTTTTGTGGTAATGATCCTTCATCTGAGCATGTTCTCTATCACTTTACAATAGAACATGATGGTTTGATTATTCTTCTATGACCCTGTTATCCAATTATAATGTGTATATTTTTAGTAATCGAAGTATTTTTCTGTCCCTCTAATTAAGAGGATATTTTAACCATATTTTTGATGTGGGTTTTCCACAAGAGAATTTACAAGTATCAACCATTAAATTTTGAAATAAAATTTCAAAATTTTGAGGATGAAATTTTTGTAAAGAGAGGAGAATGTAACACCCCCAAGGATTTACAAATAAATTTAATATTGAATGCACTAAACACTAAGTCTCTAAAAAACAACACTTTGTTATAATCAAGCCAATAAACATAATTTTTCCACTTCTGTGATTTGAATTTTGAAAATATGACATACACGATTGCGTTCAGGGTCATTTTTGGAGTCTTATATAACAAAATTATTTTTTAGTGAATAGTAACCTACCCTTATGAATATTAACCTACCCTTATGAATAATAATACAACCTTATGAATAGTAACCCACCCTTATGAATAGTAATATACCCTTATGAATAACAATATTACCCTTATGAATATTAATATACCCTTACGAATAGTAATATAACCTTATGAGTAATAATGTTACCATTATGAATAGTAATATGAACCCTATGAATAGTAACTTTACCCATGAATTTATAAATAAAATTTTTGCACCTTATAAATGAAGTAGAATATTTTATTAAATTTTAATTAAATATTCATATTTTTTTGAGTGATAAATATTTAATTAATGTTTTAAATTAAAAATTTAATTAATTTTCATAAAATGGTTTCCTAAATAAATATTTTTTTGTCCTATGATTTTAGGATAATTTTATGGGACCATATTTAATTTTAGAAAGTATTAAAAAAGAAGTTTTAAATATAAATTATGTATTTTTCAAGTAAATAATGATTTTATTTTAAAATTAAATTTCACATATTTAGAAAATTATTTTGATAAAATTGAGTCTATTTTTGGATTATATAGGTCAAATAATCCATAGGGTGAATTTTTGGTATTTTTCTAAATTACATGAATTTTTGATGAATAGTAAAATACAATAATTTACGATAAATGCTAAATACATGGTTTATTAAGTCATAGGTGATGTAAAGATAATTTAGGGACAATTTTTTTGAAATCACATGAACGTATTATTATTTTTGGTCACATGAATCAAGACTATTCATAGTCTTTAGAATCAATAATAAACTAATAATTTAAATAATGAGAAACCCCTCCTTTCCTCCACTGTGTACCACCCCTCCTTACCTATTCTCTTCACTCCTATAAAGCCTTGTGAATTATCTAAATTCTTCCCAAATATCCTCCCAACATTCCCCCCATGTACAATAGCCATTGGTCTTATTAAAATCCCAAAACCTCTCCCCTAAACAGGCTCTCAAGGAAGATTAATTCAAGAGGTAAATTCATCTTTTCAATTCTTTTACTTTCTTTTCATGTTCCTTTTTTTTCTTTTCTATCCTCACCTATCCTCATCCAAATGTTATGATGACTCCAATATCTTACATTTATTTTAATTTTTTTTATTATTATTCAATAAGTTATTATCATCTCTCCTTTACCCTTCTTTTATGCTAGTAGTAAAAAACACCATCTGAGATGTGCTAATTTACCACATTCACCGACAAAGAGTTTTCAATTTATATTAACATATTCAATTATGGTCATGAAAACATTATTATGGTTTAAAAATAATATAATATATGTATTATGTCTCATATATGGTTCTATAATCTTTTCTTACACATGGTTTTGATTTATAAAGCAAAATGAATTCGTTGTGTTCAAAAACTGATATTAACCCAAACTGTTATCATTAAATAATTTATATAATAATTAATCTTCAATATAAGTTACCAAATTAAATTTACAACTTTGTATCCTTTTTTATGTTCACTAGTAACATATAATTTCAATTATTGACAACCATCCTCATTTTACCCGACTCTCCATTCATGTATATAAGTATACTGATCATGAAACAAAGAGACCCGAACAATGAAATTGAACCTCTTAACCCATCAAGAAGGCCTTTAATGAACTGAATAAGGTTATAAAAAATAATTTAAATGGATATGATCTTCTGGAATTATTAATTAATTAACCTAAAGTTGATTAATCAGGTCATTAGAATCAAGTGGAGAACACCTTCGGACTTATGGTAAGGGTTTCTTCATCTCACTTCCATTTTTGTAAGATATCCCGCATTCACTACTACTACATGTGTATAGACTATGTATACTTACCATTGATGATAAATTTATTAAATCTCTTTATTTTCTTGATATTTAATTTATCATTCGAAGATTATTAATTTTGGGGCATACAATTCAATTGATTACAAAGTTTTAAGTTTTTTCAACCCAAACTTCCATTTTCATTCAGGTTCCTCTTATTCTCAAATCACCTCAATGAATTTCTTATTTATTCTATTGAACTCCTCATAAATTATGTGCCATTTTTCTATATATGTGTACCAATCAGAATATTTATTTATTTTATGGGGATTTACATGTTTTAAAATAATATTTCATAAACATTGTTCTGAAATGAAAGCCCGATTCAAGGAACTTTCCAAATTCTTACCTGTTTTGAAGTTCACTGTATAATATATTTTAAGAAATATTTATCTTTTTAAAATCAGTAATTTTAAAATTAGAAATCTATTTTGGTTCATTTTTGGTTTTATTAAAGAAAACATGCATTTTTTCTTTAAAATCCATTAATTGTTTCCTTAAAATACACTTAAATTTTTTATTTCTAAAGATTCTTTAAAACTCCTTTTAAATGATTTTACCTAAATAAAATTTTATTTAAACCTAAAATATAATTTAAATTACATTCCATTTTATTTTATAGGATATACATTTTTAAAATCTTATTTCATGAAAAATACAAATGATTTTTCAAAAGAACTCTTCTTTCCAAAGTAAAAAAGGGGTTTTCTCATATATGCCTTATTCACCACTTATTCCTTGATTGTGGTTTAAATAATACCCTTTAGTATATCATATCAAGATCCTACTTATTCTCATGATATTATAATGGATTATTATTTTAATGTTTCAAGGTATAATGAGACACTTTGGAATGTTTAAGGATTATTCCCTCTGAGAGTTTTCAATGGTCTCATTTAAAAGCATCTTCATATATGTCAAAATACTTTGTTGAATCGTGTAATTAATTGATTTTTATCTCCTATGATATAATACCCCATGTTTTATTTAATGGTTTATGATTAGTTTGACTGTGTATGTGCTATCTTGAAACCATTCACCATATTACTATAAATGGTTAGTGTTTATGTTTAATGATTGGGGAATGTTATTTAAATTTCACATGTTAGATTCAATATGAATGTGTATGTTGTTTATGTTTATCCGCATTCATATAAGGAATTCCTTAAACTTAGTAAGTGTCTAGGGGGGCCCGCTATAGCCCCTAGGTGAGTTGGTATGTCTAATGAGACAAACTAAGGTATTGGGATGAGGCCTTGATAGTATGATTATTTATGGTCTTGGATAGATTCCTTGATATTATGCTTATGATGTCCCACATTATGAATTCCCTCATTATAAAACTAGTAAATTTATAGTCCATGTGGTTATTATGTGAGTAGAATACCCTTATTTATGTTTTATTATAGAATTATTTATTCATCTATAATTCCTGCCATATTATGTTCAAGTTTATTTTTAATGGAATTTTTACTTTTAGTTATTCAACTAGGCTTATTATTTATGCTTCTGCTATATTTCAGACCCTTACTAGTTATTTGAGCTCCCCCCTTTTATTATGTTTTATTTTTCCCAGGATGTGAAGAGGTTTATTATGAATGAATTGGATGGATAATATTTTATTTGTGGATATTCCCAATAAAACTTATATGTTGTTTTTCATTTCAAGTTGTAATGTTGAAACTATGTATGTATTTGGTTTTCAGAAACTATTAAACGATTTGGTGCTTCGGGAAACAAATTCCTTGTAATAATGCTAATGTAAGGAAATAATGCACCAACTATGGGCTTCTGGGGTCAGTGCGTTACACTAACAATCTCCCCCATTGGATTTTTTTGTCAACCAATGTTCATAAATCCATAAACTTTGTAACCTCAAGAAAAGGATTACTTATCAATAATTCTGAACTTATGTGATCGAGATCATTGAAAAGACCATAACCATTTACAAAAAAACCATTCTATCCAAAATTAGTTACTTACAAAACTTATTCCAGTTTTAAGGATTCTTTTTCATTCACTATTAAAAAACTTTTCGACATACCTATAGAATGTTTCCTAAAAACATCTCAAGGGATTTTTAGAATAGTTCACACACTTACATGTTGAGTTCACAGTTTACCTACAAATCCCCCTACAAACATGCTTCCTTAAAAGGTTTAGCACATATAAATAGATAGATTTTTGAAACAATTAACCCCTTTAAAACACTATCAAAAGAATATATGAGAGGGGAAAAATACCCAAACATCAAATTTTAAGTGAGAGGTTAGATGCCTATGTGAAACCTCAATTTCTAAAAATATTTCTTTGGTAAAGGTTTTTTGAAAATGTTTTCAAATTGTTCTGATGTGGGAACATACTCAAGATTGAGTTCATTCTTCTCCACATGATCTTTGATGAAGTGATATTCGATGTTAATATGTTTTGAGTTATATTGTTGCACTGGATTTATTGTAAGGATTATTTCACTCTGATTATCACATTATAAGAGTGAAGTTTACTTCACTTCAACAAGTAATTCTTCCAACTGAGTCTTAATCAGCTTAATTTGAGTAGTATCTTGAGTGGTAGAAACATTATAAGATTCATTAATACTAAGAGTTTCTCAATTTTGTTTCTTACAATGTAAACTAACATAAATTTCCCTAAAAATAAGACTCTACAAGATGTGGATCTTCTAACAACATCACTTCCTACCCAATCAACATATGTATAAGAAAAAATATTTTTTTGAAGCTATCATACTTGATTATGAAATATTTTGTGCCATTGATATATCTAACTATTATTTTCCCCTCTCCAGTGTGATTCAGTCTCATCATAATCCTTTTGGATCTGCTCGAAGATGGTGTAGCTTGGTGTCGATGCGTCTTGTGTGGCTACGATGTGGCTCAACACTGACTTCGGGTCCTTGATGAAAATGAGGCATGCTGTGGGATTATGGATCAGATTGTCATGGATCGACTTATCATTCTCGGTGATTTTCTTGGCATGGATCCCGTTCGGTGTGGATGGATTCTCGTTATCGGCAACGTCACAGCCTAGTGTTGCTCAGCTTCTTGGATCGAATTAGAATGGCTTGGAGACATCTCCAGTGTGTTTCTGGTGTGGTCGGTGATAGATCTGGAGTGTCTCAGAGGGGGGAGGTCATGGATATCTTTTGTGAGTTTATTACTGGTTTCTTGTTTGGTGATGTTCTTGATCTGCTGAATGGAGTTGAAATTTGGTTTCTACTTGGATGGTATTGAGATTGGTATTCTTATGATGGTTAGTGATGGGTTTTTTGATGTTTCATATTATTGGATATGCTTATTGCTGTGATTCATGTTCTTGCGGTGAATCTGCTGTGCGAATCTGGTTGATTCAGATTGATTCTGTTGGGTGGGGTGTTCTACTGTGCGGTCAGAGGTACAAGGGTTTATGCTTCCATTTCTGCTTTAGGGGTTGTTCTAGATGAGGTTTAGATCTTGAGTTTTCATCAGATCATGGCTATTTGGAATCATATGTTTGAAAGGGTATGGATTTTTCCATCGGTACTAGGACCATGCATCATTGCATGAGACAACTAGGCGAGTAGCGATGAGAAGGTGGAAGTTGGATTAATTTTTTTATACTGGGGAGGGGATTCCGTTGTTGTTTTGATTTTGTTTTTATGGATTTTGATCCACTAGGGAATGGTTTAATGTTTTATGTCCTTGAAGTCATGTTAGGTTCCCCTTCATCCTTAAAAGGGGTTTATGATATAATAAAAAATAATTTTCAGTCAACATCATAAACAATGTCTGCCTTTGAGGAAGCTATATATTACAAAATTCTTACAAGATTTTGAAACACTTTTGTGTAAACTTCCTTACCTTATCCACATTTAGTCAACTTGGTTCCCACTAAAATTGGTGCTAAAACAAGTTTCTAATTTTTCATTCCAAACTTCTCAAGAAATTCTTAAGTTTACTTTTCATGAGAAAGAAATATGTGTTTTTTATTTTCTAATATTTTAAACCAATATAGTATTTCATCTCAAAAAGAATGAAAATTTCATATATAATATTTATTTCTTCATAAAACATTTCAAAATTACATTCATCATTCTTAATAATGATAATATCATCATTATATAGAATTATAATGAGGTATATCTCCTGAAGTTCTTTTATGTAAAAATTTCTATCAAACCTTCCTTTCTTAATACCAAACTTCCTTAAGTAGGTATCCAATTTTAAATACTAAGCACTCAGAGATTTCTTTATCCCATATAATTATTTCTACAACTTTAACAAAAAACTTTCATTATTGTCAATAAAAGAAACACATGGTTGTTCAATATAGACTTCTTCATCAAGTTCTCCATTGAAAAAATGATGAATTCACATCTATTGTAAAATTTTTATAAATTCATTGTGTTGAAATATCAAAAAATATTCTAATTTTTTTTATAAAATTTCCATTGGAGAAAAAGTATCATTAAAATGAATGCCTTCAATTTGTGAGTAACCTTTTCACACCCATCTCGATTTTTTTCTTATAACTTCACCATTTTCATTTAGTTTGTTATAAAAAAACCCAATTTGTGTCAATAACATTTTTTCCATTTTGATTAGGTATGAGTATCCATGTATCATTCTTATCCATATGATCCAACTCTTAATTAATATCATGAGTCCATTACGGATGCTCAAAATATTCATGACATCTTTTGGATCAATTTTTTAATATAAAGAAGTATGTGCAGTAACTTTTGATATTCTTATTATTTCAACCTTTTGATGTTGAGTACCAATTAGTTTTTGAGCTTCAAATTGCTTCCTCACCCTAGGATAAGATGTTTGAACTTCTTCCTTATCAATTTAAGTAGCTAATTCTGATTCTTCTACTTAATTAAGATCATAATTGGTTGAATCTATCTCAGTTATCTTAACAAAAATTCTTCCATCCCGTTCTTCTTCCTCAACTGTATGTATTTTTTGACACATATTACTAATGTTTTTGAATATCTTTAGGATCAATAGAATCAACTATTATTCCTATATATTTTTTAAAACATCTATATCCTCTTCCTTTTAGATCATAGGTTGGAATGATTCCATCTAAACCTATCTGATCAAACATTCCAAGGTTTTCACCTTTGTTTTTTATGATGCAGGGACTCCCAAAAACACTTGAGTGTATTAAACATGGGTTTTTACCATAAAACGTGAAATATGGATCCAATTATAAAATTATCCTATAAAAACACCAGTTATGAATATAAATAGAAATCCTCATAGATTTCCTCCAAAATTCATGAAAAATACCATGTTCAAGTAACATAATACACTGCATTTCAACCAATATTCTATTATTACTTTCAGCAACACCATTTGGTTATGGTGTGTATGGTGTACTGAACTCATGATGAATTCATTTTTTATGATCACTTTTGAACTATTAATTCTTATACTCACCAACATTATCATTTCTCAATGTATTCACAGAGTACCCATATTACTTCTCAACCCTTATCCCTAAATATTTAAACACCTTCAGAGCATCTAACTTATGTTTAAATATATAACATAGGTAATATGAGTAAAATAATCAATAAAAGAAATAAATTACTTATCTCTAAAATTTGATTTTTTTCTCACTGGACCATATATATTATAATTAATAATATCCAATGGTTGAGTTTAAAGGATAAAAACATTCTTATGCACTAAGTTTGTAATCTCACCTTTCTAAAAAATTGGGAAATAAAAATATCTTCTTCATGACATATCAAAAATACCAAGGTCACTATCTCTATTTGATAACTTTAAAATGTTTCAACCACACATATGTAAAAACCTTTTATTCCACAACTTATTTTATTCAATCATTCTCAAGTAACAATAATTTTGAACTTCAGTAACTTGAAACAAGATTCATTTTATGTGTTGAACTCTTTTAATAACTTTCTAATATTATTATCTTAAAAAACATATTTTAATAAATAAATAACATTATTTACTTCATCACAGAGTAGTAAAAAACCCAAAATTTTTTGTTTCAACCCATAAACAAAAAAATCATTCATTTATTATAACTTTTCATACCCAATAATAGGAGATCCAATAACTTTTATTCTGAGATATTAACAATTTCCAAAATATCACAGTTCCTTCATTGAAATATGTCACATTATTTAATAATTTTAGATCACCTATAATATGTGAAGAATAACCACTATCAAAGATCCCGAATCATTCACCTTTTTTATCTTTTAGAGTGGTTTCAAAAATAAGAGATTTCTATTTACCCATATCTTCCTTCACTTTCTGACTTAGTTAATTTTTATTAACAGTTTTTTGTGCTAGTAACAAGATAAGACAACTATTTTCAATATATCTAAGTTTTTCAAATCATTAAAAAATAGTTTCCAAATGTTGGAATTTATTTTCAATTTTCATATCATTATTATCAGTTTTAATCAAAACAACCTTCTCATATTTCTTATTTAAGAGGATTTAATAAACCTTCATATTTTACTTATATAACATGTGGAACAAGTATAATAATGTCAATTGAATCAACAAATATTTTTTGTATGCTCAAATCCACTATAATACCAGCAGTAGGCATAGAGAGAATACATTCTTATAAAGCTTTCTCACTCTTTAGAATTGTGAACATGTTTCCCAAATACCTTATTATCTTTCACATCAAAATTTTTTTGTACCCAAAATTTCTATAATCACTCAGAATCGTCTTCCTCATATTGGATTTATTTATAACCTTATCAGAATTAGAAGGGGTATAAACTTTTTTTTTCAGAATCAAAATTTTTAGAAGCTTCTAAACTTCCAAATTTTTTGGATTTTGGAACATAAATAATTTTAGCAACATTCTTTTTTCATGGGAACATTTTAACTTTATTTTCAAAACTAAAAATAAACTTTTGAACCTTCTTAGGTTGACCCTTCCTAGAACTTTTACCAACATCTGATATATAACCCTTGAAACTTGTAACTCCTTACTCAGGTTTAGAATGTTTTTTTGAACAATCCCTAACTATTCTTAATTTTCTTTAAAATTTACTTAAATATGTTCATTCCTATTTTTGTCCTTCTAAAGATACTTCTTCAAAAAATGAACTTCCTCAAGTAACTTATCTTTCCCTTCAGGAAAAAATTCTCAATTGTTTGTTATAAAAAATTCATTATTCAACTTTTTGATTTATTTTACAAGTATATATAACTTTTGGAGACAATCTATCAATTTTCTATTCTGATTAAATTCAAACTCAGTCTCTTATTCTTCTTCATAAATACCACTTCCAATTTATTCTTTATTCTCCATTTTAATGAAAGTATTTTCCTCTTAAAAATTCATCAATTTTTTATCCTCAACTTCACTGTATTAATCTTCAACATATTTAGAAAAAATATTCCCCTTTTGGATTTAGATAACTTTATATGTTTTCCCTCTAAAAATGATTTATAATTATCACTATGTTGCTTCCATGATCTTTTTGATCTTCTAATATCTTCATCAATATCATCATCATTTTTTCTTTTCGGTCAATTGGCAGAAAAGTTTCTAATGGATCTACATTAAAAAAATTTCAAGGAAAGTTTCCCTTTATACTTTCCTATTACTATTTTCAAATTTTCAGAAAATAAGGATATAAATTCCTCAATTTTTTTACACAACACATTTTTGGATTTAGTGTTGGAAACTTCCTCATATTCAATAATCTTCTTAGAAATTCCCTACTTTGCAGCCTTGACGGAACTTTCCTGATCAACTTTTGTTTACTTTCATAATTTTTTCCTTACTCATTTCATAAGTAATGAGAGTACAATGAAAGTCATCTAGAGATAGAGTTTCAAGATCTGTATCCTCTAAAGATGAAATTTTGGCACCAAAATTATCAAAATATTTCTTAAGATGTTTTGAAAATAGTTTAGTCTTTCATATTTTCAGAAAGACATATAATGGTACTAAAAATATCATTCACACTTGTAAAGAAGTCACAAATTGATCAAGAATCACAAATTTTAATATCTTCAGACTTTAGCATCGAAATTTTTAACATGGATTTCTTCACCTTTTTATTTCCTTTATAAATGTTATTCAACTTTTTCCAGTCTCTGTTAGCAGTAGAAACTACCTTCAATCTAAGTAATTCACTTCAAAAAATTTATAAGAGTAAAGAATTATTATCTCTTAAATAATTTTCAAGATTCTTCTGATATAAAAATGTAAGATAAATTTTTTATCAATAGGAGGAAATCCATTTACAGTTGGTTTAAGAGAATCTTACCTAGGAAACATAAGATAAGGAAACATTCTATCTTTTTGGATACGATAGTTATTCTCATCAAACAACAAAATTCACTCACTGTTCACATAATTCAGATTCTCCATCACAAAAACTATTCAAAAACAATAACAGATATTAAATTAAGGTGACCTACCTCTTGATACGAATTGAAAATTCCCAGCTAGGATAGCTGTATCACTGAGAAGAGGATGGCTGAATTAGTGAAATATTTTTAGTTTAAGTTTCATTTTTTTTCCTAAAAAATATTTCTCCTCCTGTTAAATATCTATCATTTTTATAAAAAACAACATTCACACATCCATAAGAACACAAGTATTTACAAGGTTCACTACTCAACAAGAGTATTTATATCCCTCACATGGTCTGGAAACAATCCAATACCACACAATATACAATAAAACAATCCTTTTGTGTGTATACAGAAAGTAGGATATACCCATACACTTGTAATTCAATATGATCAATACAAAAATGAATGTTCTTATTATAGAATAAATAATGTAAAAAAGGTTTTTAACAAGTTGTGAAACCATCACCAGTTGGTTCAAAACAAGTTATTGTGCTACCTTATCTACTTCTACTTGAATACCTTCCAAACACAATTCATCTTTTCCTACCCTAAATAAAGTAATAAAATCACTTTTGGACTTAATTTTTTTTTATTGATGTCTCAGTCTGATTGATTAGTTTGGAAAATTTAATATTGAAAGAATACCTCTGAAACAATTCTCAACCACTTCAATCTTTCCCCAGAAAACTATGTCAAACTACTCTATATAATCTGATAACTCTTCTTTATTCTTCATCTTCTATAAAAAATATTTATTTGGAAAACACTACTTAGAAACTTCTTCTCTCTAATACTTTTAGAAGTTTCTATTTTTTTCACATGTTAACATTACTTCATCTTTATAAATTCTAATTCCATTTCTATTATTTATAGGTGAATCAAAAGTGGTTTAGGTGGGAATGTAATAATGTTTTCCCATTTAACACAATTTCCTTAAACATAAATTTCACCTTCATTTAAATTCATATTTGACCTATTAAATGCTTCTCAACTCTCTTTGATTCTCCTCGAAACTTATTGAATCTTCTCACAACTTCAGATTACTTTGAAATTTATAACCTCACTTCACTCTAGTTCTTTAGTCCCATTTTTCGGACCGATTCTTCAGCCAGATTATTAAATATGATTATTTAGTCCTATTATTTAGTTTGAATCATTAGTATGATTCTTCAGTCTAATTCTTTAGTCAAATTTATCAATCCAATTCTTAATTTCCATTGATCATTCTGTTTCTTCGGTCCAATTCCTTAGTTAGATAATTTGGTCGAATTCTTTAGTATGATTTTCAATATGATTTTTAGTCAAATTATTTAGTCTAATTATTCCATATAATTATTTAGTTTTATTATTCATTTAGATTATTTAGTTATATTGAACTTCCTTAGCTTAATCTAATTGACTTTATTCCCCAGTTTAGTCTGTTGGAACTTCCTCATCTCTGTCAGACTGAATTAAAAAAATATTTTCTCCCTCTTTAAATTTTATATATATTGTATAAAACGTGTTTCATACAACTTATTATATTTTAAACTTACAAAATAGATAAGGATTATCATATTTACTTGGTAAATCCCTCCAAATTTCCATAACTTTAAACCTAGATAAAAACCAATATTTTTACAAAACAGAGTCTGATGGACTTTCTTAAAAAAACTGAGTCTAATTTGGAATTTTTTAACAAAACTAGGTCTAATTAGACTTTTTATAAAAAATAATTCTAATTGAACTATATTAACAAAACTGTGCCCTATTTTTAATTTATTAATAAATTTTTTTTATGATATACTTTCTTATCAAAACTGTGTTTGATCTTTTGATTACTATGATCTCTTTCATTATTATCATCCGATCACAAAAAAGTACAAATTAATCTAATTTAGTTTCTTTTAATAAATAAAAAACAACCAAAAAAACTTATTTCAACATCTAAACACCACCTTTTACTAACTTAATCCTAACACTATCTCATATATATAATATCTTAAGTAGTAAGACGAGTAGAACATGCCTATGATGTCACTTTTTAACATACTAACCAGGATCAGACCACAGTAACTAGATAGAAGAACCATGTGACTTCTAGTGATCCTATTCTTATACTAGAGTACACCAACTTACACTGATGGTCTATGATGTTATCATAGGGATATGATCGTACCACGATTCACTGTTTTATTCCACCCTTACACCGCTGTTTTAAACTAGTTTTGTAATGAATATTTCAAATATAATAATAAATTACACTTACTGTTTGATTAAATTAATTAATTTTTATTAATATTTAATAGGTAAATTTTACTTTTTTAAGTTTTTACATTATAGGAGGAGGTGATTCGGATATTCCACGATGGTAATCAAGCAAAACGGGCCAAACTGCGCAAGGGCCAAAGCATTCATGTGGACATAAATACATACTGAGGATACTCTGTGCATTTAATTGGGATCAAAATTGGTTTATTCATGTCAATTTGTGTGGGATACATTTATATAGAAGACCGTGAAGCCCAATTTTCCCATTTAAAGGCCCATAATAGGCCCATAAGGTGAGGCAATTCTGGGCGGGCCAGATTGGACTACCCTTATGTATTTGGGCCATAACTCGGGCCTCGGAGATCCAATTAGTCTGATTACACATCCCCTGGACATATAACTTGAAGGTCCACCTCTCCACCTAATTTCATGACATTTTAACACGTTTTGGTCAGTCAACCAGCCGGCTAAATATGGAGTAAAAAGTCTGCCCTGAATAGTGACCTAGTCTCTTAGGCACTTGACTTCTTTTGTAAAAAGTGTGATGTGAATGTCCATAAAAACAATTCTCACCCCCATTATCTCATGTGGCACGACCAGGGGTGAAGGAAAGTCTAATTGGAGAGATTCTTTCATTTATTTTAGTTCTCTTCTCCCTCATGTACTTCTAAGTTTCTTAGTGATCAACTTGGGGGGTGTCCATTGTTGTAATCCCGAGCTCAACATTTCTAATCTTTGTAAGGTGATTTAATTTCCAGGTTTTTGTCTATTGTTCTTAATTTTTAACTTATGAATTTTTGTTTATTCTGGTATGATTAAATATAAATCAAAGGAATAATAATCCTCGTGCTTCCATGCATAACCCGAATCTTGTGATGATTTGAGTGCGTTTGCCTCTTTTCTCACCTCTTCTCTTTCATGATTTTTCTTTTGAATTGACTTGTTTGATGATATATAGAAGTCATAACCCATGAATATGCATGTTTTTGTGTTGATACCAATTTTTATAAAGAACCAAATATGGAAATCTCATCACGTTGTTGATGTGATGCCTTGATTGAGTTCAGTTCTTACATCGACATAGTTTTATTGATTATGAGCGGTCGCCGATAATCAATAACGTTGATCAATCAAATTCTAGGTGGTAAACTATTAAGAACTCACATAATAATGGTTTCAATTTTTATAAAATCAAGGAATCAATGATCCTTCCCATTCCCTTGAGAGCGATGACGGATTGAGCATCAAGGGACACTTACCCGGGTTGATTACGATTTCTCCAACCAGTTTCTCTCACTTAGTAGTATAGTTTCAATTGCTATTTTAAAATCATATAACCCCAAAACACTTAATTTAATTTCATTTTTTTAAATAATCAGAACCTTATTTTGAAATTAGTGATCTAAGGCTCCGTCGAGAGATGACCTAGGGTTCCTGCTATACTGCAGAAATTCTAGTAAAAACTTAACCTCTAATTTGACGCGCTCGACAATGCGATCAAATTTTGGCACCGTTTCCAGGGAGCCAAGATCATTTTTTTTCTCTATTTCTTTTTATTTATTTACTTTACTTCTTAATTAGTACTCCTTTAAATACCCCACCCCCATTTGATTGTTTTTGTTTTGGGTTTTGTCTTTATTTTTTGTTGTTTTCTTTCTCTCTCTCTCTCTATCTCTTATTTTCCATCTCCCTATCTAATTATATAGTATAAAATTATATTCTTCATTCACCCTTATTAAGTTTTTTTATACATCTCAAATAAAAAAAACACAACAAAAAAAATCAATCAATCAAACTAGACATCATTGTTGCATGAAACGATCTGGTAAAGAAACATTACTTGAATTTGATCCTGAAATTGAAAAGTCACTTCACACACAAATCAAGGAATCTAGAGAAGGTCAATCAAGTAACATTGAGGAACCCATTTTGAAACCTCAAGTGTTCCAAAACCAATCAAAAATTGAACCAAATCAAACCCTAGAGATCATGGATGCAAATAACAGAACATTAAAAGAACTTACCACCCCGAATGTGGAGTACCAACCTGCGTACATCTAATATCCCGAGGAAGCATCCAATTTTGAGCTAAGATCAGGCCTCATCCACCTCCTTCCAAAATTCCATGGTCTTCTCGGTGAGGACCCTCACAAACATATAAAGGAGTTTCACATGGTGTGATCCACCATGAAACCCCAAAATGTGTATGAGGACCTCATTAAGTTTAGGGCCTTCCCTTTCTCCCTTGATGGTGTAGCCAAAGACTGGCTATACTATCTGCCTACCACAACTGGGGGCTGGAATGACCTTAAACGACTCTTTCTAGAGACGTTTTTCCCTGACTCCCGAACTGCATCAATTAGGAAATAAATCTGTGGAATTGGGCAATCACAAGGAGAGACCCTTCATGAATACTGGGAGAGATTCAAGAGACTTTGCTCAAGTTTCCCCCACCACCAGATTAGTGACAAATTTTAATTCAATACTTCTATGAGGGACTTATCCCCATGGATTGTGGAATGATTGATGCTACAGCTGGTGGTACCCTAGTTGATAAAAATCCTTCTACCGCTCGTCAACATGGATCAAAATGCCCAACAATTTGGTACACAAGCTATTGCACCAACCCGAGGAGTTCATGAGGTAAGTCATTCAGCCCTAGAACAAAAGGTAGATACTAAACTTGATGAGATGCATAACCTTTTAAGGATATTAGCTCAAGCACAAGGTAACTCACACTCTACTTATATTCCATTACATTGTGGGATTTGTTCTGATAACACTCATTTTTCTGACCAGTGCCCACAACTTCAAGATTCATCTGAGTCTTGTGCAGCTGTGTTCCCAGGGCATCCATTCCAACAAGAACCTCCCTTCAAGAAAGAAAAATTCAGGCCAAATCCAAATCCAGGGTGGTAAGCACAACCCCAATACCGAAAAGGAGGAAACTCAAGCTACCCAAAGCAGAATTGGTATCAACAAGGCCAAGGTATGCAACCTTCTTATCCTTCAACTTCTCAAAACAATCATCCCCCTCCTCCCAAATCTGAACCAAGCCTCGAGGATATATTGAAGAAAATGGAAACCCAGAACCTTCAGTTCCAACAAACCACACAATCAAAAATTCCAGACCTACGAACTCAAGTGGGACAATTGGCGAACACCATCGGTGAGCTTAAGATGCAAGGGTCTGGACAACTACCATCCCAACCCATTGTCAATCCGAAGGACAAATGTAATGTATGTGAAATTACACTTCGTAGTGGTAAAGTATCTTCTCCTTATACTGATCCTATGAAACAGGTGTGTCCCCCTCTTGAAAATACTCCTTCCCAACCCTAAAAAATTTCATGTAATGAAAAAATAAAATAAAAAGGGCAATCAAATTATCGTTGATGATTCAAATGAACAATCAAGTCCTCTTCCTTTCCCTCAAAGACTCTCTAAATCTAAGAAAAACTTTGATAATGAAATTGAAAATGAAATAATGGATACATTAAAAAAAGTTCTAGTTAATATTCCATTGTTGGATGCAGTCAAGAAAATTCCCCGTTATTCCAAATTTCTTAAGGAGCTTTGCACCCATCGACGAAGGCTAAAGGGGAATGAGAGAGTCAACTTGGGGAGGAATGTCTCGACCTTGATTCAACCAGCAATGCCAACCAAATTCAAGGATCCATGAACATTCACGATACCTTGTACTATAGAGGATACCTTCTTTTATGATGCTATTCTAGATTTAGGTGCTTCCATTAATGTGATACCTCACTCCTTGTATACTTCTCTACTGGTTGGAGAGATTCAACCAATAGGCATTGTTGTGAAACTTTCCAACCGGAGTACAACGCATCCAAAAGGAGTGATTGAGGATGTCCTTGTTAGAGTGAAGAATCTCATCTTCCCCACTGATTTCTACATTCTTGAGATGGAAGATACCCGAACCCAAGGACACGCTCCTCTCATACTTGGGAGGCCATTACTCAAAACAGGAAAGAAGATCATCAACATTACCAATGGTACATTGTCCATGGAGTTTGGTGGATAAAAGTTAATTTTTTGACATCCTTGAGGCTATGAAACACCCCATTGAAGAGCACTCCACTCTTCCTATCTATTCGATGGAGGTTCTCTCTAACGACAAACACACACAAAATTCTATCCTTGATCCATCCTCTGATTTATTTTCCTCTTATTCACCCATGGATGATTTGAGTTTTGGTTATTCTTTTGAATGTTGTCTGGGTTCAGAAAAATCTAAATTTTGTGCTTTAATTGATGAGTGTGTTTATTCTGAGGTACCCATGACTATCAATGATTATGAAAATCTCATTTCAATAGATTCTCTTTCCTTTGAGAATAAACATGAGCAGATAGATAGTTTCATGGACTTCACTCCCCCTAAATCCACTCCCTCAATCCAAAAACCCCTGGTGTTGGAATTAAAACCACTTCCATCAAATTTAAAATATGCCTATCTTGAGGGTATTGACCAATTTCCCGTCATTATTGCCAATAACCTCTCTCCACAACAGGAATCGAAACTGCTCAAACTTTTAAGAGAGTGTAAAAAGGCAATAGGATGGACATTATCTAATATTCTCGGGATTATCCCATCTATTTTTGTGCACCATATACTTTTGGATAATGAGGATAAGCCCGTAAGACAATCTCAACGCCGGTTGAATCCCACTCTCCTTGAAGTGGTAAAATTGGAAGTTAGTAAATTACTTGCTGCATGGATCATTTATCGTATATCTGATAGTAAATGGGTTAGCCCAGTGCAAATTGTGCCTAAAAAATAGAAATAATAGTTGTGTCAAATGAAAGGATTGAATTGGTTCCAACACGTGTGCAAAACAGTTGGCGAGTCTGTATTGACTACCGTCGACTGAATCAAGCCACACGGAAGGACCAATTTCCATTACCTTTCATTGACCAAATGTTAGAACGACTGGCTGGTAAGTCCCATTATTGTTTCCTTGATGTCTATTCGGGTTATTTCCAAATCCATATATCCCCTGAGGACCAATAAAAGACAACATTTACCTGTCCATTCGGCACATTTGCATACAGAAGAATGCCTTTTGGCCTATGTAATGCTCCTGGTACTTTTAAGCAATGTATATTGAGTATTTTTTCTGAGTACCTTGAGAGTTTTATGAAAGTATTTATAGATAATTTCATGGTTTATGGTTCTTCTTTTGATGATTGTTTGGAAAACCTAGGTTCTGTCTTCCGCCGCTGCATTGAAAAAGATCTTGTTTTAAATTATGAGAAATGCCATTTTATGGTTGAGTGGGGGATAGTTCTTGGGAATTTCATTTCAAATAATTGAATTCAAGTTGATAAATATAAAGTTAAATTAATTTAAACCATTCCATATCCAAAATGTGTTCGTGAGGTGCGATATTTCTTAGGTCATGCTGGTTTTTACCGCCGATTCATTAAAGACTTCAGTAAGATTGCACTTCCATTGTCTCGGTTATTGAAAAAATATTCTGAGTTTGTGTTTGATAAAAATTGTGAGGATGCATTCAATTCACTAAAAAGGAGTCTCATATCACCTCCCATCATCCAACCACCAAGGTGGGATCTTCCCTTCGAACTTATGTGTGATGCCTCTAACTTTGCAGTTGGGGCAGTTTTATCACAAAGGGTTGAGAAGTCATCTCATGTAATTGCATATTCCTCCTGTACCCTTGAACCTGCCCAGGTAAACTACACAAACACTAAAAAATAACTCCTTTCTATTGTGTTTGACTTGGAAAAATTTCGTTCATATCTTCTCGTGTCAAAAAACATCGTCTTCTCTGATCATGTTGCCCTTCGTTTCCTCCTAAATAAACCTGAAGCCAAACCCTACCTCATTCAATGGATGATCCTACTCCAGGAGTTTGACCTTGAGATTAGAGATAAGAGGGGGGTGGAGAATGTGGTAGCTGACCACATTAGTAGTATTTCCCCACCATTGTACCATCATGTTGACTCACCCCTACCCATTAGAGAATTCTTCCCTCATGAGAACCTTTTTGATATTGTGGACCTTACCCCCTGGTATGTGGACATTGTGATTTTTCTTGAAACATCTAGGGTCCCCACTGATTTCAGAATTTCACAATCCTAGAGACTTAAGCATGAGTCTCGTTGGTACATTTGGGATGACCCATACTTGTGGAGAATTTGTAGTGACCAAGTAGTTCGTCGATGTGTCCCTGACCATGAGTTCACCTCTGTTTTGACCTTCTACCACACCTTGGCATGTGGGGTCCACTTTGGCTCTCAACGTATAGATCAAAAGGTCCTTAACTCAGGATTATATTGGCCAACATTGTATAGAGATTCCCATAGGTTTTGTAAATCATGTACTCGATGTGAATTCACAGGGAATATCTCTAAGAGGAATGAAATGCCCCAACAACCCATGTTATTCTGTGAAATCTTCGATGCATGGGGCATTGACTTCATGGGGCCTTTTCCAAATTCATTTGGCTTTGTATACATCTTATTGGCTATTGAATATGTTTCTAAATGTGTGGAAGCAAAGGTTACTAGAACCGATGATTCTCGAGTTGTTGTTGATTTTGTGAGGTCCCAGATTTTCAGTAGGTTTGGTCTACCAAGATTCATCATTAGTGATCAGGGTTCACATTTTTGCAACCATAACATGAAAAACTTTCTTTGTAAGTATGGGGTTGTTCATAAAGTCTCCACTGCATATCATCCCCAAACTAATGTACAAGTAGAAATTTCAAATCGGGAAGTTAAGAGAATCTTGGAGAAAACAGTACAACCCAATAGGAAAGATTGGAGTTTGCGCTTGGATGATGCACTTTGGGCGTACCGTACAGCTTTTAAAACCCCAATCAGAATGTCACAATATAGGATTGTGTTTGGAAAGGCTTTTCACCTCCTTGTGGAGGTAGAAAACCATGCATATTGGGCCATTAAGCAATGTAATATGAATCTATCAGATGCAGGTGAGCATAAGAGGTTGTAGATTCAGGAGTTGGAAGAAATTCGGCGTGATGCATATGAGAAATATCGAATCTACAAAGAAAGGACAAAGGAAATACATGATGGGATGATTCATCAGAGTAAGTTTCATATTGGTGAGAAGGTCCTAATGTACAATTCTAGGCTTAAGCTCCACCCAGGTAAGCTTCGTTCCCGATGGCTCGGTCTTTATACTGTTACTAATGTTTACCCTTTTGGTGCAATACAGGTTTTGCATGAGCAGAGTGGACGAAGTCTTACCGTCAATGGGCAGTGACTTAAACACTTCTATGAGGATTTTTTGAAGAATCCTGTGGAGGAAATCCACATTCTCGATGAATCATACCAATAAAACACACCAGGTTTTATCCTTCCTTCTCACATTCTCAATTATTTTAGTGAGGACACTGCACATTCTAGGTGTGTGGGGGGGGGGGGGGGGGGTGGATACATTCCTTGGTTAGTTAGGAATTTTCATCATTTTCTCCTTTTTTTTTATCTTTTTGGACTTCTTTATGATATTTTCATTTTTCCCCATCAATAATTTCGAAGTTCCATGATTTGGCGACCATAAAGTGGGGAAAGTAAAAATACCATAACTAAGAATAAAAATAATTTGTGTATGAATTTACCATTAAGGAGTGATTTTCTTAGTGAATTGGTTTTCTGTCAATGATATAAATGGTTGTATCTATGTGAAACCTTTGATATGATTGATGCCCTTTGTGTGAGTAGTTTTTGGGAAAACTATGTCACTAATATCTCCAAAATAAATTGCACCAAACCGCGAAGTGTGAGTATTTCTTACTTAATATAATGTAAATTTATGTTGGGTTAATATTTTTTTAGCTTTAAATGATATTTCCATATGTTCGTTCATTATCCAATCTGTTTCATTACTGTACCAGATTGACCTATGCGTGTGTACCTAATGTCCGACCGTTGTACGCCCTCAAAAAAAAATTATTGTTTCTTGGGCAGGTCAAAAACCACTCATCCTCAACCTTTGATCTTGTTATAACTATTTCAATTAGTGTCGTGAGGATATCAAACAAGGGTTGAGAGATGAGTGTGAGATTTGTTCCAAATGCAACTTCAAAAAATATAATAAATGAAGGGAGTGATGAAATGTACAAAATATGGGGATATCTAGGTCAAGAGCTTATGGTTTGACTTCTAGGAATGCTTAAGTGAGTGGGTCTTGAAATATGATTGCAAAGGATATAGGACAGGTTCAGTGGACAAAATCATTTAAGCTGAAAAATGTTAAAATAACCTATATTTATTGGATAACAAGTGGAAAGAATTGCATGGAATGATTTTCACACACACACACATGGAGAATTAGTGTCATGGTTGACTTCTGAATTCCTTGCTCAATTTGGTATCATGAATCTTTTTGAATTTCACTATGATATGATTTATGAGACATCTTTTTCTATTTTCACTAAGAATAACTCCTTGGTGTGGTTCGTGCATTGATCACATTAAATTAAATAAAATTTCCTCAAATATTAAATCTTAATGATGTTGGAAATATATATATATGAATATTTTTATTTGGATATGTGGATTTTCCCAAGAGTTCCAATGTTTAGGTGTGGGGGTGTGATCGTACCACGATTCACTGTTTTATTCCACCCTTACACCGCTGTTTTAAACTGTTTTTGTAATGAATATTAAAAATATAATAATAAATTACATTTACTTTTTGATTCAATTAATTAATGTTTATTAATATTTAATAGGTCAATTTTACTTGTTTAAGTGTTTACATTATAGGAGGAGGTGATTCGGAGAGCCCACGATGGTAATCAAGAAAAACGGGCCAAACTGGGCAAGGGCCCAAGCATTCAGGTGGACATAAATACGTACTGTGGATACTCCGTTCATTGAATTGGGATAAAAATAGGTTTATGCATGTAATTTGTGTGGTCTACATTTCTCTAGAAGACCATGAAGCCCAATTCTGCCATTTAAAGGCCCACAATAGGCCCACAAGGTGAAGCAATTCTGGGCGGGCCAGATTGGACCACCCTTCTGTATTTGGGCAATAACTCAGGCCTCTAAGATACAATTGGGATGATTAAACCTTCTCTGGACCGCTAACTTGAAGTCCCACCTATCCACCAAATTGCATGACATTTTCACGCGTTTTGGTCAGTCAACCAGCCGGCTAAAGATGGAGTAAAAAGTCTTCCCTGAATAGTGTCCTAGTCTCTTAGGCACTTGAATTCTTTTGTGGAAAGTGTGATGTTTATTTCCATAAAAACACATCTAACCCCAATTATCTCATGTGGCACGACCAGGGGTGAAGGTGAGTCGAATTAGAGAGCTTCTTTCATTTATTTTAGTTCTCTTCTCCCTCATGTACTTCTATGTTTCTTAGTGATCAACTTGGGGGGTGTCCATTGTTGTAATCCCGAGCTCTACATTTCTAATCTTCGTAAGGTGATTTAATTTCCAGGTTTGTTGTCTATAGTTCTTAATTTTCACCTTATGAATTTGTGTTTATTCTGGTATGATTAAATATAAATCAAAGGAACAAGAATCCTCATGCTTCCATGCATAACCCAGATCTTGTGATGATTTGAGTGCGTTTGCCTCTTTTCTCACCTCTTCTCTTTCATGAGTTTGCTTTTGAATTGACTTGTTTGCTGATATCCAGAAGTTATAACCCATGAATATGCATGTTTTTGTATTGTGATCAATTTTGATAAAGACCCAAATCTGGACATCTCATCACGTTGTTGATGTGATTCCTTGATTGAGTTCGGTTCTTACATCGACATAGTTTTATGGATTATGAGCGGTCACCGATAATCAATAACGTTGATCGATCAAATTCTAGGTGGTAACCTAGTAAGAACTCACATAATACTAGTTTCAGTGGGTATAAAAGCAAGGAATCAATGATCCTTCCCATTCCCTTGAGAGTGATGACGAATTGAGCATCAAGGGACACTTACCCGGGTTGATCACGATTTCTCCAATCAGTTTCTCTCACTTAGTAGTATAGTTTCAATTGCTATTTTAAAATCATAGAACACCCAACCACTTAATTTAATTTCATTTTTTTAAATAATCAGAACCTTCTTTTGAAATTATTGATCTAAGGATCCTTCGAGAGATGACCTAGATTTCCTGCTATACTGCAGAAATTCTAGTAAAAACTAAACCTCTAATTTGACGCGCTCGACAACGCGATCAGGAGACTATACCCACATATCATAAAAAAACAAAACAATTGAAGAAACATGAAACTATTAATCACAATACCTAAAATAATAAAATAAACACTATAACCAAATCGAACTAAAAAATTATATACCATATATTATAAAATAGAGAGCTGTAAAAAATGTCACTTATTTTATGATAACATCAATAATATCACCTGTGAGTAGATCAAATATATCCCAAAAAAAGATAATAAAACTAAAATGAACATATTATTTTCTTAAGTTCCTACATGGTCCAAAATCTTAACTCTGTCCAAGATATCCATCATACCATCTATCATAGGACCTCTACCTTACCTGTACCTATGATCAGGTGATCTTATTGGGTACCAATGTGTTAGTGTTTCCCAAGAAAGGTGTGAGTATATCTCATTGTGACACCATTAACGTTGTCGCTAAAATAACCCGAATATACAGTGCATGTACAATGTGATATACTCAAAAAAAAATATAAAAAAAATACTTTTTATGACTAAAAGTATTATCTAGTCACCTATGTGTGACCATACCATCTTCAATTAGTTCCGTATGTCTTTAAGAATGATAACTCAACACATATGAGGGATAATTCCCATCCCTGAAACCTTATCATGTATATCAATATCTAGGGGGAATAGAACTCCACCATAATTTCCAGAATGAACTAAAAGTTGGTATATTTTATTTAATGATATACCCCATATCTTTTGTAGAGACATGAATATAATGCATGTTGCAGCTTATGATTGGCTTGGATCCTAATGAATAATTGTGTGCTTCTGTTTACCTCAATCGTACGGTAGAACTGGGCATACCATATAATTATCACATGAATGGGACCCCCACATGAATTTATCAATTATAAACCCATGGTATTTTTCTATTTAAGACATGGAATGAATTTATTAAACAATTCAATGATCAACAATCTAATATGAAGTAATGTATGGGTGCCATGTTATGGACTTTATACGACTATTATGGATGATTCTCTTCATTTAATGATGTGAATAAAGGATAGATATATAAGATATGTGATCCCTTTTGTTAGTGTACCCTGGTTTCATGTAAACATAGTCTAAGATACCACCACTTTATTCTTAATTCACATTCAATGATGGAACTACCACCCATCTGAATGATGAAGATCCTCCTATTATGGACATAGATCCACTAGCCAATGTACCAACTATAAATACAGGAAGCATTTTTATTAATTTAGTGATATTTATTTTGATTCCTTCATCTGGAAGGAAAATATGGAACCTAATAAATTTTAGGTATGATCATTTTAATTCATCATACAATATATAATGTTGATTTTTTTCAGAATGATTATGCGTTGTTTATGTATTTGTTCCACTGTAAGTTCATGACATCAACACCCTAAATCCCATCAGTGGTATCAGGATAAGGATATTCAATGGGTAAACATATTAATATTATGTTTTTTTAAGGAATATCTATATCTTAATGAAAATGAGGTCATATATTAAAATAAAATGTGGAATGGTTGAGTGTTAGTAGTTTATTTTCTATTTTTCATTATTATAGTGTATGAAGGAGATATATCATAAATTATGGTATTAGGGGAAATCTTGGTTTTTTTGAGGGTTATAGTCATGACATAAAATATCATAATCCATGATTGAATTGGGATTTGCATGAATATTGAGAATCTTAATGAAATTATGATACAAAAACATCATAAAATACTATTACTTTATTATGATATCCCCTCTTATATCCAGGTAAATGAATCATAAATTATGATTGAATTTTATATCATACAAAAATTGATAAATGGGTTAATGTTCCTCATTATTAATCATATTTTATGAATGATAATATGGTTAATAGTTGTAAAATGTGATATAACCTAAAAAGATTAAAAAATTTGGGTTTTCATAAATTTACTTATTGTTTATAAATTTTTTATAAATGATAAATGTTAGGGATTATAAAATTATATTTTTCATGCTTCAATTAAATATGTAATTTTCACAATTGTATCTCATGTTTTATAAAATAAATAAAGATTTTATTTAGTCGTTAGTTCCTTTAAATTATTTAATTTTATGAATATTTTTATAGAACATGAATATTGTGTATGATTAATTTATTTACTAAATTACTACTAAGTGGTAATCTAATGCATTATATGCTTTGTATGATCTCATAATATTAAGTTTTCATCTACCTTGAACTTGTTTTTTAAATTTATTTTTGATATTGAATATAGTTATTGAATTTTTTTTTTCATATCATGTTTTATAATTATTATGAATTTTATTGTCTATTTAGAAGACTCTCTACAAGGGGTATGAATTGGGGTTGTATTACCCACAATCCTTGAGGATTATTCCTTCTTCTATAAAGGTCAGGGGTTTGATATCTATCACTTTAAGCTTACTCATGTATATATTTTCATTCTTATATATCTCTAAGATTTTACATAAAGAGTTCATGTAACTTATACCTGATATGTAATTAGATAATTATTAATATTTTTTACTTATATTTGGGTTGATTAACAAAAAATTTTGGATTGTCTAAACAGTTACAAATTAATATGGAATGACCATATTAATTTGGTGGATGTAATTGGGATTCTAAAACTAAATTTTCTGAAGAATGAATATAAAATGAATAAAAAGGTGATAGTGATGATTTCATGAGATCCAATGGGTTTAATATGATTTTTATGTATATTAAAATGGTGATAACTTTAAAACAAAACCTCTTAAATACTGTGTGTAGATTCCTTCCTGAGTAAGAACTTGTCAAGACCTTGATCAACTGACTAGGTAGGTCCATGGTATAGTTGGGTACCAATGGATTATCATTTGTATGAAATGATGAGAATGGTAGTTTAAGAATGTTAAGTAACTAACTATGCTATGAGATATGGGGAACACATGGATGGGAAACCCTAAAAGTTTGGATACTAGAGGAATACAGATGAGTTTATTTCCATGTGATAGGTCATTCCAAATATATTCCCACTCAATTTTCCATATGTCGTATGTGATATGATTATAAAGTTATACTACCTAATTACCTATGCTTTGAGACTAATTGTAACATCACACCCATCCTCATTTTCTTTAGTTGAGGTGGAATTTATCCTTTCCCTTAGGCGACATCCCAAGATGCTAAAGGCTGGAAAAAAATGTCAAGGGATTCAATACAATAGGGGGATGATTTTCTCTTTAAAAATAAAACAACCAAAACCAAGAATACTATAACCAAAACCACTATATGATGAATGATAAAAATTTAATACAACTTAAAGTAGTATAAATTGATATCAAAACCAAACTATAACTGAGTAATAAAGTGTAATACTACCAACATCAAAGTACACTGAGGAAGACTAAACCTCAAAGATCAAGGACTACAAAGACTTAAATACACAGATCCCAAAATGGTCCATGCTCTAACTCTACAATACAGACCCAATTATCATGATACATCACTAAAGAAATGAGATTATTCTCCTTTACCTGTATCTCGATAAATGATTTTTTTTCCAAAGAACCAAAGTGTTAATGAAGTGGGTGAGTAATGAAAATTAGTAGGTTTTCCCCGAATGAATTCCCTACACACTCCACTAGAACAGAACATGCTAGAACATTTATATAAAAAAAATTATATAAAGTAATTTAAAATAGTTTACATCTATTTCAAACCATTTTCAAGAAAAACATTTTTTTATATCAAAACAATTTCCAAACCAAAACCATTTCAAATGAAAGAAACCAAACAAATAATTAAAACCATTTCTCAAAAACCCCTTTTTGACATTATACAATCAATTCCACATATTCACACAACCAACCATGAATTTATCCATAGAACTCCCTATACTCATGAGTGGCGAGTCATCTATTCACCAACCCATCACTTGGAGAACCGTTTTTATAGGGGGAAGTTCATACCCTTTTTAATTCTACTAATAATGGGGAGAACATCAAATGCTTACCGTCCCAATTCACATGAACACACACCATCCATTATGACAAAAACCAATTAAAAATCAACCATTTAAATATATTTTAATAAAAAATATAATTTACTGAAAACATTACCATCAAACCATTTCCATGATTCAAAATAATTAAAATTTTAAAATCATCATTTTAAAATAAATAATCCAATAACTTTTAACAACAACTAAATGTCACAAATCCCCAAAACAACACTAAACAGGGGTTTTACCATGATTTTTACTTGAATTTCACAATCAATTTCAAGTAATTAAAAAAATTTGAAGCTAATCCTTCATGTTATAATAAGAGGAGCCGAGAATGAATCCACATACCATAGAAACTGTGGTGTAAATAAAGAAAGACACAAATTCTTAAAAAAATTGGTCAAAACTACCAAAACCCACCATAGATCTATTTCCCAATCATTGAAATAAAAAATATCATTGTGATTGTCATTAAATAACATATATCTATCCTCAAAAAATTAAATATACACTCCCAAGAGATGAAATATGTAGATATCTATTGAAAACATCCAAGAATAGTGACTTACCAATGAGTCCAAACATCAATGCACTAAGAATTGACAATAGATTGCTCCCAGAACAAAGGGAAGAGTCTCCACAAATTTTGAGAGGAGATAAAACTAATTTAGTTTCATAATAGAGGAAAAAATTGGGGTTGAGGGTTTAAAAACAGTTAGATCCACCATTTTAGGATCTAGATTTTTTTGTGTAGTCAAGCAGTTAGAAAAAATGTGCACTAACATCGTATAAGGATCTACCTTAATAAGCACCTTCCACTGTTGGCTCGTATGGTCAGTAAATTCACATGTCAATCATGAAGAATCCCTATGTCCCAAAAATAATGGTTTTTCCTAGGTGTCCACATGGTTTGGAAAGACCATGTTCCAAACCATACACCTACCTAGATCTCATTTTTTAACATTTTGTGGTTTCCTAGAGGTGTTTCATGGCTTCAACTAACCATGCTCATACTTTTAACCTCCATTAAAGACTCAAAAACATTCCAAAAGTCCTATAAACATTCCCAAACATCACCCAAACACTATACATACATATAATATATAATTAAAGGATTAATTATTTTAAATTTATGGGTGATACATTCTCCCCACCATTGGACTTTCCTTCCTTAGAAAGTTGAAAATGACCATTTATTGGAAAGGGTTTGGGCCATTGATCGACTATTTCCTTTTCATGTTCCTACATTTCAACCTGAATCCAGCCATTTTTTCACAAAACCTACACTAGAACAATGCATTTCCAATATAAAATTTTCTCTTACATGTCTACAATCTATACTGTAACATGAACCAATGAATCATCCAACTCTAGGTCAATATGATCCCATAAAATTACAAGGCTAGGATTAGAATTATAATTTTTCAACTGAGATACATGAAAAACATTATTCACTTCACTGAACTATGGTGTAAAAGAAAATGTGTTTTTCTTGTCACCAACCTATTCAAGTATCCCAAAAGTGCCTATGTTTAAAAGAGATAACTTTCCTTTATTTCCAAACCGACAATGCCCAAGCCTTGGAGATATTTTAAAGAACACATGATCACTCACCTAGAATCGAAACAACCATTCAAGATGACCTACATATGATTTTTGATGACTCTGATCTATCTCCATTATCTTCTTGATCAATTGAATCTTCTCTATTGTCTCTTGGACAAGGCTCAACCCAAACAGTGATGTCTCAACTATTTCCACCCAACAATGTGGAGAATGAAAATGATGCCCACATGATGCTTCAAAATTAGACATATATATCAAGGCCTGATAACTATTTGTATATTATAAATCCACTAATATTATATGATCTTTCAATGAGCCACCACAATATATTATACAGGACCATTACATGTCTTCCAATGTTTGTATCATCCTTTCATATTGTATATCCATATGAGGGTGACACATTGTACTTATGTTCAACTGAGTCCTAAGGGATTACTATAAGGATTTCTAAAAACAAAATATAAACCTCAGATATCGGTCTGAAACTATCGAAAATGGTTCTCTATGACTCTTTACCACTTCTCAGATATATATTTTAGACAATTATTACACCATATCAGATTTAGAAATATGGATGAAATGAGACAATAGTTTTTAGCCAATCCACCATCACCCATATTTCATTATGTTTCAAAACTATTCTAGGTAGAACTGTAACTAAATCCATATATATATTACCCCATTTACAAATATGAATAGGTAAATACTGCAACATACTAACTGGAAAATGGTGCTCCACTTTAATATGATGACATGTTAAGCATATCAAAATAAAATAATCCAAAATTATTTTCATGTTGACCCACCAAAATTGTTATTTTAATTCCTTATACATATTTTGTATTCTAGGATGAACATCCCATAACAAGTGTTCGTTAGAATAAAGAAATTATTCTTGATAGGATAATGGAACATACATATTATCTTTAAACCACAACACTAAACTCCCATCCATTTTCCATCCCTCAATGGTATCCCTACTATTTAGTTTTGAACTCATTCTAGAACATTCGGAATCGGATTCCTATTCTAGTTTCACCATCTCCTCTAAATCAGGAAAAAAATAAATATAATATAAAACCATTTAACTACCTATGTCTTCAATATCCAAGTGCATTTAATCTATCACCGACATTAACTTCCACTAATATAAAGCCTCATTTCCAAATAACCATATGACTTTATTCTTGATGAACCTACCACTAAATTTCCTCTACTCGATGTATACATCTGTTCAATGTAATACATTTGGATATATTCCATCCATAATATTTTTCTTAGTTTTAAATTCCTTTGTGAGAAAATATGTTTCACGATCTTATGATCTGAAAACATAGTAAATTGCTCACTAAAGAGGTAATGCCACCATGTCATCAAAGCATGAACTAGAGTAGCTGAATATAAATCATGTGTTGGGTAGTTCTTCTCATGAAACCATACATTACATGAGCCATAAACAACAACATGATATTTTTACATGATAACACTTCCCAAACAATATCTTAAAGCATCACAAAAAACCACATACCTTGTCCTGATTCTGGAAAAATCAATATTTGTGTTAATCTAAGGTGAAATTTAAGCTCTTGAAAATAATTATAAAATTCGTCATTACATTTAAAAGTAACACTATTACATTTTCAAAGATTTCATTAGTAAAACTATATCACAAAAAATTTCAGTAATAACTAGACAGACCTAGGAAATTGCTTATCTTGAAGACATTCATTGGTGGTTGCCAAGAGATAAGAGCCTCCATTTTTTCTGGATCCAGAGAAAAAACTCTTTTAAATATTACATATCTAAGAAAATTTAATTATTGTATCCAAAAATCACACATTTATTATTTAGAATAAAAATGATGATCTCTCAGGATTCCCTACTTTGTCTCTAAGTATTTCTCATACTCTACCGTTTTCCTTGAATACACTAATATGACATCCAAAAACACCACATTAAAAGATTCTAGATACCTTAGAAATATCTAATTCATCAATCCCATAAATACAGATGATTATTTTGTAAGAAAAAAAGTCATAAACGCATACTCATAATGGCCATATCTACACCTGAAGGTTTTCTTTGGAATATCCTCCTTCAAAACCCACAATTTGTGGTATCCTAATTGCAAGTCAATTTTAGAAAACCACTAGACTCCCCTAAATTGATCAAACATATCATCAAGGTGTAGAATTGGATATCAATTCATTATCATAACATTGTTAAGATTACTATAATCCATACAAAGATGAATATTTCCATTTGTATTTTTGACTAACAATACTGGTGCTACCCACAGAGACATGCTAGGCCAAGTAAAACCTTTTATTTAAAACACTTACAATTGAAAATTAAATTCCCTTAATTTAGTTGGTGAGATATGGTATGAAGGAAGGGAAATTTTACTATTCATCGAGAGGATATTGATCATAAAATCTACTTCTATGATGGGTGAAACCCTGATAATTTTTTAGGAAAAAAATCTAGAACCATATTAACAATTGATGGAAAGCCATTAGTCTTGATCTCATCCATCAATACCAAATTCAAAGATGTCAACTATATGAGATAAATCCAAATTCTACTACCAACAAGCTTACTGCTAGTATCATTGCATTTGGATACACTCTAATGAGATTCTCAGTTCCATCACTATTAATAAAACAAACCCATCTGGTATAATAGTTGATAGGATATTTGAACATTTTCAACCAATCCATACCCAGTATTATGTCATATACATCCATCTCAAGTATATATATATCTGATATTAACTCAACTCCATCAATTGGTATACACCATGGTTTGAAAAAAAGGCTTGAAATTATCTTTGAGAAAGAGTACTTTTACAATTTAAAATAGAAGGCATCATCACAACATGAAAATCCAACAAATCAATAGTGTGAGAGATAATAAACAAATGGGATTCACATGCATAAAACAAATATTTCATAAGGGTATAATTCAAAATAGTTGTACTTATAATAACCTATATATTTATTGAACCTTAATACATGATTTATCACATAAGGTTACAAAAAATATAACCCAAAAGATAGATAAGTCTAGTATATTTGGGAATTAGGTACATAACACAACATCTTTAAACATGTTATACCATAACATCAGGGAAAAATTCCATAACATTCTTTTAAAATTCCATGGCCTCTAAAACTGCGTGGGATAGAATGGGGCATACATAAGAAAGGGGTGAGCTATAAATCCCATTAATGGAATAAACATAAAATAACATGAATAAAATGATACATTTTAGAAAATTGGAATATCAATGGTGAATAAAATGGGGTGAGAATCATAAACATGAACAATGTGACATGATATAGTATGATAATCATAAAGGAAACATGAGAAAGGTGGCAACAACTTAAAACAATGCATCATAAATGTAGTTCATGGATAACTAAAAACATAACACGATGAAAAAGTCCCATAATGGAACCAGGTTCAATACCTTTCCAAAAAAGATTTATAATGACACTAAACATTACCCAATTAATTATATAACTATATAGATATGGGTACACCCATCACATTTATTTCATTCTCATTTTTAAGTGTCCCACATAGATCATACAACAAGGATTCATTCATAATCATATTTTATTACAAGATAAAATAATGTGGAATACATACATGTAAGTACCAATTCAAGGAAATATATGTGTATAAAGGTGAACACCCTTGATAATAAATGGGTATGGTATTCACTACACAATTGTTTTGGTAAGGAAAATCATGATGAAATTTCAGCATCATAACGATGTCACTTAGAATTTGTAAATTTTGTTGATGATAGAGAAATGGGAATCTAATCAATTGGAAATAAAATGATAAGTAACAGGGACATAGAAATACATATCCCAACATTAGTAATTGGAAATATAATGTATAATACAATACAAAAACATTAATAAAGAAGATAAGGGAGGATCCCTTACTTGAGTGTATGGATCAAAATGATTGGAAGGAGCTTCATGAGAGTTTGGGGTCACATTGGGAGTACTCTAGAGAGGGGAAAAATAGTAAATACATTATCCAAGGATTTTGAGTGAGGATAAATGAGAGTTTGGTGTGTTTATATAGAAAATTAGTGGGAAATTATTTATCATTTCTCAAACTTAGGTATTCGACTCTATAAAATAAAATAACCAAAACCACAAACCTTCCCGTGTTTTTCCCATGGTTTCTGAAAACCAAGAGTAGTTTTAAATATTTTATAAGTCCAATGGTTTAAATTAATAAAATAATACCCTTTATTATGCAGAAGTGAGTCATACTCTTAAAGAAATGATTTTAAAACCATAAAATATATTAATGGTTTGGAGGATTCATAAAGGCTTTATAAAATTAATCAAATAAAATAAAAATCATATTATTTTAAAGGTAAAACATTGATTTGGTCATATATTCCTTTCATAGTATTTATTACATTACTTTTGGGTCATTATGATGTCATAATATACATTGTATATTTATATGGTATTTAATTTTTACTCAAAAATTTGACTATCTTAGAAAATTATGAAAAATACACTATTAGATAATTTCGACATTCTAATTCAAAAGAAATACTCATTTTATAAAAATAATTTCCTAAATATGTATATTTTCTCTTTTCAAATAATAATCAACATTTATTGAGAAATGTTGGGTTTTTTGAAAATATTAGTTTTAGAACTCTTTAAAAAGTACACTTGACTTTATAAAATTATTATGCTCATTTATCTTTAATAAGAATGATTTAATAAAAATATTTTAACAAGATATTTTTTATATCAAAAATCAATTAATTTATTAAAATAAATCCCTTATTTAAATTTGAATATTACAAAAAAAATCATTTTGTGTTTTATTGTGTCAAAATAAAAATCATTTATAAAGTGAAAATAAGAGGATGAAAACATATTCATTATTCTATAAAAAATAATATACATAGTCATTTTCGTGGGACTTGATGCATATCAATTTAATACACTAGAAAATTTCTTAACTCTAAGGTTTTTGAGGGTGAGAATTTCATGGGGTGGTTCAACATATATAGTTTTGGTCGTGATCTCTATGAGATTGAACTTCTCCCAAAAACAGTTTTATAATTCTTAAATTATTGGATCAAAGATTGGTATTGATCAAGGAAAACTCACAATGATGTTATCTCCCTTGGAATCTCTAATAAATGGGATTCATATGGTATGATCCTACTGGTTGGGGCCATCACTTCCTTTTTCAGTGTCAATTGAATTTTTTAAAACCCTATATTTATACTAATCATTTGATCACTGTTCAGAAACAATATAATCAATGTTAATGATGATTAATGGTATTTTAAATTAGATATAATACAAAAAACAAAAGAAGTTCATGTTCTTTGATAAGAATAATTCATATATTTACTTTGCTATAATTCTTCCATTTCTTTTCATTAAAATATGTTATAATGCATGTGTTATGTGTCTTATTTTGCAGGAATAAGGGATTCAAAGGTTTTCATAAAATAAAATGAATAAAAAGTGAAAAACCAATAGAGTACATGTCGTGATTCCACCAATCATGTCGTGTACGTGAAGCTCAAAGCCATATCCCAAGTCATGAAGATAGTCATGACCAAGCCACACAACCAAAAAGAAAAATAGGCTTCATGTTGGGACCTACTCGTACATGACTTGATGACCCGTCAAAGCATTGGGCGAGAAATGTGCAAGGAATCCACACAAAGAACAGAATGAACACAGGTTACACATCCTTAATAATAGGTTCACATCATGTACCTCGTCAAATTTATTAATATGCGAGACCCACGTGCCACGTTGGATATCTGTAATAAAATGATGCACATCAAGGGTACACATCATGTACCATAGGTACACGTTGTGACCAAAATAGCATATATAAGAAGAGTAGCGACAAAGCATTTTAGACACTTTTGGACGATCTTATCATCTCCCTTTTGATCCCTTGAGAAGTCTTTCACCCTTTTTCCTCTCAAACTCTCAATTCATTCATATTCTGTTCATTTTTATTAATCCAAGAGCTGTGGAGTTTTTTTTCTTCAACACATTCAGTTTTATCCATCGAATTTAGATTTGGGTTCCATTCTTATTTCTCAAGTATGTTCTTTTTTATAATTTTGAATTTCTTCATGCATGTTTATTTCAGTTATCTTTCCCAAATCTCTTACATGATCTTGATTCCATTAATGTTTATCGATCCATAAAATGCAATCTCTTATTTATTAAATTGAATTTTACTCTTCCACGAGTAGATAAATATTTAAAGGTAGGGATAAAGTGACATATCTGAATAATTTAAATACACGTTTAAATCTAAACTTGGAACATCTAATTGAAGTAGTAATTAGGATATTAATTCAAGGTCTATCTCATTTGTCTGAACACCCCTAACCATGGGATAATCAAACAAATAACCCAATCCTAATTGGAGTAGAATGAGCTATGACCACTAGCACAGGAAGATTCCTATTTAAGAATCCAAACATAATGTAATTAGAATGTTGCTATTTTCGGACCATGTAATAGTTACTTCCTAGGTTATGTTAGGAGACTAAGAGCAAAGTTAACTAGTGACCCCTGTTTTCTTCACAGAATAAGTCATAGGATATTGTCAAGGTTATATTTACAGATCATCCTTCACTCAGATAATCTAATTGACACCGAACCCTCATTTATTAATTTAAGTCATCCTAATTAGAACTCATACCAAAATTCCCAAACAAAGGACTTCTAGAAAGGACTCCTTTTCAAAAATAGAGATGAGAATTATTCAAGACAAACAACAGTCTCCTTATGGATTCAACCTCATACAACCACTATACTACACCCTTGTAGTTAGTGAAAGCTTGGAAAAAAAATATAATTTCTAAATTTGATCCACCCTGGATGAAGTAATGACACCACTGTGCAAGAGGTCATCACATTTTCGGAGCCATTTCTAGGGAGGCAACACAATTTTTGAAGAAATATGGTTTTTGCTGACTAAGGATTACCTTTCCCTCATCCTATTTATTATTTCCAAACACTTATTTGGTTATTATTCATTATTTCAGTGCATGTACCATGGTCCCTTGACCCAATCAAGGAACATTGAAACACAAGAACTGTTGGCCTTCGATCCCAAGATTGAAAGGCATCTGCTTTCATTTCGCTAGTCAACAAAGGGTGAGTAACATCACAATGTGGGACCCAACCTGCCAAATCATCAAGTTATAGAACACCCAATGAAACCAGAGAAGACCATCATGGATTATATTTTACCATCAATACATGGGGCTACACCAAGCATCATTAACCCACCAATTCAATCCCACATATTTGAAATTAAACTTGGACTCATCCATATGATCCATTACACGGAGAAATTCAGCAGTCTTTAGAGTGAAGATCCCCACGAACATATCTCCAACTTCCTAGAAGTCTACCATACCTTTTGAAACCAGGGAGTATAATCTTATGCTATACGACTTCGTGTATTACCCATTTCACTAAGATACCGAGCAAAAATATTGGCTCAAAATCCTAGCTCCCGAGTCCATTATGACTTGGGACGAGCCTGTGAAAAAGTTTCTCAATAAATACTTTCCACCAATTCAAACTTGAAACATTCGGAATGACATTCAGAATTTTTCAAAAATAGAACGAGTTTTTTCATGAGAGGCATGAGATTGAATCAAAGAACTCATGATAAAATGTCCACATCACGGAACTGACACCTAGATTCAAATGCGAACATTTTATCAAGGACTCTAACCAGCAGCATGGGGAGTGGTCGATACTACTGCTGATGGAGGTCTGATGTTTAAAACCCCTGAATAAAGAAGATCTATTCTAGAATAAGTTTCCCACAATTATAGTCTATGGAAAAGTGACCGTGGACTACCACAATGTGGAATACACCAAGTTGATTAGACCACCAGGTTACCTGTGCAAGTTGAGGCACTAACCAAAAAGCTCAAATTATTTCAATTACCTACCACACAAACCCTACCATCAGTCTTGGAGATCCAATCATGTGATATGTGTGGTGGAAAACACTATTATCAAGACTAAAAATTTGAATATGAGGAACCACAATATTGTAATTACGTTAATTATAATCAATAGAATCAATAATTTCAGCAGTAAAAACAAGAACCATTTTTTCAGTAGAGTCTTGCAAACTAGAATCCTTAGAACAATCAGGGATATTTTTAGTAGTGCAGTGGTAAATTTTAGTTTCACAATTAGGGACCACCAGGGTATCCACTAATAAACCTTGTCCTGAGACCACAACAACAGACATATCCACAACAACCTTTCTAAAGCCCCAACAACAAAAACTTTCACCCACCCTTCCAAGACCACAACATGCACTTCCACCACTCCGAAGTAACTTAGAAAATATCCTAACACATTTCTTTTAGAAATAAAATCAAAGGATGACTATGTAAGAAACATAGATGAAAAATCAGCGATTAGATTTGAGGAATTTGGAGATTTAAATGGGTCAAATCTCGAAGACCTTATCCGAGAGATTACCAGGTACCCTACCAGGTAACACTGAAACATACCCATTATAGAAGGCTACGGTTGTAGTACTGCGGAGCAGAAAAGTATTGAAATTCAGACAACCAAAGAAATCAAGGTCATAAGAAGAACCCAAGGAACCATCATAAAAGGTAGAAGAAGTCATCCCTATATCATCACCAGATGTAATTCTAACTAAGAAGTAGAAAGACCTAGAAAAACATAAGGACCCTGTTTATATAGACCCACCTTCATAAAATCCACCTCTCCCCTTTCCAGAAAGAGAAAATCAAGGTAGGTCGGATGATTAGTACACAATGTTCCTCTATATTTTCAAGAAATTGCATATTAAAATTCCTTCTCCTGAGGCAATCACAGAAATTCATGTGTTTGCACAATTTCTAAACGATTTTCTATCAACCAAGATAAATATGGAAGATCTAGGAGTCATCTCATTTAATGAATAATTATCTACTATTGTACAATAGAAAATTCTTGCAAAGATGAGAGATCCTTGAAGCTTTTCAATTCCTTGTGTAATAAGAGAGTGTAAATTTAGAAGAGTGCTCTGTGATCTTGGAGCCTGCAATAACCTAATGCCAATGAGTGTTTTCCACAAACTTGGACTCCAAGAGATTAATGAAACAAGAGTATCATTGCCGTTGGTCGATCATTCAGTCAAATAACCATGCGGTATTCTTGAATATGTTCTGGTAAAAGTTGGGAAATTTATTTTTCCAGCACACTTTATAGTTTTAGACATGGTAGAGGATAGAGATGTCCCGATCATTCTCAGAAGACCCTTCCTAGAAACAGATAAGGCCTTGATTGATGTTAATCAAGGAAACCTCATATTTGGAGTCGATTAAGAACAAGTGATGTTTAATTTGATAAAAGATGCACAATATCCAAATGACCTAGTTGACTATCACACCATCTCTCTCACTCAATAAGGGGAGTACATTGATATTGAGGAAGATACCGATGATTTTGGACCAGACAAGGAAGAAAAATATGACTTCTTGGAAGTAACTTTACTAAACAACTTACCAAAGACACCATACCACCACTTATCCTATCCATCATTCATCCACCCAAGTTGGATTTAAAAACATCACCCAGTACGTTGAAGTACTCATACATAGGGTAGTCATTCTATTTACCCATCATTAACAATGCCGAACTATCTCAGGATTAGGAAGAAAAGTAATTTGATGTCCTAAAGAAATATAAGCAATCAATTTTCTCGGGAGTGGTATATATTAAGTCAATCAATCCTTTAGAATGAACCCACTAAATTTTTCTCAAATAAAATGAAAAACAAAAAATACAACCTCATAGGAGGCTCATTCCACCTATGAAAGGGGTTTTCAAGATGGAAGTACTGAATCTCATGTATGATGGAATAATCTTTCCTAACTCAGATAGTGAATGGGTGATTCCCCTCTAAGTTTTTCCCAAAAGGGAGGACTCATGGTAACAAGAACATAGGACAATGAACTCATTTAAACACACACCATCACTGGATGAAGAGTTTGCATGGATTACAAATGTTTGAATACAACAACAAGGAAAGATCATTTTCCCTTACCTTTTATAGATCAAATTCTTGAGAGGCTAATGGGACAAGATTTCTACTATTTCCTTGATTCTTATTCGAGATATAATCAAATTATAGTAGACCCTGTTGAATATCTCAAAACCACATTAACATGCCCCTTCAGTACTGTTTCATATAGACACAAGTCATTCAGTATGTGCAAAATACCAAAGACATTCCAAATATGCATGACACACATCTTTCATGATATGGATGAATAATTTATCCAAAAGAGTCATGGAATATTTCTATATCTATGGGAGATCATTTGATATCAGTCTAAGCAATCTAGAATTGGTTTTCCAATGTTGTGAGGAGAAATTCTTAACACTGAATTAGGAAAAATGTTACTTCATGGAACAAGGAGGAATTGTTCTCAGACAAAAAATCTCTAAAGAATTCATTGAGGTTGATCTCACTAAGATCAAGTTCATCAAGGATATTCCCAAACCCTCAACCGTAAATGGTATCAGTAGTATACTTGGTCATACTGGATTCTACAGACACTTTGTAAAATATTTTTATAAAGTCGTACATCCATTGAATAATTTTTTTGTAAAATAAAATTATGTTTTAATTTAATTAGGATTGCCAAAATGATTTTGAAACATTGAAAAATAGTGTGATTGTGTCTTCGATTATCATTGCACCAAAATAGGAATTTTTTTTTGAGATTATGTGTGACGCCGATGAACTTTTTGTAGGAGTTGTTCTTGGACAACATATAGACACCATATTCTGCCGAATCCATTATGGAATCCACAAATTTAATGTAGCCTAGATCAATTATACGACTATGAAGATGGAAATCCTAGCCGTCGTATATTCCTTTGAAAAGTTCTGTTCATACCTCGTTCTTTCCAATGTATTTGTCCATATAGATCATGAAACCCTTCGATACCCGATGAGAAAGAAAGACGTAAAACCAAGATTGATATGTTGGATTATTTTTATACAATAATTTGACATCGTAATCAAAGACACCAATTGAACAGAAAATGTAATTTCTGACCACCAATCACTGTTAAACCTGACCATCATTAAAGAACATAACGAGAATGATATTGAAGTATAATTTCTAGATGATACATTGTTTAATGTCAAAATCCAGCCTTGGTTTTTAGACATGGCCAACTATCTTTCCCCAAGGTATCTCAATCATGAACTCTGATACCAATAATGAAATAAGTTTATGTCTGATTCCAAATGCTAATTTTTGGATAAATTGTTTCTATTTAAGCGTAGTACCAACATTATATTACGACACTACATCCCGGAGGAAGAGATACAAAATGTGATCAAATTGTGCCACACATCACCAACTAGAGGCTATCATGGACTAAAGTGCACAGTGGAAAGAATCCTAAAAAGCATATTTTTATGGCCCACATTGCATCACGATGCTTGGTGATTCTGTCATCAATGTGACATATGTCAAAGAATGGGGAACATCAATAAAATAAATGAGATGCCAAAAAAACCCCACATTGGAAGTTGAAGTTTTTTCCATTTGGGGCATTGACTTTATGGGAACATTCCCTTCATCACATGGTAGTAATTACATTCTCATGGTAGTAGAATATGTTTCCAAATGGTTTGAAGCTGAAGCCACGACACATGAAACAAAAAAAGTAATCATGAATTTTCTTCAAAATAATTTTTTCACACAATTTTTATTTCCATGATTACTCATTAGTGATTGTGAAACTCATTTATCAAATCAGACATTGTGAAAAATTCTTGAAAAATATAGAAGTATCTACAACACTAGAAATCCCTATCACCCAAAAACACGTGAGAAAGTCGAATTGTCAAATAGAGAGGTGAAACAAATTTTTAAAAAGACTATCAATACAAGTAGAAGTGATTGGATCTTGAAATTGGATGATGTATTATGGGTGTATCAAACTGAATTTAAAACAACCATAGGCACCACCCCATTAAGACTAGTCTATGGTAAATAATGTCATATTCTAGTATAATTGAAACATAATTTGTTCAAGGTAATTAAGAAAATTAATCTGGACCTAGAAAATGATGGAGTGGAACAGTTATTGAAATTAACTGCATTGGACAAAATCAACAACGATTCATATGGAAATGCAAGGATTTACAAGGGAAAAACAAAAAAGAGGCATGACCAATGAATTGAATGACATACATTCATTATAGGGAAAAAGGTTTTACTATTTATTTCAAGATTAAAATTGTTCCTAGGAATGTTGAAGTCACAATGGTTTGGTCCATTTAAGGTCATCCAGGTTTTTCCTTATGGAACAATTGAAACTCAATGAGACAGAGAACCACTGTTCAAGGTCAATGGTCAAATATTGAAGATCTTTCAAGAACCATTCCATGAATGTTGTGTCCTCAACCTCAATTTCAACTGATCCTTAAAGGATTCAAGCTGATGACGTTAAAGGAAGTGCTGACTAACAGGAAATCCAAGGTAGGAATTTGTTTTAGATAAGATATATTAGGTTCTTCATCCAATAATATCATGAATAAAAAATAGTGGGATGTGGGAGGAGCATCAAATTGGGCTAACCATAGCTTAGTACACGTCATGTACCCCAAAACACATCATGAATATTTTTCACCCCAAAAATACATTTTCCTCCCCACACATGACGTGACTCATCTGTAAACGTCATGTACAGTGGAAGGTTGTTTTTTTTTAAATTACAGGCCGTGACCTGAATAGTCACTACCCACATCAAAAGAAAACCCATCCCCTTGTCTTCCCTAAACCTCCTTCCCATTTCACCCGTCAACACCTCCCACACCCCCTCCACTTTCAAAAACTCACTGCACCACTCCTCCTCTTCTCCCCTTACCACCACGTTGCCCATGCCCCTCTACCCTAGCCATGCACCCCATATCCGCTCTCTCCCTCACCACTACACCACCTACCTACTTCCATGGTGCACACCAAGAACCCACAACCCTATCCCTCATACTAGACTTCCACATCCCCACCTTCACCATCCTAGGAATAAACTTCCTATAAGAATCTGTGGACCACCACAAATGCACCATCTACACCCTCCACTGCATGCGCAACACCGGCTCCTCAGGTGTAGCCCGTCACCACCACAACATCCAGTGATGATGACCTGCACCTACACCTGCACCATGTATTATGTTTTTCCAACATAATGCAGAGGGTTAATCTTCTCAAGTTACAGGTGAATCCAATGTGTACAAACAAGACCGTGGACATTTGGACACTCGCCTAAATGAACATTGCAGATTTCATCCCTAACCTCCTCAGAACACTACACATTGGCACCATTATCAAAGTCCACGAGGAGATGTTCTGAGAGTTATTTTTTGGATTTTTTTGAAACCTTTGAAATGGGTGTCGACAATATCTATTTACGCCTTGGTGGCCACCTACACGAGTTGTATCTTGGTAAACTTTGGGTTGGTAATTGCATATATACCAAGGAGTTTTTCATTTCTGAAATTTATTTGAAGCTTTAGCTCTATCCACCTTGCGATATATGTATGAAGTTATGGCCATTGATATCCCATGACCCCCAGTCACATCATGATCCTCAACTTGTGAAGTCAAATCAACTCTGAGTCCGAATTTTCATATCTAACATTGAGCCCTAGAACATGGTTAGTTCGCCTGAGGAGGGACCCATGGCAGCGTCATCCAAATGGACATGATGATTTTAGCTGCTTCCATGGGTGGTCCACCCATAAATATGGCCATGCAATTTTCTTCATACTTTAAATCCCTAACTCAGAGAAATCGGGGGACACTCATGGGTGGATATTTTATCACCATATTGGCCTGATATCTTGGATTCTTTGAGGCCATTATTTCCCTCACCTCCATTATTTCAGTGGATCTAATAGATATTGTGCTATTACACCAGATGACGATGCTGGTAAAAGAGGACGATCATTATTTATGGGCACCATGTGTACATGCATCCACACCTCATGGGAATGCACATGAAGCAGAAATAACAACCCCACCATAATAACTGCCTACCTCCACCACACCACCTCCACTCAAGCCATCCTAGAGCCCAGCTACCACCCCTCTGACCACCCATCCTTCCCTCTCAATAGTTATGTATTCTTCATCCATGTGTTCTAGAGAATCTTCACCATATCACTACCCATATGCATCTACTATTCATTGAGCCTCCCTTTTTTACCCCATCACCCTCACCCTCCTTGGCTAGCCCTTCATCATCCACCAATCCCCCACCCCCTTCCACCTAACTAGACCTCCCCTCCAATTTCATGGGCCCTACCGCTGAGTAAATTTTTTTGGTAGAGCAGGCCCGGAGGAGCAAAGGGGTCACCACTAAGCCGACACCACCAGAGGTACCATTCTTTAATCCTACTGTGAGATCCACAACCCTCGTTTGGATATGTAATTCTCCACCACCCAGCCAATACCATCTCCCTACATCTATTCCCACACCCTACCCCACCCCTACTTCCCCACCACCGACTGCTGCTGACTCTACTTCGACGGGTCAGTTGGTCGAGACACCCGGTAGTGGAATGATGCTGGAGGAGATCTTCACTGATAACCCCTGATCTAACTTTTGTCCATATTTTTGTTTTTTTAAAACATTCATGTTTTTGGTATGGTTGTTGACTATATCATGCAATATTCCAATTTTGTATGCTCTATGGACAATTTTATATAAAAAACATTTTGTTTTCAATTCTTGTTGTGTTTTGTTTTCAATGTATCAACTTTCTGTCTATAGCGTGTTATGGTCCTCTGAATCCTTGGTCATCCTGAATGGTTCAGTTTCTCCAGATGTCTTAGAATACAGAGTAATCAAGCACGTCATATATCACCATTACTAGAAACCACTACGAGCTTTGATGATTTTCTTACCACATATCTTCTATGATCACGTGGCTACATCTGAAGTGATCAAATTTCCCAAACGACCATGCATGATCAAGGACGCAACCTCTAATAGCTATAAGAGGAAATAGAGACACTGAGCTAGTGGGCCCCATGAGAATATTCTATTTCCACCTTTTCCAATATTCTGTTTTATCAAGTCATAATTTCCATGTCCTCCTTTTCATGTTTTTTATTTTTCATTTCTTGTATTTCTTGGAACTATTATGTATATCATCCACAAATTGAATAAAATATACATCTCAGTTTCTTATTTTGAATGTTTTCCATTATTCTTCTATTCAAACTACTTTTACTTATAAACTAATGTTTTCTATCCAGTCCATGAATTTCCTTTTCTAACAATTTTATGGTACATTTTCATGGCACGACCGCTTCAATCATCCCCATGGAATACCACATACCCCAAGGAGCTCTTGATTCCCTTTTATTTCTATTCTATCCAAAAAAATGCAATTTCCAATCCTTTTCACAATCCAATGCAAAACCACTCCCACTTGTATTTCACTGACAGTGCATACACTATCTCATTCTATGTGTTGGGGGGGGGGGTGTTCTCATGTTTCACTTTTGATACACTTAAATTGATGGTTTTTCTCACTAGTCTAGGAGACATTTTCCAAAAGACAAGCAAAATTTAAACTTAAAAATCTTTATTCCATTTTAATTAAAGAAAAATTTAAGTGGAAAAGTGTTAAGGACAATGTTTCACTCTTACCTAGACATGTTTAGAAGGATCCCTGAGTTTAGCGGATATATTCAAAATCAAAACTTTGAAATTATGATTAATCAACCCACTACTTAAGGTTTATTCACTTTGTGATTGGAAGTTTGATTTTGATTCCCATTACCCATGAGTACTCTCATCCTATGATTCCATTTTCTTGTCTGAGCATATTTCTTGAGAGATACCCGAGGTATGTAAACCTACAATAAATTTCATTGAGATCTTATCAAAGTAATGACTGAATAGGTATATAATTAAAATTATTTAGTAACTCATTGATAACCGCTTCCCTAAGGCCCGAATGACATCTATCCTTTATTCAGACCATAGTTTCCATGAATTAACTATTAGAATGGATCAATTTCAAGCCTATTTCCCTTACTACCCTTATCCTTGTACATTCCTTAAATATTACCTTTGAACAAGTGTGGGGGAGACATTCAGACAACATGGGATGATTCCACTTCCAGAGATGTATGGTGAAATTTCCTAACAAAAAAGTTTTAATCCATATAATATTTTTTGCATTCCATTAAAATTATATTCCTTTACAAAATACCAAAAGTAAATAAATAAAAAAATTGATATGGGTTGCAAACTAGGAAGGTCAAAAATCAACATTTTTTTGACCGATGAATCCCTCGAAGAATATTATGTGGTTAGGTGATGGCTAAGAGATATATCCTAGGAACAAATTTTTAAAAATGAAATACAGAATAAAAATAAAAAGGAAAAGGAAATAGAGAAGGGAACATAATTATTCTTTATTTACATACTTTCTATACATATGGATCCGAATTGAGCCGATAGAGTACCAATTTGACCGGCCAAAAGGAGGAATGAAATCACACTTGTTTGGACACCTTTTTACATGGTAATGCAGATCTTACCATCCTATTTGAGCATAATTTTTACATTTCTCAACCTACCCACAACCGTAGAGTCATCAGAACCCAAATTTCTTAAGCCCTCAAGATTAATTCTACACTTTTCTTTACACAGTGGAGATGATAAAACCAGTGCAAGCATATGGTTAGGAACATGTACTCAGAGTACAAGCATAACTCTACTTATATTTCCACCATGAGTAATGATAGAAATATTGAGGTAAATTACAATTGGTAATATAACTTAGGGATTAGTTAAAAGATTTTAATTAAAGAAAGAGAATTTGTTTTTAAAAACCAAACTAGGAGGCATGAATGACTTTATCTACATGATTGATTTTGAAATATGAACCTTTATTTGCTTCCACCTAATTTAATAGTATGGACATAATTAATATTTCTCACTATAAAAATTTCTTATGCTTTATGAAATCTTTGTTGAGACATTATTGGGTGAGTAGAATAAACTATTTAAGTGTGGGGGGATTTGATAAGCATAATTCATATATTTATTTTGATGTTGTTTTTACAATGCCTTTTCATTAAAGTTTTTGATAATGAACATGGTATGTGTCTAATTTTTTAGGAATAAAGGCTTCATAGGTTTTAAAGAAATAAAATGCAGAAAAAGTGAAAAACCAACTGAGAACACATTGTGATTCCACCCTTCACATCGTGTACCCGAAGCTCACAGCCAGATCCCAAGTTGTGAAGCCAGTCACGACTAAGCCATGAAGCCCGCAAAAAATGCCTCTACATGCCGGGATATACTCGTACACAATGTGATGATAAGTCAAAGCCTCGGGCGAGAAATCTATGAGGATTCCACACAAAAATAGAATGAATGCAGGGTATATATCGTTAACAATTGATACACTTCGTGTACCTGGTCAAACATATTAATGTGAGAGACCCTCATGCCACACTGGAGATTCACAAGAAAATGACGTGAATCAAGGGTACATGTCGTGTACCACAAGAACACATCATGACCAAAATTGAATATATAAGAAGAGCAATGGAAGATCATTTCAGACACTTCTGGATGAGCATCTCTTCTCCCTCTTGACCCCTTACGAACTCTTTCACCCTTTTGCCTCTAAAACACTAAATTCTTTAATATTCTGTTCATTTTTGTTAATCCAAGAGAAGTAGAGTTTCCTTTCTTCAATGCATTCAATTTCTACCATCGCATTAAGATTTGTCTTACATTCCTATTTATCAAGTAATTTCTTTTTATAATAGTGAATTTCTTCGTGCATGTTTATTTCAATTATCTTTCCCAACTCTATTTAATGATCCCGATTCCATTGACGTTTAGTGATCCATAAAATATGTTATCTCTCAATTATTTAATTTCATTTTACCCTATCACGAGTAGATAAATATTTAGGGTTAGGGATCAAGAAACGTATCTGAATAATTCAAATACACCTTTAAATCTAAATTTGGAAAGTCTAATTGAATTAGAAATTAGGATATTAATTCAAGGTCTATCTTATTTGTGAGAATATCCCCTACTACAAGACAATAAAACAAATGATCCGATCCTAATTGGGGTAGAATGAGGTATGACCACTAGCTCTGGAAGCTTTCTGTCTAAGAATCCAAACATAATGCACTTAAGATTTTTCTATTTCCTAACCATAGAATAGATACTTACTAGGTAGAGCTAGGATATTAAGACCAAATTCAACTAGTGACCCCTGTTTTCTTTTAAGACTAAGTCATAGGATATTTCCAAGGTTAGGCTTATAGGGAATCCTTCACTTAGATACTTTACTTGATCCTAATCCCTCATTTATTATTTTAAGTCATCATAATTTGAACTTATACCAAAATTCCAAAAAAAGGACTTCTAGAAAGGACTCCTTTTTGGAAATAGAGACCAAAATTCTTAATGGAAAACCGCAGTCTCCTGATGGATTTGACCCCGTAATACCACTATACTACACCCATGTAGTTTGTGAAATTTTTGGACAAAATATAATTTATAGATTTGATCCACACTAGAGGAAGTAATGAAACCACCATGCAAGAGGCCTTCATTATTTCTATAATAATATTATATAATAATACATTTAAATAAATCTAATGGGGAATTTAATTTATAATAGTTCGAGTCATTCCAATATTCCCCCGTTAAGAAATTTCACCCTCAAATTTTTATTTTCCCACACTAAAATAGATGATGGTAACTATGTTTCATCACCTCCTCTATCTCCCACATCAATTCATCAATCTTATGGTTTCTCCACAACACTTTCAAAAGGGTCATTGTCTTATTTCATAGAACTTTGTCTCTATGATCTAATATCTTCACCGTCCTCTCCTCATAGGAAAAGTTATTCTCTAATAGTACCACCTCTGTATTGAGTATATTTGAGGGGTATGGTGTGTACTAATTCAAGAGGGATACATGGAATACATTATGTTCATGATATATGTTATGTAGGAGTACTAGTCAATAGGCCACTTCACTCATGTTATCAAGAGTATCAAGGGGGATGATGAATCTTGGACTAATATTTCTCTTCTTCCCAATTCTCATAACTTTATTCCATTGAGATATTCAGAGGATCACCATGTCTGTGACATCAAACTCAAGGTATCATCGATTATTGTTATCATAAAACTTCTATCAAATCGGAGTAGACTTTATGTACTTTTTAATGATCTTATCCTTTTCCATTATTTCCTCAACCATTTTAGGACTGATCTATCTGTGTTCTACAAATTCATATCAACATGAAGGTGTTATACAACTTTTAAAATAAAGGTCTTCATAGGGGGAAATTTGGATGCTTTAGTGGAAATTTTTATTGTTTGAGAACTAGATCTTAGGAAGATATTGTACCCATCCTTTTGAAGTCAATTGAGCATGCTCTCGACATATCCTTAAGTGTTTTGATAGTCCTCTTAGATTGGCCCTATGTTTTAGGCTGAAAAGCCATGATGAAGTTCACATATGTATTTATATCATGTTTTGGACTCTTCCATAACTTGGATGTAAATTTTGGACCATAATAGGATACAATAGATTGCGGTTTTCCAGGAAGCCTCACCACTTCTCTAAAAATATATTTGTTCATGTTGATCAAGTGAGATATCCTCTCGAATTGCAATGAAGTGTGAAGTATTTGTAAGATAGTCCACCACAAACCATATATAATTATTCCCACTTTATGTATTTATAAGACAATTACAAAGTCCATGGTGATGTTTTCTTATTTCTTTATAGGTATGGGTAATGGTTGCATTATCCCATTGGATTTTCCCTTTCCTCTTTCACTTGATTCATACAAGACATCTTGTTGAATATTCCATGATATCCTTCTTCATATTTTCCCACTGATAGTGTTCTTAGATATATTGATACATATTTTTGATTCCTGGGTGGTTGGAGAAGGTTGATCCATGTGCGTTATCCGATGGATCCTTTAACCTAGGAATTGATGGTACACATAGTCTTAAACAAAATCACACAACTCATTATTCATTAACATTGAAATACAAGGATTTCATTTTCCTTATTATTTACACTCTATTCTGAATTACCACATCATCTCTTTTATAATCCTTTAACCTCTCTATAAGGGATGGTTGAGAAATAATTTTTTAAACTATTGATGACGTTCATTCCTTTATGGTTCTCATGTCTGTCCTTTTAAAATCGAAGAAAATTGGATCCTTCTCAATTATCATCAGTGATAAAATTAGTGGATCAATTATACATAGAGTTTATGCCACTTTATTCAATTTACTGGGATGGTAATGAATTGAGAATCTATTTTCCTTGATCAGCACAAAAGATTGTTGGTTGTTCATATTCATCTATTTATGTGGGAATATATAATTGAGGTTTTTGTGATCTGTATATATTTCATAGTTATCCCAAAGTGATAATTCCACCATATTTTCAAACCAAATATAACTACATCCAACTCTAGATCTTGAGTTGGGTAATTCTATTCATGAAATTTCAACTTCCTTGAAGCATAGTCTATGACTTTGTCATTATACATTAACACATAGAACAATCCCTTCTTGAAATATCCATTGAATACCTTGAAAATACCTCCACTTTTAAGTATTTTGGGAATATTTATAGTGATAATCCTCCTTTTTAGATCCTTGAATCTCTCTTCACATTCATCATTCAAAGAAAACATGACTCCATTCTGAGTTATATTGGTTATAGGGTTGTACAAACATGATAAATTACTCAAAATCGGTGATATTACTCATCTAATACAAGGAAACTAGAGATATCTATCATAGATGTTGTACTTTACCATCCTTCAGTTACTTTTATATTTGAAGGGTACACATATATATATTTTCCTATGATGATATTCCCAAGGAATGATAATTCCTTCATAAAAACCAACATTTGTTGTACTTTGTATAAATACTATCCTTTTAAAAGGTATTTATAATAGTTCTAAGATTCACCTCATGAACCACCATGATTTTGGATAATATTATAATATCATCTATAAAGACTACCAAAAATTTGTTTTGGTAGCATCTAAATACTCCATTCATAAATTCCATGAATTATGTTAGAGAATTAGTGAGTTCTAATGGAATTATTATGAACTCAGATGCACCTCATCCAATTTTCTTGGTTCATCCCATAGATTCCATTTATCCATGGATTGAAAATATTAGAGAATACTTCGAACCAAATATTGGTTCACCTTTGGTTTAGGTGCAACCACATTTTCAACATCTTCTTTCGTTTGGTTTCTATGACACCTACCTGGTGCCATTTTCTATAAGCACAACCAATGTCATAAGTGTCACTATCTAACAACTTAAGTCTCAGAAATTTCAAATCATCACATTGTAACTATCACAAAAATTATTTCAAAAAATTCAACACATTCTATTTTCAACACATTTTTAAAAATTCCATCATTCTTTTGAAAATCAAACTATTTTTAAGATACCATTTTTATGAATTTTCAAAATCACACATTTGAAAATAATTTCATCATTTTTCAAAAATTGACATGTTTCCACCACATTATAAATCATTACTCAAAACAAAATATGCACTTCTAGTGGGAATTAATTTCTCACAATTCATGTCTTGCTCTTATCATTTTTAATCCCATGATAATGGGGGTAATGCTCATATAAGTGTCTCTAAAACACTTATGTACCCAACTCCCTAGAGACTTGTGGTTTATTATAAATAGTTTAGCTATGCATCTTTATGCTCTACAATTCATGGCTCGATGATCATAATCCTTTAAAAAATCCCAACTAAAGGAAAAATTAGAATGATTTTCAACTCCAGGATTGATAAAAATGATACCCAAGCATCAGAAAAATAGATACCACTTATCCCAAAAACCCTCCTCATTGGATTGAGCTGATGAGAAATTGGTACTTGGACTTAGGTGACATACCCAAGATGCCAAAGGTTGGAAATAAATGACAAGGGATTCAATAAAATTGTATGAAGACTTCCCTATTGGAAATAAAAACAACCACAACCAATAATACCATAACCAATACCACTATATGATGCATGATATTAATTTAATAAAACTTAATGTAATACCAAATGATATCAAAACAAAACTATACTAGAGTACCAAAGTGTAAGACTATCAATATCAAATTACACATCAGAAGACTAAACCACAAAGCTCAAAAAATCCAAATAAATAATTCCAAATATCCCAACATGCTCCATTATTCAACTCCACAATACATAACAAAGTATAAAGATGCATCACTAAATAAATGGGATACTTTTAATTTACCTATTTTTTGATAAATGATATTTGAAAAAGAACCAAACTGCCCAAGTAGGGGGTGAATAACAAAACACAAAAGGTTTTCCCCAAATTAATTCCATACTCATGCCAGTTGGAATGAAATGTTATTACATTTATGTAAAATAATTTATATAAAACACTTTAAAAAAGTTTACATAAATTCCAAAAAATTTCTAAGAAAAAAATTCAAACCAAAACAATTTCAAAACCAATTTTTTTTAAAGTAATGAAACCAAACAAATCTATAAAACCATTTCTCAAAACCCATTTTTTACATAATCCAATCCATTCCACATATCTACACCTCCAAAAACGCATGAAACCATAGAACTAGATATACTCATGAGTGGTGATTCATCCTTTCACCATGCCATAACTTGGTGAACAATTTTAATGGGGTAAATTAAATACCTTTATCCATCCCACTAATGATGGGGGAAACTTCATACCATTATCCATACAAATTCACATGAACACACACTATCAATTATGAAAAAACCAATTACAAATATACCATTTTAATCCATTTCAATAAAAACTTTATTTTATTAAAAAATATTAACATAAAACCATTTCCATGAATCCAAACAATTCACATTTTAAAATCATCATTTTAAAATACATAAAGCAATCACTTTTCACAATAACCAAATTTCAAAAATCCACCAAACATCAATAAATTAGGTGTCTATCATGATTTACACATTAATTTCACAATAAATTTCTATAAATTAAAATAATTTGAAGAAAATCCTTAATGTTCTATAAGATAAGATGAGAGTGAATCCATATACCTTTTAAAATTTGGAAGAAATGAAGAGTGTCACTATTTATTCAACAAAAAAGGTCAAAAATCCAAAAAAACCGCCATAGAAATATTTCCCTATCATCAACACAAACAAATTTCATAATTTTGGGAATAAAATAACATATATATATCCCCAAAAAATTAAATTTATGAATCCAATAGAGGGAATATGGAAAGGTATGGTGAAAACAACAAAGAACAAAGACTTTCCAAGGAATTTAGGCTTCAACACACAAAAACTCACCAACATATTTCTCTCAAATAAAAGGTAAGAGTCTCTACATCCTTTGGGAGGAGATAAAGAAGAATTAGTGTCATAATAAATGAATAATGTGGTTTTTTGGGGTGAAACTGAGTTATATCCACAATTTTCATTTCTAAATTTGGGTCATGCACGGTCAACTCACATGGTTAGGAATACTACATTTTAACCATGCACATGCTTGTTTCTCAAGAAGAACTTCACATGATTGGAATTCATGGTTATACAAACCGTTCTCTAACCATGTAGAAGCCCTTTGTCCCAAAAATCATGATTTATCCTGGGTGGTTGTACATTTTTTTCCAAACCACATGCAAAACTTTGCACTTAACTAGAGCCCATTGTCTCACTTTGAATGATTTCCTAGAGGTTTTTGATGATTTATACAAATCATTATCAAACCACACACCATTTTAAAATCCCTACAATCATTCCAAAAGTCCTCAAAACCTTACCAAACTTCACCCAGACACTTTAAATACAAAAAATACACATATAAAGGGTTACATACTTCAAACTAGTGGTGTTACACTAAATATTTAGTAGACTCAATACATTGAGATATTATGAATTTTATGGTCTAGATGTATATATTGTATAAGGTCATCATTTTTAGTAGGAGTAATTTAATTAAAATTCCATGATAAAAAAATATAAAACTAGATACTCAATTATATATATCTTTTTGTTATAGATTATAGATTGAATCCTGAAAATAATTTGGAGGTAGCTTATAGTTATGACCTATAAGTTAGTTATAGATCATTATATAATGTTGGGATGTGTTCTCAATGGGAATAATTTTGATCATCTAGATGTTATTGTTATAAAGGTCAATTCAACCAACTCTAACTGATGGGTATTATATACCGAGTGTTTATCACACATTTTTAATAAAAAACATAGACTTGGGGTTTGATAGGAATAAAAAATGGGTGATGCAGATATTTTTATTGATAATGGATAAAAGTTGTTTCATTGAAAGTTAACACTTATGATATGAATTTACCAAGTTTATTAGTCTTATAACTGGAGAACTACTTTTATCTTCTTTCCATAGATTGAAATTTTATTTCTGCATCTTTTTTGTACATGTTGTGATTTTATTTTATTTTTAAGAAGTTTTTTTGTTATATATATAATAGTGAAATGATTTATGACATTAGGTATATGATAAATTGTATAAATAGTGTAGATATGGATAATACAATAAATAAAATTTAGAATAATAATATATGGGTTGGTTATAGTCCCACCATAATTGGGATTGTCTCCCTAGACATAATAAAAAAATTATATAGAGATTAATTATTGGAATAATTTTATTATGAATCATTGGGGAATTGTGAGTCTAGTTTATTTGAAAAAGACACAAAGGTAACTTTTAATAGAAATAATAAAAGGGATAGTGTACTATTGAAGCACATATATAGTGATGTATGTTTTCCAATGAGTACTAAATAAAGTGGTGGTTTTAGGAACTTCTTAATTTTATAGAGAATTTTAGTCAGTATGGATATGTGTTTTAGATATTATTAATGTGTGAAACTTTTTAAAGTTTCCATGAGTTTCATAATGAAGTACATAATATTTTATGAAAAATTATTATGATTATTTGATCTTATATTGGTGGGGAATAATACATCCATGAATTCCATAAGCATTTTTGTGATAATGGAATTATTTCGTGACTCACTCATTATAGAATACCACAGTGGAGTGATGTCTCTAAGAGGAGGAATCATACCTTGTTAAGAATTTTCCGGTTGATGATAAGTCTATGTGGCCTTCCTATTATATTGTGGGGTAATGATCTATAGACTAATACATTTCTATTAATCTATGTTCCATTTGATGTAGTCATAAAGATACCATATGATATACGGTATGTGAAGTGACACAATTTGTATTTTAGAAGGATTTGGTGTTATGAATTAATTGTATGACAAATTGTTTTCTGATAAAATTATGCCCAAGTAAGATAAATTCTTATTACATAGTTATACTATGAAACAAAATAGTCGATTATTTCTATAATTATACTAAACAGATATTTTTTGTGGACCTATATGGTGTTTTCCTTGAGAATGATCACATGAATTAAGGGTCATTGTGAGAAAAAATGACCTTGGGGAAGTTTAAGACTAACAAATATAATGTGTTCTTAAGATGAGGATTGAGATGGTTCCATAATGAGTTTTAAACAAGAGTTGACTAAGGCTACCTAAGTACCTTGAAGGTAGGATATGATTTGTTAAGATCTTGGGAGAAATAATTTTTTGGTGAAAAATAATGATAAAGTAGTGTTTAAAGGAGTGGAAACTATTACCTACTTGGAGACATTGAGAGTTCTAATTCACAAAAATTGTAAAAATACACGAAATAAAAGATAGACTCTCTATTTAGTAACCATGTTTGTATCTTGGTGGATAAACCTATAGGGATAAAAACCATAGGGCGATTTTTTTTCTAAATGAAAATTATCATGGATATTATATTTTCAACCAGTAAATCATTCATAGTGTGAAAATGTTACAAATATTCATAGTATTTAATGTGAGGTATCCTTTTCACCTATAGTGATAAAAAATTCTGTTTAGATATTAATTACCCTAGATGATCACATTGATCTTGAGATTTATAAAATGAATGTCAAAATCAATTTACTTAGTAATAATTTAGTCAGTGATGTGTATATTATATATCCTAAAGTTATTGAAGTTCTAAATGAGTCTACTAAGGTGTGAATATTGCAACAATCCATTTATATAGGATTTAGAATATAATAATTGATGATGTGATCAAAGAGTTTATTTTCATTAATAATTCATATGATTATGGTGTATATAATATTATTTGAGTGTGTTTAGTATTGAATAATATTTTATATTGATTATATACTTCTTATTAGATATTATATCCCAACTCTTAAATCTATAAAGATATGGTTGGGTAAATGATCCTTTGTGAAAGATATGGGTGAAGCATCCAACATACTTGGTATAAATATTTGTAATGCCCCGACCCCAACTACCCAGAGTCGGTGAATTACTTCGTAACATTGGCATGATCACAAAAGATCAAGTCTCGAAAGACCGATTATTTTAGTAGCCTTGGAAACACTAGATACATTCATAAATGTTACATTACAACATAAGGTGAAAAACTACAATAACAAAGTCTTCATAGTTCACACTCATATCCTCTTCTGACTATCCCTGCAGGTCATTCCTAAAATACTTCTTCACATCCGGAAAAATATTAAAACATTGAAAGGGGTGAGCTCAGATGCTCAGTAAGGATAACAATATTGCAGAAGATTTCATCAATAAACATAAACATTTAAGGCAATGTATAACTAAAACAAAAGCCTTTTAAACTTGAACTTCAACATAATATGGCAAAAGTAAAATGAGATAATGCCATTCACTTCTTCACATGGATATTCTACTGGTCGAATAATCACATGCAATATCAATAACCACTTTCATAATGATGGAATGCATAATGCCAGACTATCATAACCACGTAGTCAAGGCCTCATGCCAAGACTACAAATAAGATTTTGTCAAGGCCTCGTCCCAAGACACTAGTTTGTCTCATGAGACCTGCCGATGCATCGATGAGCTATAGCGGGATCCACCCGTCACTTACTAAGTCCAATGCATTCCTCATATGAATGGGTGTAAACATATCATAAACCATAACATAATCGTATCACATAAAACATGCATAAAGGAAACATAAAATTTCCACATTTCAATCACAAGATTTCAATACAACACATTGATATAATAAAAACGCTTTCAAAACCATTTTCAATACCAAAATAAAATAAAGTTAAAACTTTGTATTTATTTTTCATTAAAAAAAAGTGATGGCTTGTAGAGGAAGTCGAAACTCAAATAATGGTCATGGTGGTGGAGAAGTCATTGTCTCTGCATATGTACGGAAAGAAAAACATTCCCTTTTTGTCGTTTAGTAAAACGCTTCGTATAGAAAAGATTCCTTTTGAATAAACGTAAAAGTCAAAGGGGTTTATACACCGTATAAAAGAAAATTGTGTATAAAACCAAATATGCCTCAATGAAAGTAGATTGAGAAGAAGTCCTTAAAAGATCATTTTTAAAATAAAATATATCTATTATGTGTATTCACTATAGGTACACATAAAGAACATAAAAATACAAAATAGGACATAATAATATCATGACATAATTTGAAAGTAGGAGATTAACCCAAAGAATGGAAGTTGGGTTAAGAAATTCCCTTACTTTGCGTCTTGTCCTGACTCGACCGTTCTTTAACCTCCTGAATAATAAACTAGAGTCAATTTCTATTTACTTAAAAACCTTTTTCATGTTCATTATTTCTTTTATATCCCTTATTACCATGTTATGAACATTATGTAATTATTAAAGTTTATAACGATCATTTGTCGATTTTTGGTACTTGAGTCAACAATAAACTTCTTATAATTACAAGTTGTTTATGTGGTAGAATATCCATTATATATAGAATTATATTCATGATTTATATGTCATATATATAATATATATCCAGTATATACATTCATTCATAATATTACGTAACATTTAGAGGTAAGAAATGAAATGCACCGTTCATGGAGACGGTAAGCCGTACGTACGCATGAACGCTACTTTCATTTCTATTTCGTATTTAATGGAATGAAATCATAATTATATAAAGGTATAATATAGTTCCAGTATAATATCATATATAATATCATTTACTCCATCCTTTATACATCCCACATATGGCATTAACGATTCACATCACTTTGAGGGGGCGGTAGTCCGCACTTCCTAAAATGAAAATATCGCGTTTACCCATAATGGAAACCATAAAGGTATGAAATAGATGAAAAATACAGAACCTTAAGTAAAACATAAACATATTATATATCATTTATAAATAGAGTGACATCTTAATGGCCACCTTTGAAGGTGTTTTATGAGTGTTGAACAATCATCGTTTCGTGAGGCAGAAATTCGTCATCCACAGAAACCGTATGTTCTTTAACCATTAAATGTAGGTGTGTGTAAGTGTAGCTCGAATACTTCTTATAAAAACATCCTAGTATATTGAGGATACTGGTTTTGTTACAAAATAAATGAATAAAAAGTGTTTAGGGGGTTGGAGAAGAAAAATAAAACAAAACAACATTAGAGAAGACATTACCTCAAATCGGGTAACTCTTTTTGATTTGAGCCAAAGGCTTCTTTGGGAAGAGTTCTGCCCAAAGTGAGGCTTCTAGGAGTAAGGGGGGAAGTTGGGAGAGTATTTGGGAAGAGTTTGGCTGAGCCAAATGGCTTTAAAGTGTGAATGAGGTGGTAGAGGTGGGGGCCTTTTATAAGAGGAGAGGAGGGTCACTTTTGGAAAGTAAGTAAATTGTACATTATTATACAATGATTTTCGGATTCTAAAGGTCCCACACTTATATAATTTGAGGATAAGGTGATAAGGGTTCTAAATATACCCATCCAATAGTCTTTGGACAAGTGTAAGCCCTGTATTTTACATTATATTTTCATTTTATTAAAATCGTTAAATAATGAGGTCATCACTGCATCATCATGATGTCATAAATAATTTAATTTATTTCATGTCTAAAAATTATAAAAAAAATACTATGATTTAGGAAATCGTTTTATATTTCCAATGAATACTTATAGTCAAAAATAGGACTTGTATAACCCCATATAAAAATTGTTTTCGTAAAATAACTCATGTTTGTGTCATTTTTACTTTAACATTAAATAAAAAGTTATTTATGTCATTTCCCAACCAAAGTGGCTCCATGGGGTCCCCAAGTTGACCAATGGCTTGTCTTGGTCGGCCATGACACATCCAATAAGGTTAGGACATGTGTCTAGGTTATTTTATATTATCAAAGCATTATTTTTACCTTAAACTACCCTAATTACCACTAATCGTGATTAAGAACTTAAAAGTTACTATTCACCAAAAATTATTTGAATCTCATTGAACCAAATTTTACTTCTTAATGACAACCATGTATGTCGGATTTTTGAAAATCAAATCACAGAAGTTGTAATATTTCATTTAAACGAAAAATCAGTTATTTAACTACCACTTAGTGGTTTCACTATTCATCAAAAATTGAAGTTTTTCAGAACAATTCCAAAATTTCACCCTAAGCTATTATTGATATTCCGAATTCAAAAATTATGTCTATTTTACAAAATTCCAAACATATATGTTTCATTAATTAATTTTATAATTAATTCCCGCTGTCACAACAAATAGCGTGTTTTTAAGAAACAATTTATATCAAACGATTGGCAATTGTTTATGTCCAATTTCAATTTTAAATTAATTATAATGACCACCATTGGATAAAATGGTAAAAATATATTATAATTATACTTTAAAACCACTAAATGGTATAATTTATCACTATAAATTATTTTGATTAAAAAAGTTGTTTTTAAGTATTTTTCACTATTCATAAAAAATTGAAAGTTCTCAGAAAATTACAAAAAACTCAACATAGGATAATTTAGATATTCCGAATACAAAAATGAAGTCCATTTTGAAATATAAAATTTATATAATTTCAAAAAGTGGGTATTACTATTCATAACGGCTACTTTGATTAGTTGTGGTGTGTTAGAACTCGAAGTTGCGTACAATGCAAGCTATTACATTATTGAATGAGAAGTGTATCATAGAAGCTCGGGGTGTTACATTCTCCCCTCCTTCAATAAATTGAGACCTCGCAATTTGAAATTTTTCTTGGAAAATAAAAGGTTGAAAATAGAAAATACCTTTGTAGAAAACCCACATCGGAAATAAGGTTAATAAAAATATAACTTTAAAAGAATGAATGATAAGTACAAAGGTCACCCGAGATAGCCCATACTAGGATTCTATGAAAATATGGATATGGAAGAAAAACAAACCATCAAGGTCTGATGGAGAGTTGTAGAAAACTGGATTAGGAGAAAGTTAACAATAAGAAAATCATAAACTTGTGATTGGTTAAACGGTCATTGAATCCCCAGTTGGAAAAGTTAAACGGCAACGTTTTTGTTTTAAGTTACCTTTTATAAAGTTAAAGAATTTATTTAGGAGATTTACAAAGAACGGAAGGGAATATACATACTTGTCATGTAGACTTTCATTCTTTAATAAATGTTTACCAAAAACCCATCTTTCACTTTAAAAGGTAATAGAACTCAAAAATATTCTATTTATCCTAATTGTATAAGGTTCCAAATATTAACACATACCATTTAGATTAGAAAAACTATTTTTTAATAACCAGGGACTTCACGTAGTCCAGTGGTAGGAGATTAATCCCAATCGCACTATGGTTGTGGGTTCGATTCCCACAGCTTTGTCTGATGCGATGGGTTATCACTCGGTCTGCGTGTTGTCCTTTTTATAAATATCCAAAAATAACCTTAACAATAGTATCCAATGTAAAATATAATCCATTCCAACCTTTATATTTATCCAAAATACTTCTATCCAACTCACAGTCCATATTTTATGAGGAAGGTAAACATAATGAAGCTCCCTTTTTTTTCTACGTAACAACATGTGAACACCTTCATCATGTATTCTTTTAAAACACTGCAACATACTGAATTACCATAAATCCTTATTGATTACATTCATGATCCCTTATTACTTATAGAAAACTAGATATACTCCTATCCAAAAATGTATACAAATCATTAATCAGTTTCAAGGATGTTAAGAATATCCAACATAATTTATCCGAATCAATCATGTCTTATTCCAAAATCACTATCTCGGTATCAGAACCATATTATGGTTTATCTTTCTCTCAACCATATATTTTCCAAAAATTTAACCTACTGTGGAGTCACTTTTCTTGGTTCCACACAATCTCAACTTCTAGATGAAATAGTACTACAGTACAATCCTTATATGCTCCCTAATTATTATAACCAGTACATCATTGATACAACACTCAAATTAATTTTTTTTTAATAACAACATAAGAACTCTAATCATTCCTCCTCATCTGTGGTAGTATCATAACTTTATTATTATCCAATAACATCATTTGGGGAATACTCTGATGATTTGAACATTGGTTTGCGTAGTGTCCCCACTCCTTGCAGATGAAGCATTGTACATTTGAAACATTTTTCTTACCCTTGCAGTCACGCACTTGGTGTCCTTTTTCTCCACACTTATAACAAACTCCCATTCCCTTCAGGAAAATTCCAAGGTGTTTCTTTCCACAGTTATCACATATTGGAAAATTCTTATTTTCCCTCGTCCCTTTATCCATCATTCTCTCTTCCACCCTTTTCTTCTATTTCGTCCCTTCAAATCCGTAAGACTCAGAGAATTCTCTACTTATCTTATTAACACATGATACTATTTCTTCATATGTTGATAACACATGGGAGAATATTTCCCTTCTAAATGTTGGCTTAATACCATGAAAGATATGAACCTTCTTACTCTTTGGATCATACGTATTGATGGAGTTCACATTCCTTCTACTGGGCACCATTTCTATACAATGTCATAAACTAGGTTAGTTTATGAATCGAAATACATAATAAAAAACTTGAAAACACTTATAATAAATTGAACTATTTATGGATATAATCCGTAATCATAAAAAATGTTTTCTTTGAGGATGTATATACTCATAAACCCTACATAATGGTTTGTAAAGAAAATGAGAATTATCCTAAGCAAATCCCCCGGGAGTGTCGTAACCAAGAGTGCAGCAAGGCCCGTTGTCGTGCACTAGTTCCTGTTTGAGTCTAGCTCAAAGCGGTGTTTTCGGGTTTTACCCCTAGGTACATCTGTGCCAGAGCCGCCTCTACCTGCTCGTATCCAGATAGGGATGTATTGCTCAGAAAACTCACAACATCTCTATAATACCAAAATTCTAGGAAGCTCTTCTATACGAATCCTCAAAGTCTATTTTGGTCTATGTGCTCTAATCAGAGTTTATCTAAATCTAGCTTCCAAGGTCAGTACTAAACTGACTCTAATACCAACTGTAACGCCCTAACCCCAGCTACCCAGAGTCGGTGCATTACTTCGTAACATTGGCATGATCTCAAAAGATCAAGTCTCGAAAGACCAATTATTTTAGTAGCCTTGGAAACAATAGATACATTCATAAATGTTACATTACAACATAAGATGAAAAACTACAATAACAAAGTCTTCATAGTCCACACTCATATCCTCTTCTGACTATCCCTGCAGGTCATTCCTAAAATACTTCTTCACATCCTGGAAAATATTAAAACATTTAAAGGGGTGAGCTCAGATGCTCAGTAAGGATAACAATATTGCGGAAGCTTTCATCAATAAACATAAACATTTAAGGAAATGTATAACTAAAACAAAAGCCTTTTAAACTTGAACTTCAACATAATATGGAAAAATTAAAATGAGATAATGCCATTCACTTCTTCACATGGATATTCTACTGGTCGAATAATCACATGCAATATCAATAACCACTTTCATAATGATGGAATGCATAATGACAGACTATCATAACCACGTAGTCAAGGCCTCGTGCCAAGACTAAAAATAAGATTTTGTCAAGGCCTCGTGCCAAGACACTAGTTTGTCTCATGAGACCTGCCGATGCATCGAGGAGCTATAGCAGGCTCCACCCGTCACTTACTAAGTCCAATGCATTACTCATATGAATGGGTGTAAACATATCATAAACCATAACATAATCGTATCACATAAAACATGCATAAAGGAAACATAAAATTTCCACATTTCAATCACAAGATTTCAATACAACACATTGATATAATAAAAATGCTTTCAAAACCATTTTCAATACCAAAATAAAAGAAAGTTAAAACTTTGTATTTATTTTTCATTAAAAAAAAGTGATGGCTTGTAGAGGAAGCCAAAACTCAAATAATGGTCATGGCGGCGGAGAAGTCATTGTCACCGCATATGTACGGAAAGAAAAACATTCCCTTTTTTTCGTTTAGTAAAATGCTTCGTATAAAAAATATTCCTTTTGAATAAACGTAAAAGTCAAAGGGGTTATACACCGTATAAAAGAAAATTGTGTATAAAACCAAATATGCCTCAATGATAGGAGATTGAGACGAAGTCCTTAAAAGATCATTTTTAAAATAAAATATATCTATTATGTGTATTCACTATAGGTACACATAAAGAACATAAAAATACAAAATAGGACATAATAATATCATGACATAATTTGAAATTAGGAGATTAACCCAAAGAATGGAAGTTGGGTTAAGAAATTCCCTTACCTTGCGTCTTGTCCTGACTCGACCGTTCTTTAACCTCCTGAATAATAAACTAGAGTTAATTTATATTTACTTAAAAACCTTTTTCATGTTAATTATTCCTTTTATATCCCTTATTACCATGTTATGAACATTATGTAATTATTAAAGTTTATAACGGTCATTTGTCGATTTTTGGTACTTGAGTCAACAATAAACTTCTTATAATTACAAGTTGTTTATGTGGTAGAATATCCATTATATCCAGAATTATATTCATGATTTAGATGTCATATATATCATATATATCCAGTATATACATTCATTCATAATATTACGTAACATTTAGAGGTAAGAAATGAAATGCACCGTTCATGGAGACGGGTACGCATGAACGCTACTTTCATTTCTATTTCGTATTTAATGGAATGAAATAATAATTATATAAAGGTATAATATATTTCCAGTATAATATCATATATAATATCATTTACTCCATCCTTTATACATCCCACATATGGCATTAACGATTCACATCACTTTGAGGGGGCGGTAGTCCGCACTTCCTAAAATGAAAATATCGCATTTACTCATGATGGAAACCATAAAGGTATGAAATAAATGAAAAATACAGAACCTTAATTAAAACATAAACATATTATATATCATTTATAAATATAGTGACATCTTAATGGCCACCTTTGAAGGTGTTTTATGAGTGTTTAACAATCATCGTTTCGTGAGGCAGAAATTCGCCATCCACAGAAACCGCATGTTCTTTAACCATTAGATGTAGGTGTGTGTATGTGTAGCTCGAATAATTCTTATAACAACATCCTAGTATATTGAGTATACTGGTGTTGTTACAAAAGAAATGAATAAAAAGTGTTTAGGGGGTTGGAGAAGAAAAATAAAATAAAACAACATTAGAGAAGAAATTACCTCAAAATCGGGTAACTCTTTTTGATTTGAGCCAAAGGCTTCTTTGGGAAGCGTTCTGCCCAAAGTGAGGCTTCTAGGAGTAAGGGGGGAAGTTGGGAGAGTATTTGGGAAGAGGTTGGTCGAGCCAAATGGCTTGAAAGTGTGAATGAGGTGGTAGAGGTGGGGGCCTTTTATAAGAGGAGAGGAGGGGAACTCTTGGAAAGTAAGTAAATTTTACATTATTATACAATGATTTTAGGATTCTAAAGGTCCCACACTTATATAATTAGAGGATAAGGTGATAAGGGTTCGAAATCTACCCATCCAATAGTCTTTGGAAAAGTGTAAGCCTTGTATTTTACATTATATTTTCATTTTATTAAAATCGTTAAATAATGAGGTCATCACTGCATCATCATGATGTCATAAATAATTTAATTTATTTAATGTCTAAAAATTATAAAAAAAATACTATGATGTAGGAAATATTTTTATATTTCCAATTAATATTTATAGTCAAAAATATGACTTGTATAACCCCATATAAAAATTGTTTTCGTAAAATAACTCATGTTTGTGTCATTTTTACTTTAACATTAAATAAAAAGTTATTTATGTCATTTCCCAACCAAAGTGGCTCCATGGGGACCCCAAGTTGACCCATGGCTTGTCTTGGTCGCCCATGACACATCGAATAAGGTTAGGACATGTTTCTAGGTCATTTTATATTATTAAAGCATTATTTTTACCTTAAACTACCCTAATTACCACTAATCGCGATTAAGAACTTAAAAGTTACTATTCACCAAAAATTATTTTAATCTCATTGAACCACATTTTACTTCTTAATGACAACCATGTATGTCGGATTTTTGAAAATCAAATCACAGAAGTGGTAATATTTTATTTAAACGAAAAATCAGTTATTTAACTACCACTTAGTGGTTTCACTATTCATCAAAAATTGAAGTTTTTCAGAACAATGCCAAAATTTCACCCTAAGCTATAATTGATATTCCGAATTCAAAAATGATGTCTATTTTACAAAATTCTAAACATATATTTTTCATTAATTAATTTTATAATTAATTCCCGCTGTCACAACAAATAGCGTGTTTTTAAGAAACAATTTATATCAAAAGATTGACAATTGTTTATGTCCAATTTCAATGTTAAATTAATTATAATGACCACCATTGTATAAAATGGTAAAAATATATTCTAATTATACTTTAAAACCACTAAATGGTATAATTTATCACTATAAATTATTTTGATTAAAAAAGTTGTTTTTAAGTATTTTTCACTATTCATAAAAAATTGAAAGTTCTCAGAAAATTACAAAAAACTCAACATATGATAATTTCGATATTCCGAATACAAAAATGAAGTCCATTTTGAAATATAAAATTTATATAATTTCAAAAAGTGGGTATTACTATTCATAACGGCTACTTTGATTAGTTGCGGTGTGTTAGAACTCGAAGTTGCGTACAATGCAAGCTATTTCATTATTGAATGAGAAGCGTATCATAGAAGCTCGGGGTGTTACAATATTTATAGATATAGATATAATAGGTTGGTTAAACTAAGTCAAGATACTTATATTGGTAAATTTATAAAGTGGTTTACGATGTAGAACTCCAAAACAAGTCTTTATTATTTAGTGTCATTTTATAAATCTAAGGAATATTTTGGATCCTTCTAATGAGTTAGAAAGGTTGAATAGAATTCCATATGTTTCCTCTCTAGGATTTATCACTTATGACATGTTTTGTACTCATCTAGATGTTTCATATTCTATTGGTATAACTTGAATATACCAATCCAATCCTAGTGAGATTCACTTAATTATTGTGAATGATATCCTTATGTAGATGAAAATGACTAAATATGGTCATTGGATGAGACGATGGGATCTGTATAATCGGTTAAAAAGATGAATGTTTCTAATTTGATAGAGTTTATATGAACTCTCAATCAGTTTTTCTGTTTTTCATGAATGATATAGATATTATTTGTAAGAGTTAAAAACAAGACAACATAGTTGACTCAACAAAAGAGGCAGAGTACATCACTATATCATAGGTTACAAAAGAAGTTTTATGGATCTAGAAGTTTAATTCTAAACTTGAGGTGGTTCTTAGCATCACAGAAGAAATATATCTTTATTATTATAACTATGGATTTATTTTCAAGGTTGTGGAACCTTGACCTCACCAAATAATAGAACACATACTTCATAAATACCATCTCATATGAGATATCATTTAGAGGAGTTATCTTAGGATATGTTGGATGACTATAAATGAAAATATAACGGATCCACTAATGAAATTTCTAAAATATTTGAATCATGGGGTTTATATTAAATCTCATGGAATACAATACATATTATATGTATTTAATTATTTCTTAATGTATCATGATATATTTATAAAAGGAAACCTCCACTTATATTTTATTCATAGGTGCAAGAATTTATTTTACATGAACAATGGAATGATAATATCTCCACAAATTATGCCTTTGGTTGTTCCCTAACCTATGATTATCACAAATTATGATTTTTTTTGATGACATGTTAATATTAGAATAAATTGTGGACTCATGAGATCATATGTGGATATTTTTATTTGGAATGACCTACCATGTACTCATGGAATGTTTCAAAATCGTTGATATACTTATGGGTGTATATATATTATAAATAATTTTTACATGAGGTTGTAAAGATACCTAGAATGATAAATTTTATAATATTATAATTTTTTTTGAAATCCATTAAGGCTTCACTAATCAATGGTGTCTATGTATGTTTTAGATCATGTTGTCAGTTGGAGCTCAACTAAGATTGGTTTTTTCCACTCATATAATGATAAAAAAATATTATTACCTTAATTGAATTTGATAAATGAAATAAATTTCCATGATTAGTTGAGTAACATAGGATGTGTTCAGCTACATGGATAAGGGAAATGTGATGTGCTAATTAGTTATATGAATGATATGTAATATATTCATCGACCAGGCTAGTTTTTTATGGAATTAAGAATGTATGGTATGGCTTATAATATATTTCCATTGTTATATATTTATTGGTCACACTATTTCATTGTAAAAGATATTATATACTTATATATATGATGTATATGATACTTATTTTGGGGAAAATATTCATATGATATATGAGTGTGTTTGATGAAGACCACGACATACCCCTTGTAGCTTGAGTAGCCATGATACATTCTTAGAGGATTTTTTTCAGGCATCTATGAAATATAGATTTTATGTTTTTTTCAATGAATATAATTACTTTAGGGTCACATAGTTAGGATTATAGATAATGATTATGTTTTTGAAAAAATATTTTGTTCCAACATGAAGAGAGTAGGATAAAATAATAATAATATTTTTGGATGGATTCACAAAGAGCTGTAATGCTTTTCATGATGTCCTTTTGTGATTGTTGTGCATACTATAGATTTATAGGAATGAACTAAAGGGTGGTATATAATATTTAATGATATACCCCATATTGTATGAAGTGATATGAAAATTGTTCATGTCACATATTACAATTGGTTTGAATTTTAAATCAGCATTATGTGATTCTTTTTCTTCAATCATAAGGTATGTTTGGGAATATGATATAAGCACAATATGAATCATCCCCCAAATATGATTTATCAATTATAAAAATAATTATATCATTTTATTAATGGAATTACACATGTTAATTGATGTATTCAAGGACAACACTCTAATAAGAAGTAATAGGGTTCTAAGAGATGATACTCAATGTGGCCTCCATAGTTGAAGCTCTTTATTAAATAAATATCATTGAAGTTGAAAATTTAAGGGATGTGATACCTATTATTGGTGTACCTTGGTTACATGAAAACATAGCCAAATATATCTCCACATGATTCATTAATAATATTAAAATAATTTATAGTGTCCCTTTTATGGATCAAAATCCCCATCTTATGAATGTGGATCAACTGACTGGTGAACCGCCTATGGAGGTAAGAAGATTTTTTTTTTCTAATTTAGGTTTCTTCATCAGGATTTCTATTTTAAGAAGGAGAATATAAAAGATACTTTTTTTCAAGGCTTTCTTTTTTTATTATTTATAAAATATTTCATGTTTCTCTATTTGTATAATCCTTGATCATGGGTTTCTTCTATTGCATGTTCATAGGATGAACATCCTAAATCCCATTACCCCAAACTACCCCTTATATCATAATAATTAGGGGGGGTATGAATCCCACCAAGATATATCCATGCATCATAATCATTGAGGAGATAAATTCCCACCTCAGATATCAACATATATCTTATTATCAAGGGATTTTACTCCTAAGAAATTACTATATGTTATTACCTTTTGTTAGAATATCTTCCATCCTTGATATCACAATATATTATAATTACCAAGTTAAATATCACCCACCCAAGATATCATCATATTTCATAATCATCATAGGGAATTACCTCTACTTTGAATATGACCATATATTATATTCATTAGGGGGAATAAAAGCCACCCTAGATATCACCATATATCATAATAATCAAGAGGGATAATTTCCATATTGATTATCACCATATGTGAATCATCGGGGGGAAATCACCCACCTCAGATATAACATATATCATAATCATTAGGGGGAATAACACCCACCCTGAATGTCACCAAACATCATAATCATTAAAGGATAAGGTCCCACCATATATATCACCATATATCATAATCATTGGGGGAGAATAATTCCCACCCAAGATATCACTATATATCATAATTATTAGGGGGAATAGTGATCACCCTAGATATAACCATATATCATAATAATCAGTTGGAATTATTCCCACCCCATATGTTTCCATATATTATAATCATTAGGGTAACAGTTACCACTATAGATATCACCATATATCGTAATCATCAGGGGTAATATAAACCACTTTGGATAACACCATATATAAAAATATTTTGGGATAAACTCCCATAATGGATATCACCATGTATCATAATCACATAAGGATAATAACCCTAGAAATCTCCCAATATCAAAATCATATGGGTTGGAAACCCATCTAACCCTAATATATGTTACTCTGGTTTTCTTCTCACGCATATAACCTATTTACATCACCACATTCATACTAGGTATAATCATGTTATCCCCTTATTCCAATTATCTCTATGGTATTCCCACCTAGATATACACATATCTGTGGAGGAGGATCAATCGACCACACACTAATAAAATAGCCAAGAAGATATAAGGAAACTTAGGATTCCATATAGTCAACAACCATTCTAACCATTATTAATAAACAATTATCCACTGCACAAAGACGATGAATGAAATATATCATGAGGTCAACCCTATTTCTTCTCTTTAAGTTCATACCACTATTGGGTCCCTATATAAAATAACGCAAATCAAAGGTCAATCCCATGTACATCATTGATTGAGGCACCATGATTAGTTCTAAAGGTTCCATAATGGACTAAGTGTAAAACCCCAATATTTTATGACATTTATCTTTGAATAATTTTTATTTCTTTGATATCATACTTTACATAAAAGATCATGTTTGAACAAACTGATATATACTATTATAATATTGGTATTTTATGTGACAATTATCAAATTGTCGTTGGATTGGAGGGTATTAATAGGAATAAATAAATTATCAAACGTTTATGGCTTACATAGGTATAAATGAGTTTAATGGTTATCAATTGATTATAAATAATAGAAATCAATTGAAAGTAAAGTGATATTTCATTTCAGAGAAACTATTTTTATGCACGCAATGAGTTTTTCTCTTAAAAAATAAACTTAATCACTTTTGGTTAACGATTTTAATGAAATTTATATATTTTATATTCAGAAATATGTTTTAAAATTAATATAATATTATTTACAGTAATGAGATAAGAATAAATACTTTTTTATAATTAAAAATTAACTATTAAAAAAAATATTTTTCATCGCATTTCACGCACTTATTTGAAATGGATTTCTATCACTTATAGATATTTACTATTGAAAATGGATCCTATATTTGGAATTAGGAGGGTCAAATTTGGTAAATGTGCATCTTTTATTATTTTCATTAGAAATTGTATCCTTGGTAACATTCTTCACATTTTAAGGGTAAAATAGGTAAGGCAAGGATAGAACATTGGGATATAACATTAAAATTTATCTAAAACAATCCTTTATCCTATTGGATTAGTGGTGTTCAACCATTCCCATCCAATTCTACAAAATATGGCCACATTGTTCCAATTATATTTTATATTGACATTTACTTTATTTTAATAAAATAATTAAAAATTAATGTCACTCTATTGAAATTAATATCACTAACATTTCAATCTAAGTATGAAAAGAGAATATGTTATATTATATATGTTTTTTTAAAGAATGATTAATTTTTATTATCATTGTATTTTTTTTTTCATTTTTAGTGATGGAATAATTACATTAAATTCTTACATCATTCTAACATGATATTTATTCAATTCATATAAAAATAAAAAAAATGATATGTAAAAAATTAAATGTAATAATTTTTTTTGGATAATTTTTTTCCCAAAATTATACAGATTATTTTAACATATTAGGTATTTATTTAATGGTTTAAATTTTAATTCCTTTGTTTTCATATTATTTTCAATTTTAATATAAATTAATATTTCCTAAAAAATACATTAATGATATTTTCTAACAATCAATATTTTATTAAATAATTTAAAACTCATAAAAATTATATATTTGACCAAATGAATGAGATATGGTTGAACATATCACCCATGATACATTTATGCGTAACTTGTTTTTTTATTGTAACATGATTGACCCTTAAAGAGTATAGAAATTTTTTATCACGGTAATTTTCAAAAAGCGTTGTCAGTGTTTTATTTAATACCTAATGTAATTATAAGAGAGCTCCTCCCCTTGCATATAAAAAGTAACCTACTATCCTTCATTATTCAAAATTACTGATACTTTTACAATATAAAATACCTAAAATAATAACTTACTATATTGCTGAATCACATCCTATAGATTTTTTTAGTTCTAAAAGACCATCATTTCAAGTCTTAATATGCAATCCAATTTATTTTTCTCAACAAAGAGGTATAACTCTTAACCGAGAATTTCCAAAAAAAATCTTTCTTATAACTCATAAAAATATATGGTATCCATTATAAAATAATTTATTAAATATATCAAATATATTTTATTGTTATTATGATTATTGAGTAACCGCTATCCACCTCCTTCCAATTTTTTGGAAAATGATAACATCACTTGTTCATACATGCAGACTACCACCTCTACAAAGTGATGTGATTAATTTTTCATTTATGACATAAATTAATAGTAATCAGAATAAAATTAATATAAATGATATATATGATATAATAATAATTCTATAAATTTTAATTATTATTTACATTTATTTTTTTCAACCCTTTAAAAAATGAAAACAATATTCATAGTTATATACGGTCTACCGTATTCAGGAATGTCGTCATTCATTTTATATATCTATATTTTATGGATAACTATAAATATATATAAAATGAATATATAAAATATTTATATCATGGTTAAAACTCTATAAATTATGGAAATACAATAAAACTTCAAGGATTATAACTACAAAACTCAAACTTTTATGAAAAATGAAACAGTTAACACCTAGATACGATTATTTTAATAAATTTTTTTTAATAAGTTGGTGTTCAAATGTTATAAGTAGATAATATATTATACTATAAGTATAAAAATAATTATTTTATTGACTTATAATAAATTTATTTTTTTATGTAGGAGGATATAATGATTTATACAATTTGAACATGAGGTAATGTATTTATGTTACAATCTTATTATTTATCGAGATTGTTTATGATTAACATTTTGATAATAAAATTTCATTATATATATCTAAATAACCTCATAAATATTCTTATGATATATTTATTTCTTGAGAATATATGATTTCATTTAATTTTCCTCACATTATTTACTCAAAAGACTGAAATAATATTTTTAAGGAAAACTAATTTTATTTATCTCTTCAGTCAGAAATCCTTTTTCTTACATATAATTTTTTTACTATTTTCCATTGATTTTTGATTTAATTTTTAAACATGTTTTACTTTTTAGAAAATGGTTTAAAATAAATCTTCTCATCACTTTCCAAATTAGGTAATTTTGACTTCTTACTAAAAATGTGAAAAGGATTTTTTTTAATGTAATCAACATGAATGGAATTTCATAAAGTCATCAATGCATTGATGCTTCCTTTAATGGTTTTTGAGGTTATTTTATAATAATTTTTTCTTAATATTTAGTAGTCTTTTATATTTTAAAATATTTATAACAATGTGAGAAGGGTATTTCCATTAATAAATGTTCTAGTGATCTTTTAAATTATTTTTTTCATCTGATAACATCCTTTAATATTACTCAGGAATTACTAAGGAAATTATAAAATGATACCATATTTATTCATTATATGAATGTTTTATGATAATATTGATGATATATTGATAATTTTTTTTTCTTTTCCACAGTTTATGTTTTGATGAATGTTTTTATGATCATATGTCATACATATAAAAGGATTTATGATTTTTTTATGAGTGGTACCATAATTATATATACATTAAATAAATTGTGTAAAGATAAATGTTATATGATCTCAAAGGTTACGTAGGATGTTATCCCAATCCTGAAATAGGGAACATAGGAGGTTATCCCAAGCCCGAAAGAGGGTATATGGGAGGATATCAGAAGCCTAAATCCATAACATGGGTGGTAATACCAAGAATAACATGTTATTCATGTCTTGTTGGGTATCCTTGACAAAAAGTTCTAGGATTATGATTATTCTCCCACCTTATTCAACTATTTTATGACATTATATTATGCCAATGTTATGCTGTCATAACTCATGTTCTTTGAATTTTTTTTTGATTTATGTCTTATGAACTTCCACTAATTATTTCAACAATCAAATTTGTGATCTAGTATTTTCTATAAATGATTTTGAAATTATAAGAGCATGATATCATATACAATATGCTCATTTTATGTTTAAGTAATATTTGATATCTCTCTTATTTACCATAAAGAAGATTTTGATATCACCATTTATTTTTATTATTTTTCCTATTATATGAAGAAAAGTTTTATGTATGATGAGTATAAGAAGGGTTATATTTTAAATTAACTACATCATAGATGATGTAGATATATTATGAATAAGTTTATCATGTTTCCAAAAAATTATAGTTTCAGAATGGGTCAAAACATTAAGAATTGAATATTCATCTAAAATGATTTAATATCTATGTATAAAAAGTATGGGTCTCTATAGTTAGTATCATAGAAAGGTTTATTTACCTTTGTAAACTATGATGAGAAAAATTTATTGAGAAATTTTAGGATAATCAATTTTATAGGAGAACTTCCAAAGATATCGTAAATAAAGGATTTTGGTTTTCCTAGTAAAACATCAATGTATGGATACTACACATGTGAGGGGTATTATCATAGAGGAATATAGGTGTAATAAACTAAAAAAGAGTTCTTTTAGTGTATCTCAACCATAATATGGTGCACCTTGAGGGTACCCTTACTACATATATATTTTGACACTAGTGTGGGATATTCTTGTTATAATCCACATTTTATTTATAAACTATTATAGAGGATTTGAATAGATGGAGACCATGAATTAAATAGGTAAAAACTAAGGTTTAAAATATTTAAAATAAGGTGTCTTGATTTAGAAATCCTATAAATAATTTATCATGAATATTTGGTTTTCCATAATTATTTTTGTTTCTTAGGGTATGATTTTTTAGTCAATAGTTGGAACCCAAAATAATTGTGTTAATGCTAAATGTGATGGAAAATGAAATGATTTTCCTCTGAAGAAAACATGTCTTATGGGGAATGGAATGAAAAATATAGTTTCTAAGTTTACTCAATATTCTAAAACTATAAATCATGTTGTGATTCCAAATGAGATAATAAGGGAACAATATTTTGTTGTGTCCTTTATAATAAAACATTCACCTTCTTCTATTAGGTTTACCGATACACTAATTTCTGAGTAATGGATAAATACCATGGGAAGATATTTTTTGTCCTCTAGTGTTTTTAACATGAAAAAGTTATTTTTGTTTTATATCATTTGGAAGGAAAAGAAGATAAATTATAGAATCATATGAAGAACATGAGGAAAAGTGAGGGAATTAAATCCATGGAGTGGGATGAGTTTAAGCTGTTATTTTCAATAAGTAATTTACTCATATTAATTATATTAAAATGGATAAAAAATACTCAAGATAAATAATAAGGATGATGAATACATTAGTACCTCTCAGTAAATTTTATAAGAATTATGTGGTATATTTATACTATTATCACTTAAACTGAAAGTAATATTGATCGAATCTCCAATTGATTAAAACCAAGTCCTCAAATAGAATCATACATAAGGGACTTTGATATATATGGATAAAGTTTTTGATGTACTACCAAGGTAGTAATAGCTATTGGAGTTACACATTAATATAAGGGTTTTAATAAGAAATTCAAGACTGAATTCGAAGGATATTCTAATAATAAAAAATATTGGGGAAGAATATGGACAATCTAGTATTCTTGAACTATAGAATGAGACATTCAAGAAATTTTATTAAAGGGGTAACAAAATTATTTAAGTTTGTAAAAGATTATCATCGGGAAATCAAATGTGGAATTGATAAGAAGTAGTTAGTCAATGATGGAGGAAAAGAACCTCCAATGTTTCAAATATAAGGTGTATAGGCATTACTCTAACTAATGTGAAAACCCGAATGCTAATAATGATGAACGACATTAGAAACCTCTTAATCCTAGAGAAAAAGGAAAATAAATTGAAATAATTATATCTTTTTTTGGATATGATAATGACATTGTGAATGGTACAATTACAATCTAATATAGAATAGTTAATGTCTTATTTAATTATATATCTACCCAATCTTTTATATATGAATATTTTTCTATCGTTATCACAATACCACATCAATGATTAGATGTTTAAATATCAATGAAACCCCTTAATGGTATGATAATCGCATCTCAAGTCTATGATTCTTCTCTAGTTGTTTATGGGAATATAATTCCTGTAAATCTCATTATTCTACCTCCTGTTGAATTTGATGTTTTTTGAGGAATGTATGCAATTTCATTAAATAAATCCCATATAATTTTTTTAGGATGGGAATTCCTGTTTAAAAATCCAAACTAATCTATGATTGGATATAAGTTTTATGATTAATATGAACTTTTAATGGAAATCACATCCATTATATGGTCATAATGCCTATTAAAAATGGGGTTTTATCTCAGATGATTGGGGAGAAACTCGACATCAAATATCTACCTACTTTATTTTTGTTTGTTTATGTTTTTTTAGAAAGGTCTCCTAGTCTTCCTTCAAATAAAAAATTTGAGTTTTAAATAGAAATCATACATGGTGATACATCAATATCAAATACTACAAATAAAATGTCCCAACTGAGTTGTAGGAATTAATGAAAAATATCCAAGAGTATCTTGATAAGGGATTTATTCAACCAAGTGTGTCACCATGTGGTGAACCTATTCTTTTTGTTAATAAGAAATATGGATCAATGCAACTCTGTATTAATTATTGGGAACTAAACAAGATCTCAATCAAGAAAAAGTATCCTTTACCTCATGTTGATAATTTGTTTGATGAATTACGAGGTGAAAGATACTTTTCCTGGATTTTTCTTCAAACCTGACAATATCAGTTTAGGGTAAAAAGTGAATACATACCCAAGAAAAACTTCAATATGAGGGATGGAAACTACGAATTTTTAGCGATTCAATTTTTTCTTGTTAATCCACCCATTATCTTTATGGATTTAAGGAATATATTATTAATATATTACCTTGATTAGTTTGCGGTAGTATTTATAAATGATATTATTTTATATGAAAATATAAATTTATATCATGAAGATCACTTAAGGATTTTGCTGAACACCTTATGGAAGAAGAATATGTATTCAAAATTTAAAAGGTATTAATTTTAGCTATAAAAAGTTTAATTTTTGGGTTATATAATCTCCAGGTATTGTATATCGATATATCCATTAAAGATAAAAGTTATTTAACATTGGACCATACCAACAACTATTACTAAAATCTGTAGTTTTACTGGTTTATAAAGATATTATCGATGCTTTATGAATAATTTATCAAGAGTATATAATCCACTCACCCTATTAATATTAAATAGATCCAAGTTTCATTGAACCAATGATTGTTAAGAAAATTTCAAGGAACTAAAGAGAAGGTTAGTCAGAGCACCTATTCTTTTAAAACCATAAAGTGTATATTATTTTTTGAACTATAGCGATGCATCAAAGAAGGTACTATGATTCATCCTCACATAGAATAATATTATTATTGTTTACTCCTATTTCCAAATAAATGTTCATGTGAAAAATTATCCAACTCATGATTTGGAGTTGGTTCCAGTAATTATTTCATTAAATATATGAAGGGATTATATTTATGGACAAAGGTATGATATATATATACTGGTCATAAATTTTTAAAGTATACAATCATTAATGAAGAGATGAATATATTCCAGAGATGATGGTTGAAGTTGATTAATTACTATTACTTCTCAATAAATTTCCACCCTAGGAAAGTTAATAAGATGGTCGATGATTTTAGTTAAAATGAGCATTCTAGCTTATCAATGAGAAGGACCATAAAGAGTTCTTATATTTCGGGATTTGTAATGTATGGATCATGAAATATTTAAGGAAGGCGAGAAATATTATCTTTCTCAAATGAATTTTCAACCATATATCCATGTGAGGATTAAATAGACACTAATGAAAGATGTATAACTATAGAGTAATGTCAAAACATTTCTTGAGTACAACCTTTATTATGGATAGATAATATTAAGGAACCATGTATGTTATCTATCTATATTATATTTGAAGGATCTACTGGATGAGGCTCTTGGATCTTCATTTAATGTTCATCCTACAAGTATATATATAAATATATTAAAGAGTTTTTCATGTGAGATAACATGAAGAGAGATGTTGAAGAGTATATATCTTAGTTATTAGTATGTTAATAAGATAAAGTTGAGAGATTGAAGTCTAAGTGGATGTTACAATCATTACCCATACTAGAATGGAAATGGGAAAACATTACCATGGATTTTATTTTCAGACTCCCCAAAAACATCTATTATATATATTTTTTTAGGTTGTCGTTGATCACCATAAAAATTCATCACGATTAATTGTTATTAAAAAATAATTTTTATATTGATTATATTTCCATAATATACATTAAATAAGTGTTAATATTTCATGTAGTATAACATTCTATTATATTTTATTGCTATATGAGGTTTACCTCAATGTTTTGGTGAAGTCTTCAGTGGGGTTTGGATACATTGATGATCTTTAATACATCTTATCATCTTAATCTAGAATTACAATCTGAGAGAACATTTAAAACCCTAGATGATGTTATGAGATCTTTTTCTATGGATTTAAATGGTTTTTGGGAGTAACACCTTCTTCTAGTCTTGTTTTCTTAAAGCAAATGATTTCACTCGAGCAATCAGACCACTCCATATGAAGCCTTATATGGAAACAAGTTCATAAATCCAAAATGTTTTGATAAAATAAGAGAAATAAATATTTCAATAACTAATCCAACTAAGGAAATGTAAAATAAATTTAGATCTAATAAATATCATATCAAGGTATCTTAGATTAATGATAAATGTTATTCTCACAATCATCATTGAAATCGGTATTTCAAAGATGCTGGGAAGGTACTTCGATAAGTTTATCCATGGAAAAATGTTATAAGATTTGGAATGAAAGTTAATCTTAGACCTAGGAATGTTGGCCCATTCTAGATGTTTTTATTGACTAGGAATGGTAGCTTATCTTTTAGAACTTACATTGAACCCCGCTCAAGTTCATGACATGTTCCATGTTTCTCTCTTGGGGAGGTACATACCTGATCCTTAAAAAGAGATGAACTCAGAGGTTTTACCACTGGAGAATGATATTTAATGTGAATAAAAATAGGTATAAATATTTGATCATAGATATAATTTGATACAAAACAAGACTACTCACCAAGTTAATTATCACTAATGGAATAAAAAACAAAGAAGATACCTGGGATCCTAAGGTTGTGATGAAATAGAACTATCATATTTTTTTTTGTATCAAAGTTATGTAATTTTTATGGGGAAATGTATTTTAAGGTGGTAGAAAGTAACACCCCAATATTTTATAATACTTCACTTTGAATATGTTTTATTTCTTTGGTATAATTCTTTACAAGAACCCCTCAGTTAAAACAAGTTGTGATATACTATTAAAATATTATTATTTAATATTAAAGTCATCACATAGATGGTGGATTTAAGGTTATGAATATGAATAAATAAATTATTAAAATGGTATGGTTTCAACGTGCATATATAAATTCATTTATAATAAATTTATTAAAAATGAAAATAAAAATAATTTGAAATTAAAAGAGATGTTTTTATTAAAAACAATATTTATGGATGCAATGGATTTTTATTTTAATAAATTAAATTAATCAATATTAGAAAATTATCCTAATGAATTTTATATATTATATATATTCAATCAAATGATCTACCATTAATCTAATATTTCTTCTCACTATTAGATAAGAATAAATCCAGTTTTATGCTAACAAATTTGCTTTTATTGAAACAGTTCTCCTCATATTTTGCACACATATTTTAAAATTAATCTCCCAAACTAATAGGAATTAAATTAAAAAATGTATCAAATATTTGATACTACGAGGTTTAAATTTATTAAATAGACCTCTTTTACTTTCTACCATTATAAATAGTTTTGGATAGACTTATGTTGTTCCAAAATATCTCAATTTTGTATATGTTGTGATGATTCAAAAAATCCACATTTATCTACAAACATGTATATATTAAGTATTTAAAAATAACTTATATAGATATTATTAATTATTATAATCTATTTGATATTAAATTATTTTGGAATTTATTATAAATTAGTGAAAAGGTTTTTATTCTATTAAAATTTACTTATTTGTTAAGGAATTTTTTATTATGTTGAAAGCTTATCTTACGCATAACATAATCATCATGCAAAGAAATTTGATGAACTTTAGATGAATTTTAAAATCTATGATAAAGGTTTTTATCTTATAAAAACTTAGTTTGTAAATTTTATCATATAATTTAATTAATTTATCCTAAATATAAGATAAGTTATCTTCTAAATGTTCAAAATTGGGATGCTCTATCAGATAGAAAATAAATGAAGTCTTTTATCTTATTAAGAGAGTCCTCATTGATAAATTATATTAGGAATATCACATGAATCTGTGGAAGAAAATTATTATACATCTATAAGACATTATCTTATGAAAAAAATTTAACCTAACTAATAGTTAATCCAAACTATTTATCTTATAGAACAAAGATGTAAAATATTTATAGAGTTTTATCTTATGTAGTTGATCTGAAAATTATATTATGAGAACAATCATACCAAATGATTATATTAAAAAATAAATAAATCCCATGTATCATCATGATTATACTCTTATAATTGGTATAATATCTCGATAATTCAATTAATGATTTTAAGTGGGTCAGAAAAGGAGTTTTCTAAATAAGGAAATATTGATTTAGATAAATCATATTTTTTTCCAATAATGAAAACATCTGATAATGAATATCTATTTCATATATACCATAAAGGATAATTCCATATTTGTAAAAGAATGAAACATTCCATTAAGAACCTGAATCATCATCTTTTAAAAAAGAGGAATCACTTGACTGTTTTGAATATTGAGTGTTCTTAAGATCAAATTAGAAAGAAAATATATAAATATAGGAGTTAAATACATCATGAATAAGAGGTGTGTACAAAGAATAAAATGTATAATTTATTTATACAATTATTTTACTATATAATACATGAACAATATCTACAATTTCAATACCTATAATATTATTCTTTACGATTGAAGAATATTTAGATATTTTCTTAAAAGAGTCTTATCTTATCTGAATGTTTCTTTATCTCTAGTTTACTACTATGTGTAATTATGTGATGAAACAATTTCCAAAAATCATTTATTAATCTCAATTTCTATATACACTCATTATTATTGAGTATGTTGAGGCCTTGAATAGGTATTATAAAGGGAGATTCTGGTTGAAATCTCGTGGAAATTTGTAATAAGTAACAGCTTCTATCACTCAGCTAGGAGCCCATTAAAAAGTAATGATACAGTAAAAATCATCAAACATGTGGACTAGATTGTTGGTTGAGTGGAATTGGGGGTTTATATTCTCATAACCACTATAAATCAATTATGTTCAATCCTTATATTTTTTCATTTATTTATACTACTGAACATTAATTAAGAAAAGATCAAAACATACATAACACAAAGCGGGTGATTTTAATGTATAGAAAAAATAAAAAAAAAATCAATTCTCCCCCTCCTAATTATTTTCATAATCATTATTGGGAACAAATTTGGTATGAGAGCTCATTTAATTTGAGTTATCTCAACTTTTAAATGCTGAAGTCTAAAGATCTATTCAAATTGGTATTACCAATAATAGAGAAGGTATGTCTATGGTTAGAGATCATTATTTTAATAAAGAAATTATAATTTTTTTCCAAAGAATGAATGGTAATATATTCAATGAACCTTGGTTTAAAATTTTATCATAAATCCATGGATCTCTATGAAATTCAAAAAATTCAACATGAAACATGGGATAATGACCCTAAAGATAGTTATAATTTATATATGAAATCCACGAACACTTTTATTTATAGACTAGGTCCATATGAGTTTAAGTAAGTCTAACAATGTAAAACTACACATGAAATGTGAAATACAATATTATTAGAATATAAATTAATAACAATGTGTGATATCTTCAATATAATATAGAAATAATGAAATTTAACACCTTAAAAATGATAGGAAGAGAAATCATAACTCAACTAAATAAAAGAATCACTAGGATTATGAATAATGTTTTTGATTTTGAAATTACAATTCTTAAGATAGATCAAGACCTTAATGTACTTAAAATTGTACCACCTAGATGGAGTGGAATATTTTATACCATTAGAAAACAAATAGAGGTTAATAATTTTAAAATAAATGGTCTCATTGGAACTATTGTGATGTGTGAGGTTGAGATCAGAGCTAAAGTTGGTGAGCATAAATTTTTTAATAAGGAAAATGATTCATTAAAGGTTTTTTTCTTCTAAATATAAAAATAAAACAAGAGTATACAAATTTATAAATAATTTGGATAAAAAGAAACCTCAATAAAATTTGGATTAAATGATGAACTTTCATAGTTTTCAGGAAATTTTCAAAAAAAATATATAATAAGAGAAGATAATTTAGAAAAAATTTCAATGGGTAGAAAAATAATTTCAAAAATTCTAACTAATTTAGATGCAAAGAGTTTAAGATTCCAAGGGACATTAATATAGACTTCCCTCAACAATAGAAAGAAAATAATACGGTGAAAAATTATTTCAATAAGGTTAAATAGAATAAAAAAGCAAATAATTCCATGTAATTAACATAGAGTTTCTTTGAGGACTCTAGGGATACTATATATTCAGAATCAAAAGAATAAGTGTCTAATAAAAATTCCAATATATGATATATGAAACATCTAAATAATGTACACTATTATTATTCCTTTGATCAAGAGTTTAAATTAGAAAAAGAAAATTTATCATATGAAGAATTAGATTAATATGATAACATGTTGCAAACTAAGTATGAAATATTGAAAAAGAAAAAATAATCCATTGAAAATTTTTACTATGATAGAGTTAATGAGGTGGTGGAATAAAATAAATTTTATTTTTTAAAACCAATATTTAAAATTATATTACCTCGTTTATTGAAAAAATAAAAAAAAATTGAATCTTTATAAAATGAATTTAAAGATATTAATGATTTTTAAAGTGTTTTTTTAATAAGGGGGTTATATAAATAAAATACTTGGTACAAAACGACCCATGATAAAGAAATATTGTATTATAATCAAGGGTAAAAAAACATAGCTTTATAATATCCATTTTATACCAAATTCCAATTAAAAAACTATCTCTGGTATTACCTTCATTCAATGTAGAATAAATGGTCATTTTGAAAATGAATTTTATCAAAAAAATCCAAAAATGTGTAGAATAAATAAATATATTATTTCTGAAAAATTATCCAATCTATGTCTTAATTTTGGAAAATGAAAATAAATTTGGGTTCCCAAATATGTTGTAGCTAAAATTGTTGGACCCAAGAGTACTTGGGTACCAAGAAATATTGTTTTTTATTTTTCATTTTATTTAATAAGCAATAACAATAGTAGTATAAAATGGTTTATTGATAGTGCCTATTTGAGGAATATGAGTTTATATTTCTCAAATTTTCACTCATTATTTAAGGTTGATAGAGGCTATGTCATAATTTATTGCAACGATTAAGGAAATATAGTTTTCATCGGATCTATTAGGAAACCTCATCCAATCCTAATAAAAAATGTCCATATGTTGAAGGTTTAAATAATAACTTGATGAGTATCTATCAATATTGCAATGAAGTTTATTTTGTTTATTTTTCAAATAATGTGTGCATAATTTTTAAGAATAAATTACTTAACTTTAAGGAACCAAGAACTGAAAGTATCTATACCATGGACTAAAATTCCTATTATAGACACAATGTGAATTAATTTATTATTAAAATTAATGATTCCTGTATATGGAATAGAATACTTGGATACTACAACTTCCTAACCCTAAATTGGATAAAAAGAATCTGTTTTATGCATGCCAAATGTTTAGGAAACACAAGTCATCTTTTTAAACCAACTTAAGAGGTTTCCACTTCTAAAACCCATGAAAAAATCCACATGGATTTTTTCCGTTAATGAATAATGATATTAGTAGCTAAATATTTTATTAGTTGATGATTTTTAAAAATTTACTTTGGTTTATTTTTTGATACATAAATATAAAGCCTTTTATATTTTTATTAACATTGGTAAACTGGTGAAAAATGAAAAAGATACCAAAATTATGACTTTAAGAAGTGATCATGGTAAGGAATTTGTGATTCATGAATCTAATTCATTTTTATAAAATCATGGAATTAATAATTGTTTTTCTACTCCCATGATACCTTAATAGAATGTTTTTTTTAAATTAGGAATAACATATTTCATGAAATTTCTAGGAAAATGTTATTTGAATATAAATTTCTAACTCATTTTTGGGTTTAAACTATAAATACAGTATGTTATGTCACTAACATATTTCTAATAAGTCCAATCATAAATAAAACACATTATGAATTATGGAATAGTAGAAAAACAAATCTATAATACCTTAAAGTGTTTGAATGTAATATTTATATCAATAAAACAAAGTAAAATCTTTGTAATTTGTGATCCAAAATACGAAAAAGGATTTTTACTTGGTCATTTTATAATTTCTAACCTTATGGATTTTTCAAAAAAAAGTTCAAGTATAGTTTAAGAATTTACTCAAGTGAAATTTAATGAGAATGATCACTTTTGATCAAAAAATGACACAAGTTTATGAGTTACATTATTCTCTTAGAGATATGATACCTGAACCTATTTTTTAACAATGAAAATTATGATAATTTGGGACTCAATTTTAGAGAACCTAATCCAAAAAGGGTTGATACTGGTGAACCAAAAAGTGTGTTACATAGATAATTGATGACCTATAATTACTATCCTCTAAAAATATTAATATGATTCTTATATGAGGGATTTATGACTAGAATAAATGTAGTAAATATTGAATATTTTTCTAAATTTTTATCTCAGCTATAAAATTGAACCATCGAATAATCCTTAATTGATGAGATTTGTATTTTAGAAATATAAAAAAAGTTAAACTAGTTTAAGAGGAACAAGAAATGGAAATTATTTGATAGACCCTCCAAATATCATATTATTAGAACTAAATGAGTATTTTGGAAAAAAAGGATGATAAATAGTGCAATCACTAAGAAATAAACTTGGTTAGTTGTAAAAGGTTATCACAAAGAATAAGGAATAGATCATGATGATAAAATATATCTTATAGTTAGGTTGAAAGAAATTATAATCCTAATATCATATATATATCATATTATTTTTTAATTATATTTTACAGATTTCAAATATACATTTTTGAAATGGATTTTTAATAGAGGAAGTTTATATTGAACAAACTCTTGGTTTTATAGATTCTCACATTCATAATTCAGTTTTTACACTTACCAAAGCTCTTTATAGTCTTAAAAAAGAACCTAGATCATGGTATGACATATTAATCTTCTTTAAATTATCAAATGGTTTTAATGTGGGGTTATAAGACCCATATCCTTCAAAAAAAACATTCTCAAAATATACTTTTTCTTATACATATATATGTTTATGATGTTATTTTTAGGTCAAGAAATCAAAAATTTTGTAATAATTTTTCAAAACTCATGAAAAAGGAATTCAAGATGATCATGATGGGTGAGTTAAAATATTTCCTTGGATTTGAAATTTATCAAAAGGATTTTGTAAATGTTTAAACTAAAAAAAATACTTACCTAAGTAAATAAAAAAGTTTTTATTTGAAAACAATAACACTTATTCAACTCCTATGAGTTCAACTATTAAACTTTATTAGATGAGACTAGAGGACTGGTGGACAACAATAGGTATAGAGGAATAATATGGAGTTTTCTTTATCTAATTACATGTAGGATAAACATTATGATTTCAATATGTATTTCTGATATATTTTAATCTAATCTAAAAGAAAGTTAATTAATTACTTCCAAAATAATGTTAAGGTATTTAAATAGGATTGTTTATATTTTTATACTTTTTCCAAAAAAATATGATATTAATTTAAATTCATACTCAAACACCAATTTTGGTATTTTTAGACTTGTTAGAAAAAGAACATATTTAACCTATAATTTTCTAGTTAAATCATTGTTATCATGGCCTAATAAGAAGCAATTATCTGTAGAATTATAAATTGTTGAAGCTAAATATACTGAAATCTGAGTTTTTTTGTGCATAGGTAATGTGCATGAAATAATCATTGATGGTTTTTTGATTTAATTTTAGTTTTTTTATAGTAAAATGTGACAGAACAATTTCTATAAACATTTAAAATTATACGATGAACCTTATAAAATAAATAACACCGATCTAAGGCATCATTTCCTAAGATATATACCAAAAAAGGATGAAATATATGTATAATTTTTTTGTATAAAAAATTAATTAGCATAAATATCAATAATCCCTTTCCTACTAAAAATTGTATTTTATCAAATCTGAGTTAGTTTTATTTAATTTTAACTATTTTTTTATACAGGTTCGTTTTGTATTCTAGAAGCACTTAAAAATTTTTTTTAGTAAATTTTTATTTTCTTTATTCCATTAGAAAAGAGTCTCCACCATTTTTAGAAAGTCATATCCTAATATGACATGTTTTCTATAATTATAATGATGGTATTTCATATCACTCTTTGTGACGCTTCGACTATCAAAAAAAAAATGATTCTTATGCATGAACACTTTGCAAACCACTCATCCTTCATCTCCTTTCTATCCAACCCTTTATTCCCCAATCCTTTAACAATTCAAACCATATTATAAAATGTGAAGAACTAAAAGTATGGATAGTGTGACTGATAGTATTTCTACGTGCTCAAGTTTCATAAGAAATGAGTTGAGCAGAAGAGTTATTGATTTTAGCTGGTTAGATAAAGATGACATATTTCTTAAGAAATTTTAAAATTTTCAAGGATGGGGATATGTGTTCATTTAGAAAAAAATATAGTGAATATTTGAAAAAGAAGTTAAAGAGTTTTATGAAACAGTAGTGTTTCAAATTGGTGAAATTAAATATCTTGTAACTATTATCATAAACCAAAAGGACTTTTTGATATCTTCTACAGTAATGGATGAAGTGTTTCAATGACCTCATATAGGTCCTTATGATTTATGTACCTCTTTATATCCAATCGATGATATGATCTCTCGAGAGATAATAAAGTATTTATTTGATGTTCTTGATGTTTAGAAGAAACCTGTGAAAGACATAGTACATTAAAGAAAGGATCTTATGAAGTTTATTCAATTTTCAATTTCCAAGTGCAATAGTGAGTTTGAGAAAATATTATTTCAAGAGGTCACATTGTTCTAACCAATCATGATATAGAATACCATGGACATGGAATGATATGTAATGAATTACATTTTACCCATCCAAAAAATGTTATTAAATTTATATCCCATTGGAAAAATATTAAAATTGATTTCCATTAAAGCTTTTATCCATATGGATGAGGCTACCTGTACTCATTTTCATGGTCCAAAAAATTTTAGTGTTAGATTATTAAAGTATAGTAGAATATAATAGAGTTTTTCTATGAGTAATTTCATACCTGTTGGTCTATAAGTTGTAATGGAGATAGCCCCTAATAATGTTTAGGGGAATTCTTCTTATATGCTGGGTTCTTCTGATGTTCCTTCATAAGATACTATGAGTATACCTACACCTTTTTAAGAACATGTTGAAAGTGTGCCTGCGAGAGACCTTCTAGACAATGAAAATGTTTTCGATATATATATATAATACCTCTTTGAAAAATTGATATGTGGCCACATGTAGATTAGATAAGGGAGGTACAAGAGAACTCCTACCTTATAGATGATACAATTCATCCATGCACATGTCAATAACTTGGAAAATAAGAACACATGCCATTAAGAACCTATCTCATTAACTTTAAAAGGGATTATTCAATAAACTAATTTTCTATCAAGTTTTCTTAAGTTTAAATTTAAAAAAAGATATAAATATATGATATATAAGATAAATTAAGAAGACACATGTGTATAGAAGAAAACCTATATTTTCTTAATACAATAATGTAAATATAAAATACTTTATACTTCTAAAAATGTTTTGTGCTAACAAGATTATACTTTGAAATTGAAAAAATTTTATAGTCACGCTTAGAAGAATCTTATGTTATTTGGATGTTTATTCATCTTTAATCAATGAATTCTTAAAACTATGTGTTACACTATTTTCTAAACATCATTTATTTATCTATGTTTTTTCATTTTATCTTTGGGACTGAGTGTGTTAAGGCCATGGATCAGTATTCAATGGGAGATCCTATTTAAATGCACTTGGATATTTTTAATAGATAATTTTGGATTTCACTCAAATGGGAACCCTAGAAAAAAGGGATGATATAGTGAAAATCACTAAAATCATGTATTTGAGTTTTTTTGGAGTGGATTATGGGATTTATGTTTACCAAACCACTATAAATATCTTGTGTTTGAACTTTTTCTTTCAACAATTATTCACATAGATGGTCTTTTTTAATTAAATATCATAAATTTTGTACCTTTAAGTAGTGGTTTTAATGTATTTATGATAGTCAAGAACTCAATTCACCCCTCCCCCACCCTTGAGTCTTTCTAAAGTCTGTGTTCTGATAAAAAATAGTAACATTAGTAAATTTTTTTCACCTCGATAAGGGTAATTTAACACCCCAAGATTTTATAGTATGTTATTTCTTCAATGTAATTCAATAACTCGCACTACACACAACACTGAGTTCAAACACACCACGACTTACCAAACTAGCTGTTCAAAAGTGGTTATGAATAGTATTAACTGAATTTTTAATTTTATAATTTTAGAATCCATATTATGAGTTTCTTAGACATAATATAAGAAAAAATTTATTTTTTTCAGAAAAAAGAAGAATTTTTTTAAAATGAAATTTTACTGCCTTTTAATGGAGAACCCTTTTTAAATCCAATATTTGAAACTTTTATTTTTTAAATTTGATAAAATAAACTCCTTATTTAGAATCGGGACATAAAAATTTAGTTTTGATAAATTTTTGGTGTTTTTCTGATAACTTTCATATTTGGGTGAATAGTGAAAAATACTAAATTTTAACTGAAAACTACTTTTGAAATAAAAATAATTTATAGTGTTCAACTATACATATGAATGGTTTGAAATACTAATTAGATTATATTTTTACCATTTAATCCAATGTTGGTCATTGGAAGTAATTTAATTTTGAAATTGGACATAAATAAGTGTCAATCTTTTGGTAGTTATTATTTCTTAAAAATACGCTTTTTGGTTTTGACAACGGGAATTAAATTTAAATTAATAAATTAAATATATATGTTGTTTATTTCTTAAAATATACATCATTTTTGAATTCAGAATATCAAAATTATCTTAGGGTGAATTTTTGGTATGTTTCTGAAAACTTTCAATTTTTGATGAATAGTGAAAAACACTACGTTATTGGTTAAAACTGACTTTTCATTTAAATAATTATTTATTTTATTTAAATTTATTTTAGGTCAAAATAGATACATAATACTTATATATGTTCAATGTAATTCATTGGAGTCATTTTGTAATAATATTAGATATATAAAATTTTATTGAACTTTTCACCATCTTTTACCCACCTCTGAGAAGAATTTGCAAATTCGCATAAAACTTAATTTTACCTCTTCTGTGAGTGGATTTTCAAAAATCCGAGAGAAAAATTTGATATCAGTAATAAAAATGGGGTTTAATAGGATGAAAATAATTTTTTGTTGAATAGTAACTTTTTACTTTTATTTACCACAGTTAAAAGTAAATAGGGTAATTAAGTTTAAAAATGATATTAGTATTACTCTAACATATGTACTAATTCTATTGGATAAGTTTAATTCAACCTAAGAAAACATTAGGAATAAAATATGATCCTTTAGGTCTACTTGGATTATATTAGGACATTTATTATTATTTTATTTAAAGAAGAGTTAAAAGAGTTAAAATCAAAGTTTAATAAATAAACCATTTATAATATATGGTTACACACAATATAAATTAGACTATAAATATTCATTATAAATATAAAAATATTTCCTAAATCAATGTATTTTATTTATAATTTTTAGACATTAAATAATTAAATTTATTTATGACACAATGATGATTCAGTAATTACCTTATTAATGAAAGAATCAAATAAATGGTATTATAAATATTTAAATAAATATAATTTCAAAGTTTTTATGACATAAACTAATTTTTTAGATGAATATGACATGTTAGGGTTGATTAAATGTATACTTTTAGAAGCAATAAAGTTGTTATGACTTTTAAAAAAACCTAATACCAAATAGTGTCAAAATTGAAATAAATTAATTTTTAAAACAAATACTATATTATTGGTTGATATAATATTCCTAAAAATATAAATTTCAGACAAAGGGATTAAATAATATTATATATTTCATTAATGAACCACTTTAGGTTCTCTTGGAAGTTTAGAGTAAGTTTATTATCCATATAGTGTAAGAATACAAGAAGACACAGTAAAAGTTAAACTATTTAACCAAGAGTTAAATCTAAAAGAAAAGGTGAAAATGGTAACATAAACTTGTCTAAAACCTATTGGTTGAGATTATTTCGACCCATAACCTCCTAATCCTCTAAATAAATTATTTTGGAGCCATTATAAACCTAAAATTATTTTATTATAAAATAATATTTCAAGCTTTTCCAAAAGTTACCCTCACCTCTCTTATAAAAGGGAATTTCCCCTTCTCTCAAATTCACACCACCAAAGATATTTTTCTCATCCAAACCTTGTACAAATATCCTCTTAACTTTCCTCCCTTCATCCTAGATTCCTTACTTTGGTCATAAATACAACCTAAGAATCCCTTTTGATCAAGTCAAAATGAAGAACTTAAAGAAGAGGTAAACATTTCATCACCTCTTTCAAGTTCTTTTCTTCTTCCACTTCATCTTTATTTGTTGTTTCCATTCTAAAATAATAACTCCAATATATACTATATACATTTATGTTATTATAAAAATGGTACAACCATATTCATTATTCTATCCATCCTATAAATGAAAAAGTCCCCATACGTGCGTACGTACAAATTGCCGTCTCCACGTCGTGGTGTAGTTTGTTATTCAAACATTTCATTATTTGGATTGGTATAATAATGAGTATAATTGATGTAAATAATAAATATAACATTTTAATTATTCTGTATAAATGATATACCATCCAATTTCATACAATTTTATCATCAATATAATGATATTTTCGCTCGTGCGTACGTACGGATTATCGTCTCCACGACGCGATGAGATTCATTTCCACGTTCACCATTCAACAATGATTATAAAATTATATATTATTAATAATAGTGTAATATGTGACATAATAATTCTAATATATATATATATATATATGTATGTATGTATGTATGTATTTACATCCATCTCATTCACTTACTTCTATTCAATACGACATGAAAACCGAAACAACGTTTATGCGTACGTACGACCTACAGTCTCCATAAATGGTGTTTTCCATTTCATATATCTATCTATTAAAAATATTTATATTCTAAATACATTTGATATAAAAATAATTTTTATATGCTTGATGTATTTAAATCATTATCTAAAAGACATGATCAAGAATAACAAGTTAAACTACTTACACAAAAAAGCGATTATTACCTGAAATGTTAATTTATCATGGAAATATTTATTAAATGGGTAGTATAAAGTAATAAATGAATCATGTATGGTATAATAAATATGAATATGGTTCTTGTATAATTTAATAACATAATATTGTCATTATATAGTAGGTTAAACGTACCCTCAACCAAGGTAAAAGTACAAGGTAAGGGTTAATTCAACAATCTCTTCATTATCCGAGGTTGTTTATACGTAATTATCTACCAGGACCTCTTTATCATACACATCCATGTTTCATAAAATGTATTTCAAAACATTTTTACTATTTACTAGACAACTAGTTAAATTCATTTATACCCTTTTTTTCCTTATATGTTTTTGAAAGGAATCTTTCCATCATTTTCCAATCAAGGTAGTGTATAACCTTTTCGACAAAATTAAGGCAAGAATGTATTTTCTAACTTATACGGTGGGTGAAGCTATTTCCTGCCTTTATAATATCATTGAATCTTACCTTACAATCTTATAATAATATTTTCATAATAAATTTTTTCTTTATAATTATGTGACTTTTAAATTATTTCAAAATAGAAAGAGATATTTCTATCAAATAGGGTTGATTTCATCTATGTCAACATCATTTGATGGATTTTACACTTATTTGAAGTTGATTTTTTATGATTAAAATCTTAAATATTTTATTTAAGGTTTTGTGATATGTTGGACTGTGGTTGAGTTATTTTTATTCCATTCATGGGTTATGATTAAAGTATTGACATTTCGTAAGCTAGTTTTAATACCAATGTTTATGTTATATTTTAACCTCTTCTTAGGATGAATGTGTTGGACTAGTCTATTCCAGTTTGGGGACCAGTAAAATTAAGTCCTCTGGGTTGGGGTCTGGTTATAGCAGACCCTCTGGGTTGGAGTCCAATTATAGAGGCTCTCCAGGTTGGAGTCCGGTTATAGAGGCTCTCCGGGTTAGAGTCTAGTTACAGAGGCTCTATGGGTTGGAGTCCGGTTACAGAGGCTCTCCGAGTTGGAGTCTTGTTACAGAGGCTCTCCAGGTTGGGTTATAATTATAGTTAGCCCCTAGGTCCTAGCACGAGGCCGTGACACAGAAATTAAAGTCTGGTACTATTCATTCCCTCATTAAGAAATTAGTTATTACATGTGATTATTCAACTAGTAGAATATCCATGTGCATGTTTATATGGTAATGTTTGATTTATATTTTCCATATTATGTTCAAATTTATGTTTAAAAAGCTATTATTTTTATTACACATCTTTCCTTAAGAGTTTATAGCTTCCGCTAAATTATTTACCATTACTGAGCATCTGAGCACACCCCTTTCTTATGTTTTATTTTCCCAGGATCCCAAGAAGTGTTTTATGTTTGAGATGCAGGGTTAGGCTAAGGGAACCATGGAATTCTCTAAGGATTTTTTTTCGTGTTGTATGTTATAAAGTGTAATGTAACTTTCATGTATGTAATCTATTTTCCAAGACTGCTAAACTGATCGGTCTTTCGGGACTTGATTCCTTGTAATCATGCCAATGTATTTAAAATAATTCACCGACTCTGGGAATCTAGGGTCGAGGCATTTCAGTTGGTTTTAGAGGAAGTTTATTAACAACCTTGGAAATAGATTTAGATAAACATTGATTAGAGAACATTACCATAAGATATACTTTGAGGATTAATATAGAATAAATTCCTAGAATTTTGGTAATGTAAATATTTTGTGTATTTTCCAAGCAATACATCCCTGTCTGGATACGAGCAGGTAGAGGAGGCTATGGAGCAGATGTAACTAGGAGTGAAAACTATGAAAAGGTGTTTCAGGCTTGACCTGAGGTATCTTGGTACATGACAACGGGCCTTGTTGCACTCTTGGTTAAGACACTCCTTGGGGATATGCATAGGATAATTCACATTTTCCTTACATGCCATTATGAAGGATTTAGGAGTAAATACTTCCTCAAAGAATTTTTTTTATGATTATAGATTATATGCATAATCTTTTCAATTTATGTTAGGTATTTTACAAGTTTGGAATTATGCATTGTGATTCATGAACTAACCTACTGTATTCCATGGTTTAGAAATTGCGCCTAGTAGAAGGAATGAGAATTCTAGCAATATGAATGATTGAAAGATTAAGAAGGATCATATATTTCATGGTATTAAGCCAACATTTATAAGGGAAATATTCTCCCACGTATTCTCATAATATGAAGAAATAAAATCCTATGTTAATAAGATAAGTAAATAATTCTATGAGTCCTATGGCTTTGAAGAGAACAACGAGAAGAAAAGGATGGAAGAGAGAAAGATGGATAAAGGGAAGAGGGGAAAGATAGATTTCTCCCATATGTGATAACTGTGGAAAGAATAACATTGGTAAATTCTTGAAGGGAATGGGATTTTGTTATAAGTGTAGAGAAAAAGGACACCAAGTACATGATTGCAAGGGTAAGAAAAAGGTTTCAAATGTACAATGCTTCATCTGCAAGGAGTTGAGACACTACACGAATCAATGTCCCAGTCATCAGAGTATACCACAAATGATGCTATTGGATAATAATCAAGTTATGATTCTTCCACATATGAAGAAGAATGACTAGTGTTCTTATGTTGTCATTCATTATGTCATTTTAGTGTTGTATTGATGATATACTAGTTATATGAATTATGGAAATGAATACGGATTGTACTGCAGTACTATTTCATTTAGGATTCGAGATAATATAGTTCTGATACTGAGGTAGTGATTTTGGAATAAGGTATGATTGATTTGGATTCGATATTCTTGACTACCTTGAAACTAATTAGTTGTTTTTTTATTCCATTATTGTAGGAGTTTACAACATTTTTTAATATAAGGAGTATATCCAATATTCTATAAGGAATAAGGTAACATGAAAGTAATCAATAAGTTTTTATAGTAATTCAGGGTGTTACCATATTTTAAATGAATACATGATTAAGGTATTCAAAAGTTATTAAGTAAAAAAATATCTTCATTATGTTTACCTTACTTATAAATTTTGGACCATGAGTTTGGACAAAAGTATTTTGGATAAGTCTAAAGGTTGGAATCGATTAAGTTTGAAATGTGATACTATAATGTATTTTTTTCAAATAGTCTGACAAAAAAATTAAAAATTCATTATTATTGGAACTCTATATGATTAGGATAAATATAATATTTTTGAATTCTATTATCATTTGGAGTGAAATATGAGTTTGTGGTAGGAATTATTTGAAGTATGAAACTATACTTGTCAAGCAGAATTTTTTTCCTCTTATTTTATGAATAAATTAATTCTTAAACATTAGGGAGGGGATATTAAAAAAATGTGTTATCCTAATACCTTATGTTTTATTGAACCAACAATATTTTAAATCATCATAGATTGATGGCTTTGAGGCCCTCAATTTTACCCTTGTTTTTGATTGATAATCTCAATCACTCCCTATAAATATTTACGTTTTCCCTCTAATTATGTGTTTCTAATTTCCACCAATGTTCTCCTAATCAAGATCATAATTTTTTGGTGAACTTTATCATTTCACTTTCTCTCTTATTAAGACAAAATTTTATTAACCCAATTTCAGGTGTGGGTTTTCCACAAAATTATTTTTATATTTTTAACCATTTAATTACGAAGAAAAATTTCAAATTGCGATGACACAATTTATTGAAGGAGGGGAGAATGTAACACCCTGAGATTTCATAGTATATCATTTCTTCAAATTAATTCAATAACTTGCACTACACAAAACACTGAGTTCAAGCACACCACGACTTACCAAACTAGCCGTTCAAAAGCGGTTATGAATAGTATTAACTGAATTTTGAATTTTATAATTTTAGAATCTATATTATTAGTTTCTTAGATATAATATAAGAACAAATTCATTTTTCAGATACAAGAAGTATTTTTTTAAATGCAGTTTTACCGCCTTTTAATAGGGAACCATTTTTAAATCCAATATTTGAAACTTTTATATATTAAATTTTACAAAATAAACTTATTATTTAGAATTAGGACATAAAAAATTATTTTGGATAAATTTTTGGTGTTTTTATGATAACTTTCATATTTGGGTGAATAGTGAAAAATATGAAATTTTACCTGAAAAAAACTTTTTTAATAAAAATAATTTATAGTGTTAAACTATAAATATGAATGGTTTGGAAGTATAATTAGATTATATTTTTACCATTTAATCTAATGTTGGAAATCATAAGTAATTTCACTATGAAATTGGATATAAACAAGTGTCAATCTTTTGGTAGTTATTATTTCTCAAAAATATGTTTTTGGTTTTGACAATGGAAATTAATTTTAAATTAATAAATTCAATTTATATGTCTTGAATTTGGTAAAATAGAATTAATTTTTGAATTTGGAATATCAAAATTAGCTTAGGGTGAATTTTTGGTATGTTTCTGAAAACTTTCAATTTTTGATGAATAGTGAAAAACACTACTGTATTGGTTAAAACAGAATTTTCATTTAAATAATTATTTATTATATTTAAATTTATTTTAGGTCAAAATAGATACATAATACCTATATATTTTCAATGTAATTCATTTGATTCATTATGTAATAATATTAGATATATTAAAGTTTATTGAACTTTTCACCGTCTTTTACCAACCTTTTAGGAGAATTTCCAAATTCGCATAAAACTTAATTTTACCGCTTCTGTGAGTGGAATTTCAAAATTTTGAGAGTCACGGTTGATATCAGTTAGAAAAATATGGTTTAATAAGAATAAAATAATTTTTTTGAATAGTAACGTTTCACTTTTATTTACCACTGTTAAAAGTAAATTGGGTAATTAAGTGTACAAAGGATATTATTATTACTCTAACACATGTACTAATTCTATTGGATAAGTGTAATTCGACCATAAAAATATTTAGGAATAAAATATGATCCTTTAGGTCCACTTGGATTAGTTTAGAAAATTTATTATTATTTTATTTAAAGAAGAGTTAAATGAGTTAAAATCAAAGTTTAATAACTAAACCATTTTTAATATAGGGTTAAACACAATATAAGTTCGACTATAAATATTAATTATAAATCTAAAAATCTTTCCTACATAATGGTATTTTATTTATAATTTTTATACATTAAATAATTAAATTTATTTATGACACAATGATGATTCAGTAATTACCTTATTAATGAAAGAATCAAATAAATGGTATTATAAATATTAAAATAAATATAATTTAAACGTTTTTATGACATAAAATAATTTTATATGTGAATATGGCATGTTAGGGTTAATTAAATGCATCGTTTTCAAAGAAATAAAGTTTTTATCACTTTCACAAAAACTAAATACCAAATAGTGTCAAAATTGACATAAATTAATTTTTAAAACAAATACTATATTATTGGTTGATATAATATTCCTAAAAATATAAGGTTCGGAAAAAGGGCTTAAATAATATTATATATGTCATTAATTAACCACTTGAGGTTTTCTTGAATGTTTAGAGTAAGTTTGTTGACCATATAGTGTAGGAATACAAGAAGACACGGTAAAAGTTAAACTATTTAAGCAAGAGTTAAATCTAAAAGATAAGGTTATATTTGTAACCTAAACATGTCTAAAACCTATTGGTTGAGATTCTTTAGTCCCATAACCACCTTATACTCTACAAAAATCATTTTTGAGCCATTAGAAACAGAAAATGATTTTATTATAAAATAATATTTCAAGCTTTTCCTAAGGTGACCCTCACCTCTCTTATAAAAGTTCAATTCTCCTTCTCTCAAATTCACACCTCCAAAGACATTTGGATCAGACAACCCCTTCCCAAATATCCTCCCAAATTTTCTAACTTCATCATAGATTCCTTAATTTGGTCATAAATCCAACCTAAGTTTCCCTTTCAATCAAGTCAAAAGGAAGAACTCAAAGAAGAGGTAAATATTTCATCACCTCTTTCAAGTTCCTTTCTTCTTCCACTTCCTCTTTATTTGTAGTTTCCATTCTAAAATAATAACTCCAGTATCTCCTATATAATGTGATGTTATTATAAAAATTTTACAACCGTATTCATTATTCTATACATCCTATAAATGACAAAGTCACTACACGTGCGTACGTACGGATTACTGTCTCCACGTCGTGGTGTAGTTTGTTATTCAAACATTTCATTATTTGGATGGGAATAATAATGAGTATAATTTATGTAAATAATAAATATAACATGTTAATGATTATTTATACATGATATACCATCCAATTTCATACAATTGTATCATCAATATAATGATATTATCGCTCGTGCTTACTTACGGATTACCGTCTCCACGACGCGATGAGATTCATTTCCATGTTCACCATTCAACAATGATTATAAAAATATATATTATTAATAAGTATGTAATATATGAAATAATAATTCTAATGGATATATATATATATGTGTGTATTTACATTCATCTCATTCACTTACGTCCATTCATTATGATATGAAAACAGAAACAACGTTTATGCGTACATGCGGCCTACCGTCGCCATAAACGGTGTTTTCCATTTCATATATACATCTATTTTACATATTTATATTATTAATATATATTATATATAAATAATTTTTATATTATGGAAGTATTTAAATCATTATCTAAATGACATGATCAAGAATAACAAGTTAAACTACGTACGAAAAAGAAAGCGATTATTTCCTGAAATGTAAATTTATCATGGAAATATTTATTAAATGGGTAATATGAAGTCATAATTGAATGATGTATGGTATAATAAAATTGAATATGGTTCTTGTATAATTTAATAACATACTATTGTCATTATGTAGAAGGTTAAACATACCCTCGACCAAAGGAAAAGTACAAGGTAAGGGTTAATTCAACAATCTCTTCTTTATCTGAGGTTGTTTATATGTAATGATCTATTGGGACCTTTTCATCATCCACATCTATGTTTCTTAAAATTTATTTCAAAACATTTTTACTATTTACTAGACAATGGGTTAAAGTCATTTATACCCTTATTTGACCTTATAGTTTTTTGAAAAGAATCTTTCCGTCATTTTCCAAACAAGGTACTTTATAAACTTTTAACAAAATTAAGGTAAGAATGTCTTTTTTAACTTATATGGAGGGTGTGACTATTTTCCACCATTATAACATCATCGAAGATTCCCTTAAAATCTTATAAGAATATTTTCAAAACAAATATTTTCTTTAAAATTATGTGACTCTTAAATGATTTCAAAATAGAAAGAGATATTTCTCTCAAATAGTTTTGATTTCATCTATGTCAACATCCTTTGATAGATTTTACACTTGTTTGAAGTTAATTTATTATGATACAAATCTTCCATATTTTATTTAAGGTTTTGTGATATGTTTGACTGTGAATGAGTTATTTTTATGCCATTTATGGTTTATGGTTAATGTATTGACATTCCGTATGCTAGTTTTAATATGAATGTTTATGTTATATTTCAACCTCTTATTAAGATGAATGTGTTGGACTAGTATGTTCTGGGTTGGGGACCAATAAAAGTACGTCCTCTGGGTTGGAGTTCGGTTACTGCAGACCCTCTACGTTGGAGTCCGATTATAGAGGCTCTCCAGGTTGGAGTCCAGTCATAGAGGCTCTCCGAGTTGGAGTCTGGTTATAGAGGCTCTCCGGGTTGGAGTCCAGTAACAGAGGCTCTCCGGGTTAGAGTCTGATTACAGAGGCTCTCCAGGTTGGGTTCCAATTATAGTTAGCCCCTAGGCCCTGGAACAAGGCCGTGATACAGAAATTAAAGTTTGGTACTATAAGTTCCCTCATTAAGAAATTAGTTATTACATGTGATTATTCAACTAATAGAATATCAATGTGCATGTTTATATAGTAATGTTTGATTTATTTTTTCCATATTAGGTTCAAGTTCATGTTTAAAAGGCTATTTTTTTATTACACATCATTCCTTAAAAGTTTATAGCTTCCGCTAAATTATTTACCCTTACTGAGCATCTGAGCACACCCCTTTCTTATTTTTTATTTTCCCAGGATCCCAAGAAGTGTTTTATGTTTGAGATACAGGGTTAAGCTAAGGGAAAAATGTCATTCTCTAAGGATTATTTTTTTTGTGTTTTATGTTATAAAGTGTAATGTAACGTTCATGTATGTAATCTATTTTCCAAGACTGCTAAATCGATTGGTTTTTCAGGACTTGATTCCTTGTAATCATTCCATTGTATTAAAATAATGCACCAACTCTGGGAATCTAGGGCTAGGGTGTTTCAGGTAAGATTGGTAAAACAAGGTTAAAATTTTGGGTTAAGGATTTAAAATTTATATAAAACTTATATTTATTCTACTTGATGAGTTTATTTTCATTATTTATATACATTACTCAAAAATATGGCAACTTGGTAGGATTTTCCTTTGATTATGACATTTATATTTTTTTATGAAAAAAATAAATAAAAAATGATATTATCTTGACTTTAATACCTCTAAATTTTCTAGATATGGATAAAATAGGTTATATCTAGTTATAAATGATTATTTTCAATATACATTATTTTTTTATCCTAGAAATTTATTTTTAATTTTTATGGATTGAATAATTACCTTAAACACTTACTCAATGCTGACACAATATTTATTTAATTAAAAAGAAATAAATTAAATCATTTCAATAAAATTAAAAGTAATATAATTTGGATGATTTATTTTGTTCCTTGAATTTAATAGATAAATATAACATATTAGATATGTTTTTAATGTATATATTTTAATTCATTTTGTAACATTTTGTTTTTAAATTCAATGTAAATAAATAGTTATTAAAATGAAATTAATGAAATTTTAAAATAAACAATATTTTATTAAATGACTTATGATTTTTAAAAATGCCATACTTGAAAAAATTTATGAATTATAGTTGTAAATATAAACAATGGTCCATTAATGGGTCACTTCCCTTTTATGGTGAAATATTTGACCCTTAAAGAATATAGAACTTTTTTATAATAGTAATTGTCAAAAAAGTTTTATGGGGGTTAAAACTAAGAGATCAAGGTGAAAACATAACCCAAACATGTCCAAATTTTATTTTATTAGATCATATCTACTCAAACCCATATTATCTTACAATTATATCAATTTGTATCAATATTTCCTAAAAATTTATTTATATTAATTTAATACTTCACGTAATTTTCAGAGTGCCCCTCCCCTCACTTATAAAAGGCAACCCACTCTCCTTAATTATTCAGAATTACTTAGCCTTCTAGATCTTCTATCCATAAAATAATACTTTCTTATATTCCTTACCATCATCATAAATCTTTTAGTCTGTCCAAAAATACAATCTCTTTAAGGAAAAACATGTAAGACAAAAGCGGTTTCTCAATGAAGAGTTAAAACTCTTAACCGAGTGTTTTAAATTTTATTTCTTCTTATACCACCTCTAAATATATGGTATATATAACAACTAGAAAGTGGGGTTATACCCATTCCTTTATACCCGCAATTTTCATGAACCATTGGTATTGATCTCCTAGAGCGAGTCTATACCAATGGTTCTTTAGAATCATTTGTATAGATAAAGTTATAACAATAGTTTCAAAAAACAATTGGTATAGGTGGAATATACCAATGGGTTTTAAAACTTTTGGTGTAGCCTTTTCATGTACCATCCCACTCTCAGACTCCCCCCATTTACCCATGATTCTCATACCCTAATTACCCTCTCACCCGAGTGAGAAGTGATGTATACCTATGATATCCTCTATTTTATCTCCTACAGTAATATCTTATAGTGATCTCCTCTATTTCATCTCCTTTGGTGATCTACAATGGTGATCTCTTGTATTTCAATCATTTTTTTGAATCTTCTTCAACATCACATAATTGATTTCAAAATCATTCTTCTTATATGATTAGTATTTTTTTCATTTGTATTCCTGATATGAAACATTTATATTCCCATGATTTATATTTTAAAACCCCATTTATGATCATAAAAATTTGTTTCATCATATATATTTATATTCAATTTTTAACGTTTTATAGCATTTAAAACCTTTTAAATCATTAAATTCAATTTTTATTTAATGCATTTAAATATTTTAAATAATAAAATTATTATTCAAAAAAATTAAACACTTATTTACATAGATTTTTAGTCTCAAAATAATCATATTATTAGGTGTGTCTTGTTATTTTAGAAAGTAATAAGAAAATAGAATTTATTTGTATTAAAATACTACCCATACATAGTAGAGTTTACTCACCTCAGGGTACCTGAATATACTCTTACAAAAATATAAAAAAATGTCCACTAGAAGATACCTCTGAAATAGGAGTCTAGTTAGTGTTGATAATTAGACATAGGTTTGAAATATCAATTTTGATTTACTTAAAATTAATTTAGATTTCTTGAAAACATTTCCTTAAAGTTTTTTTGAGTACTACTAACCAATATTAGTAACTAATAAATAATTTCATTAAAAAGAATTTACACACTTCCAAAAAACCAACTTTAAGATCTTTTTTAAACAAGAAATAAATTTGAAATATGTTTTATCTAATTTTAAACACTTTATGTTTGAATTAAATATGATTCAAAATATTCAGGGTGCTGGAGTTATTTTTTTTGGAAAAACTTTTCAGAATCAATAAACACTAATTCTATTTAAAACTAAAAGCCTTTGGAAATATATATACCATTTTAGTAAGAATAATTCCCTTTTATATTTATTTAAAGTATGTCACACCATACTCATAGAAACATATTTTTAAATTGGATTTCAAAATCATTTTTGTAGTTTTATAAGAAAGGAGTAGTGAAATCAACCTATAAGACATATCACTCCAAAACAATACCCACTGAATACTAATAGAATTTCCAAGATTAATATAAAAATATCGTTGATTACTAAGGATAAAAATAATGGAATAGAATATGATATTGAATTTATAACATTTCATCATCCATATCTGAGTAGTGATTTTGTAACTTCCATTATTTTGAAGCCATTTCCCTGGTAGAAAAACAATGTTAACAAATATGCATCATGAATCATATCAAAAAACCCAAAATTGTGTTTTAATCATTGATTCACATAATGGGTTATCTATCATAGATATAATTCTACAAAAATATAATACTAGAAATAGTTAATAACTATAATTAACAAAATCATATGCATCAAAAGATATATGAACTAAACAATCATAGTTTGGTTATATCTGCTATCCATCATCAATTTTAATAACATAATTATTTCATTTTCATTCTAATTTATTTGGAACCTATATAATAATGTTGTATAAATAATAAAATCAATTAACAGTATCTTATAGAAAAAATAACATCGAAATACACATTCTCAGTTATTATTGAATTATCCAATAAAACATCTCAATCAATGGTTGTTAAACAAATAATTATTAGCTAGAAAAAAATAAACTTGTATCTAGAAATAAAGCATGATAGAGTATATCAAACATAAATTTTTTTTCCACAAAACATAATATTGGGATGATAAAACATTTATAACAAGCCATGCCACACTCTTTAAGTATACTATTTTATCAACATGGCATGTCGATACCAAAATCCTTTACACAAAATAAATATTTCAGGAGAGAATACATGGTATTTTATTTCCAAAACTTGAATAATTTTCACACTACATTAACTATATATATATTACATAATTTTATTCATTAACATTTAACAGGATTTTCATCTATTTTATATTTTCCCCATGTATTCCCTTTATTCCTTTCATTCAATTAAGAATTTATAATAATTCTTGTATTGAATTTAAATCACGTGTAATAGAAATATGAATTGAATTTTAAACTATGACGTAATATGGAGAATTATAATTCTTAACACACCATAATAATAATAATCAAAATGTCACACAATATTGCATACTTACATAAAAAATCATTTAGAAATATTATGTATGCTATCAATAGTAACCAATCTGAGTACATCACATCACCTTATAATTTAAAATAAGAAAATTTTAATTCCTTTATATTAATGTTGGGAAATAGCATGTATCACAATATCTTATAAAACCAAAACATGCTTTTAAGGAAAGTATATTTTATCACAACTTGAATGAAATTGATGACAATGATGCATACATCCCTCCAAAATATTATACCCCACAATTAGTTCATTTTTTATCTTAACATGTTTAGTTAGTTTCCATGGTCCATTACTTATTAATTTTATATTTAATGATTTGGGGTTTTTTTTTAACTTTTAAACTGATTGTTATACATTTTTGTGATAGGTTGGTATATCTACCAGAAAAATAATATATTATATTATTCAAAGAGGAAAATGCCCTTACAATCTTCCAGATCTTGATGTTGAATTAATAAATATTATATGGTATTTATTATACTACCATATTATTTATATTGATAATTATGATTCTTTGATTTTGGTTTGGATCAATGCGCTGTAATTTAGAACATTTGAAGTATTTTGATCATTTTTAATGTAATATTTTTTTTCATGAAACAACAGTTTTTTCTTTTTTTATCTTGTCGACCAAGTATTCATAGTTAAAACTGTGGGTATCATTTTGTAGTGTCTAAAAGTTATTCAATTTATCAACCATGATTTTGAATTATTAAATGTCAGGGATACCAACCTTGGTTTGTTATTTGTAGTCATCATTTATAGTATATATTTTTTCTCTTGTTATTTATTTTCCTAGCTACTAGTTTTCATTGATTAATTACATAATAAAATTGGTAGAAATGAATTTCATAATTAATGTTTGCAATATTTATTAGAACATAATTTTTTTTCATTTAATAGAATGGATAGATGCTGGATGTATAATACTAATCTGATTTCAACAGAGCTTAAAAATAATTTGGAATTTCTTTTTAGATTTTCATTTAACAATGCTTCAGATAGTGGTTGTATACAATGTTAGTTTTATAATTGTGTTTTAATACCATGGTTAATCTTGGAATAAATTAGCTACCATATAACTAAATATGTATTTCATAAGAAACTATTATGTTTGGAATAAACATGGAGAGATGGGACAGTCTTCTAAAGTTCATGAATGAAAAGAATGAAGTGGTATAGAGAACTTGATATTTGACCAGCTTCCATTTTTGTATCATTAAGAGAGATATAGTATGACAATGAAAGAAGGAAATTATTTCAATATACATTATAAACAAATTTAAGAAGATTATTTTAATATATTGAAAAATTTAATGGATGATTCATTAACTCGTGTATATCAGGAATGTACCAAAATGAAAAATTTGGAATTTTTAATGCTGAATATCTTAGAAAACCTACGTATAGAAGTTCTAATACCACCATTGATTATATTCATAACTTTTTTAATGACTTTATTCTTTATGATTCAAATATTCCCTCAAATCATTATAAGGTATGGAAGTTAATTAAGCAGGTTAAACTTTTTAGTAATAAGATTCATGCTTATCTGAAAGATTTCATTTTTTTGGAGGAAATAGATAACATTAATGACTATAATGAATGTGTTACATATTAATGGAAGGATAATTTATATGGGACAACATATCTTGTTCCATATAAAGTCATGTCGAACATTCCGTTTATTCCCAAGCTTTAAAATCTATTCATCACTGTAGAAATCTCGACCAATATGTGATGGCATGATGCTAAGAGAATTAATGGTAATGATGAGTTAGTTCATCCTATAGATATATTATTATGGATTTCATTTGATTCAAAACATCCCAATTTTTTATCTGAGGTGTGTAATGTCAAGTTGGGTTTATCCTGTGATGGTTTTAATCCATTTGGTTAGATGTTTTCTTCTCACTACATGTGGCATGTTTTTATTCAGGTTTATAATATTCCTCCATGGATGCGTATGAAAAAACCTTTCACTATCTTCAGTGTACTGATATATAGAACTTTTTATCCCAGAAATTACATAGATGTCTACATTCAACATTTGAACAGATATTTGAAGCAGTTTTGGAATATGGGTGTTCCTAAATTCGACACTTCTTCAAAAAAATATTTCAGATGCGTGATCCACATTTATAGAATATGAAAGATTTCACTAATTATTAAATGATGTATGATTAGAGGAAAAAGCTAAAAATATCATGTACTATTTTTATGAAGAATGCACAATCAATAAGGGTGAAATATTGTCATAGTTTCAATTTCAAAAGGCATCAATGATTCTGGAAAATAGAACATTAATATTTGATAAGTTGCCGAAGTTTTGATAATACTCTTGACACTTAATAGACACCTCAACATACGTTCAAAACTAATGTTCTTAATGAATTGAATGATTTAAAATTTTCATTTTATAAATATCACTTGAAATCTAAAAATATGAACAACGTTGACATTGAAGCCACTTACAATCAAAAAAATAGAAGTATGTTTTTTGAGTTTCTATATTGTTAAACTAATTTGTTACATAATTATTTAGACATAATGATAATTGAGAAAACAATACATGAAAGTTTTCATTACATCCTTCTAAATATCAAGGGGAATACCTATGATGACTTATGATCTTGTTGGGATGTGTTGGATTGGGGTTTTTAACAGGAACTACATCCTGCATCTACTGGTGAAAACAAATGGAAAGTTACTTATGATTCTTATGTGATGAAACCTTTAGAGACAAATCAACTTCTAGAATTATTAGAGAATATAAATGTTCTTGATTGTTATTCCAATAGAATATCTAAATGAGTCATCAAAAGGAATTTAAAACTAAAATCCCTAAAAACCCAGGACTATCACATCCTTCTTTATGAATTTCTTCCAACAGCAATTCAACATTTATTAACTAATAATTTAAGGGTGATAGTGAATTTCTTGTTAAATTTTTAGATAACTTTTTTCTAAAAGTTTATCCAAGTCATTATTTATAAAATAATACAATAGACACCATTAATTTTGTGTAAGTTGGAAAATATTCCTCCATCATTTTGATTTACGTACTGCATTAAGCAATTCATCTTCCAACTAAAACACTTCCTGGGGGGACATTGAATTTTTTTGTGGATTTATCCTAAATTGGGAAATATGTACACGATGAAATATTATTTTTGAAACAAGAATCATATAAAAGGTTACATTGTAAGAGGTTATATGTCTCAAGAATATATGGATTTTTGTTCAATGTATTTATCACATGTGAGAATAAGACATAATAATCCAATGAGTAATGAAGATTAGAAGTATGGGGAAATTGATCCCTTATTTAAATCACTTCCCCTGATAGGAGTAATTTTTAGGTCATATACATTTTCTATATTGAACCTGAAGTAGTGGATTGTTATATATAGAAGAAACCATATATTTTAACAGTTCATTCCATTTACCTTGACATGGGTTTCTCAGGTTTTTATTATGGTAATTAATTTAATTTAGTTTTATATTGGAATGATTTGTTTGTTTTATCATTTAACGGTTTTGTTACATTCAATAAGATTTATTTCAATTCAGAAAACTGGGTATGAAATGGGTTTTTAGAAAATATATAAATTTGCTTTAAATCAATGTAACTAAAACATGAATGGAATTTTTTATGACTTATTTGAATTCTAATTTGTATACTTGATTTTTAGAAACCGTATCTAAAAGTTTTACAATTATTTCTTAAATATATTATGAAAAATACTATAGAAGTTTGATGGAAGTAATTATTTGATGTTGATTGACAGACGCATGAGTTTTTTCTACCTCCAACAGATACCTTAGTTAGTATAATAATTTTAATATTTTACTTCTACAATACATATAATTTCATGTTAATATTCTTTATCAATGTTTTTGGGAAATTCAGTTCCACTAGAGTTGAATCCTCATCATCTTACCATAATGTGTTCAAGAAATAATTCCCCTAGTCCTAGATGGAGCACCAGTCTTACCCATTCTCACTATAACCCACCAGTAGACACCCCATCAACCACACCTCTCCATCATCCTCTTGATCCTCCTAAGATGTTTTCACCCATGCTTCCATCATCATATCATTTGACCTATTATTCACATTCCATGTCTACACCACCTCCAGTGATTTTCCCACCCATGCATCCATCATCATCTTATTTAGACTCCTCTTCCCAGACCATGTCTACACTTACTCTAGGGATATTCCCATCCATTCCTCCATTATATTCTCATTATCCTCTTCTTATTATACCATATCTATGACTCATATAGGGATTTTTCTATCTTTAACATTTCTATATCTATTGATACTTTCCCAACCAATATCCTTCCATGTCTACACCTTCTACATTTCTTATTATGCATCAAATATATGATTACTTTTTTCATTCAACTCCCACTCTAGTTCTTGTAGATCACCCAGAGAATTCATTGGAGTAGGAACATCATTTAGAGGCTAAAGATCTTAGACCACCCATGGATCCATTAGAGCTAATTGAGCAGCCTACATCAAGTTTTTATTATTATAACTAGGTCAAATTATATCACATTATTTTTCTCATAGTGTACCATGAATTCATTCTTTTTTTCCATTTTTCATATTCTATGGGATATTATAGTAGGAGACATGGGAACATCCATATGCAGGAAGCCTGGAATCTCCAAACATAATTAATTATTGATTACAATGAAAAAAATCGGATGGTAGGTAATAATGTCAAGCATTGTAGAAATTTCATAGAATATTTATCCAAGTACCATGATGCCATTCCGATTGAATATATCTGATGGAGACATATTGGTAATTAAATCAAGGAAAAATAATGGGGGAGATATGGGTAAGAAAATTTTATATAATCATATCTATATTATTGTTCTATTTATAAGAATTAACATTTTCATTGTAGTGTTGGTTTAAATTTCCCTACGATGTCGCTGTTAAGGTTACAAGGTGGATCGATCTTGGGGAGTAATGGAGTTCATATAATTTTGAGTTCTATTTTGGTTAGAGGAGTAGAGTTGGTTCTTATTTAGAGTGTGTACCCATATCCACTGACTGCCCAAAATCACAATATAAAAAAATGATTGCATATTGGAATACTGATGAATTTAAGTTATTCCTAATATTTTATGGTTTGCATATAAAATTAAATTCTTATTACTTGTATTTGATTTTTTCAGGATTAATCAGGATGAAGGAAAAGGAATCAAGATTCAATGATGCATCGACAAAATATTGTGATGCACTATAATGCTCGAGCATGAAAAGCGTCAAGTAATTTAATATTACTTTGTTAAAATATTATATTATTGGAAAACTTCTCAAAAATATTGAATCACACATTTTGTAACTAATCCAAATACATAAAATTATGATGGAATAATCGAAGGATAGGTACTTGTATCCCATTTTATAGTTGTGATATGAAATAAAAATCTCATCAATCATAATCTATTATTTCTCTTATTTGAGTTCTTACTGATGAGTTTCCATGGCGTTTGAGTCCTTATATTTTTTGGTTCATCTTTATCTATCCAGAAATATATTGTTAATTGATTTGACATATAGTTGATAGACTAGACATGAATTAAATTTAGTCATCTTTTTCAACATCAATCACACACTAAGTTTGTTAATTTGTATTTGGTGACTCTATCACTTTATTTAAATAAAAAATTTAGTAATGTTGAAAAAATAGAGTGTAACCTTATTCCAAATTTTTTACATAGGGGTAAAATTAATTTTCAATGAATTTTGTTAGGGTTCACTTGGATTTTATTTCCATTTTCAATACTAAATAATAGAATATATTTATGGAATGTACACAGTATGTAACTAAAATTATAAAGTGTTTATTGAAAGATTTTATTTATGAATTCTTCATAAATTTTTATCACACGATTAAATTTATGAATTGTTCATTATTTTACAAGTTATTCCATTTTATTGATATTCAAAATTATAAATTTTTTATATTTTGAATATATATATACAAATCAATTTAATTTTTAGCAGGAAATATTGGTAATCGAAGGATGTGTTACTTGGGAAAAATTATTCTTCTCGAGTAGGAAGGAAGATAATATAAGTGTATTAAATGAACAATCACAAAAAAAAATTATATGTTTTTTATTTATATTTAAAATATTTATATGAAATTCACAAATAAATATATTGTTTATAATTTAAATAGTCTTCCCTAGAGGATCTCGATGATAATGAAGATGAAAATTTCAAGCTAAATAACCATTTAAGTCAGGTATTAGGTGAGGATCACTAGGGTAGAGTCCAATTTCATCCCAGAAAAAATATCCTCCCCACTAGGTATTGGTCTTGTAGACCTCCTATGAAACCTCTCAGACCACCAATCTACTAAGTGTGAGTGAAAAAGTTGCTGAGGAAAGGAAAATAGTTTTATTGGAATGTGAAAGAAGTAAAATGGCCACTGAAAAAATACGGAAATCTATGTCAGTTATAATCCAATCACTTCCATCCGATTATTAAAGTTCTATTGATTTATATATGGAATAAATGCATTATTTAAATGGCTACTCGAGTGATACCAATGACGGTCCACATAGAGGTAGAGTAGATAGTGGTGGAGATGTTATTGATGATGTGTTTGATGATGAGAAAATTGATGATGATGTGGTTTATGATGATGTTGTTACTGCTCCATTTGATGTTGTTGGTGGTGAGGATGTTTTTTATGGTGATGAGAATGGGGATATTAGTGATGGGGTAGATATTGATTCCATAATTTTTTGACTTAGCAGTAATGAGACATGTTGATGTTTTTTAATGACATAAATTGATTGGTTCCCTGGATGTATATGTATTTTTTAGTTTTGTAAATGGTTTGAAAATTATTACAAGTTGTTAGTTTAATTCTTAATATAAAATATTTTCACTTCATTGAATCTGTACCATGTATTTTATTTTATTTATTGATTTTGGAGCTAGAAGAGTAGTTACTGATACTAAATGGTGAAAACTACCTATACCCATGATTCACATAGATTGTGGGTATAGGTTTTATGCAGGGAAAAACTATACCAATGGTTCTAATTAAACCATGGGTATGATAATATCTCTATGGGATATACCCATGGTTCCTATTGAAACCATGTGTATAGTTCTATACCCATATCTCTACTAGCCACAGTTCTAGAAACTATGGGTATACCCCATACCAACCATTTTAGGGGCCAAACCCATGGTTTGAAACTATGGTTATAAAATAATTAATTAATTATATTAAATAAATTGAATTTTTATTATGACGAAGGAACAACCATTAATCACATCCTTCAAATATTTTGTAAAATGATAATGCATCTTTTGTGAATGTGTAGACTACCACCTCCATAAAGTGATCTGATGGATATTTCATTTCTTCCATAAATGAATAGTAATAGGGATAAAGTTAATATATATGATATATATGATATAATAATGATTATAGAAAGGTGAATTGTTATTTTATTTTTTTATTATATTTATGATGAAAATGAAGAGGGATTTATTTGGTAGTAATAAAGTTACCTAATGAGAATGGTGAATTCTATCCTTTTTAACATTTAAAGAAGATACCACCATTAAATGATTTCATTTCAAGTTCACTATTCGGGTTTTGAACAAAATTGTTTTGTCCCTGGTTTGATTGATTGCGGGGGAGGGGGTTGAATATTTACCAAACATTCAAGTTAGGTTTACTATTCATGAACGACTTCCAATGGGTTATTCTTATAGTAGGAAACACCCAATGGTTCCCTCGGTCAAGTTCTTTCACCGAACTTCTTTCTAAATGTAAGTGGTTATTGGGAAATGGAACCAATAATGCTTAGAGACACAAATTGGTCAATGAGATGGTAGTTTAAGCTCATCACATGATTTTGGGTGGAATTATTGCCTATCCTGAAACTCTCTTATAGATAGAAGACATGTTCATGTATCCTTTTTTCATTCTGAAGTGTGATGTGTATCATCCTGAATTAAAAATTAATTATTAGCATGTATAGTTTTCAAATAATCTGTATGCATATGGGGTTCTCCATCAATGGAGGTATGTTTATAAATCTAAGGTTCACCATTAATGGTAAATTTTGTATAGAGGTATCAGATATTCCTTTATTTTTTTCATTATGATGCTAGTTTTAATCCATTCATTGAGGTGCTCTAGAGTTTATAGTCATCCTAGGAGACGATAGTTGTTTCCATGTTGGGATCAAACCAATAAATGGGATTCCAATGTATCCTCATGAAAGGAAACATAAACAACATTGCTCATTTCCACTTAACATGAAAAATAAACTTTTAATTTCATGTGATGAGGACAAAACCATGTAGTTTAACTTCATGAAACAAGGATTTCTAGGCCAAAGGTTCCCAGTCAAAGTTTGGTGTAGGAATTACATTAAGGTATCTTGAGGGAACTGAAAGAAATGTGGCCTCCAAAGTGGTGAGGAATGATATTACTGGGGATATGAACCAATAAGGATGGTGATGAATGGGACACTGAAAGAATATATCCCTTTGGGTGGGATATGATCCTAATAGTAATATATCATAGAGAACATTAGGGTGAATTTAGGTGTTGAGTTTGGACCTCAGGGTAGATTCTTACATATCCCATTTCACCCAGAATCAAATTCATTGTATTTTGGAATGGGTTGAATCTTAAAAAAATAAAAGTCCTATAAGGTCGTTCTTCATTTGTAATTATGGAACTTTGAAGGTTGAGGCATGGTTTTGGGACCTACACCATATAAGAGGCCAATTTTTCTAGAACGGTGAGGAAATTCACATCTCATGGTGATTTGTAGGTTTGGTTGGGGATTATACCAAAGAGGATTCACATCAGAGGTTTGGGATCATTCAGATTTCATGATCACCACTAACCTCTTTTCCCATATGAGTCATGCTCAGTGTGAGATGGAAGAGGAATCAGTAGATCAAAATATCAAACAATCTAATTTATCCACTAGGGGATAGATATTGGGCATAAAAAAAGAGGTAATGGTGGATGGATTTAATACCCATGACCTCCTATCATTATATCCTTGTCTAGAAAATAGGGCCAAGAGGGCCACCCCTATTATAAAGTCTATGGAATTACTCCACGAGGGATTATCATTGGTTTTGGGAGAAGAGAAGAGGATAATACACTACACTTAAATGGGAAAGGAAATCATGATCCTCCTCCTCCCTACTCAGAATAGGGAGGTCCACATGAGTAGCTCCAAGGTTGAGACACTCGTTATGATGGGAATATAGACTTAAAGACATTAGAAGGATCTCCCTTATGAAGGAGGTTACCAAAAGGACTTTTCCTACCATGGGTATGTAGACTTGAGATGAAACATTTATGTGCCTAATGATCTGATCATTTGTATCAGGTGGATTTGGAAGATTCTTTGGTCTTATTCCATTATAATGTTTCATAGAGGGACCAATTTAGGCCCCGTTGGTACGTAAGAGGGTAGTTATTGTAGCTAGAGAGTATAACACACTAGTATTCCCCATTTTGTGTAACATTTTATTTTTCGGGATAAGGTTCCATCCACATAACTTATTGCTACATTGGTGAGGGTGCCATCGGCATAGTGTTTCTTATATGTGGACCCAGGCTCTACTTGCATTGAGTGTTGCAATGAATGGTGATGTTCCACCCATGTAGTAGTTTTCTATAATGGGTTGAGTTCCTTATATTCATCGTTTTTCTTTGAAGGGCAGGGATCCCTCAGTGTAGCTCTTTACTATGTGGGGGTGCTGGACAATAAAGGGTCCATCCTCTAACACTCTATGGAATGTTTTATGAATATGGGGTTTGGGTTTTTAGAGAGCTGGGTGAATTTAATTCCTTCTTTAATGTTATTCTGTCTGTTAACCTACTGAGAGTCACTATATCTCACACCTTTCTCTCAATTATCATTTTTATTTCGGATCATATGTCTGGGTCAGTGTCTTTTATTTTTGATTAGAATCAAGGTTATTTTATAAAATAAAGGAGGAAATAGTTATCGGGATGGATGGTCATCTGTGGTGGGTCATGGAGATTAATTTATGGGATCCCAATAAGGAAATCCTTGCATGTGAACAATTTCATTCTCAGTGGATAGAAAAAAACAACCTAACATGAAAATGAATTATCACTTATAGGGGTCAGTCATTCATGAGGGATAAAAATCAATATCTAGCTCCAAAAATAGTTTGGTTCATTCAAGGGAACTAGTGGAACCATCCAATCATGAAAATGGAACCAGTGACCATCCTATTGTGAAATTAGCTTTATTCATATGATGTCATGTAGAGAGGTGGTCTATGTACCAAATTGTGAAACATGGGACCAAGCCATCCTTCATGGTTTGGATGCTTTTTAAAATTTCCTTCAAACTCTATGTCATGTAACTTTTTTTCCATTACAAAATTCATGGAATCATTTTCCTCTTGAATGCAGAGTTTTGATCAACCAAGCAATCCCCCCATTGGAATTTTCTCCGATCGATATGAAAAGGAGGGGATTACGGTGAAGAAGTTATTCAAGTTTTGAACCAGTTTTCATTATTCATGTAGACTCAAAATATTACCCACACATATATATAGGGGTCCTGACTCATTTGAATCTATCCAAGTCCTCTCTGTGAACTGATCTCTATGAAAAAATCCATTTTCCTTCCACTCTCCCAAGTAGCGTTCTCTATTGCAGATGAGCATTCCTCGAACTCCAAGTTATCATCCGTGAATGGTAATTCTTCTCACCCTCATAGTGATCTGGTCATCAGTATGGTTTCATCATGGACCAAGTTCTCCATGGAAAAGGCACCAAGCACTGTGCATACCAATAATCTCATTGGATAAATTCATTGAGGACTCATGCTTCATGGGATGGTTTTACGAGAAAATCAATATATTAGTTTTTAAACTTCTTATACACACCTTTAATGAATCTAAAATACTTTTTCTAATCTTTTCACAAGGATATAATGGCCCTGTCTTCGACTTCAATGATTTAGACTAAGAGAATACCTTCTATTTCCAAGAACATTGAATATGGTTTTTGACAACACATTATCCCTAAGGAGGGTATTTAGAAGAGTCTCCATTCACTAGGGCTTGTAAATTACCCATTGTCCAGCAGATTTCCATGGTACATATTAAGACTTCAAGATGATATAAACATCCATTGGTTTGTCTAAATCTACTATATGATTTTCTCAAGTTATCCTTGGATCACTTTCTTATGAACATATCTACTATAGGGTATATTATTTCCAAAACAAATGAAGAGAAGGTCTCTGTTATGAATGGTTCCCCGTGGAATCAGAGAAACCTTCATAATGATGATATATATTTCCATTCATCTATCTAGGATTTCCCATCCATTATTAATATTTTAGGTTACAATACTGGTGTATTATGGAGTTCCAAATGGTATTTACAATCTATAGGGAGATATTCTAAGGAATGGTCTTGGGAATTCTGGGTGCACTAAAACAGCATGGAATCCCCTAAATGATTTGAGGTCATTAGCTTATAACATGTAGCCTAAATTTGTCATTTTTTGGTACATTAACTGACTGATATCTTACATTAATTAACAAGTCACTGGAGTTTGAGTGCCAACACCTTCCATTTAACAAATTGAAATGTCAGGATCAACAAGTGGGATATTAACCAATTGTGACAGATTCCAGTTCTTCACAACTTGTATGATAAATTCATTCATGCATCTAATGTTTGGGAGGATACTAAATATATCTCTACATTATCCATATATTTATTTATTGTGGTAGATAAAAAATTGACTCATTGTCTTAATACCCATTTACTCATTTTGTTCAATGATTGGGTTAATATATTTTTTTAGACAACTGGTATGAGGCTGAAGGTTTAGCATACTAGGACTCACCTGGTTCAATAGTGATGAAGTATTCAAGGTTCATGTTGGGCCACTATCGAGGAAGGACACCACATGATCTGAGGTTATTAGATCTTGTTGGATGTATCTCTATAACTTGGGTTCACTGGTTTTTTCACCATGTTCCTGAGTGGATGGATCTTCCCATCTCATGATGTCTATATAGGTGTCAGGTTCTATACCATATTGATGGGGGTCACATCGGTGGATGTAAAACCTATCATCTTAGTTTTCCCCACCCTTTCACATATCTATGATTTTTTGTCCATATGGAAGAGGGTATATATCCACATCATCTCTATGGGTTGTTTCAATTTTTATGTGGGTGGGTGGAAGAACACCTTTTCTACTACAAATGTCAATATACCACATAAATCCATCATTTCACATTTCTCCCTATACTACTCAAAATTTTTATTGTCCTCCTGATATCCCTGGGTGTTGATGGTGCCATTAAGCTCTTAAATGATTTTCCCATTTTTCATTTATGCCTTATCCAATACCCTATAGAGAGGTGTTGGATAATGAATGATGTTATATAGAAGAAAATTCTTACATCATCTCATTATGAGATGGGATTTTGACTGATTTGGTGGATGGGGTAACCATTTGGGATCCTTATGCTCATTATAGGTTATCATGACGATTTTAATACCTACAACATGTTGCACCACCTCCCCTTAACCAGATTAAAAAGGAATAACACTTGGTCATTCTTATTAAATTATGGTACATGATGATATTGGAGGATCATGACTAGAAAATACATTTACCTACCTTGAGAGCCTCGACTAACTTATCATGTGGGTATGTTGAAAGGTAGGTAGAGTATTATCCAGAATGGTTGTTGGAGAATCTAGTTTGACTGGTGGATAAATTTTTGGCCACTTCTGGTTCTATGCCTACTTCACCATATTTACCCATTTATATAGTAGTAATATGTTCTTCCCAACATCATTAGAAATTTGAGGGAGCCTTATCCTTGTGTTATCCTTTTGTATGGAGTAGTTCTGACCCCATACCTTTGATTGGCACCATTGGAAACCCTGTTAAAGTAGGTCCTAGTAGGACAATATCGATAATTCCACTAATTGATGCCAATACATTCAACTTTGTTCCAGATACTGAATAGGAATCAAAGGTGGAGGACTTTCCCACATCGGTGTCACAATTTAGAAGGAGCTAGTTTGTCTTAAATATAATCCAAGATTATATACCTGTTACAGTAAGTGGACAAGGTTGAGATTCCAGTGCTGTTATCGAATATCCTGTTATGAAAAAAAGGGATTGGATCCAAATTTACACCATCATCATGGAGACTTATTTGTAAAATATTTCTGATAAAATGGTCAGCCTCCGTGAATAATTCATCAGTTTGGGTGTAGGTGTGTTCAATTACTAGTACTTGAAAGTCCTCATCCAGCAGGTTCTTATTTCTCGAGAAAAGTTGTCTTCCTTTAAATTAAATATTATAAAATTTAATTCTTCCAATCATCATGCAGATGGCGTAAGGATACTAAAACTAAATTTCATCACATGGTTGCGAAAGAAGCATGAATTTATGATCACGTGATTTAAAAAACCAAGATATTTCAAGAATATGTGGCCCACATAGCTAGTTTAAAGGGACAAATTTCAATAAAAAATGAAATAAATGAATCTATAAGACTGAGAAGTCACCAGAACATGAAATTTGTTAGAAAAATTTGTCCATCATATGAATATGAAGCTGGGTAAATAAATAATCTGGAGCGGTCCCATTATAGATCATGTTATACGGTATCTGATCTGATGAATAAAGTATGCCATGTTTTTTTGTAGCCATTTCAATTTCTTTAATTGTCTATCAATGTTAGGGAGATACTCCGAGATGTTAAATCTCCTCCATTATCATTCAATTAATAAATGAAAAAAAATTCCTTCCAATTTTTACCCATTATCGTAGCCTGCCATGCTGATCAATCATAATTTTTCATGCTTTGAATGATAATATATCAGATGAATTTAATGGTTTTATCACTCAAATATAATCTCAACTATATCCTAGGATAAAAAAATCCATCTTATTTTGATGAAATATCATGCAATGCACTAAATGTTTCTGGAGCTAAGGGACTCAACGAGAAAAGTTTCATCTGTTTCTAGGGTTACATATAAAACCCTAAAAACATTGAATGTTTTTTTATCACCCTAGCGTTTTTACTATGTCCACCATAGTGAAGGATTAGTGAGGTTTTCATGATTTTTTATTATGTCTCCATTTTTAGGGTTTTGACCTAACAATTTTTGAGTATTTTTTGTTTTGTTTTTTTCAATTATTGTATAAACCAAGAAAAGCATAGTTCTAGAGATCTTGTAACTGTCTTTTACATAGGATTCCCTTTGTGTTTTTACAACCTAGAAAGTACTATGTCAGTTTAAATGAGTAGTTTAGAGTCTTTCAAGATGGACTAATACAACAGGCATTTTAGTTCAAACAACATTGACCATGAATTATGTGTTGATAATCCCAATAGAGTTCACTGCTAAGAATATCCCAATATTAATCAGACATGAATAGGGTTTTTAGATACTAATTTAGTGATTTTTAAATACAATTCATTATATGGTACAAGTATGTATGGATTAACTATTAAAATAGCTTCCAACATGATGTTGTTGGGGGCATATGAATATAGGATAGGTCTCTCCTAAAGATGAATTTTCCTTTGGTTGATAGAACTTTTGTGTGGGTGACTTTTGTAGAGACAATTAGGGAATATTATGCATAGTTAGACAAAATTTACTTATATACATTTACCCTCAATTTCTTATAGATAGGTAATTTTTGAAAATTATAATTTCTCAAGACCATTAAAGGGAGGCTTGTAAATGGAATATTATTTTAAAATGACGAGGGAGTATGTATCAAAACTAGCCATGAATGAGAAACCAAAACTACATGAATTGGATTTTGAAAAGGAGGGTTGGTTACGGGTGAAGTTTAATGTTATGAAACTAGGAAATGAACCATTTATATTAACATCTCAAGACAAGGGAGGTTGAGGGATACAACTTAAGGTCACTTATCTTTGACCTAGAGATAAATGAATTCCCCTTTTCATGGTAATATGTACAAGAATTTTTCATCATCTTCAGGATTGAAGGGGAATTTTTGTAAGATATAATTTGGTAGTTTTTGAATTTGAGGAGTGATATGACACAGAAAACATCATTAGAATGTATGAAGATAGAATTGGGCTCTCAAGAGGATTTACTTTCATTAGGTTTATGGGCTATTTTTGTGTACGACTTATACAGATCTGACTGGGGAATATTATGAATAGTCAAAAAAAGAAGTCCTTAAGACACTTACCCTCCATTCCCAATGGCCAGGGAGGTTTATAGAGATTTATACATATCCTAAAAGGGTGTTTTTATTGTGAAAAGAATGTACCTGAATGTAAAAGAAGAATTTCATTTTAAAATTTCTCTAGAATGGGTAGAAATATTTTCTTTATGTAATTTTGACCCATTCACAGAAAGCGGGTAGTTTTATTCCTTATGGAAAGGCCTAATATATAGGGTCTAGGCATTACTACATATATTTTGAAAATTAGAATCATACCATAAATATTTTTGGGATGATTTTCCCCCACGTAGATCGAACTATTGTGTGGGGAAGTGGAATTTTCTTTTGAATACAAGCTCACGAGTGAGGTGAGCCATGTATTAGACCCTCATATGTATATTCGAATCATATATAGGAGGGTGGGGAATTTTTTTATTGTCTTAGGATTTGGAGATAATATCTGAGTATCTCCACGTATACTGTCAATGAGAGAATCAGGATATACGTAGTTCTTGTGTGAAATATCCCTATACAGATTTGACCCACATAAAAGAAAAAGCGAGATATTTTTACATTGTTTATAGATCCATATTTAGAGATTCAGGTGTCACTACATATCCTGTTATAAAAGTAATTAATCCAAAAATAGTTCTCAGACATTGTTCTATTTAGTGTTATGCGACTAGGACATCATCCTTGTAGTTTAACATCTTGAGGTAAGGACGACATGTATTCCAATAGATTTAGGTCATACAGATAAGAACTATCATCATGGAAATGATTTTTAATAAAAGGATCATTGGGAAGGGTCTCTATGAAATTCCTTGGATGTGAGGGAGAAAGAAAATGTAAACCATGATTATAGGGACTCTTGGATCACGAGAAATGATATGGGATAAAATTACATTGGGGATTAATGATATCGAAGAGTCCTCTCCTAGGGATAAATATAACTTTAGTTTACATACCTTATTTATTGGGAAACTTATCTAGATCCCATAGAGGCATATCATGCATATTTAACCAAAGGTGTACTCATAACACCGACCCTCCATTTCTGATGGCCAAAGAAAGATTTTGGAGATCTAAAATTTCCAGGAACAAAAATTATGATACATGGAAGGAATGCTTCCTAGTTCATAATAAACACCGAAACTATGATTATCCTTAGTGTGGGAAGTTTACTATATATATATGACTCCTATGTAGAGGGAACATTTATTTTTTCCTTAATGGATACCTTAATAGGGAACCCAATTTTAAGAACTTTCTCATAGATATTTGTTTGTATGTTGGAGATGGGGATACATATTATTCATTACCCATAGTTGGGAATATGATATGAGGTTTAGACATCAATATCTATTTCATTAAATTGAGAATCAAGCCACATGTAGTTCTCGGATTACCATGTAGTTTAATGTCATGAGGCCAGGACATCAACCATGTAGTTTAATGTTAAGCAGTAAAAACATCTGTTCCTCAATGTGTAGATGAATTATTTAGGAGGTATATGACATTAAATACCTGGGTTTTACTATGTATCTTGAAATAATAGTAATCAATACATACATAGTTTTCAATCTTGCATCAACTATGAATTTTAATGTAATGCAGTAAGGAAATCTAGTGTTCCTTTTAAGCTCTTGTGATCAGGACCATAATAACCCTAGCATGAATTGATATTCCTTGATCATGAGGTGAATCATTTAAAAAAACTCCTATGCCCATTTGATCTATAATAAATTTTAGAAACAAGGGGGAAAAGTTTTATTCAACCACATAAAGGAAAAGTATAGGGGGATTTTAAATTTATGATTACAAGACCCAGATATAAGATTCCGACATCGCTAAATATCTAATTAGAGTGATAATTGATAAGTATGTAGTTAATAAACAAGATAATTATGTAGTTATGATCCATATATAGGGAAGATGATTTTTTCTTAAACAATTGGTTGTGGATGGACCTGGAATTGGAGATTCATGCATCATTACATATCGTGTTATATAAGGAACAAAGACTCATGTATTTCTAAATGGGAAACACTCCATGCTGGTCTTATACACATGCAGAGGGGTGGGGGTATTTTTCCCATTTATTTTCACATATGAACCTGGGAATTGAGATCCAGTTATCACTACATATCATATAATTATAGGAATCAAGCCAAAAATGGTTCTGAAAAGGTTTTCATTATAGGTTGGAAACACACACAGGTTGGGGGAATTTTTATTATTTATGGTTGGACCCAAAATTGAATAATCAAGTGTCATTGTGTATCCTTCGCTAATAAAAATCAAGACAGACATATTTTTTGAACTATCCCCAACACATATCTGGATCATGTTTCTAGAGAGGTCATTTGACATGAAATGGTCCAATAGATGAAAGGACATGTGTTGGAGTCCCCTATATTGATTTCATCTATATGTAGGGGAGGAATGATTTTCCTTATTTTGTAGCTAGGGCTAGGATATAGTGTTTGGGAATCACTTCATCTCGCATTGGAATAAGAATCAAGCCACATGTAGTTCTTGAGGAACCATGCAGTTTAATTCCATACATTAAGGGAATTTTTCATGTAGTTTAACATCAGCTATAAGGACGTGGGATGTTCAGTTTAATTTTAGGTAGTAAGGATGTAGTACATAGATTCTAATGTCTTATGGTAAGGTCATGGGTCACTTGATGTGGAAATAGAGTAGTATTCAAGAAAGGACCAATTTTAGAGGCCCAAGATTCACTATATATCCTACAATAATAGATTTCTAGACACAAATAGTTCTTAAAAAACTGATTCCCTATGTGTATCTAACATTCACATGGGAATAGGGGCATTTCATCTTCCCTGTTTACATATCTAACTCGTGTGTGGTGAATCATTGGTTATATGACGATTGTCTTGTAGATTAATGTTATGTGGTAAGGGAATTTGTGTCAGGCATTTTATCATATTGTGACATGGAAGTTGATGTTATGCATTATAATGTCATACAACAAGGAAATTGGTATCACCTTGTTTATCAATATGAAACATGTACTATGTTTTGTGATTTCTACGGTCATATGACAAATATCGTCTACAAAATTTTATGTCATATAGTGGATATGATGTACCTTTTATTACATGAAGTATTTCTTGAGAAACCTTGTGTTTGTAAGAGCTGTGGTATGTTTTTTCCATTGAGATCATGGAATAAACTATATATGGGTAGACTTTGTCTATAAAATAGGGTCCCTCCCCCTTTGTCTCAAACATTAGAGGTTTATTTCTAGGCATCATCAGATTCTTGAGTACCAACACCATATTTCCCTTAAGGAAATATCAGAGGCAAATGATTTTGGTAAAGGCTAGTGCAATCTGTTTTTGGTGGAATTCCAAATGATGCAACATATTAAATTTATTCTAATCTATTCACTCTATTTCATTCATCTATTTTTGGGATTTCTCAACTACAGATAACTAATCACAGACGAAAACATGGAGTGAGGGAAATTGACCATCGATGAGCAGGACCAATTTTGTCTCATATACCAATGAGTATGGGGTCTCCAGTGCGATAGTGTGGGTCATGGTCTAGTACACCCATAAGGAATATATGAGATTTTCTAGATAATACTTTTTAACCACATATACTATCTTTTGTAGTGTATTCGATAGGGCCTTGTTTAAGTCCATTATCTATCTATTATTCGCTTCATGATATTAGTATGAATGGTTGGACATGATATCCTTCTCATGATATAGCTTCAACAATTCAGCAGAAAATAAATGGTTGTTGTTTTCTATCAATATTATTTGAGGGATACCAATTCTAGTAATAATTTTGGCTTTCATGAAGTAGAAAATTTTCCATTCCACGAATTATTTAATTTTTATAGCTTCAACCCAATTGGAGAAGAAGTTGGTTATAATAATAATGTACTTGAACTACTTGGTCATAGAGGAAGGATATAGTCCCACGATGTCTATCCCCCATACAAAAAATGGATTAGATTATTTGGATGTGTGTAGAAACTCTGAGGTTTGGTGAATGAAGTTAGTGTGAACTTGGAAGAACTAAAACTATTTGGAAAAAATTTCAATCTCATTTCATAGTGGGATAGTAGTACCCAAGACTTCATATTTAATGGGAAAACTTGAATCCAAACCTGTGGGAAATGTGGGATCTGGTGTGCACTAACTTCATGATAGCTTGGGTATCTTATCATCAAAACACCTGAAAATATCCCATAAAGGACCTTATTTTGGAGGACCTTTTGATGATTCATGTCATCATATATACCAAAGTTAATTACTCATCTTCATATTTTATCTTTCCCATCTCTATCCAGTTTGGGTCATCCATTTAGAAGTTAGACCATAATGGGTTTCATCCATCTAGTGGTAGGGGCGTATTTTTTAGGTATAGAACTAACTTCATCAATATATTCCATTTTGGATCATGAAAAAGATAAAACCATCTGGTGGTGAACAATGACGATGCTTTTTTCATCCTATTCTTGAACGTTTAGAGCTATGGATAAATTTTCTAATGCACCAGCTTGGGAATTTTCTGGCTGTGAGACATGATTCAATGTCAAATCTAAAAGGAATTACACTATTATTCCTTGGACATGGTTTAAAAAGGGTATTAGTTCTTCCTTTTTGATTTAATAACCACTATTTACCTGCTTAATAACAAAATCTGAATCATGATTTATCTGCAAGTGATTTATTTGTACCTAAAATGTCTTCTCTATTCCTATAATGAGAGCATGATATTCTAATTCTTTGTACATACATCTTTTAGAAGAAGGAAGGAGTAATTTAGGATTACCTTTCATATATAGAAATGAGAAATAATCTCAACCCCACATAGTTAAACATGGAGTATTCCATCCTCCTCTATATCAGGATTGTGGATGCACTATCATAATACATCACCCAAACCCAATTTCCCTTTTGAATAGAGAATTCCTCTTCATTGGTAATTAAGTATCTAATAAATTATTTCTATCAAAGATTAGTCTTCCAGAAAAAAAGGTAATGTTTGTCCTTTTGCCACTTTTTGAGGCACAAACATAATCTAAAACTATTACTGGACAACCACCCACCATGACAGAAACCTGATCAACATCGGATTGCTAAGAATGTATTTGAGTGGGTTTCTATGATATAACAAACATACCATATGATGATAACGGTAGTTCCTCAGTTTTTGGACCACAAATATTAACACTAGACATCACTTCTCCATATTGGAATAATGAGTCTCAACATCGATCATGGTTATACTGAGGTAATAAAGGTTGTTTTTTCTACTGACTTCATTATTTTGTGCAAGGAAGGTTCCCAATGTTTTCTCTAAGGATACCATATTAAAAAAAGCTAACCTAATTTGAAATATGAAATTAGCACTATAGGTCTCAAAACATATTTCTTGAGGGTGTATATAGCTTTCTAAGAATCATATTTCCACTAATATGTGACCCCCTTTTTCATCATCCTGTGAAGGACATGAATTTTCCCACAATTTTGGCTATAATATTCTAGTTGTAGGCCATGTTTCGTTGAATTCCCCTTAAATCCTTTAATTATTTAGAGGTGACATTCTATGGATTTACTTTGTCATTTTAGTGTCAAATTCAATTTCATGATGGTGTACAATGATGCTGAGGAATTTCCTTGGGGTAATTTTGGAGGAACATTTTACAGGGTTTATTTTTTGGTTGTGTTGTTGCAATTTGTTTAAGATGGTTTCAATATTATTCAAGTGGTCAGAACACTAATGAGATTTAACCACCAGTTCTTCAACATTTCATTCAACAAACTTCCCCAGAAATGGTTTGATGATGCAATACATGACATGTTTTTACATAGTACTGACATTCTTGAAGCTAAAGGTCATTAACTTATAGAAAAATACTCCCTAGGAGCCCTAAAGTAGGTGGATTATTTATCTTCTCATTCCATTAAGATTTTATTGTATCCTAAATATCCATCCATGAAGGAGATGGCCTGATATATGATTTTTTCTTCAATTAATAACTCTGTGATCGATAATGGGAAATCATCTTTCGGGCAGCACCTCTTGAGATCTATAAACTAGTTGTAGACCCTAATTTTATCATTATTTTTATTAATAAGGACTATATTGGAAAAACATTTCATATTTTGGACCTCCCAATTGAATTTAACTCTAATTATCTTATCATACTCTTCTTTAATTTTGGATGCTTGTGCCGGATGCGTCCTTATGGCTGCCTACTTATAACCTCGATGGTCCTCTGGAAATACCATGTGGTGAGTGGACACTTTGTAGTTGAAGCCAAGTATTTTTGTGTAGTTATAGGTGAAAATTTATTAATTACACTACTACAAATACGACTTTTATCAGCGCTAAAAATGGCCTTTAATAGCATTATAAAAGCGCTATTAATGCCGATGAAGACAAATGGGGGGTCCCATTTATCAGCGATCCCAAAATCACTGATAAAGACCCCTTTTATCAGCGCTCTGATAAAAGGGTACTTTATTAGAGATTTCTTTTTAGCGCTGATAAAAGTTAAAAAAATAAAAAATAAAAAATAAATAAAAAAATCCTGCCAAGGGGGGGGGGGGGCTTTTATAGTGCTTGAGCCCCCCCTTTTACAGCGCTTTTCCACCCCCTCCAGCACCCGCCCACACGCTTCCACCCTTTATCAGCGTTATCCCCAGATTCACCTATGCACGCGCATCCCTGACTCCACCCGAATTTGATCTCGAGACCTCCCCCCTGCGCGTCTGAAGCCTTTTCCACTCCCCTATTTTGATTTTTTCTCCTATTAGTGATATATCTATTTATATATATATATATAGTTATATTTATTCGTATAGTAATATATATTTATATTAATATATATATAGTTATATTAATATAAATATATAGTTATATTAATATAAATATATAGTTTTATTAATATATATTTATAGTGATATTAATATATATATTTATAGTTATATCAATATATATATGTAGTTATATTAATATATATATATATAGTTAGATTAATATATAGGTATATAAATATTCATATATTTGTATTTTAAATAAAATGGATATTAGTTATTATTTATATAAAGCTATTATATTTTATATGTAAATATATTTTTTTATTTATATTTATAATTAAATTTTTAGGTGTGAATATATAAAAAATATGTACATATATTTATATATTTGATTATAAATAGAAGTGCATTATAAAAAATGATAAAATTTAAAAGAAATAATATCAATAAGAATATAATACCTTGAAATAAATTTAGTCCCCACCAAAAAACAGTCAATAATACCCCCTTAAACGAGGCTGAAAATCCACAAAATGTTAAAAAATCGGGGTATACCGACTAAAAACTCAGTTTTGGAGGCCTTCTAGGCCTTTTTGGAAACCTTTACCTGGGTGTCTCTAATCACAATGGTGTATATCTCGTCGCAGGCTTCGATTTGATATGTGGTAGAGCTCAAACGGACACCTGGATCAAAAGTTATGGCCGTTTGAAGTTTGAGTTGCGTTTTTAACATATTTTGGATCTTTTTTTAATTTTTTTTTAATTTTTTAGTCTTCAAATTGTTATTAAATGACTATTACTCCATAATAATTAGAAAATTATTAATTAAAAATATATTTTTTTTAATTTTTTTATAACCCATTTTCACTAAATATCTTATATATTAAGTGTAACTGTATATTTATACTTATCTAAAATATATTTAAAATTATATTTAAAAAATATATATTATATTTATATCAATATAACAATATCTATATATTTAAATATTAATATTTTTTTTAATAAATTTTTTGGAAGTAGACCATTTATCAGCGCTTTTAAAAAAATGCTGATAAAGACCCCCTTTATCAGTGCTACTAAAAAAAGCGCTGATAAAGGGGTACCCTTTAACAGTGCTAAAAAAAGCACTGATAAAGGGGGTACCTTTATCAGTGCTAAAAAAGGACTGATAAAGGGGTACGTTTATCAGCACTTTTTTAGAACTGTTAAAGGTACCCCCCTTTATCAATGCCTTTTTGTTAGCGCTGATAAAGGGTGGCGCTGAACTTGCCCAGTTTTGTGGTAGTGTTATGCTTTAGGAATGAGTTATTTACATTTTTTTCTTCAGAATATGTGGCCGAAATGATCATGGAGGGTCATGGGTCTTCTTTTGTATCCAGATTTATTTCTCCAAGTTCATCAATGGTGGTAGATATATCTTCCTCAAATATTGAAGGGGCATCTTAGAGGTCCCATTATTCCTCTTCATCCTCTACCTCTTCTTCCTCTTTTTCATTAAGAAAAACAAGTTTTTGTTTAAGCTCTCTAGAGTTTGAAGAAGAGACAATATCTTGTCATTTGGAAGATGAAGTGACTTCCTCTGTCTCAGCTAATAGTGTGGGATATCCTTGAAACTATAGAGGGAATGGTGTGAGGGATGGAGGAGTTCATTCATCCTCTGTGGGTGATGAGAAAACCTCTTCTGAATCAACTAATACTGAAATAATTTCCTAGATCTCTAGGTGGGAACTGTGGGAATTTTCATCTGAGCTATCACCACTTCCAGTAAAGTAAGTGACCTTTTCAACAAAAAAACACTTAGCTATCATAATTTTTATCTATAAGACCATTGAATATGTGGCGGAATTTGGACTCATATACTCGACCAACTTGATGGGTGACATGTTTTGTTTGATGATTTAATTGAAGTGGTTGTCCAAGACCATTTTCATACCCTTACGGGTGGTGTCCAATGAAACAACATTAACCAGGGTCATTTCCCTTCCCTATGATAGAATCCTACACTGATATAATATGACTCATAGGACTCAAATGGGGCCATATTAGTGTGGATCATCTTTATTTTTCCATTAATGCAGTATTTGACACATTGATGTTATGATGAGGTGATTTTCACATGTTGATGTAACCAATGACTTTCTATCAAGACATTGATGGTCATATCCTTCTGAATGATCAGAAATTCTATGTTAGATATAAGGTCTCCAAACTAAGCCCTGAGCATGATTTGGACCAATGGAATTTTCTTGATTTTTTCATAGCCCTTTAGTGTTAGAGAATAAGGCACTAGTTTATCCATGATATAGCCCAGCTGGTGAAGTGTTAATACTAGAATGATATTTCCCCAAATCAATTTTTAATGAAATATTTTCAGTCATCAACACCATTTATCATGCCAGACACATACAAGGGTCTGATGTGTCCATGTATAATAGTGTCCTCATCTTGATCTGTAATGTATATAACCACGTAAAATTTTGTAGGATAATTTTTTTTGATTGAATTTAGTAACAGACACCTCACCTTCAAACTTTTTAGGAATTAGAAAATCCTCAACGAGTTCTTAAATGAGTTATTTCGATAATATGAAGGTGATCCGGATTGATAACATGTCAAGTATGAAAGATAAAATTTTCAAGATATCATAGTTTTGGTCTAAAGGTCTATGTTCCCCTGTGTGAGGATTCACTTTTATAGATGCCTTAGGGTTGGGATCACTTTATGTTGATGGATCAACCTTTGAAATAGGAGTCTATGGTGATGTTATCCATGATGGGTTATGATGAATGAGCCTGTATTTCCGCTAAGGGTGATATGAATCATGTACCACGTCTGATTGATATTATAGAGTAATTGGGTCAGGGTGTCTCTTTTTCTATATGCATCAAAATTTTCCTACTGCTATTGTACTTTCTCGAGGTATATTTCATGAAATTTTTTAACATTAATAGTCTGAGTGGAAGTTGGATATAATTACAATTCCTAACACGACTACACCTATCCTAATATCCTCATATTATGTGGAATATTCTTTAAGTTCCCCAATAAAGTGCAAGTAACTAGAGTTCATAGACACACACATATTCATAGAAGGGACCCATTAAATGACTGAATTTAACGGAACAAAACATTAATTCCTCATTTGATGAGGAATATTTCTAGATCACTATTTCTTGTGGTACCATTTGGTAGGGCAGTGCTCGTTGTCTTGGATTTTAAGGTATAGAGTATAATAGTGTCAAAGATTACATTATTCTTGATAGTGGTTTATCCTCCTACATTTTTTCCCTGCTTCTCTAGCTAGGCCACTTTTTGAAAGGCTGGAATTTGGAGGCTTATGCTGTCGATGGAGTCTTCTATGTTATAGTAGAAGCGGTTGGAGTCATTGTTGGTTGCTTCAACTATTCTTAGAGAATACCATGAGTTTGATTTATTATATTTCAATTTATATAACCATCAAACTTATGAACCTTTTTCTAACAACTTTTTATGACTCATATTCTTATTCAGGTGAATTAAAGGAAATAAACGTTTCTTGTGCTGATAGTTCTCCCAACAATCACTTTCCCTGAGTCCACCATTTTTGTAGGATTTATTTAATGATGAAGAATTTTTAAATGGCGTGACCAATGACCGGTGGAAGGTGAATTAATATATTCGTTCATCAAGACCCACCTGGTTAGACCTCTTGGGTCCTAGAAAGTAGAATAAATAACTTTCCATAGAAGCTATAAAGTATTCATGGACTTGATCATCTCTAAACAATTAGAATTTGTTCCTTCACACCTCGAATTGATTTATCATGGTCCCCTATAATCGTCTTGGAGATGCTAGGGTTTTTTTATTCCCATGGGGCATGGCACGATATAGAGATGGTTTTGGAGCTGGTGATAGCGTGGATACTGATTTGAGTGTGACAAACACCGCCTCTAACTTTCCTACTATTTTCTTTGGGACTAGTGGATTCATTAGGGACATGATCTTAGTATGTTGTATGGAATCTTCCATTAATTGTGAAATAGACTTGAAATACTGAAACCCACTTGTTTATTTTATAATTATGAGTGTCATTCATAGATCTTTTTTAATGTTCTCTATGAAAATAGTGATAATATATTCTTCAGTAAACAATAGGTTTAAGGTGTATGTAATCCCTTTCCATCTGGGAATGAAATTTGAGAAACTCTCATTATCTCAATGTTTACAATTTAATAGGACATGGATTGTATTATTTTGCAATATTAAGTTGAAATGAAATAGGAACTTCCAACAGTGGTCTTCCCATCACATGATTGACTGAGCCAATAGACTAGTTTACCATATAAAGGATGACCTCTGAAAGGTTCGTACAAATCACCAGAGTTTCACTACTTGTTGCGTGGGAGTTCCTATCATGGGATCACAATGGGATAAAATGTGTGTCAAATTTTTTGGGGCTCTTGATTCATTTAATATTGAAAATGATGTACTCCCAAAATTTGGTGAGGGTGGAGTTTCAGTCACCCATTAAGGGAAAGGATTCTATTCTAGATTTATTTGAGCATGTTTTTACTCAAAGTCTTCCAATCGAGATACTCGTGACTCAATGGCGTTGTTAAAACATTGAAGAATGTTTAAATGAATGTGAACTTGGAATATTACAGCAATAGGTAGGGCCAGATGTGCTGGTTATGCTATTAGTTTCAGCTGATATCCGAATGGGTACATATTTTGAGTATTTTATTGAATCTGTTTCAGTTATTTTTCTAATGGAGCGAAATCCTGATATCCAATCACAATCAGGTCTAGGTAAACTGATGGTCCAAGCACCCGTTGGGTGGATGTCCTGGCCCTAATTTTGTCACTGGGATGAAAACATTTTTTTGAGGTACACCAAATAGAAGTGTATATTAAGGATCTAAAAAGGGATCATATTTGGTAGGAATGATATCTTAGACCAATTCGGTATTGAGTCTCCTCAACTATTTCACTTCTTCCTCCTGATGAGAGAATCTATCTTTATGCATGAGGATATCAACCCCCTTGAGAGTTGGAGGTAGGTTTTAAGTGTCCTTGACTTTACCCTTTTAATTGGTAGTGGTTTTATTAGTAGTCAGTGATCGATTGGTTGAGGTAGCACCCAAATTCGAGGAAATTATTTAGTTTTAGGTATGCACATAAACTTAATTTTTCTTCAGTGTGGAACACATTTTGGGTGGAACTATCCCCTCCGCATTCCTCTTCATTTTTTTCATCTTTGGTTCCATATGTAGAATAGATTCCCATGATCTTCCCCAATGAATAATGCATTGTAGGCATCATATTTTCTATCAAATGATAGGAGGGTTATTTTTCTTTATTTCTAGACATCTCCCTTCACTTAAAAGATCCTCTTTGAGCTTCTTGGTGAATAGTGAATTAGAGGGAACCTCCATGAAACCTAGTTATACACTTCCCTTTTGGGGGAATCTGGTCATGAGATGGGATTAATGGTGATACTTAATTCTTGTTCTCAACCCTAGATGGGAAAAGACCAATTTCTGTCAAATGGTAGGTTGAGAAAAAAATTCCCCCAGCCCTACTTGATAGGGTTGATCCTCTACTACAGTGGCTGTTACTAATGTTGATATAATTAACCAAGTTTGTTTAAATGATATTTTATTCTATAGAAAAAGTGTGTTATATTATATTATATTCAACAAAACTATATCTATTTAAAAATTATCAATAATTTAGTAACCAAAAGAGAAAAATATAGATCACTTCAATCTGTTAGAATCAACACCCCATGAATTACACTATACAAATAAAATAAAATATTAGTAATCAACATATTAGAAAATGAAAATATATAACTGTTGGACAATTTTGAAATTGGTAAATCTACCCATTGGTAATAATTCTAATGTTATAATTTATTTTTATAAGTAATAATGGAATTTGATCATTAATTCAGAAAGGGGGAATGATGGAATAAACTAGTATAGTCATGTCATATGAATCCCATATGTGAGAACTAGGGAGGGAGGGAGAATCACTAGGCTAATCCCTTGACCAAGACCTAGTCGAGCATCAACAAGTAAAGTTAGAACAAACTTTCATATGGGAGAACTTCAAGTTAGTGGAAATTACCACTCGATCCATGTTAACCGAGCCACCCCATGAATCTATCACCATTACACACATTACCCTTAGTTTGTATGTGAGTGTAATAAGTGGTTATGTGTCCAGGAATTGGTAACTTAAAATTCAATTTATTTGTATAAATAAAATTTTTATTCCATAAATTCCATTTTAAGAATAGTTTTTCTTAATAAAATATAAGTTTAATTGAGAAGTATTTAATAAATTGATTTTTCAGAAAAAAAATTCTATGTTTTAGAAAACATATAAATTTTTATAACAAAACTATTGTATTATGAATAATATTCATTTTAATTAAATATTTTGTTAAAAAAATTTATTTCGAATATATATGATTACATTTTTTTATGGTGCAAAAAAATTTTACGTGTCAGGAATTTGACTATACATTACCACCCCTGTTTTTAGTAAAAAAGTTTTATTTATATTTAAAGGATTAAATTATCATATTTAAATAATTATTATAATAAAATGAACCTAATTTTTCAAATTTGAATGTCGAAATTAGTTTTGTGAGAATATAGGAAATTTTTCTAAAATACTGGAATTTTTTTGTGAATAGTAAAAATATAGTTTAGGGTTTTCAGTATGTTTAATGACTTAATAAATATGTTATAATGATGTAATAATTAATTAACCATAATCCAAGACCTAAAATATGTTATTTTATTAATATTTTATATTTTAAGGGATTTTAATCAATTTCAAAACCTATAAATGGAATTCAAATATCTAAAATAGAATCTTTGATTTTAAAAAAATTACTTTATGAATAGATTAATTTTCAATGTCTATATAAGTAATTAAAAATTATGATCGGTTATTTTAGGTTAAAAAAACTTAAAATATGACCCAAATTTCCAAACCGATGGGATAAAACCCTAAGTAATCCAATTTTTTTCTTATTTCCACAAATTAAATTTATAAGGCTTATATTTGGAAATCAATAAACAAATACTCCACTTTTTCTATACGTACCCAATCGTTTCTCTATATATTTTCACTAAAAATCAAAACTTCACAAATTTCTGGTGGTTTTCCCCCCATGGAATCGTCCCAGGGTTTTCTAAAGCCCCCAAGTTTCCATTCCTCAAGATTTAGGAGTAACTCTTCAAAGTAAGGGAATTATCCTTCTTTTGTCTTCAATTCAATAACCCTTTTTACATGTATTCCAAATATTGTATTAATTCTCTTTTACTACCCTTTTGATCATACCCTTATTTCCAAATTATTTTTTATCAATGGTATACCATTTTCCCCTCTCATTTTACCTTTTTATAAAACCCTTGTCGAATTTAATTCTCAAATTTCTCTCTCTACTTAAGAAATAATATTTTATTTTCATTAAAGAATACCCAAACCTATTTATTTTCTATAGGTATTTAAGTAGATGTAAAAATGGTTTATTTTATTCAGGGATATACATAAATGAAACCTACACTTCCTTTTTGTGGGTAAAAATGATGTAATGATCTTGTCTTTAAACACTTTTGTATGCAATGATTTTAATAATGAACTTGTTATTTATTTTCCAAGGGTTGTTAATGAAATGATTGATTGTCATCTAGGTGGATCACATTAATTAATACATATTACATTTTCACCCTCATAGTTCTCCAATGCATTGAGTAAATAATTTAATCTCTATAGACGACATGTTTTACGATACATTGGTGAATAACCTTGGTAAATTTCATTTATGACACCTTGGTGAGAAACCTTGGTGATATGATTATGAATGTGTCCTTAAAATGTTGTAACCAAATCTACATGATATTAGTCATGTTATTTATATCATGATAAGCTTCATGTTCTCTTTCTCATTCAATAATGATATTCCTCATGTTCTTATTGACATTCCTCATGATCCCATGAAAACTGTTTCCCTTATTTATTTCCATATCGGGACTCATGATCTCCCCATTCCTTTGATGTATGTACCCAGGATATGATATGTCATTAATGTACATTGGATAAAACCATGAATCATCCTTTTAAGTGGATTAAATTAATGTTTTATATTTTCGTGAATTATGTTCAAGATTTAAAAAAGACTAAACTTTAAAAGTTCTTCTATTTTATACAATGTAATAAAAATATTATATAATAAAAATGCATCATAACATAGTTGGTATAAAAGGAAAATGTATTTTTGGGTGGGAATTATGAATATAAATCCTTAGTATGAACCCTAAAAAATTATAAATATAGGAAACATCCTTGTATTTTGGTGAAGTATTAATTAAGTGGTATCTGAGAAAATAAATCCATATCTAGATATGAAAAAATGGAAGTGGTTCTAGCATAGATGTATCTTGGGGTAATACCCAAAAACACCACATTGATATAGACTCGATCAGTAATTGGTGCATGAGAATAGGTCTTGTTGAACTATTAGTTTTACACTCCAAGGGGATATGATTGGTTAATCACAAGATTTTTATGAACCATTATGAATGATATATAGAAACGTTAACTATTATTATAGGATATTAATAACATATTTCAAAATGAATTTTTAAGATATATAATTCCTTTATAATTATAATATTTTTAGAATAAACACTTTTCTCAGTAAGTTCTTCCTTTGCTAGAAAATGGATGGAAATTGGAGGAACCATATAATGGATGATCATAACAGATGATGCACTAACAAACCTCTAATGGAATCCAAAATGGAAAACTCCACGAGGATGATGAATCAACTATCTCGATTTGTGAATAATAACATGAATTAATTTTAGTATCCAGGTTCCCCTCAAAGGGAATGACATGTCATTGAGTCCTTCATACATCAACGACCACCTTCTTTCAATGGATCTAATGACCCATTTATTGCTAAAAAATAGATAATATATATATATATATGATTTTTTATATACTCTTTTATCCATAACCAGATAATGTAACCCTGATAGTATACCTCTTAGAAGGATAAGCTGACCAGTGTTAGGAAATAATTAAAAACACGAATCTAAGAAGGGGGATTGATGCTATTAAGTGGGAAGAATTTAGATAATTATTTTTCAATTAATATTTTTCCATTCTATGTGATTGAAAATGGATAAGGAATTCCTAGAATTATATCATAAGGAAAATGAATAAGTGGAAATATATTATATGAACTTTACAAGACTTGATCGTTATACAACTAGTTTTTTTATGGATCCTAAGTTAAAGGTTGATACATTCTTTGGTATATTAAGACCTTATATGTAGAGGAATCTATCAAACCATGACTATAAAATATATGAAGAGATATTAGAGAGTTATATCACGATCGAATTGGAGGTTGGATATATTAAGTGGTTACAATTTTCAAAATAAAATAAGAGAGCTATTGATATAAAATCAGGGAGAATTATTTTCAAAGGATAAGGAGGAAATAAACTAAAACTTTAAACGTGAAATAAATGCGGGAAGAATCATTCAAGGAACAACTTTATTTTTAATGGAAAATTATACATTTTTGTAATATATGGATATATAGATTATAATTTTTTTGGTAAGGTAAAGCCTCGACTTCTCAATACTAACGATAAAGGGAAGATAGTGTAAGCCCAACTTGTAGTATAATGCTTCAAGTGTGGAAAGATAGTGAAAATTTTCTATCACTATACAATCAGAAGATAATAGATGAAAATATCCATCAACCTCAACATATTCCAAGGGAGATAGGTTGGGAATTTTCTATCACAATGATTAAAGTAGAGCCTCCAAATGATTTAGTCACAGGTACTCTAATTTTTCTCTCAAATATAGCAAGTACATTTTTTGATTCTAGTTCTATGAATTTATTTATTTCATCCAAGTGTGAAAATAATATACAATCAATACCTAAATATATATAAGTTGTGATATCATTCAAGACTCATGGAGGGATTATCAAGCATCAACAGTGTACGAAAACTATATTATTGACTTTGGTGACCACAATCTCATCACAAATATAGTATTCATTAAAATTGTGGAATTAAAAATTATACAAGGGATGTACTGGAGCTTAAAGTATAACGATAATATCAACTATATAAGAAATGAAATATTAGTATTCATTAATGGAAAGCCTAAATTTATTTCCAAAGGAGAGATATCCTGACTGAAGCTTTGTCTAGAAGAACCTACCACAACCTTCTTCATGGAGATGATTAGTGAAGAGGGACAAGGAAATGAAAGTATAATAATATAACATTTCCCCATCATTTAGGTATAAATTGTCTTATTTCATTATTAGTTACCTATACTTCCCCTAGAAATAGAATTATAGTTCTCTATTAAACTCATAATTTTATCCTAGATGACATAATCAACCCTGTATATAATGGAAAATGTAGATCTAGAGGAATTAGAGAAATATCTTCAAGATATTTTAGAGAATGGGTTTATCTAACCAATTGTGTCTCTTTGGGGAAAACATTTTCTCTTTATGAAGTCAAAGGTTGGATCAGCGAGGTTATGCGTTGGCTGTAGATAACTTAATGGAATCACAGTTAAGAACAACTACCTTCTCCCAATGATTGATGATTTATTTGAACATCTTCATGGGGATCAATTCTACTCCAAGATTGATCTTTGATCTAGTTATCATCAATTCAAAAAGAATAAATAAGATGTTCCAAATACTGACTTGCAATTGAGATATAGAAATTAAGAGTTTGTAGTTATGCCCTTTGGTTGGACTAATGATCCTACTATATTTATGGATTCTATTAACACAGTCTTTACGTAACACCTTGATAAATTTGTGGTAGTTTTTATTGATGATATTAATAAATGATCAAAATTTCACGAGGAGAATGAGGATCATATAAGGGTTATATTTTTTACTCTGATGAAGGATATACTATTTATAAAATTCAGAAAATGAGAATTTTTGTGATAATAAGTTACATTCTTGAGGTACATTCTAACCAATGAAGGAATATCAGTAGACCCTTCCAAGGAAAATTTAGTAGAGGAGTGTAATCATCCTACAATGGGAACTGAGATTCATATTTTCCTTATTTTATTAGGATATTATAGGAGGATTATTGAAGATGTTTCAGGAAATTATAATCTACTAGCCATGTTAACTAAAAATGATCTAATTTCATCTTGACTAAGGAGTGTGGGGAATGTTTCCAAGAACTAAAGAAGATATTGGTTACTGCACCTATCTTAACTCTACCCTCTATTAGAGAAGGATTAATTATCTATAGAGAAGCATCTCCAAAAGGGATTGGGTATATCCTCATGAAAAATGACAAGGTTAATTTTTTTTTTGAATATTGATAGTTAAAGACTCATGAGAAACATTATCCTATGCATGACATGGATCTTGATATGATTATTTTTTCTCTTAAGATATATAAGCACTATATTTATGGAAAGAAATGTGATATATACAAAGACCACCAAAGTTCAAAGTATATATTCACAAAAAGAAATTGAACATGAGATAAAGGAGATGGTTGGAAATTCTTAAAGACTATGACTATATAATTTAGTATCACCCTTGAAGGTAAAACAAATTCCCTGATTCATTTAGTAGGAAATAACTTTTTGTGTTAGAAATGATGAGGATTAAAGGAGATCTATTAATCATGGAACTAGTAAGTTTGGAAATTGGAATCATGATGTAAGGGACATATTTAGTATTATCCCAAAAATTTTATCAAAAATTGTTAATATAGATGATCAAGAAAGATTACATAGAATACCCTTTATTACAAAATAAGGTAGAGGATGTAAAGAATTTAAAGCTTCCTAAATTAAATATTGATCAAGAAGGTCTACTAAAATTTCATACAAGGATATGTGTTCCATCTATTCTGGAGAAAAATATAGAATGAATGCTTGGATCTCACAACTTCACATTCTTTATATATCCTAGAATCACTAAAATATATAGGGACCTTCTTGATCCTTAATAGTAGAATAATATGAAAAGGGAGATTGCCGACTATACTGAAATGTACTATGTGTGTCAACAATATAAGGTGTAGTGATAACTTCTTAATGGGTTATTGCAACCCCTATCCTTGACAACCTGGAAGTGGGATAATTTCACTATATACTTTGTCACTGGTCTCCCAAGAACATCCAAAGGAAATAATGTGATATGGGTTATAGTGGGATGACTCACCAAGACAACCCATTTTATCACTATTCAAGAAGATTTATCACTTCACCAAATTTCCATTATATATGTAAAGGAAGTGGTGAGGCTGTATGGGGTGTCACTTTCTATCATTTCTGATTGTAATAAAAATTTCCCATCTAAATTATGGTAAATTCTTCAACATTATTTGAATACTGAATTGAATTTCATTATGACCTATGATCCCCAATTATATGAACAATATAAAAGTATTATTCATTCAATTGAGGACATGAAGAAAACATGATGAATTAAATTTAAAGGTAGACGAGATTAACATCTCACATTAGTTGAGTTCCCCTACAACAACAACTTCCTGTAAAGTATTAAAATGAAAACCTATGATGTTCTATATGGGAATTGATGTAGAAATCTTATATGTTGTGATGATGTTGGTGAGAGAAATATATTGTGTCCCAATCTTGTGCAAGAGATGACAAAAACAGTTCATTCAATCTAACAACACATAAAATCATTTCATATTCATTAGAATAGCTATGCTGGTAATAATTAAAGGGACTTGGAGTTTAATGTTGGTGATAAATTCTTCTTTCAAATATCACCATGGAAGAGAGTCATGCAGTTAGGAAAGAAAGTGAAGCTTATCCCCAACTACATCTTCACCCATGAGATCCTTGATTTCATAAGACCAATGCAATATCGGCTAGAAATTACACCAAATATAGCTTAAGTTCTTGATGTATTCCATGTATCTCTCTTGGGGGAGTACATACATGATCCCACACAAGTATTTAATTTGTAAGTCGTATAATTGAAACATAACCTCTCTTTTGAGGAGAATCCAGCGGAGATCTTGGACCATATCGACAAAGTTCAATGTAATAATACTACCCACCTTGTAAAATTGTTTTCGAGGAACCATAAAATTGAAGAGGAGAAATGGGAACTAGTTTAATAAATGAAGCAAAAGTACCCTCACCATATCTCAACTAAGAGAAATAGTTGAAAGTTGGGGACCAAATTTCTTAAAGGGGGAAGAATGTAATGACCCAAGTTTTTTAAATGATATGTTGTTCCTAAGAAAATATGTGTTATATTATATTTTAAACCACACATCCATATCTGTTGAATAATTATTAATAAAATTATACACCAAAATGGGAGAATATGGATCACTCTAATCCATTAGAATTACCGCCCCCATAACCAACACTACAGAAATAATACCAAATATTTGTAATCAGCATCTTAGAAAAAGAAAATATTTAACTATTAGAAAATTTTGCTATTGGGAACAATACCCATTGGTAATAATTATGATGTTATAATTAGTCTTTATAAGTAGTAATGACAAAGGATAATTAATACATAAAGGAGAAGTGATGGACTCAACTAGTAGTGTCATGTTATACGAAGCCCATATGTCAGAATATGGGAGGGTGGATGAATCACTAGGGTTCACGCTTGACCAAGGCCATTTCAAATTTCAACAAGTGAGGCTTGAACAAAATCTCTTATGGGAGATGTTCAAGTTAGTGTAAATCACCACTCGGTTGATGTTAGTTGAGTCGCACCATGAATTTATCACCATCACACACCTTACCCTTAGGTCATACAAGGGTGCTATAAGGGGTCACATATCCATGCCTCAGTTACATAAAGTTTAATTCATCTGTATAAATAATATTTTTATTTCAACCATTCCATTTAAATAATAGTTTTTCTTAATAAAATATATGTTTAATTGAGAATAATTTGATAAATTGATTTTTCATACACAAATTATACATTTTAGAAAATATGTATATTTTTATAATAATATAAGTCATTTTGAATAATATTTATTCAAATGAATTATTATTTTATGATTTTTTTTAAAATATAAATGATAAAGTAATTTTATTATGTCCTATGGAATTTTTATGCGCAGGAATTTGACTATGCATATAACCCGCTATATTTTTAATAAATAAGGTTTTTATAATTAAACATTAAAAGTATCATATTTAGATAATTATTTTAATAAAATAAACATCACTTTTTAAACCATCACATCAAAATTTGGTTAGGGTGAATTTATGAGAATTTTCTAAAATACATTAATTTTTCTATGAATAGTAAAAATACAGTTTTGGGTTTTCAGTATGTTTAATGAATTCATACTTATTTAATAATGATGTAATAATAAATTAACCACAGTCAATAACCTAAAATATGTTATTTTATCAATATTAATTATTTTAATTCATTTTAATAAATTTCAAAAACTATAACTTACTTTTCAAAGTCCAAAATGAATAAATTTATTTTAAAAACATTATTTTCTGGAAAGTATAATTTTACATTCCCAAAGAAGCAATAAAAACTAATGATCTATTATTGTGGGTTAAAGTAACTCAAAATATGAACTAAATGTACAAAACCATGGTAAGACACATGGTTAATCCAATGGTTTTTCTTTTTCAACAACCTAGATTTCTAAGGCCTATATTTGAAAATTATTAAACAAATCCTCTAGTTTTGAAATAAATACCTACCAAGTTCGCCATTTTATTTTAATCCAAATACCTCATCCACAAATATCAAGTTTTTTTAAAACCATATAGTCCCATAAGGCTTCCTAAATCTCCCAAGGTTCCATTCTTCATGATTTAGGAGTAACTTTTCAGGGTAAGGGAAATATCATTCTTTTCTCTTCAATTATAGAACCTATTTTATATATCTTGGAAATATAATGGTTACTATATTTTATTTCACATTTTATCATTCCATTAATTAAAAATTATTTTTTATAAATTATATAACCTTTTCCCCTATCATTTTACCCTTTTCTAAAACCTGGTTTTATACCCATCATGCTGCCGAAATTACTTTTCAATCCTCTCTCTATACTTAAGAAATTATCATTTATTTTATTTAGTGAATACCAAAAACTATTTATTTTCAATGGGTGTTCACCAATATATAAAAATTATTTATTTTATTTGGGTATTTAAATACATTAAACCCTTATTTATTTTCCATGGATAAAAAATCACATAATGATCAAGTCTTTTAGAACATTAGTATGACATGGTTTGGGTAATAAAATTGTTCTTTATTCTTAATGGGTTATTAATGAAATGGTTTATTATGATCTAAGTGGATAAAATTAATTAATACATATGAATGTTTCTCTTTTATAGTTCTCTAATATAGTGGGTAAAATATTTAATCTCTACATACGACATGTTTTTCGATACCTTGGTGAATAACCTTGGAAATATTAATTTTGGATACCCTAGTGAAAAAACATGGTGACATGCTTATGAATGTATCAATTAAATTTTGTAACCTCATTTACATGTTATGAATCATGTTTTTTTATTATTAAGTGCTTCATGTTCTCTTTCTCTTTCCATAATGATATTCCTCATGTTTTTGTTGATATTCCTCCTGATCAAATGCAATCTATTTCCCTTTCTTATTCCCATACCGGGCCTCAGGCTCACCCCATTCCATTTATGTACATCGCTAGGATATGAGATGAAGTAAATGTAAATAGTATGATTCCATGAAGAATCCTTTCAAATATATTATAGTAATTTTATATGTTTTTTTTGTGTTTTGTTCCTGATTTCCAAAAAACTAAACTTTATAAGATCCACTGTTTTGTACCATGTAATAAAAAATCTTAAGTAATAAAAAAGGTAGGATTCTATAGTACTTGGTCTATTTATATTTTGAATCCTTGTTCTAGTGTGATATAGGTGAAATTTTGACTATTTACATTAATGCCTTTCTTCTGAGGACATCAACAATGCATGTTTATTGGATTCCCTAAGGTGAGAAGCCAGGAAAATGTTCTTGGTTGCCTAGTTATGGAGTTTTTTTGATGAATTTTTATCATAGGGATAATGTTAATGAGACTTATTCATGTTAAAATCCTATTAAATATATTATATTTCTTAAGTGGGGGTCTTTATTAATATCTTACATGAACTAATGAAATTACAGGATGTCATTTCTGGTGGGTTCTGCTGAACAGGCCATGGGGTGAAGTGAGAAAATCCATCTTCCCCCCATCCCGAGATATGAACACCAGGAGGGGTGTTGAAATTTAGATGATGTAAATCATGAAATGCATTGACGAATTCCAATTTAATATCTATCTTTGGCATCTCTAATCATGGCCACCACGTAGACAAAAGAGCTTCCAAGTTAATCTGGTCAAGAATATCTCCTAATATTTTAACATGATCTACATACCCATTATAGGTAAATAAAATTTATTTTAGGTGGCTAATATTTTTATAGATATTAATATGGATGTTGTGTAGGAATTATTTTAACAATTCCTCTAGAATGTCGAACTAGGAAGTGGCTCAGGGCCAAAACATGATAGGTATATCATCCATGGAAAAATTTATTCTCATGAGAAACATTTATTTTTATTAATAATTTAGAAACTCCCCAACTTTATCAAAAAAACATGAATTTTTATTAACTATTTTTTCACAAGTAGTGGGGTTATTTATGGTCTTCTTGGAATGGAAATGGTCTGGAGGTTGTTTGAAGGATGACTGTTTCCCTGGGCTGTCTTCTAGTTGAGAAAGGATATTGCTCGTCATTGATAGGGTATCTAGCACAAGTAGACCGATATTTCCAATCACTTTAGAATATGTGGTATTTCTCGTAATCTACTTAGAAATGGGAGGACCTTCACATCTGAATAAAATTTCACTATAGGGAGGAACTTCATGGGGAAAGAGATCATGGGGAGGACAACTAGCATAAATCAATGTCCAACTACCAGGAGGATTTCTATAGTGTATCCCCTAAAGAGGTTTTTAAGGTAGAAAAGTATCAAGGGAAATATCTTCTTTATATTTTATCTTATAGCCAAAATGAGGGATATGATGACACTAATAAAGATATAGGATCTCTTGATTCATCAGATTGGTCCTATGAAAAGAGAATTTATGGTAAGTACTCTGGGAAGGACCACCAGAGCTGTTGGTAACATTATTACAAGGAGAACCATCACAACTACTACTGAAACTTCCATAAATTTTTAATATATCTGTAGGATCCTAAACCACAAATGATAGATATTTTATGGCCTCAATAAATCCAACCTCTACCAGAATAAGGTTATGATTCTACTCTTCATTTTCCAGTCACTTCTTCCAAGATTTATTTTTAAGCACTCTCTTGCAGGTGACTGGAGACACTTATTGTGAGTGACAAACTTCATATATGGGTTCCTATTTATGTGTCTATTGTGATGCAACCGGAGTATGTTGATAATATTCTGGAAAATTTCTAGTGATAAATACTTCTCTGGAGTGGTCACTAGAGTGGACCGGTGACCCAAAATTGTAATGGGTATTTATGCCCGATCCCGTTGTCCATTTATTGTGGAATGTTGCGGATGACCCTCTTGGATGGGAGCAAGGATTCATGTATACTTCTGAGTGGTTATCATATTGCGTGGATGAGTCACCCCACTGGAGTAGGTGGGGCCATGGGCCCTAATTCTAGTTATTTCCACTGAAGTGATCACAAATTAAAATTTCTATAGGATATGGTCAAGAATTAATATCTGATCTTCCATTATTACTAGGATGTTGTGAGAAATGTCCTTGGTGGTAACAAGAATATACGCTAACTAGTTTCTCCAATTTCCAAAATATTTTCCTAGAGTGATTGATATATAGTATTATGTAAAGACCCATAAATTTCAAGGAAATTTTTTTCTTAATTTTCTTTGGAATTTTACAAGAACGCAGTTTCTGACGGCACCTGATTCCGAGGCCCGGTGTGCCCGGAATCATTTTCAGAAGTTTGGCTCGGGTACGTTCAGTGAACAGACGAGCGGGTTTTTCTAACTTTTGAACCGGTGCCCGAAATCGAATTCTGAGGGCACCGATGAAATCGCAGCGCCGGTATTTTCTTAGAAACACCTCTTCCGGAGTTGCGTTTGCTCGGGTGTGATTTTTAATTTTTGGGCTTAAAGTTTAGAAATAAAATAATTTGTTCGACAAACTTTATTTTATTTCACTTAAGCCACTTGAAGCCACTTAAAAGCGGCTTAAGCTGAGTTGAAACGGATAGGATGCTATCCAGAAATATCCTACCCCCTTGGTAGGATATTTGTGAGGTGGGCCCGCACGAGCCCCGCCGTTTCTTTCTGCTAAGTAACGCACCCGCGAAAACCCATCATTATGAAAGCCAACTGACGCGTTTTCTCAAATCCTTAACGCACCATTTAATTGGGCGGTTTTATTCGTGAATTAAATGGGCAGTTTCTTTCGTCGAATTAATTCAACGAATTAATTCAGTCGTTTCTTAACCAGTTTTCAATTCGTTGGCGTAATAATAAAATAAGGCCAACACACGACTTCTGGAAAAATACTCGTTGAGAGGATTTGACAGAAACCAAGATTTCTTCATCCTCCTTCGCGAAGAACGCGAAGAACGCCGGTCTCCGACGAAGAATGCCGAACCCACAGAAATCGACGACGCGACGTCGTGTGCCGCGACGCTGATGTTTCCTCTCCCGCGACGCCGACGTTTCCTCTCCCGCGACGTACTTCGGTGACGTTCCTTAATCCGCAACAAAAATCTTCGATCATCCGTTGAGGTGATAGATTGCGGTTCTTTAAATTTCTTTTTGGTTAAAAACCACAATATGGATTTAATTATTATTAATTAAATCTATATGTTCTTGAACCTCGGAGTTCGTCGACGCGCACCGTATTCCACAACGACGCGACGCCCTTCCGCGACGACGTGACGCCTTCCACGACGCGACGATCGCCTCCTTCCGCGGCAATCATTTCCGTGAAGAACGCGACGACGACTGCGAGGTAGGGGTTGTTGTGAACTTTTCCCTTTTCCCGTGTTGTTTCTATTCGAGAATGAAGAACCTGATTCATAAACAATTTTCATTTTCTTAAAAATTGTTTCCGAATATGTATTCGTATGTTGAATATTGTTCCTCCCGTTGTTTATCACTAACGCGGAGGGTGCGGGCCAAACGAACACGGACCGACAACCCTCCGTCGTTCTTCATTTTTGTGCGGATTTGACAGGCGACGACGGATCGTTCCGCAACGAAAGTGTGATGGTTCCGTAGTGAAGAGCCAGTCCCGGGAGTAGCGGCGCAGACTGGAACAAAATCGGACCACCAGAGCGACTCTGGTGGCCCGCGGAAGCCGCCGGCGGCGCGGGCCGCCGGAGCGGCGACGCCGGCAGCCGGGAGCGGCGGCGCCCCAGCGCGCCGCCGGACAAGCCCGCCGCGGCAGAAGCCGCGGCGGCGGCGCTTGCGGACCCGCGGCCGCGCGGGTCCGGCGCTTGCGGACCCGCGGCCGCGCGGGTCCGGCGCGCGCGGGACGCGGCAGAAGCCACGTCCGGTTGCCAGGGAGACACCCCGCTGGTGTCGCGGGGGTGTCACACGGGGGGCGGCGGCTCCCCCCCGCGTCACTCGGGACGCGGCTTCAACCGCGTCCGGCTGTCTGGCCGACACCCCGTGGGTGCCGCGAGGGTGTCACGCGGGGCGGCGGCTCCCCCCACGTCGGCCACTCGGCCGCCTGGCCGAGCCGAGCCGGACCGGCCCTGGCCGGGCCGGACTGGGGCCGACCGGGTTGGACCAGGACCGGTCGACCCCGTTCGGCCGACCCAGGGGGGGTCGGGCCGGGTCGGCCCGGGCCCGGACCCCCCATATTCGGACCGTTTTCGGTCAAATGCCCATATCTTGAGCTACGGGCCTCCAAACAACGCGCCGTCAGAGGAAACACGATCCTTGGATCGAGACGGTCGTTTTGGTATATCACACTCAAAGTTTCAGAATACTTTGAGTTCGGTCGGGTTGGTTCGTAGACGAAACCAACCGGGCCCTCGGAGCGGAAACGCTCATATCTTGAGCTACGGACGTCCAATTGACGTGTCGTCGGCTTTGTTGTTTTCCTCTAAGTGAGACGGATCTTTTGGATCACTCATCCCAAGGTTTGGACGCAGGTGGAGTACGGTCGGGTTGGTTTTGCCTTAAAAACCAACCGGGCCCCTGGGACGAAAAAGCCAATAACTCTCAGACCGGGCGTCCGATTGACGCGCCGTCTGCGACGTTGAGTTCTTGTTGGCGATACGGAACTTTTGGATACATCAACTTCGGACTTTGTGTCAGTTGATGTATCAGCCTCTCGGCTCGTGGAGCAGACCCTCCTGAACGAGCTTCCTGTGTGCGGGAACCCTAGAGCTGGCCGCGACTGCTACTTCGACAGCGACGACTGTGCAGAGATCCTCAATGGACTCCGACGACGACCGTGCAGAGATCCTCAGTGGACTGCGGAGACGACTGTGCAGAGATCCTCAGTGGGCTGCAACGACTACTGCACTCAGCGATCCTACGTGGATCAGTGCTACAGGTCCTGTGTGGGCCCGATCCTGTGTGGGTCCGATCCTGTGTGGGTCAGCGCTCAGCGGTTCTATGTGAGCCAGCGCCTACAGGTCCTATGTGGGCCCGATCCTGTGTGGGTCACAGCGGGGGTTAGTTACCTATCGATCCTTTGTGGGTCCGACGACTTAGATGGATCAGTGATTATCTTTATCGTCATCCGAAGAAGTATACCTGTGTGAGCTGAATCTTCTGTTTACTCTCCTTTGTGGATTTTGTTGAGCTATCCTGTGTGGGTTTACTGTTTACTCTCCTTTGTGGACTGTGTTGAGCTATCCTATGTGGATTACTGTTTACTCTCCTTTGTGGATTGTGTTGTGCTATCCTGTGTGGGTATACGTTTTCTTTCCTGTGTGGACTGGGTTGTGCTTGGGCTCGGACGTTGGAGCCGAACGAGAATTGATGACTTAGGTATATGTATGGGCATATACCTAAGACGGGTCAGATGTTACTTCGTGATTGTATCTTTCCTTTGTGGATTGTCCTTTGTGGATTTCGGGAGACCTTCGGGGGTCTCGGGGTCCCTACTGAGTAGCTTATACTCACCCCTGCACGGGCTATGCCCACACTTCGTTGTGTTGGTTGCAGACGGCGGACAGCACTGATCGTGGTGGAGGCGTGCGGAGCAGGACGATACCTGGAGGTGGACAACTGGGTGGGACGCACTCGGAGCAGACGGCTGGACCGAGGACTTGTGGAGGCTATCTGTACCCACCCTTCAGGTGGGACTTCTTGAGGACGGCTCGACGCTGCGGCTTTTCTTTTCAGTTTCTGTTTTTCCCTTCAGTTGTACTTTACAGTTGGGCTTGTATTTCCGACCCCTTTTTCTTTCAACACAGCTTGTTACAGTTTTTACTTAGTGTTTACTTTTCCGCTTGCTTACTCTGTGGTGCTTGTTTACTTTACAATTGAAATGCCTTCCCTTTTTTCGGTATTTATGCCTTGGTGCTAGTCGCCAGCCCCTGGCCTATGGAAGGCAGGCTTGGGGTAGTCACGGCACGAGCCCCGAGGACGGGTCGTGACAAATTGGTATCAGAGGAGTTCGGTTCTACCACAGACTCCGATCTTTCTTCTATGTGAAGCAATAGTGTTTAGCGTATTGAGTGTGGTTATCAGTCTAGGGAGTCCAGTGTTGGTGCGGCGGCCGACATATCCGTACACCAGGACCCTGACTTCTGATTTCCTACTTAATGCACGAAAACATTGATTGCGTGTTTGTTTCAAGTTTTCTTTGTGATTACTTGTGTCATCACACCAGGTATACTATTCTGACCGTGGCGCACTTGTTTCCTTTTCAGGATGGCCCGACGACAGCAGCCAACTAGGGTTCTTAGAGATGGAGCAGCCTTCCTTCAGTCTCTCACAGTCACCCCTCCACTACTGCAGTGGGTCAGAGAGGCTCAGTGTGGGCTCTGACTGCGAGACGCGGCGTGCACAGATATCCTCGGGACAGGCACCTGATGGTTTCTCCCTTGGAGCAGAGCACGACGTCCTTTTTAGAGGACGTACCTTGGTACCGGTCGCTTTACGAGAGGAGGTGCTGAGAGAGTTTCACACTTCTCCTTTGGCGGTACATCCAGGAGTGGCGAAGATGTACTAGGATCTCAGAAGACAGCACTGGTGGCCGGGCATGAAGAAGGCTATGGAAGAGTTCGTTTCACGGTGCCTCACCTGCCAGTAGGTGAAGGCAGAGCATCAGGTACCAGTAGGCTTGGTATAGCCCTTGCAGGTCCCGGATTGGAAGTGGGACGAGATATCTATGGACTTCATGACTGGACTTCCACGCACTTCCAGAGGTCACGACTCCATTTGGGTGATTGTTGACCGACTCACCAAGTCGGCACACTTCTTACCCATCAGAGAGCAGGGCTCAGTGGAGAGCTTGGGGCGTCTCTATGTTTAGGAGATCGTACGGCTTCACGATGTGCCATCGACTATCGTCTCCGATCAGGACGCTCGTTTTACTTCCCGGCTTTGGAAGGGGTTGCAGGAGGCGTTCGGGACGCGGCTACGTCTGAGCACTTCCTTTCACCCTCAGACAGATGGTTAGACGGAGAGGACCATTCAGACTCTTGAGGACATGCTCTGCGCATGTGTCCTCGACTTTGGTCGCAGCTGGGAGGACCACCTACCCTTGGTGGAGTTCGCGTACAACAACAGCTACCACTCCACCATCGGGATGGTACCATATGAGGCATTGTACGGCAGACCTTGCAGATCTCCTTTGTGCTGGACAGACCCTGGGGAGTCAGCACTCGTGGGACCAGAGATGGTCCGGGCCATGACAGAGAAGGTCCAGGTTATCCAAAAGCGGATGAGGACAGCTCAGAGCCGGAAGAAGTCTTATGCTGACAGGAGGCGGAGGCCACTAGAGTTCCAGGATGGCAACCACGTCTTCTTGAGGGTCTCACCTTGACGGGGTTTACAGAGATTTGGCTGAGGCGACAAGTTGTCTCCACACTACATTGGACCTTTCCAGGTCATCAGCAGGATTGGTGAGGTGGCTTATCGCCTAGCTCTACCACCTCAGTTGCACCGGGTGCACGACGTCTTCCACGTATCTCAGCTGAGGAGATACGTGCACGACCCGACGCACATCATTGACTATGGGGAGGTAGACGTGGATGATGGGGCGACTTTTGCGGAGGTCCCAGTGGAGATAGAGGATCGACAAGAGCGGGTCCTACGTGGGTGATCGATTCCTCATGTGTGCATCGAATGGCAGCACGGGAACCTCCAGGAGAGCACTTGGGAGCGGGAGGCTCAGATGTGTGCTCAGTACCCACATTTGTTTCCCTAGTTTATGATGTATCTTTACGGGGACGTAAAGCCCTGAGGTGGGAGTAATGTAAAGACCCGTAAATTTCAAGGAAATTTTTTTCCTAATTTTCTTTGGAATTTTACAAGAGCGTAGTTTCTGACGGCACCTGATTCCGAGGCCCGGTGTGCCCGGAATCATTTTCCGAAGTTTGGCTCGGGTACGTTCAGTGAACGGATGAGCGAGTTTTTCTAACTTTTGAACCGGTGCCCGAAATCGAATTCTGAGGGCACCGATGAAATCGCAGCTCCGGTATTTGCTTAGAAACGCCTCTTCCGGAGTTGCGTTTGCTCGGGTGTGGTTTTTAATTTTTGGGCTTAAAGTTTAGAAATAAAATAATTTGTTCGAAAAACTTTATTTTATTTCACTTAAGCCACTTGAAGCCACTTAAAAGCATCTTAAGCTGAGTTGAAATGGATAGGATGCTATCCAGAAATATCCTACCCCCTTGGTAGGATATTTGTGAGGTGGGGCCCACACGAGCCCCACCATTTCTTTCCGCTAAGTAACGCACCTGCGAAAACCCGTCATTATGAAAGTCAACTGACGCGTTTTCCCAAATCCTTAACGCACCATTTAATTGGGCGGTTTTATTCATGAATTAAATGGGCAGTTTCTTTCGTCGAATTAATTCAACGAATTAATTCAATCGTTTCTTAACCAGTTTTCAATTCGTTGGCGTAATAATAAAATAAGGCCAACACACGACTTCTGGAAAAATACTCGTTGAGAGGATTTGACAGAAACCAAGATTTCTTCATCCTCCTTCACGAAGAACGCTGGTCTCCGACGAAGAATGCCGAACCCACAGAAATCGACGACGCGACGCCGTGTGCCGCGACGCTGACGTTTCCTCTCCCGAGACGTACTTCGGCGACGTTCCTTAATACGCAACAAAAATCTTCGATCATCCGTTGAGGTGAGAGATTGCGGTTCTTTAAATTTATTTTTGGTTAAAAACAACAATATGGATTTAATTATTATTAATTAAATCTATATGTTCTTGAACCTCGGAGTTCGTCGACGTGCACCATATTCCACGACGACGCGATGCCCTTCCATGACGACGCGATGCCTTCCGCGACGCGACGATATCCTCCTTCCGCGGCGATCATTTCCGCGAAGAACGCGACGACGACTGCGAGGTAGGGGTTGTTGTGAACTTTTCCTTTTTCCCGTGTTGTTTCCATTCGAGAATGAAGAACCCGATTCATAAAATAAATTTATTTTCTTAAAAATTGTTTCCGAATATGTATTCATATGTTGAATATTGTTCCTCCCGTTGTTTATCACTAACGCGGAGGGTGCGGGCCAAACGAACATGGCCCGACAACCCTCCATCGTTCTTCAATTTTGTGCGGATTTGACGGGCGATGACGTATCATGCCGCAACGGAAGTGTGATGGTTCCGCAGAGAAGATCCAGTCCCGGGAGGAGCATCGGCGCAGACGGGAAAGAATCAGACCACCGGAGCGACTCCGGTGGCCCGCAGAAGCCGGCGGCGGCGCGGGTCGCCGGCGCAGCGGCGCCGGCAGCCGGGAGCGGCGGCGCCCCAGTGCGCTGCCGGACAAGGCCTCCATGGCAGAATCCACGTCCGGTCGCCTGGGAGACACCCCGCGGGTGTCGCGGGGGTGTCACGCGGGGGGCGGCGGCTCCCCCCCGCGTCACTCGGGACGCGGCTTCAGCCGTGTCCGGCTGTCTGGCCGACACCCCGCGGATGCCGCGGGGGTGTCACGCGGGGCGGCGGCTCCCCCCTCGTCGGCCACTCGGCCGCGCGGCCGAGCCGAGCCGGACCGGGCCGGGTCGACCCGGTTCGGCCGACCCAGGGGGGGTCGGGCCGGGTCGGCCGGGGCCCGGACCCCCCGTCTTTGGACCGTTTTCGGTCAAATGACCATATCTTGAGCTACGGGCCTCCAAACAACGCGCCGTCAGCGGAAATGTGATCCTTGGATCGAGATGGTCGTTTCGGTATATCGCACACAAGGTTTCGGAATACTTTGAGTTCGGTTGGGTTGGTTCGTAGACGAAACCAACCGGGCCCTCGGAGCGGAAACGCTCATATCTTGAGCTACAGACGTCCGATTGACGTGTTGTCAGCTTTGTTGTTTTCCTCTAAGTGAGACGGATCTTTTGGCTCACTCCGCCCGAGGTTTGGACGCAGGTGGAGTACGGTCGGGTTGGTTTTTCCTTAAAAACCAACCGGGCCCCTGGGACGAAAAAGCCAATAACTCTCAGACCGGGCGTCCGATTGACGCGCCGTCTGCGACGTTGAGTTCCTGTTGGCGATACGGAACTTTTGGATACATCAACTTCGGACTTTGTGTCAGTTGATGTATCAGCCTCTCGGCTCATGGAGCGGACCCTCCTGAACGAGTTTGCTGTGTGCGGGAACCCTAGAGCTGGCTGCGACTGCTACTTCGACAGCGACGACTGTGCAGAGATCCTCAGTGGACTCCGACGACGACCATGCAGAGATCCTTAGTGGACTGCGGCGACGACTGTGCAGAGATCCTCAGTGGACTGTGATGACTACTGCACTCAGCGATCCTACGTGGATCAGTGCTACAGGTCCTGTGTGGGCCAGATCCTGTGTGGTTCCGATCCTGTGTGGGTCAGCGCTCAGCGGTTCTGTGTGAGCCAGCGCCTACAGGTCCTGTGTGGGCCCGATCCTATGTGGGTCCGATCCTGTGTGGGTCACTGCGGGGGTTAGTTACCTATCGATCCTTTGTGGGTCCGACGACTTAGATGGATCTGTGATCATCTTTATCGTCATCTGAAGAAGTATAGCTGTGTGAGCTGAATCTTCTGTTTACTCTCCTTTGTGGATTGTGTTGAGCTATCCTGTATGGGTTTACTGTTTACTCTCCTTTGTGGATTGTGTTGAGCTATCCTATGTGGATTACTGTTTACTCTCCTTTATGGATTGTGTTGTGCTATCCTGTGTGGGTATACGTTTGCTTTCCTGTGTGGACTGGGTTGTGCTTGTGCTCGGACGTTGGAGCCGAACGGGAATTGATGACTTAGGTATATGTATGGGAATATACCTAAGCCGGGTCTGATGTTACTTCGTGATTGTATCTTTCCTTTGTGGATTATCCTTTGTGGATTTTGGGAGACCTTCGGAGGTCTCGGGGTCCCTACTGAGTAGCTTATACTCACCCCTGCACGGGCTATGCCCGCACTTCGTTGTGTTGGTTGCAGAGGACGGACAGCACTGATCGTGGTGGAGGCGTGCGGAGCAGGACGATACCTGGAGGTGGACCACTGGGTGGGACGCACTCGGAGAGGACGGCTTGAACGAGGAGCTGTGGAGGCTATCTGTACCCACCCTTCAGGTGGGACTTCCATAGGACAGCTCGACGCTGCGGCTTTTCTTTTCAGTTGCTGTTTTTCCCTTCAGTTGTACTTTACAGTTGGGCTTGTATTTCCGACCCCTTTTTCTTTCAGCACAGCTTGTTACAGTTTTTACTTAGTGTTTACTTTTCCGCTTGCTTACTCTATGGTGCTTGTTTACTTTACAAAGGAAATGCCTTCCCTTTTTTCTGGATTTACGCCTTGGTGCTAGTCACCAGCCCCTGGCCTATGGAAGGCGGGCTTGGGGTAGTCATGACTCGGGCCCCGAGGACGGGTCGTGACAGATTATGTATTTTCATCTTCTTGTTGTTTTCCATCATATTTGGAAAGAGCGCTTGGTATGAATTTGTAAGAATTTTCATTTGATGGTGGTTTGTTGTTGAATTTTAACAGTGGTCTTGATATGAACAAGAAATAATATCTTCTCATAGCGTGCTATTGTATTTGAGTGACAAGCTTGATATGAATGACCTGGAATTTGCGTCTTCTCATAGTGTGCTACTGTATTTGGATGATGAGATTGATATGAAAGAGAATAATTTTTTATTGATTATAGTGTCTATCCATATTCAATTGGAATTCTTGATATGAGTAAGTAGGAAATTGCATCTACTCGTAGTGTGCCACTACATTTGAATGGTAGGATTGATATGAACGATCATGAATTTGAATATTCTCATAGTGTGCCACCATATTTTCTAGGAGGACTTGAAATACCATTGGAGGTATTTGAATCTTATTATCGACTTTCATCATATTTTAATGGTGCCCATGATAGAATTCATAGGAATTTGCATCTTTTGGTAGTTTATCACCATATTTTACTAAAAGGATTCATATGAACGTGCCGTAATTTTCATCTGATCATAGTGTGATAGTGTATTTTAATAGAAGCATTGATATGAATGAGAATGAATTTTCATCTTCTTGTAGTGTGACATCATATTTGACTAGTGGTCATGATATGAATGAATAAGAATTTGTGTCCTCTCATTGTGTGCCAACATATTTGACTGGAGGGATTGATTTGAACATGTAGGATTTTGTTTCTGCTCATAGTGTGCCTTCATATTTTACTAACGAGCTTCTTTAATAGGAATAATAATGATGACCTATTCTTGATTGTTTTCACATTTCCCTCAGTGATTCATTCTGGGGACCTGGGTCTTCATGAATGTGGCTCTGGGTCGTGGGGTGTTATCCTCTTCATGGTGAGGATTTTGGGTTGCATGAAATTGGAAGTGATGATTATTAGTAGCGACCCTTGGGTAGGACCCTTGTTCAATTGGGAAGACGAACTTGGAAACCACTTCATAATCCTCCCTGTGGTAACAGAGGAACTCATTATCATTGTATGGGGATAGGCTCTTGAAACAGTTTAATATGGCTATTACAGTTGTTTGGTTCTGGACCACCGACCATTATTGAGCATATGGCTTATGGGGATTCATATGATAGAGGTTCTATAGGTCTTCATCTGGAGTTAGGATTGATCCATTATAATGGTACTCTTTAACCAATGAATTTTAAACTCTACATTGAAGATTTTGGGTGGGCGATGTCATCCTCAATTTAGTCAAGGACTCAGCTTGTATAGTGGCTGATGCATATTCCTGTAAGATCTAGTGTGATTCCAATGGATTGAAAATATTTATGGTCAAAAGATCTAGAAATATACATGAAAAATGCATGTAATAATACACTGTCGAAGTAGTATCTCCATATTTTAACACATGTTCAATTAACAATTTTTCTTGTCCCTCTTCCATTTTGAGAGAGAATAGGTATGAAGGGTGGGAGATACACAGCAGGTTCACTATTTTTATTTCCAATGATAATAAAGAGGTATTCTTTTAGCGGTAACAAAGTGGTCCGATGAGAATCAGGTTGTCTATCCCCTTTTAATATGTTAAGGATATGCTGTTGTTAAATGATTTCACATCAAGTTCACCATTCTGTTTCTCAAAAAATATCATGGAGTCCCCAGTATGCTAATGGGGGGGGGATAAGTATTGAAAAATTATTAAATTCGACATTACTATTCTCAAATAGAATTCAAAAAGTTATTCATGGAGATGAAAACACCCAATGGTTCCTACATTCAAGATGTTTTATGAACCTTATTTCCAAAGGAAGGTGTTCATTTGAGAAATGGTAACAAAAATGGTAGGGACACACATTGGTTGAGAGGATGGGAGTTTTAGATCATCACACCATTTTTGGGGGAATTGTTTCCTATTACAGGACTCTCTTGTAGATCTAAGACGTGTTCATAAATTCTTTTTTCATTCATAATTTTGAGGGGGATCACCGTAAATTAAGGATTAAGTTTTATCTTGAATGGTTTTAGAATCACCTATATATATTTGAGGTTCTACATCAATGGAAGTATTTTTATGCATATGAGGTTATTTATCAATGGTACCTTATTATACAGGGATCATATATGCTTATATTTTTTCATTATGACGTTGGTTTTAATCCATAAAACAATTCACTTTGGAGTTTATTGTCATCCAGGGAGATAGGAGTTGTATTGATGTTGGGATTGAACCCATAAGATAAGATTACTTTGTGTCCTAGTGAAAAGAATCAAAAGACATATATTTTAGTGCCACTTAATTGGACCCATCACCTTTTAAGTTCATGCGAGGATAACCAATCATTTTGTTTTAATGTCATGTGAAAAGACGTCTGGGTAGAATGTTCCTAGTTAATGTTTGGTGTGGGATGAGGAGGCCTGAGAGACCTGAAGGAAATATGGTCTCCCAGGTGTTGATACATGATCTTACTATGGATATTACTCAATAATGATAGATATGAAAGAGACCTAAGAAGAATATATCCCTCTGGGTTGGATATTACCCTACTAAGAATATAACTCGGAGAAAATTAAGATGAATATTAGTGTTGCCTTTGGACCATAGGGATGCTTCCTATGTATCCCATTTAGTTGGGAATAAAATCCCATGTAGTTCGTATTGTGTACGGCGCATAGGAGGCCCATGATTATAAAACCATGAGGAAAGTACCAACTAATAGTGATCTATATTCTTGATTAGGGTTATACCCAAGAGGATTCCCAGGGAGGGTTTGAGATCATGAATATTTCATGAACACCACTAAACTGTCAGACAATATGAGTCATGATTGGTGTGAGAAACAAGAGGTAGAAGAAGATATGAAGATCACATGATCCACTTTGTCTACTTGTGGATAGATTTTGGGACGAAATGAAGAGTGGATATGAATGGGATTCGATACTCATCCCATTCTGTCATTCTACCCTAGGATAGAAAACATGATAAAGAGTTCTTCCACTCGTAGGAATGTCTAAGGGCTTACTCTAGGAGTGATGCCGAATGGTTCTTGTATAAGAGAGGAGGATTAGACGATGTACCTCAAATGGAATGTAAAGCGTGATCCTCTCCTCCCCAAATGTAATGGGAAGGTCCAATTGAGTACCTCCAAGGTTAGGACCCTCATTACTATGAGAATGTACATTTTAAGACATTCTGAGGGTCCCTCTTATGAACGAGGTTACTAATAGGAATCTGCTTCCCATGGGTATGTAGACTTAAGAGGACATAGTGATGTGTCTAATGATCTGATCATATGTACCATGTGGCTTTTGAAGTGGCCTTTTCAGGATTCCTTTAGAATAGTTCATGGGTGGGTAAATGTGGGGCCCTATGGTTGGGGGAAGGGAACATATGTGAGTTTGAGAGCATAACACCCTAAGATGCCCCATTCTAGGATGCATGTTATTATACAAGATGGGGTTCCCTCTATATAGAATGTTTATACTTGGGTGGGGGGTTTCATCCATATAGAATTTTTCTATATGAACATAGGTTCCTCCAATATAGAATGTTTCTCTATGGGGTGAGGTTCCACCTGTGTAGCGGTTTTCTACATCTGGCCGAGTTCCGTCTGCATAGCTTTTTTCTATATGAAGTAGGGATTTCTCAATGTATCCCTTTATTACATAGGGTGATGGGACACAAATGGGAAATCTTCTTATGCTATATAGAATTGTGTCAACAAATGGTTTTTGGGGTTTCAAATGGAAAGTGAATTTATTTCATTCTTTAATGTTATGAGGTGTGTTTACCTACTTGGAATCGATGGTTCCCACACATTTATCCCAATTATAATCTGTGTTTCAGCTATTGTGTCCATATTGGTGTCTATTATTTTTGGTTTTCCTTAGGGGAATTTTATAAAATAACGTAAGAAATGGATACCAGGATGGACGATTATCCATGGTGGGTTGAGCTTTGTTTGTGGGATCTTATAAAGGAATTCTTGGCCTGCAAATGGTTTAGTTTTCAGTGGATAGAAAACACCCCCCACATTTCAATGAATCTTAATTTATGAGGGAAAATCAATAATAGGGGTGGAAATCACGATCCATCTCTACAAATGATCTGGTTCATTTGTGGGCACTGGCAGTACCATCCCATCCCACAAATGTCTTTGTTCTCAGGACAATATTCAGAGTGACTATCTGCATTGTGAATTTTGTTACACAAGACCAATCCCTCCTTTGTAGTTTTTCCACATTTTTAAAAATTAATTTAAACTCTTATTTGGGTTTATTTTTACTTTTACCGAATTTATATAATCCATTTATTCTCTTATGCGGAGTTCTCAGGACCCAACGCATTCCATCTGTCGAAAAATGGAAATTGTGCTCATAGGTATGTACAACCTATCATATCCATGAATGGTGAAATTAATTTTTCTATATATTAGTTTTATTTATATATATATAATTAATATATATGTTATTTATATCAAGTTTAAAATTTTATAATTTATGGAATCGTGGTCAATGTACAAAAACCAAAAATGTAGAACTAAAACTTCCATGAAAAATGAAACAGTTAACACCTAGAAATGATGATTTTAATAAATAATTATTAATAAATGAGTGTTTAAATGTTATAATTTTATCATATATGATATTATATGTATATAAATTATTATTTTTTATAAGTATAATAAATTTAAATTTATAATATAGGAGGTTCGAGTGATTTCACAGAAAAAGGAACTTGAGGTAATGAATTTATGTTATAATCATATTGTTTATTGGGATTGTTTATGATTAAGTTTATGATGATGAAATGTCATAATATATCTCTCAATAATCTAATGAATTTTCTTATAATATAGTAATTTAATGGTAATAAATTATTTTCTTTCATTTTTTTCACTTTATGTATTCAAGATACTAAAAGAACATTTTTAAGGAAACCCATCTTTATTCCTATCTTCGGTCGAAAATGATTTTTATTTCATATCCATGTATTCTAAAAATTAACTCATGAATTATTTTAATACTCTCATATGCTTTTTTAAATCTATTTTTACCCATGTTTTGAATTTTTTTAAAATGGTTTAAAATAAATCGTCTTGATTTTTTCAAAATTATGTACTTTTGAATTCTTACCCAAAATATAAAAGGGGACTTTGTTATAACATATAAAACATTAATATAATTTCCCACATTCATGAATTATCAATTATTTAATGCTTAATTTAAAATTTTACATGGTTCTGGATAAAAAAATTCCCATTTATATTTGGGAATTTTTTAGATTTTAGATAAGTGATTCCAAAGTTAAAAGGGTATCTTCCACAAGAAATGTTATGGTGGTATTTTAGAGGTATTTTTAATCTTTGATAAAATATTGTGTTGGAACCAAGTATTTAAAAAGGATATTATCCAATGATACCTTATATATTATTTATCTGTTTGGTTTATGGTTATGATGATGAAATATCTGGGAAACCCGTTTTCCTTTCCATGGGTTATATTGTGATGAATGCTTTTATTGTCATATGAAACGTATATGAATGGATTTATGATTATGTGTTGGGTGGGCCTAAAATTATATATCCCTTGAATAATTTTTTAAATTATTAATGTTCTATGTGATTAAATGGTATAGAAGAAGTTATCCAAATCCTGAAAGAGGTTACATGGGAGGTTATCCAAAGTCTAAAGCAGATACATGGGTGGTTAGCCCAAGACAAACATGTTATAAATTTATTAGTGGGTAATCATGAAATAATATTTCAATTATTATGATTATTCAACACATTATACCACTCTTTTATGACATGTTCTTATACCAATTTTTTGTTCTCATGGGTCATGTTCTTTGATCCCTTTATGATTGATGTCTTATTAACTGTCAGGATTTATGTCATGATTCATTTTTATGATCTAAGAATTTATAGGTGGGGTTTTCAAAGGAGTTTCTAATGCTATCACATATATTATGATCATTTTATGTTTAAATGATCTTTCTCATCTCCCTTGTTTACCCTTACTGAGAATATGAGGTCACCCATTATTATGTTTTCTTTTCCCCATGATATGAAAACAATTTAAGTTATGGTGAAACTAAGAAGGGTGTTAGCTGTGGAGAACTAAGTGGGAGACAATGTAGATATATTTTGAAAAAGTTGTTCATGTATCAATGTTTCTAAAGACAAAAAACCATTATAGTTATAGTGTGGATCATAATATTATTTCTTTAGTATTCATCTAAAATGTTGTAATATCTACGTATAGAATATATGAGTCTATACCAAGACACTTATATTCCGATCATCAGAATTTTAATGAAACAATTAATTTTAAATTGAAGGTCAGTAAAAAAAAGTATTGAGACCCCATATACCCTTCTATATAAAACTAATTCATAATCTTTTTATAATGTTTTTGGGACCACCCACCTTATTTAAATTTATTTTGACTTAAGTGAAGTTCTTCCACCAATGTCAAAAAAGCTCAATCCATCTCCATAAACCATCATCTAACCATACAGGGTGTTATATCCATTAGTAAACACTATAATTAATTATAAAACAATTATATTAAATTTACACATTAAACCAAATTAAATACATAATTAAATCCTAATATGTGATCATAAAACAACACATGGGGTGATCTCTTTTGTCTTATGCCTTACGAAATGAGAAGCACACCACCCTAGGTATGAACTCAAATTTCTAGTACACAAAATCCCAAAATTCTCATCTTAACACATTTATCAAATTCATCTAAACCAAGGATAGTCAATAAATTAAAAATTAAGTTATATAACTCAAAATATATGAAAAAAACCTAACGTTTTCATCCTCCTAGGACCCCCTTTAGAAAATTTGAGTACAACACCATTGTATTGAGATAATTGATCCATTCCATATAGGATTATCACTCAAGACCTAGCCTGTAGACACCATAATATACTGCAAAAAAAAGTATCATAAAACCCAAGGATGGATAAAACCATGACTTAAATGATGAAACAAACCACCTTTAACAACCATAAATCAAAAAGGTTGAAATTGATAAGGATAAGGGTAGATAAGATGAACATATCCATGTTATTATTCCCATAAATAAAGAAATCCAAAATGGGGTTTAATTTTAAAGTCATAAAATACCATCTTTCCCTTGGCTATAAATGGACTAAAGGTACATTGTCTTGTGACCCATAGGGCTCATGAAAAAACCCCTCATGTCATATAAATTTAGGTTATGACATGGCATAACTTTCATGATAAAAATGAAAAACTATACCACACTACTCAAGGTCATATTATGATGTAACCTTTCCCTTAACAACATAACAAACCACTTGAAAAAATTATAATGTAACTATATCTTGGTTGCACTACACATTTTTTCTACCCACTATAACATGATCTTACCCCTAAATAAACCCTCATGTTGTATACATATTTCCATTGGTTTAAATATAAACATAATACCCCTTATGGTGTAATGCAAAAGTCCCATGAAAACATTCTCCTACCATGAAATCCTTATGGTGTGGCCCCTAGGGTTATAGTGTGGCATAAATTCTCTAATCAGAACCAAAAACTCAAACTCATTACCCAAGTTTATGTTAGGGAGTAACCTTTACCCTCATGGTTCAACCATATACATAGTGAATTATAATGAAAATACCTCCTAGGGAATATCTATAGTGCAGAAAACCCACTATAACATGAACTTTCCCTTAGAGAAATCCTCACGTTTCATCACTCATCCTTATGGTATATTTTTTACTACACTCAATTTTTTTGTAAATTATTGATTTAACCTTACTTATAAGTGGTAAATTTATATATCATAGAGTACCATTATATATTATAGAGTGACCCTTTTATGTTAGATTAACCTATACATATCAAGTAATTTATCATTTTTTGACCCATGCATATTATAGTAGCCTTTATATGTTAGAAGGTAACCATTACATATCATAAGGTGACACTTTTTCATCATATAGTGACCCTAAAAAAATAAAAATTGACCATTGTACATCATCAGGTGACCCTTGCGTATACAAAATTATGTACAAAACCTCCCCCAAACATTAAAATTTTAATCTCTTATAGAATATTCCATGCTTCAACACCCACTGGTTATAGTGTGACATACTGCCTACTGCAATAATTCATAGTAAGGCCACCCTGACTAAGATCCAACAATAACTTAAGCACCTAAAACAACTCCCAAACCTCTAATAATATAAAAAAACACTCTATCAAATGTCTTAATTCTTTCAATCCCATACCGATTCAAAATTGTTAATAAACCCTCTACATTGGGATAAAAAATTCAAATTTTGACTATTTTTCTTTAATCCTTAACGATATGGATCAATACACACATGATGAAAACATTGGGTTTATTAAAAAATTTAGAATCTATGTGGAAATATTCATCTAAATTTAATAATAATTTCTTTTTCTCAAACATGTATTTACTACTTCCAGTGTCAAGGTACTAAATATTTTTTCACTCCATAACTGGTTATTCTATTTTTCTTGCTATGAATATATTTATGCAGCATTAATGGTTTTTTCATTCCCTATATTATAAAATGAAATCTTAGGTTTAAATTTAATGTTAAAATATCTTATTTTTTAGTATCTAAAACTTTTTATTTTTTATTTATCCCATAGACCAAAGTCACCTCCATCCTTTAATTTTCTTTGGTGGGTAGTTGATAAATTTCCACTTTTCCCTAACCATTCACATGATTGTTGCCATGTACATAGCCACATTTGAATATTCATTAAACTATTTGTACTACCTATCTTTTCAATATGTAATCCACATATAAAAAATGATCATTTTTTATTTATTCATTATTCATAAAAAATATATAAACCCATCAATAGGTTAATTATTATTGTGGATTTTCACAAACAAGCATAGATACCCTGGTACCCTGATACGCGAGCTGACTGTAACATGACACAAAGAGTGTTCCTGATCCACACAAGTTAGTTACTCACACCTCTAATAATACAATAAATATAAGGGTATGATTTTATAATAAGCAATTTAAGACAATGGATACATGTTAGTATGATCGACACTCTTAATGGTGAACGAACTAGAATAAAATAGGAAAACAATGAAAACAATAAATCTTAAAAGTACTCAACATATAATAAGATAAAATCTTAAATAACCCATGTAAAAAGTGGATAACATATCCACTGGTCACCTCCATAACTCCGGGTCCTAAAGATTAAGCACATCCACCACCTCTAAGTGGTTCTTTCCATTTTCTTGGAACTAGAAAAAGATAAACTAGAAAAACCTAAAGGAAAAGGTAGGGTGTGAGATAAATAACCAAGTGGGGTCTAACAAAGTGTTCCATAAATATTAATATAAAAATACACCAATTATTTTATCAATTTTAATAAAATAATCCATGTAAAATCATTTCCATATTTTGAAAAAACATGCTTTCAATGTAAATGATGGAAGATATCCCTAAACTTGCTTAACCGAATAGTGTATATAAAAGAGTTTTCATAAAAAAAATAGTTCTATAATCAAAGATTAAAAATAAAAATACTTATTTGTGTGTACCTATATCAACACCCCATAAGGGGGGACCATTATTGGAAATCAAACAACACCCCATTAGGGAAACCCATATCAAAAAATCAATCTACACCCCATTAGGGGAGCCCATATCAAGCAGTCAATATACACATTATTAGGAGATCCCTTATCGGGTAGTCAATCTACACCCCATTATAGGGGGAAATTACAGGCAATCATATAGGTTATAGACATTGTGGAAGATTAATATGGGTTATTAAAAAAATTATTTTTCTCATGATTAATTATTACTCCAAGATTTACATGATAAAAAATGTAATGATCAACTGTATTGAATCAAAGAATGTAGAAAATGGGAAAAGCATCTTAACCAAAGCACATGATCATCACATATTATTTTGAATTAATTTAATAAATTAAATAATTACCATGTGATAATCTTTTTCTTCATTTATGGATATGAAAATAGATCTACATCGTACCATCATTTCATTATTGGAATGAATATTAGATTATTCTAGAAGTGATTCAAACATATTGAAAAAAAATTCTGAATATTGCTGTAGGAATCTCCAGGTTCTCTCAAAATAGATCCTATCTCCTAGATTGTTCACCTTTGATTACCCGAGAATCCCTTCTAATGGATTCTCCATGATCACTCTATACTCGAGAGTGGAAGGCGGAGGAAGATCTCTCTCTGTTTTTTGGAGCATTCTTGGAGAATAGTGATCTATAGGAAATTTAGAGGATTATTTTAATTTCATTGTGCAGAAAAAAATGAAATGAATTGTATATATTGAAAAATAATATAACTAAGTCTATGTACTACTAGGTTTAGAATTAAACAATTGATAAATTTTCCTTTATTATTTATTTAATCCCTACGGAGCACCATTTCTATAATAATAATATTATTATTTCCTGACATGCGCTAAACGTGTGAATTAAATTAAATAATATTTACTTAAATAATATTTATTATATATTATTTCTCACCAGAACAATAAACTTGTCCTATTATTCCTATGTAATATTTAATGGGCCCCAAATAATTACAATTTATTTATTAAATAAATAACAATAAATAATTATCCATTAAATAAATAAATATTATATTCACTAAATTGAAAATAAATATTTATTAAATATTGCACTAAAATAATATTCTCTCGAATAATTGGTGAAATAATATATTCCATCAAGAAAAAATTAATAATTATTCAACCACGTTTGAGAAAAATATTTATTAAAAATTTTAAATAATAAATAATTATATAATATTCAACTCAGATTATGGATACACATAGTGTGTTATCATCTAGAACTCTTTCTTAGTGGCATTAAGAAAAGCATCCTAAAGTCCAAGGTTATCATCTATAAACATTCCTAAACAGCCATAGATATCGAAGTAAATTTCACAATGACACAATACCAGAAAGGTTAGGGAATAACCCTTTTATTAAAAAGGAAAAAAGAAAAAATCATAAAGGAGATGGAAGAGGTCAAACAAGCATTCATGACCCCATGAGAATAGAAACCAGGGAAGATCAGAATCATCATAATCACCATACCCATCATAATTAGGTTAGGGGCCATGAGACCTGGTGACTATAGTTGTTTTCAAATAGGAATAGTACTGTGTACATATCACTTTACTGGACAGAACAGATTGAAAATCACCATCGTCCATAACATCATTTTTCCCTTTGACCAAAGCTTTGATATATGTGTCTTTTGGGGATAAATCCTTAACATTATCCCACTTTCCATAGATTCCATGGGTTTCCCTAAACTTATTGATTTATTCTTGATTATTTTATAGATTCCTATCATCATCTTGATTTTTACCCCTCAATTATAAGAGTAGGGTCCTCTAGAGGCTCTCCTAGTATGAGGACACCTTAAACCGCTTGAGGATTATCTCTATGCTTAGGCACCAACGTCAGGTCGATTCGTAACCCTAAATCATGAGTCACCTATGCTACCTTTAGTGAATTTTCAGTAATAGATTGTTTATCCCCAAAAAGGTCCACATATTTTTGTTTTTCTGCTTCCTCAATTTCTTCCTATAAGAATAATCATGTTTCACCTTTAAAATAACATCAGTATGACCCCTGATGAACATCTTCTCATATACTCTATACACCAAGAACATATCCTTGGTTCTTCTTAGATACTTGAGGATTTCCTTAACAACATACCAATGTTGTTCTCTTGGGTCAGGTTTATATATTCCTACCATTCTCAATACATAAGAAACATCCATTCTAGTATATAATATGGTATACATGATTAATCCTATCACTGAAGTATATAAGATCCTACTCATTATCTATTTCTCATATTCCATATGAAGAATTATTTTCTTATAATATTTATACCATGTGACATTGGAACCAATCCCCTCATGGATTTTTCTATACTAAATCTCTTTAGTATCTGGTCAATCTATGTACTTTGAATTAGTACTAGAAACCTACAGGATCAATACTAAATGATCTAGATAACTAGAATATAGGCTTCTTTACCTATGTCCTTTATATAGAGAAAATTTATTAACCATTCCTTAATAGAACTTAAGACCTACATGTTGTTTTTAATTTGTAATATGTCATCAACATATACTAATAGGATAACTACCAAAATCCCACTAAACAACTTGTAAACACATGGATCACCTTCATTATTAATGAAACCAAATTCTTATATAGATTCATCGAATTGAATGATCCATATCCAAGAAGATTTGTTCTATCCATAAATGGATCTCTAAAACTTGAAAATATTTTTGGCATCAAATACCCTTCTGGTTGTGTCATATAGACATCTTCCTCATGGTTTCCATTAATGAAATTAATTTTTACATTAATCTACCAAATTTCATATGCATGGAAATTTTTTATAGAAAGTATAATTCTAATGTATTAAAATATGGAAACATGTCAAAATTTTTCCACATAGTGTATTAATTGACGTTTTTAAACCCTCCAGAAACAATCCATGCTTTATAGGTATCTAAATTAAATTAATTTTATAGCTATCTCTTGAATTAATATTTTCACCCTACATGATTTACATCAACTTTCACATTTACAAGATCCAAAAAATGGTTCTGATACATGTAATCCAAGTCAGAATTATTGGATTCTTTGTATCTTGTAGATTCTAAGATCTCTACTTCCTATTTGTAGGAGAGAGGATAATCATTTTCAACTAATAATTATTCACTATCTTTAGTGACTAGAAAACCATATCTCTCTAGTTCTCTTAACTCTCTAGTTCTCAAATGTACTACCTATGTTTTAGGAACAAATGTTTCCATAGGGATATGTGTAATTTGTCTCTATACAAACTCTTGTATATATTTACTATCAAATTCATCGAATTCAATATTTCTCCCAATATCCTTTTTAGGGATGTTATACCTTTTAAGATAGATAAATTTTCTCAAGATAATAACTTTCTTTTTCGAGTGGTTTCATATATAGTATCCCTTTATTTCCTTTAGATACACTATAAAGATATACTTTGTGCCACTGGGTGCTAGTTTGTTACCTGATATGGCTTTAACAAGTTCCTCACAGACCCATACATGTGTATGCGACAAAACAAGTTTCTTTCCACTCCATAACTCAAAGGTAATTCTAATTTCTCCTTTAGTTGGAACTCATTTTAATGTATATTACATATTTTGTTTTGTTTATCCCCAAATAGATAACTTAGTATCTATATGATTCATCATTGACCATACCATTTCTAACAAGGTATAGTTCTTCTTTTTACCAACACCATTCCACTATGTTGTCTAAGGTGGAGTGAGTTGAGATAGAAAACCAAAATCCTGTAAAAAGTTGATAAAATATTACTTTAGATATTCACCACCTAGATTCGATCAAAGCTTCTTTATATTCTTTATAATTGGATTTACTACATCATTTTTGAAATATTTTAATTTATTAAAGGACTCAGACTTATACCTTATTATGTAGATATATCCATATATGCTCAAGTCATCAGTAAAAGTTACGAAGTAATAATATCCAATATTGGATTCTACTAGAAATGTTCTATACACATAATTGTGTACCAATACTAAAATATTTTTATCCCTTTCACCCTATCCATCGCATGAAGGTTTGGTCATTTTTCATTATAAACAATCATGAAATCTTTGAAGTATTTTTATATTGGAAGATTCCAAAAAATTATTTTTATAGATCATTGTCAAATGATCCTCATTTACATTATCAATATGGATATTCCATTATAGGGTGTCATATGAGTTTTGTTAACATGATTCATTATCTATTGGTACTACATTGATTTAATAATTGAATACATGAAGACCATTATTTAAATTTACCATACCATAATATATGTTTCCTTTTCAAAAGAAACAACTTTTATTTCCAAACATGAAAATAAATCCATTTGAACTTAAGAATGAAACAAAAATTATTTTATTGGTAATAGTTCATATATAAAAACTATCTCATACAACCAATACCATTCTGGTTTCCAACTAAGGTTTATAGTCACCAATGGCTATAGCATCTATACTCACACCATTTCTAGATCACAAATCCAATTATCCTCTAGAAATATTTTGGAATATAAAAGTTTCCAATATTTGGGTATAGCTATAAGAACCACATGTTTTATATAAAATACAATTTTTAGATGTTGAATAATTACACTTGATAAAAAATACAACACTATCTCCCCCTTTATTCTATGTGCAGTTATTCTTCTCATGGCCTTACTTTCCTCATGAAAAACATGATTCCCCCTTTTCCTTTCCCTACCTTTGGATCTTCCTATTCTTTGAAGGATAATACATAGGTGATTTAGAATTTGTTGGAGTCTTGGGCCACTCTTCCTTTTTCTTAATTTTCTTATTCACCATAAGGATTATAGTTTTATCATTCCCCATGACATTATCCACTTGGTAAATCAGTATAATAAGTTTTTGAATACTATTCTCATTATTTCCCATGTTATAATTAACTGTCAAACTGGACAAGGTCTTGTGTAGTGATGAAAGTATGAGATCAATGCACAAATAATATATAAATTTAATTCCTATGATGTAAAATAATTTAATGTTGCTAATAATCATGACTACATAATGACCATTTGGCATAGAATCTCCATGATTAGTTGTATACAGAGTATTGTAGATCTCATATATCTCATATATCTCCTTCTCTTGATAGATATCTTGGGGGTGATACATCATGCTATACAAGTCCTCGTCCCCTTATTTCTTTAAACTTTCATTGGTCATGGATGGTTGCAAGAAACACTGAATATCTATTGTATCAAACAAATGTTTCTTATAGAGATATAAATCTTCCTCACTATCCTCATTACCATGCACATAAAGAATATATTCTTCATGTACATACAATTTTTTTTCAGGGTATAGGATAATGTATAGGTTCCCCTACCTCTCTTGGAATTTTTTTGAGAAGGTTATCCTTATCAAGTTTGGATCATACAGATATGTTTGAATTCATTTTATTTTTATTTCTAAAACTTATATGAGTATATTTTTAGTACTTTATGTGATTAAGTTTATATATATATATATATTATTTATTCATCTCACACCATTTCATCTAAACTTAATACCCCTCTCCATTTTATTCAAAATATTTAATTTCTTTTACATTTTAGTAGAAAATATCCATATTCCAATTTACATCACCCCAACTTTTGTTGGTAAAGAAATTTAAAGTTTTTTGTAGGTATTCCAAATGAAAACTACATTAAATCACAGTTCTTTGATCTGTTGAGTGGGCCCCAAAATTCTAAAATCCTTAAATAATATTCCCTCAACCCTTTACCCTCAATTAAACTAATTCCTACTTTGTAATTCTACCTTGATGAAAACAAATTTAAACTAACCAAAATATTCGAGATAAAATTACAATATTTAATTGAGATTATTGATACACATAGTTCATGACCCTATAGGCCACTTTATTAGTGGTATTAGGTGAAGCATCCTAAAGTACATCGGTATCATCTAGGAATACACCAAGGCACCCATAGATGAAAAATTAAATGTTATAATGAAATAATACCTCATACAGACACTTACCATTCATTATAATCTCTTTATCGTGATATCTCTAATCAATCTAGTTTCATGCTGGTACCATCCACATATTTGTTTGTTGTATCTTTAAATTCTATGGATCAAAATACATGTTCTCATATAGAAACATCCAATGACCCATAAAAATGTGGATTTTCTACTAGAATGTCTCATTACCATAATATCCTACAATGGATATTACCAAGGGTGTATACCATGAGATGGTTCCAAAAATTACTATGAGTCTCTATGATTGACATCTATAATTATTTATTTCCTTAAACTGATTTCATCTAGTTATATAACATCATGAAACTTATGGGTTCTCATCATAGTGGAGAACTACTCTGACTGTTCAGTAAAATGGATACTTTTAGAATATTATTGAATACTATGTCACATAGATGAACAATCCTGATGTGAAAATAAGTGTACTAGTATTCAAAATAATGAATAAAATTTATCATAAAGGATATAAAATTTGGTTCTAGGGAACCTAATCTAATAATTCAAACTACCAATCAATCACGGGAAAATCAAACATTTCAAATCAATTCAAAATACAGTTTCCTAATTTCAGTTTCCAACATGCCTTTTTCATTTCAAAACAGAATCACAAATTTCATTAAATTCATTACCTTTCAAATAATATTTCAATTTAATACATTTTTCTTGAGGATCAAAATCAAATAAATTTCATCAAATCTATTTTCAAATCAAGACATTAATTTTTCTTAAATTTTCCAAACAATTTCCATTTCATTGAAATTGGTGGGTTTTCATAAATTCCATGAAAATCGCTAATTAAAAACACAACCATCTCAAATATGGGTTTTTAAAATAATTTAAAAACTCATTTAAATTTAATCAATAAATTCATGTTTTCAATTTATTGGTAAATATTTATAGAACCACCAACCTTTAATCACATAATTGGTTCAACTCAACACCCTCTGTGGGATCCACCAATGGAAAATAATGGCCTATGGGATCAAAAAACAAAACCTAGAACCAAAATACATCAAAAAAAGATTAGATATAGTAATATCATGATTATATTTCAATATCTAAGTAGTATGGAATATGAAATTGGATTAAAACCAAATGATAGAAGACATAATTACCCTAAAGATATAAAATGATACCAACCATGATTTGATCAACCAAGAGAAGGGTTTTGAGGATCCAAAACTACTTCTCGAGAGCCTTAATGTTAATGGAAATAAATTTAAGTTCAAGAGGGGTTGATTAGGGGTAAAATAAGGGGTATTAGTGTTTTAAAATTAACTTTTGTTGGATTAATACCCTTAACACACTATTATTTTTTATCAGTCACATAGTTAGTATTAACTGTGCACTCTAGCAATGTTCCATCCATGGGATTCTATTTGGGGCACATGGTTTGGAAATATTGTTTATTTAACCATGTTACAACCATGAAAACCCCCAATTTTTTAAGCGAACTATTTGAGGGATAGGTTATATGGTTTGGAAAAATCATGTGCCCCTTCTAGTGGCACGTCCTTGGCTGCATGGTTGCCTAGGAAAATCCGTACGATTTTCCATAACTGAGCACCAAACATGCATAAAACCTTAAAGATCCATAATTTTCTAAATTTCACCAAAAATAACCTGAAACAAACCCAAAATAAATTGAAAGAAAAAAGGAACAATATGTACCTAAAAAAGGTAACAGGATGTTATGTCCTCCCCACCATAAACACTTTCTATCCCTAAAAATCCTATCTAGACTATTCTATATCAAATAGACGAGGCCACAATTCTCCCAACAGTGCCTCACACTCCCAAAACTCATGAAAATCATAACCATGATTCCAAAGAACATTGACCAATGGTATCTTCCTCTAATAAAGTACCATTTTCTTAGAATCAAAAATCCTGATTGAATTCTCAATCATGGATAAATCTTTCTCAACATCAAGTTCTTCACAGATCAAAACACAATAAGTGTAAAAAATAAAATTTCAAAGATAAAAAACAAGAAACATTTTTTGGATAAAATTTAAATATAGTGGATGTGATAAATGTTAAGACACAATTCCCACATACTTAATAATGTAAAAAGGAACCAAAAACCATGATGTATGATTTCCTTATTTCCCAAGACATCTGTGGCCCAAACAAGGTAAAACTCTCAAGAACACCTTATCAAAAACTTAAATATTCAATGACCATTGATGATTATTAGCATATGAATTGTAAAAAATCAATAATGTAACCATTTCCTAATGAATCGACTGAATCTTCAGCATCATCTCATGTAACAAACTTGGTCTAACCAAGGAAGCCTCACCAATCTTCATCCAAAAAAATAAAGATTTACACTATCATCCATTAAAGGAATTAAAAAGATAAATCCAAATAGTAGGTTGGTAATTGTTATTGTAATCAAACTCAACCAACCCAAATTGTAGGTATCAAGATCCACTGAAGTCAAGAACACATGCTCATAACATGTCATCAAATATCTACATAGCTTGTTCTATCTCACCATCTATCTAGGGATGACATTCCATGCTCAAATTCCCCTAAGATCCCATTTCTTCCTAGAGTACCCTCTAAAAGAGAGAAGTAAATCAAGGATCCCTATGAAATACAATAGTATAAGAAACTCTGAGAAGTATCATAATCTCAAACACATAGAGATGTCCCAACTCCTCGACTTCAGTTATAGATTTAATGGGTATAATGTGAGGTGATTTAGTTAGTCTATAGTTTAAAACCCATATCAAATTATTTCTCTAACGTTTTCACATAAACCCAACCAAAATGTTCAGATAGATTTTATCCCACTTACATTTTGTAATTGTATTTTTTTGAAGAAAACTTATAGGTCTCTATTGCTCAACTTTTACATATTTAAAGGTGTAATATTGATAAAAAAATTAGAAATGTCTCATCTAAAACCCATTCACTAGAATCTTCACCATGAATCCTAGAACATTTTCTTGGTACTCGGGTTCACTGGTGATAGGGAATTATGGAAATCCCCATCACATCTCTTATCATATGTAAAGGAATATAAAACCTATTTCAAAAACACAAGATGTACTTGAATGAGAAATTTTTCTCACTGCTGGTCTCCCCACCATAAAGAGAGTCCCTATTATTACAGAATTCATCATCAAGATGATTTTTCTAAAGAATCATATCGAGAAGACAAGAGGTCATATAAACACCTACCAAGATAACCTTATAATCTTCCACCTAGACTCCCAAATATAACTGAGAAAAAGACCCTTCAAGTTCCACTCTTTTTTTGATTCTTTCACAACCTAGGTAAAATGTTTCATAATCAAAGTATGAGCAACGGAATTCCTATTTCCTAAGGTATAGAAAATGTTAAAATCAAAATCCTACATGTACTCAACTAAAATCCTCCATCATAGGATCAAATATTTTTTGAGATAAGATATAATTCAAGATTTTGTGGTCCAAAGAAACAATAAACCTTTCTCCAAAAAGGTAATGACATAAAATCATAAGAGCATGATTCAAAGAAAAAAGTTCAAGAATATGGTTCAAATAATTTTTCACATTTGGCCTAATTTCTCTAGAGCCATAGGATACCACATGATTACTATATATAAGAATATATCCCAAACCCAAACAGGATTCATCACATAAGACCAGAGAGAAATGTCCATCCTCTAGAAGTGTCTACACGGGTGAAAAATTCAAAAGAAGTTTCAACTCATCAAATTAACTATAAAATTTTCCATTCCACTAGATCTTCACTCCCTTCAAATTGAGGGTAGTCATCAGAGAATAATGCTTTAAGAAATCATTTCCAAACCTATCGTAATACCCTACCATGACCAAAATGCATCATATCACAAAAAATTTTGCAGTTTTTACCATGACATAAAAGATTTAACCTTTTCTAGACTGGCGAAAATTCCATGTCCCGATACCACATGTCCATGAAATTCACATCCTGTATCCACAAATTACATTTTTAAATATTAACATAATTTCTTTGATCTATCATGTTTTCTAGGACTACTCTCAAAGGACATACTTGATCAAACTAGTTTTTATAGAAAACTAAAATATCATCAAAAAACACCACCATAAATGAATCAAGCTAGTCAGGAAATATTTTGTTAATCAATGCCATAAAGACTATGTGAGAAATGGTCAGACCAAAGGGAATAAACACACACTCAAAGTGAATATACCTTCTCCTGATGGTATTATCAAGAATGTTATATTGATTAATTTTTAACTTGTGATAATCTAGCCAAAGATAATTTTTTAGTAACAATTCTACGCTTTTATCCTGGCAAATATATCATCAATAAATGGTAACAAATACTTGTTCTTTATTGTATTTAGATTGAGTTTTTGGTGATTAACAAATAGGTGAAGTGTTATTTAGACTTTATTTACAAAGAGAATGGGTTCCACCTAAGGTGACATACTCGGGCATATAAATAATTTCTCCAACATACCGTCCAACTAAGTATTTAACTCCTTCAACTCTGATAGCTCCATGTGGTAAGAATGAATAGATTTCAGATGAGTACCAAATACTAAATTAATAGAGAACTGTACCATACTTACTGATGGAAGGACATAGAAATCATAAGGAAACATATTGGGAGACCAGATGATGACTGGAGTGATATAATAACACAAATATTCTCTCTCCATGTTAAAATAAAACACTGATATTACCCTTTACAACTCTAAAAAAGATATTTTGTCTCCATTATACCTTGAGTCCCATCCTCCTTGAAAGAAATAGAACACCCCATCGGGTGTAGTAAAGGTTTCCCTTCAAAGATAAAAATAAATTTGGGTCTTATTAGAAATCATCCAATCTGTATTGAGGATGAGATCAAGAGACTTCATGTCAAGTACAATAATATTCCAGGTAAGTTCAAAATTTGATTAGGAGAAAACACAATAAGGACATTGAAGACCCTGCTCACTTTTCATTCTGATGGGAATTTTAATATCCATCTCATAAAATGAAAGCTCCATAAGATGATTTAGCATGTTCACATAGTGTGCCTATATAAACAAATGAGATTCTCAAATATCAAATAAATTAACCACTAATGATGAATCTATAGTGATGGTTCCTCTGACGGTTATTGGACCTGTATCTTCTTCCTCTGGAGACTCTTACACTGTGTTAAGAATATTAATTTAGAAAATATATGGATGGAACCACTTAGATCATGAAGCATTAGATTTCACCACATTAATTTTTGGTGTTTCTTAGGCTATTCCACTACTAGGATTAGAAAGAATATGGTATAACCTATGTAGGTGGCCTAAGATCCAACAAAAACTATAGTTATTTGGTGCCTAAGTGAAGACATATTTTGAATTACTAAAATTCAAACACTTGAAGAAATTAAAAGGACCTATTCTATGAACATAAGGAGTATTGTAAGATTCCTTTTATCAAGATCCACCACACAACTCATCCCACTTTATCTTTCCCTTAAATGAACTCACCGAATTATCACTAGGATAAAAGGAATCTCCTGTCAACCATGTAATTCCATCTAGATCATGATAATCCAAAAAAAATTATATCTAGTATATCAGAATAATAATTGATCATTAACATGAAGACTTGAGATCATATTTCAGTATGATGTCCCATCGCAACTATTTGAGCCTTGGATCATTCATTTTTCACTACCTTGGGAGAAAACAGTATGATCACATCAAAATAGTTCACATACTACAAGAAGGTCTTTTAACCCAACTGAAGATTAATAAACTTCATAGAATTTACCAATTCCATAGGCTCGGGATAGAACTGATCAATAAAAATAACTATAAATTCTTTCTATTCCATGACCTCATGCTTCTTAACCATCTCCACTGAATCCCTCCACATCCTTCTATGTCCTTCCATCATGAAGGTATCACAATTTAACTTTATCTACTCAAGTATTTCCAATAAATTAAAAAGAAGATCAATGTTTTCCAATCACTTCTCAGCCTCTTGAGGATTATTAGATCCATGGAATATAGGTGGATTATGGTGAAGAGATTGTTGAGCATGATTCCAAGATTTATTCGTTTGAGGTTCCACAACTGGAGCCTAAACGCGAATGGGTGTTAGTACCTATCCTATATCTTAGACAACAAGAACTACTATATCAACACGATTCTAGTCCACTAGAGGATTTTCTCACTCGATTTCACTAGAATCATCCTTTTGGGGCCAATTCAAACATCTTTTCAGAGGCAATTTTCTACACAATACCAACAAACAAAACTGAAAGCATCCACAAGATTCCATAGATCAAGGATACATGAACACTAATTCCACCAAGAATAAATTATGATTGAGATTTCAAATAAATCCAAAAAAAAGTTATGAAAAATAATTGAATTAGATCAAAACAATACTCAAGAATATTTACCCAAACACCCATGGTTACTTAAGGATCACTACAATAAGATCTGGTCAGTCACTTACTCACAACTACATCATAATTCTTAATAATCGTACATGTTGTATACCAAGACATCCAAACTGTATAACAACATCAAGGAAATATATACAACCGTACTTTGATACTATCATTTCATGAACTATCCCGAATAACCAAGAAACTTGAAACTTGAGCCAACTCTGAAATGGACTGAAGTTCATTCCCAGTCCCCACATGTTGAAGACTAGAACTTGGAATCATATAAGAAATAGAATGGAATGATTTGTTTTGAAAACCAGTGAAATATATTGGAAAGAATTCAGTATGATCAACAATCCTCAAGGAGAACGTACCAGAAATAAATTGGTAAAATAAACCAAAATAATCATCAAAGTACTCAATATCAACTAACATAAAATCTCAAACAACCCATGTAGCAAGTGGATTGCATCTCCACTAGTCACGTCCATCCCTTCAGGTCCCAAGGATCAATAACATCCTCCAACTCCATGTGCACTTTCCTTTTTCATGAACTATGAAAAATATAATCTAAAAATCCTTGAAGGGAAAGGTAGGGCGTGAGCTAGACATCCCAATAGGGTCTCATCATGTCTTTCCTAAATAATACTATGACATTAATTTCAATAACAATGCATGGAATATAATTTTCATATTTTCAAAAAATCATCCTTGGAAAGAAAATAATGGAACATATCCCAAAATAAGATTAAATGAATATTTTATATAAAACAACATATATAAAATATTGTTCATAAATAAATAGTTCTACAATCAAAGATCATGGATCAAAATACATATATTTTAATTCTCATATCAACACCCATCAGGGGAGAAAATTTAGAGAAAACAATCAACACCCCATTATTTGAATACACATGATTTGGGGAAAAGGTTTCATGGTTTAGAAAAAACATGTGACCCCTTTTAGTGTTACATCCTTGACCACATCGTTTACTCGGATAAACTACATGGTTTTCCTAAACCCTAAACCAACCCTGAACATCCCCTTAAAGCTCCAAATTTTTCCAAATTTCACCCGAAACAACCCAAATAAACCCCAACTAATGTAAAAAAGAAAAAGGATAAAGAAGTATTAGTAAGGAGGTAACTGGATATTACATCAATAAAACATAATATTACTTTATTTTTTCACTAATATAGTAAAATTTGGAATATCAAATTATCTTTTACACCACTCTTACATCTTTTAATTTCTCATCATTCATATTAAATTAGTTTTTGATCATATATACTCAACCAAAAATAAACAGAAATTATTTCTGAGATGCTCATGCATGAAGACTTAAAATCACCTCTTGTTGTCTAAATTCACACACATTTGACCTTATAATCACATTTTTCATATTTTTAAAAATTATACCGTGTAGAATTTTTATTTTCATAACCATATAATTTTTCTAATATTGTTTCTAATATATCATAAAAATTTTCAAATAAAACTTTTTGAACTTTTTTTATATTCTCCAGCAGTTCATCTTTATCCTATTTTTTGGGTAATAGAAAATTTCAAATCAACTAATTCCATGTAACCCTTCCCCTATATGTTCCATAAATTTATTTATTCAAAGAATAATCTTACTTATACAGAACAATAAATAACATTTTTCCTATTGAACTCGGGAATCTATAGTTAGACTCACATAGATGTGATTTATTTATATAGATTTGATACCAAATGATAGTAAAATTTGGATAAGAATAATATAGGATAATTTGATACAATATTTCGGATTTAAATATAAAATATAAATAAATACCAACAAAATATGTATAAATAATAATAATTTCACCAGAAATAGAATTTATTACAATTAAAAAATACCACCCCATATAAAAACACAATAATAAAACAAACAATCAATGTCTTTAAATTTTACAACAAATTATCCCATATAAATGGTCTTAATAAATCATATTGAATTAATTTTAAATAAGTTTAACATTAAAATTAAAAAAATATTAAGTAATAAAAATCAAGTAAAAATTATAGTGGAATTCCCCATATGGAAAATCTAATGGAACTTTTCAATTTAACTTTTTACTAGAAAAAACTACCAGATGACTATGTATCAACTAAGAAAATTATAATTCAATTTATGTTCATACATGGATATTTCTAAATAATTTTACACTATGAAGTATGTTAAAAATTTTAATGAATATTGAAAATAAAAATTCCAATGAATACTTTCTCTAATAAGAATTTTTTTACAGGTTTCATAATAATTTTGTATTCCAAGTTGAATTTTTCAAATGGAATATACATGAATAATATTCATTCCAAATTTTATACCTAAAATTTTTAATAGATTTTTTTACTTGAATTTTCAGTTAGAATTATCCACTATAGTTATTAACTGAAATATTCAATATAACTTTGAATAAATAATTATCTATAATATTTTAATGAAGTTTTAAAATGGGAATATTTAATCCTTGAAAAAAAATATTTTTTTCATTTGAATTAAAAAATATTGTATATTCCATTGGAAAAATATAAACATTAATTTTTTTAATTTAAAATAATAATTAAATTATAATTTCAAAAAAATCGTGATTATCAAATGAATAATAATTTTCCAAGTTTAAAAAAATATTTTTTTGAATTAAAAAAATAGTTGTGTTTCTAGAAAATAATTATATTCAATTTTTAGAACATAATATTTTTTTAATTTGATTAAATAATAATTATATGCCTCTAAAAGTATAGAAATATTTTTATCGATAAAAAAACTTTTTATTTTATAAAATCCATAAAAAAATTATTAGTTTGGGAAGATGTTAGAAAATTGTAAGTTTTTTAGAAATTATCTTTCTTGAAGACATAATTTTTTTTCTTAAATATAAAAAATTATTATTTATTTTAAATATATGATAGTTGTTTTAAATAAAAATCATATTAATATTTCACTTCCAAGGGGATGTAACCAGTCCAAACCTTTTCATCTTATAAACCTTGAAGGCATGCAAGATTACGAGTGATCTAATTACCTAATCTCTTAAAAAAGATAAGTTGTAAAATAAAAAAACCTACCAAAACTTGAGATATATTCATTAAAAAGTCCAAAATGATAATGATTCTCTATAAATTAATCTATATAATTTACCAAAATCTAACAATATATCATAACAATAAAATTCTTATATCACTATGCCAGAGAAAAGTATAGAGTAACTAAAATAGATTTTTATTATTCTATAACAGTAATCTAATTTTTAGGAAAACATTTATGAAAATATTCCAACATGAAACAAGATGGACCCATATTAACAAAACTAACCCCTGCCCAATTTGGAAAAAACATTACTGCATCATTATTAATCTTAAGAAAAGTAAATAGAGGAATGACCCAATGAGAAGAATGGATGCCCCAAAGGATATTAAAGGTTGAAAACCCATTCTTCTAATAAACATCCATCATCCCTAAGGTTTCCCAAATCCAAGATTCATCCATTACTGAATTTTAAATAAAAAATAAAATCAATGTGTATCATCAAAATAGAACAATCTAGGGTATAATCCCTTTAAATAATGAATTTATTAAAAGATAGACTCTAAAAAGTAGAACCTTGTGCCACATAAAGTATTAGTATTGGTTCATCTAATGAAAAATGAGATCATAAAATCCAAATACTTTTAAATTTAATTCATTAAAAGTATCATGCACATCCACCACACTATCCTCCAAACAAAATTGAAAAAATACATTATAAAAAATTATCATTGAACCAATAATATTCATGTTAGAAGTAACCCTTTGAGAAATTTTCAACATAAAATGTGATCCTTTAGAGGTAGATCCCTAGTTTTGAAAATATTTTGTACTTGATCATATAAAAAATTATTATTAGAAATATCTTGTTTATAAATATTTCTCTCCATGATAATATTATTTTTATTATTCCCTCAATAGATCCAAATAGAAAATAAATTATGAAAAATAAGAATGATGACAATAGTATTATTAACTCAATCATTAAACCATATATTAAAATTTTATAATAACTCACATGGTAAATATTTAATAAAAATATTACTAGATGCAGAATCATCCATTATAGGTCACCCAACTGATGTTTCATGCACTCTAGAGTTATTCCAAATCCAGGGGGGTTACTTTGGTTTAAGAATAAAATTTTCATCTATCCTATAGTATTGTCCTCCTTTAAGTAGTGAATGAGTAACCAATATGTTCCTATACAAAACACATATTAAAATAAAGACAAGAATACAAATGATATATATTCAGATAATATTTCAAATTCATGACATTTTCTTAAGGATATTCAAAATTTATAATCAAATTCTATCCATTATTAGTAAGAATACTATTACTACAATATCAAGGATTTTACCATTATATTAGAGTGAATCAGGGTACAACTAATTAAAACCTTAATCCCTTCAAAATTAATCTTGTTATATCAATGTGAGGGACAACACATTCCCTTCCTTACTTTTTCTCTAAGGTTAATTAAATAAATAATTATCATATAAAAGTTGGCATGGATTTCGTTAATAGTTCTAGTCCAAGGATATTAAAAATATGACGAGTCTATAGACTTAAAATACTTGATCACACTACTTTTATTTGGATTACATGAAAAATAATTATCACTAGCCCTATGAACTCACTAGTCATTGAAATTAGAAAACCTCATTATATCTCACCATACAAGAAACTCACTACTTATTTAATGACATCCTACCCACAATCCTTTTTTTATATTATTGAAAACCACTTTGAGGGTAAGTGGGAACCTACATAACTTTCTCCAGCAGAAAGAACCATAATCAACATGGTTTTATGACATCCTAAATCTTCAAAATAAATATATGTAAAAATAAACATGGTTTCTTGTGTCTCTTTTGAAAACTTTGATGAATTTACAATGAGATTAAGTCCATATAATATCCTTCTTCTTTTTCAACTTTAATTTTGCAACAATAATATAAAATTACTTTCCATGACTTACCTATGTGACTCTCTTTATTTTCTGGGAAATTATGTGTCCTTCCCCCACATCAGAACTATTATGTGTAGTTGAAGACAATTCAACTACATTGATCTAATCTAAGAGACATAATCAAGTAGTTTTTTATCTGTCTTTTTAGGATCAATCCATGTTTCATCCCCATATTAATGTGGTGATTGATTACAATTAATTCCCATTATAGGACCCAAATATATAGCACAACCTCTCTAAAAATAATCCATATTTCACTATAACTTCTCCAATACTATATCATTAATATTTCTATAGTGTGGAAACCATATTCCAAAGCTTCACCATGGCACAACCTTCATAACTAAAATGTACAAATGGTATTCTACAAAAATATATTTTCATAGTTTACTATTCTATGGAATGAATTCCTATGACCAGGCCTATTTTTCTCACATATAAATCTCTAAAGTAAACTACACAAGATCATTCCGTAATATTTTATAACTTTTTTGGATCCTCGAACAATTTTTGGCATAGATAATTACACTACAGTGTATATTCTTATAGGACTGTAAGAATCCGAATCATCACTATTTCCTAATTCATATTCTTTATGATGTAAATTCCAACTATATAATTGAATTCTCCTTCTCAAAATTGCTACATTGTAGGATTTTATCCATAAATTATGCATATAAAATATTTCTATGGTATTAATGAATCTCCACCCACACTTTCTACTTCACAAGATTACTGTATAGTGTGGGAATTTTTCATTCCAATTACTAAATTGTAGTCTACCCTCTATGTTATATACCTCCTCAAAAATCTAGTGTTATTGAAAATTAGTTCGTTATCCCTATACAGATCCTCATGGAATCAGCATCCCCCATGATGTAAATACCCTTGAAATTCAAGTAACATTAAAATTATATTGTTCACATCCTAGGAAATTTAGTATAATCTTCAGTATAGAATTTTGAGGTATAATTTTATTACATCATAACAATCCCTTAATAATTAACTATATTCAAATTCAAAACATGGATGTAACTATACAAGAACACAATTAACACCAATATGAAATGGGATTTGTGTCAATAATATCCCATTTTTGTTTGTTCACAATTAGATAATAATCACATATCCACAAATCATAATTCATGAATATTCATCAATCACAAATTCTAAGCTCACATATTACTAGCTTGGTGTAGGAAACAATAGTTAGATATGAGAGTCATTGTGATGAAAACTCATTGAACTTATTTATGTATAGAATCTACTTTACCCTACTTCACAAACTTCTCCCCTAAATCCTCAATCAATCACTCTCCCATTGAGTGTAATATCACCCCTTTTCAACAAAAAATACTTCCACCACTTTAACCCAAAAATCAACATGAATAGTTTCTTCCCCTTTATCAATGATCCCAAATAACACTTCCTTGAAGGTTCAAAAAATAAATTATGAAATATAAGTGAATTGGGTAAGGAAACTTTACATTGCACAATAACAAATTTTCATAGGGAAGTAGGGCTCTCCATCTCCTAAAAAATATAGAGAGTTGGGCTCCATTGGATCCATAGATCTAAATAGTTTCATTGAAAATCAACCTTAGGTAGAGCATTTTTTATAATGTTATCAACTTGAATTCTAGTCGGCAGATTCTCTAGTTAAAATACCAACTACTAAAATTTATTCTTAAGGAAATGGTATTTTTTCTCAGGTGTTATATCCATCAGTGATGAATGATAATTTTGTTAATATTTATGACACTTGAGTTTCTATAAATAATCCGAATATAAGATAGCAAATCAATTCCAATATCTACATGTTGTTGTTACAACCATGTCAATTGAGTACAATATTGAGTCATTGTAATATAATCAACCTCTTCAGTGTTTAATGATATTCACACTTGAATTTTTTTACTTCAATAAGAAATTCATGATTTGTCAATAAATAACACACTTCTATAAGTATATATCTAGTCACCATTTGAATCCTATCAATTGTAATTTTTATATCCCTTTAGTTTCTTATATTATTTTTTATAATAATATATCACAATGTTTACTTTTTATTGATGTATCAAATTATTTATCTCACAAAATTCATGTGACTTTCTTTTGGAAATCATTTATGGTATGCAACTTGAAAATTGTTAGGCACAATGTACATCAGAGTGGATTTCAAGTAAAATTAACTACCAATGGTCTTTCTATGGATAGTCACGTCAACTTCTTCACCTTCACCATCGTTTGAAAATTTCATTCTTTTATCCTTGGAAGAAGGATTTTTTTTATAATCATAAATGTGAAACCTCTTCACCACCTAGTTAGAATATTTATTTTGTGGTATAAACTTCACATAAATCCTTTTTGAAACCCATGAATCAATAAAAAAGTATAGTTCTCTAATTACAGACATCTTGAATTCATGTCTCATTAGTTCTGAAAATTGCTTTCATTTTGTGTCATTTAATCCTCAAAAGATGTTATCACCAACATATATGATGGTTGTTATCAATATTTATATAATCACTACCCATGATACTTCTTTATATAAAGGTTATAATCAACCAAAATCTGAGATAACTGAGCTTCTTCAGGCATTGATCTAGAAATGAGTATGGGGATCTTGGTTCTTATTTTAGACTATATAAATATTTCTTCATCTAAAATTATCTTATTTAATTTTCATGAATGATATATCCATCTAGTTTCTCAATATATACGTATTATTCAAGAAAAATAATAAATAATAACAATTTTATGTCTATTTGATACAATTTAAAAAACCTTTTCAGATCCATAACCAAGAATAACCGAATAATCTCCAACTGATCCATGGTTAAAATTGTCTCACCTACATCAATTCTTTCAGTCTTGGAATACACCTTTCCACCATCCATTAATTGTTACTTGACACTTATCCAAATTCATTAAGTAATTTCTCATAAAAATACACTTTGATTCGATTGTGTTCTTATTTTTTAGCCATAGGATAAAATCCCAAATATTATTTTTCTCAATCTTCTCAAGATCCACATGTATCACTTTAACCCAACATTCATCTATGGTAGCTTATTCAAATTAATTTGGTTCCACCTAAGATAATGATGAATTTTTTTTCGTTTCATAATTATTTTGGTTTGAATAGGGTATATCTTTGCACCAATGATATTTTTATCAATGATTTCATATCTTCCAAATCATATGTTTTTTCTTGTTACTGATATAGTGTTTTCTCATAATTGGAGCTATCATTGTAGTTTATTATATTCCTTTGAACTACCCATGAGTTAGAAAAATATTCATCACTTTACTCCTTGAAAACTTGGTTATTTTTTTATGAATTCTACTCATTTTTAGCTAAATATTTATCACATGTATTCAAAGTGTTATCAATTTTAATTAATGGAAACATCATAGATTTTAAAAAAATGTCATCATATATTAAATAATATATATGAATTTATTTTATATGAAAATCTAATAAATATACATTCATCTTCATGTGAATTAATCCTTTTATTATTTTCATTGTAAAAAATAAAACACTTTCCCCAAACACCATGAAATATTTAAGAATCTGCTTCTTTTCACAAAATATTTTATTTATAATAATATCTTTATTAGGACATAAAAATTCATGATTAGAGATATAATCTTATTTTAGAAACTTTTCTTTCAAATTATTCATTAATATTTAATTTTTTATAATTATATTCATATTTATGTTGTTGATAAATCAACCTTTTCTTTGATAAAATCAGTTATGTTTAGGATTCCTCATGACTGACACTTGATGTTGAATCCCATATTTTTTAGACTTTCTTCTAATTGGTTATTTTTAAATTTTATACAATTTTCAGTGTGAAAGTTCAAAAAAATTACTGATAATATTTTTCACTTCTTTTTTATATCAATTGATACACTATAATATCAATATTTTATGAATAACCACCATTAAAAAACCCATCCTACTGAAATCTTCAACAAAAAAACATAATATTTGTTATCATAAAATTATTTAGGGATGATTAGTCCACAAACATCCACTTGAACATGCTTCATCACTCATAATGATTTTACCTTACTTGACTTATAATAATTCCCAATAGTCTTTCCCTTTTGATATGACTCATAGGTACGCAGGTTTTCATAAGTGGGATTGGGAAAATCACATACTCCATCATTATTCAATATATTTTCGAAATATTGTTTCCTAATATGCATGAGTCACTTATTCTGTAACCTACTTTTATCTTACATAGAAACCATGAACCAATTTTCCTTGCTAATGAGGTAAATATTTCCCTTGTCCCTTCTTACATATAAAATAAATGAACCATCATTATCTTTAAAAATTCACCCCTTATTTCCAGACTCTATAAAATATCTTGAATCACATAACAGAATAAAATTTAATAGATTTTGGCTAAGTCTTTACACCAAGATCACATTCATTTTTCTAAGATCAATTCAAACTACCTTCGATTTTTGTGAGACAATAATTTTGAGACCTTAATATTTTTTTCAAATTGAATCAGTCCTTTTTATCATACTTATACTAATAAAATTATCCTTATTTTTAACCATCTTTGAAGTAAATATTATATCTAGAACTCATATAACAAACCGTACCATTAATTATAAATTAATATTTGTATTTTTTTTCTCATATCTTATTTTTTTCATTCATGACCCCTGAGAAACATATCTTGATTATCAAAAAGACTTATGTTCTCCCAATTCATTAATCTTCCCTATATCTTACAACATTGAGGATCTATTTTTAGTTCTCAAAATGTTCATTGAGGTTCAAAACTTCTCATTTCAACCTTTATAAATCTCTTGAGATATTCCCTTTTGATCCCTTTAGGAACAATTAGAATATATGTTCCCAAATACATTACACCAAAATAAATAACCATTAAAATCATAGAAAATTGATATAATTTTTTTTCCTATTTTTAGTGTTATTATTCTATGAACAACCTCTTTGTAATGGAGAACACATACTGAATGTTTCCGGATTTTGTATAGAAATAAAACCTAATGTTTGGTTTCATATTTTCGTCCTTTTTTCTTGACTATTAGCCTTTTTAACTTCTTCTAAATAAACTTTTCCTTGAGGAGTATGTTCTTGAGGTATACCATAGGGTATATTTGTGTTCTAATTATTACCATAATCTATAAAATATTTTATTTTTTTAAATAACTACACTTCTGGGATGGGAATACACTCTTCAAAAGTCACTATAGGGTATTCTATAGCTCATAATGGGGTTGGTTCCTTGGATCAACCTAATTTCATGTCGGTTTTAAGGAGTCTTTCTTGATCCTCACACTTTCAGTGCTAAACCATTACTTCTTCAAGTTATTCAACACTTTTAACACTTTATTTTACACTATTTGTTAATCTATTTATGATTTAAGCCTGTTTATCCACTTTTATCTTGATAACCACTTCAATTTCTTGGTTACTATAAATTATAGATTTCAACTAACCCACTTCTTCATTATGTTATGACTTTTATTCAACTTTTTTTTACATATAAATCTTTGAGTTATAAACAACTACATTAGGAAAATTTGTTTTAGGCCACAATTTTTTAATTTTTTGGAATTCCATTAGTTCAACCTGAAGATCAAGTCTTCCCTCAATGTCATCTTTTTTAGCATCACTATCATAGGCTTTAGGTATATCTATAATATCTAGTAATTATATTCACCAAGGACCCTAAAATACTCAACCTCATCTACTTATAACTGATTTGACTTTTTTTCTTCATGTGATAACTATTTTTTTACATTTGAAAATTCTATGTTGTGGTCTTTTCCAGCATTTATTTCCCTTGAAGGGTTTCTTCCTAGATTCTTAAACCTCATAATATTGAACATTTTGAAATAACTTATGCATGAGATTTCCTACATTACTACATGGGAATAAAACAAGAGTAATCCAATCTTTGAAATTACTTTTTCCACTATTAATATTTGTGGAATGGAAAAACACCACTCTAATGACCTCATCTTTATTTTAATCATATTTAAAAAATAGTTTCTCCATTTCAATAAAGAAAACCTCATGTGAGTTCTAATTCACCATGAATTCATTGGTGTCATTTATCAATTCATACACAAATAGAATATTGTGATGGTTTTTTATTTATTATTATTTTGGATCCTTATCCTAAAAAATGGATACTTTCTCATTGAAACTTATAGGTATTCTCTATAAGATTCTTCTAAAAAAATTGACATTTTAAATAATTTCAACAACATATCAAATATCTTACATGATAAAATTTAGATGATTAAAAAATTAATCAACTATTCTAATTTGGATCATCCGCAAATCTTCATACATATTCGAGATCACTTCCATATTTTCCTATCAGACTTTGGAATCACCATTTTAAATATTCAATAAATTTTTCCACATAAAATGGGAGACTTGTATGATATTATCATAGTGTGGATATGGTTCTCTAAAGCTCACCATATTGATTTACTTCCCATCCATATACAATTCAATATTTTCACTTTCTAATAAAAACCATCTTTTGATGTTCGTTGACATACCATGATTAGATACCTTGTAAACATTTGTCCCCAATGACCTAAATTAGCATTGCATCATGTTATTCCAAAAATAGAAATTGTTTCCTTCAAAAATGTGTTCGTATTTTTGATTAATGACCACTACTAATTCCATTATTCAGAGATAGATAATGAATCCCACCATGACCAAACCAGATACCAATTTGTATCCCCATATCAAGGAGATTACCCAGAGACAGAGGGGTGAATTCAGGTATAATTAATTAAAACTCTAACCACTTGAAAATTCATATTTATCTCTCAATGTATTGAACTCCAATTTCTCTCCCTTAATTTTTCTTTAAGTGTGCTGAATGAAATAAAGAACTCAAAAGAATTAATTGGTTCACCCTATGAGGGATGGAAGGAGAATGTCATGAACTGACACATCAAGGCCCTCCTAGCCAGTGATAAGACAATAGTAAAACCCTATACACACCTAAAATAGGTCACATACATTGCATAGTGTCAAGTAATCATGTCACACAAATGGGAGACCTTATACTAATGTAATTATACACACACATAGATATCCAAACACCAATACAATATAGAAAGGGTTAAAGAACTAATATTGATATTGAATCCATGACATAGAATCCCGAATCATAGTGTTATAGGATATTAATTAAAGATAAAAAGGTCCAAATAAAATTCAAAAAATATAAATGAGACCAACCATATTATAAAATGGAAACTTCCACTAATCAATAACTCCATAACTTCTAAAAGTTCAGTCTAGCCTAACTAACCCCCTACTCCTAGTACACCTATGACTTTGTCAAAAGTCCTTCATTTTCAAAAGTCATGACCTGTATGGGAAATTTCCATGTAGGGGTTAGTATAAACATACACAGTAGGAAACTCCATATGTACTAAAATCAAATCATCAAAGAGAGTTTTAGTTATACATCATTAAGAAAGGGGAAATAAACCACATAAAACCGATATATTCCCAAAGTACAAATATAATACTCAGGGTGACGTATATTCTCACTATTATACTAATAATTCCTATAGATTCTATGAGGTAATTATTATCAAGGTAACTCACTCACTGAGTCTCACCAACATTGATAGAAATTACAAGATAATGATACATGGGTAGGGGATCACACCTAGGGCCTATGGGGGATAACTAAAACCATTTATAAAAAATGCATTATGAATAAGATCACATACCCTGAATGTTTTTCATTGGATATATGACCTAAAATAGTGAATAATTAGATATAGGATCATGCACTGAGCCAAATGGAAGGATTTTGGTCTCTATCTTGAGAAATTCTGTATAGGGGGTAACTCACCCTCTACACATTATAGGATACATCATTGCACCCGAATAGGAATATAAATTGTGGTACAAGCTCATAACAAAAATTGTTAAGGGAACACAGTCATGATAATACATAATCCATCCTAGGATTCACTTAGTATTTATAAAAGTTGTATAGTCATGTAATGTTTTTAATCCCTAAAGGTAAATCATTGAAAAGAGGGTTATACATGATATTTTTCTTCCAAATTTCATACCATGTAGGTTTTAATATCCAAAAAACCCTTGAGATTCCAAGTATCTCTATCTACATCACTCAATGATCTAACTCAAATATGGGTATTATAGAACTACCCACGTATTTTTTGAACTATGTTAGAGTCATCATCATCACACCACTAGAAGGAAACACCAGTATACACACGCCCATAGAACCTTCATCACCCACACTTCTTTTGGATTTATATTTTCACCATCATGCCTCTATTACATCTACAGTCTCAAAACTAAAACCTCTTAAGAAAAATATAGTAGTGAAGAGTCAAACATACCATAGAAAAGGCTTTCAAATATAGTTGAATCACTAAACAATTGGATGGTAGTGATGAAAAATTAAAATAGGTTTAAAGGAATGAAACATAAAATTTAACATCTAATTAAGGACATTCTCAATTTTCTAGTGTCAACATAATCCAAAAATAGGGGGAGTAAACAAAGTTTTCAAAATTATTATCAAAACCGTAATTTCAAGGAAAAGAAAAAAATGGTTAAATTAAAAAATAAAAAACCACAAATTAATTTCTAATGAAATAAATTCATGTTTATAAAATTAATCATGAATGAGGAATAAAGAAAAAAAATCAACCTTGAATATGTTCAACCATTAGATGGGAAAAAATTCATGAGTATTGACCAAGAATAATTAATTATTATTGATAATATTTCCAAGGATCCTCAATCTCATATATCCTTTATTATTTGGAATAAGGCTCTATATCCCAAAATTTTATCAATTAGATAGGTTAGATGAACCTCCCTTTGAGTCAATAAAAAATAAGAATCACATTCTCACCCAAGTTCATCTAAAGCATTTGGAAATCATCATACCAAAGGAATTAATAAGGTTAGGAGGTCTATATTGGTTAATAGGGGAAGTAATTTGAATAATATCACATTCTAAACCCCAAATAATGGTCACATTAGTTTTCCCCTTTGAACCATTCGTGATACAAAAATATTGGTGATGATTTTAGCTATTTCAAAACCAGATCGATGATTCTACACCCTCCACCATATCCCACACCATGGCTATGATGTCTTTGACACACCAAGAAAAATGGAGATACCCTATAGTATATTCCCAAAACATTTTGGTGTTCTTACTAACCACAACCTCAAAAATGAAAATGGTTAGGTGGATATGGTCATGGTATACATGCACTACCCTATCACTCCATGCCAATGTATATGTCTTTTCCATACCCATTTTACCTACATTTTTTACACTGGGGTCACTGGGTACCACCACAACATGAACCAAATCCATAGTGTATCTCATTTTTTCTATAAGGGACTCCAAAACATTCAAAAATATCAAAATATTAGAGGACATTACCCAACTAAGGAACAAGAAAAAATATAGAGAATATGGAAACATGGATTGACATATCCAAGAACCCATATAGACTCTATTACATTCTATAAAAATAATATTTAAAACATTCCAAAGTATCAAATAGCTAAAATGATGTTGATACATTCTCCCCACCTCATGGATTTTCTCACTAAAATAACAAACCTACTCAGACAACTAAGGATATAGATATTACATCTTATTCTCTCACACCCATGGGTTATACTGAAGGTCCCATACTTCCAAGTAATGAACATTAAGGGAAATTGTCACCCAAAAATGATCTTCTACAGTCCATCCTTGGTCACCACTGGGTACTCTGAGAAGGGATATCCAACATCAATGTCTAGATCAGCCCAACCAATAATTTTTGATGCATTGTGCATGTATATCCTCAACTAAGACATGTTGAAGACTTCCTGAAACCAATATAACTAAAATGGTAAGTCCAAGTGGTATATCTTTTATCTAAATGAATATAGTTTTTTGGAAAGTTCCAAAGAACCTTAGAGATATATTTCCACCTCATCCATGTCTCAATGGTCTTTTTTGAGGCGAGACATTTATGAACACATGGTCTCACATTTCAAACTCAAAATATATACTTTATATGTCCATATTGTAATTATAATAACTTTTGGAGGTCTTTAACCACTTCTATATGATCTACACTTATATTTCATTGCTTACAGCAGCTCAGGGAAGATAAGTACTTTCTCTCTAAGATCTTTGAAGTACAATGATGACTTTTATACCATAAAGGACCTCAATTGGGAACATAAAAATATTATAATGGTAACTATTATTTTAAATAATATCTATAAATGGCATATGATACTCATAGATATATCCAAAGTCCAATATGAAGGCCCATAAAATGTCTACTAGGACCCAAATGGTCTTCTCATTATGGCTATTTTATAGGGGTGGAATGTTATGATCAAACACAACTGATTCCCAAATTACTCCAATTAAATTATCCTTCATTATAATGTGAAGTTATCATCATGGTATAAAAAATCATCAATGGAGATCTATGATGACGGGTTATCTCTTATACATATAGACATCCCAAACACCCCATTGAACTCTTCTCTCTAATATATAGGAAGTTGGTAGACATATTGAGTCGATATATGATCATCAATATAGAATCATGACCTATATATGATTGAGGAATTATCATCACAAAATATATAGAGATCGTGTCCCACTTCCACTCTCGATCCTTAAGAGGATGGGTAAGACCCACTAGTACCAAATTCTCATCCTTATTTGGGTTCAAAGTGAAGCATCATGAGATAAACTCAAAAAATCTCCAATTTAACCTCATTCAAAAAACTTGGTGATAAAGGTTTTAGTACATCATCTACATGACTAGATTTACCACTATGTGGATGTATGAATCTCACTCATCACCTCCTCCCACACCATGACTGGTTCCATTATCCATACTTGGAAAAGTATAGCATGCTCTACACTAACATAAAATCTATTAGGAGAATGTATAGTGAATATATTTTCATGAATGAACTCATAATCTATATCTAAATTTTTTTCTTCCCTAAAGTGTTGAAGAAGTGGTGGGTTAAAAACTATCAATTGAAAGTAAGATTCTCCACCCTTATCTGCAAGGGGAAACTGCAAATAAAGAAACTACTCTATTTCCTCACTCAATTACAATAAATGTGATATCATCCTAAGATTTTCTATCTTCCTGTTCACTTTCCGAGGAATATAGTCTATTTCAAAATCAAATTCCTATATGAACTCCATCCATCACCTATACCTATTTTTATGTTCTTTCAATGATAATATAGAACCGGGAATCTTATTTTCAGAGTAGATGATGAATCTATCTTGCATAATATAACATCATTAATTTTAATTATGAAGAACACTACTAGCATCTCTAGATAATGGGTCATGTAATTTTACATATAGGGTATTTGTTATTGGGTCCCATAAGAAATCACCACCAAACACTACATCAAAACACATCCAAGCCTAGAAATGGAGGAATTATAAAACACAATGGAATCAACTCCCTACTTTTTAATTTCAAAGATGGTGAAACTAATAAATCTTTGACATTACTATTGAATATATTAATGACACTTATCCAACCATATAAAATATTTCCCCTCTCTGGATAAAATGTTTAGAGGTACTAGGATCCTCAAGAAATCAATCATGAATCTTTAATAATAGCCTATTTGTAACACCCCGAGCTTCCATGATACGCCTCTCTTTCAATAATGCAATAGCTTGCATTGTACACAAGTTCGAGTTCTAACACACCGCGACTAATCAAAGTAGCCGTTATAAATAGTAATACCAACTTTTTAAAATTATAGAAATTTTATATTTCAAAATGGACTTCATTTTTGTATTCTTAATATCGAAATTATCCTAAGTTGAATTTTTTGTAATTTTCTAAGAACTTTCAATTTTTTATGAATAGTGAAAAATACTTAAAACAACTTTTTTAATAAAAATAATTTATAGTGATAAATTATACTATTTAGTTGTTTTAAAGTATAATTATAATATATTTTTACCATTTCATCCAATGGTGGTCATTATAATTAATTTAACTTTGAAATTGGACATAAACAATTGTCAATCTTTTGATATATATTGTTTCTTAAAAACACGCTATTTGTTGTGACAGTGGGAATTAATTATAAAATTAATTAATGCAAATTATATGTTTGAAATTTTGGCATTGTTCTGAAAAACTTCAATTTTTTGATGAATAGTGAAACAACTAAGTGGTAGTTAAAAAACTGATTTTTTCGTTTAAATGAAACATTACCACTTCTGTGATTTGATTTTCAAAAATCCGACATACATGGTTTTCATAAGGAAGTAAAATGTGGTTCAATGGGATTAAAATAATTTTTTGGTGAATAGTAACTTTTAAGTTTAATTAATCGCGATTAAAGGTAATTAGTGAAATTTAAGGTAAAGATAATGTTATAATAATATGAAATGACCTTGAAACTTGTCCTACACCTATTGGATGAGTCATGTATGACCAAGAAAATCCATGGGTCAACTTGGGGACCCCATGAAACCACTTTGGTAGGAAAATGACATTAAAAACTTTTTATTTAATGTTAAAATAAAAATGTCACAAACATGAGTTGTTTTACTAAAACAATTTTTAAATGGGGTAATACAAGTCATATTTTTTACTATAAATATTCATTAGAAAGCTAAAACGATTTCCTACAATATTATAGCTTTTTTATAATTTTTAGGCATTATATAAATTAAATTATTTATGACACCATGATGATTCATCGATTACCTCATTAATTAATGATTTTAATAAAATGGAAGGATAATGTAAAATCTAAGAATTACACTTGTCCAAAGCCTGTTGGATGAGTATAGTTAGAACCCTTATCACCTTATCCTAGAAATATATAAGTGTGGGACCTTTAAAATCCTAAACCCATTATATAATAAAGTAACATTTCATTACTTTCCAAGAGTGCCCCTCCTCTCCTCTTATAAAAGGCCCCCACCTCTACCACCTTATTCAAAATTTCAAGCCATTTAGCTCAGCCAAACTCTGCCCAAATACTCTCCAAACTTCCCTCTATTACTCCTTGAATCCTAACTTTGGGAAGAATTATTCCCAAGTAAGCCTTTGTCTCAAATCAAAAAGAGTTACCCGATTTTAAGGTAATGTCTTCTCTTATGTTAGTTTGTTTTATTTTTCTTCTCCAACCCCCTAAACTCTTTTTATTCATTTCTTTTGTAACAAAAACAGTATCATAAATATACTAGGATGTTTTTATAATAATTATTAGAGATAAACTTACACACACCTACATATAATGGTTAAAGAACATACCGTTTCTGTGGATGACGAATTTCTGCCTCACGAAACGATGATTGTTCAACACTCATATAACACCTTCAAAGGTGGACATAAAGATGTCAATATATTTATATATGATATATAATATGTTTATGTTTTACATAAGATTATTTAATTTTTATTTATGGCATACCTTTAAGATTTCCATTATGGGTAAACGCGATGATTTCATTTTAGGAAGTGCGGACTACCGCCCCCTCAAAGTGATTTGAATTGTTAATGCCATATGTGGGATGTATAAATTATGGAGTAAATTGTATTATAAATTATATTATATTGTAATTATAGTATAACTTTATATAATTATAATTTCATTCCATTAAATATGAAATATAAATGAAAGTAGCGTTCATGCGTACATACGGCTTACTGTCTCCATGAACGGTGCATTTCATTTCTTACCTCTAAATGTTATGTAATGTTATAAATGCATGTATATACTGGATATATATGATATATATGATATCTAAATCATGAATATAATTCTTAATATTATGGATATTCCACCACATGAACAAATTTTAATTATAAGAAGTTTATTTTTGACTCAAGTACCAAAGATCGAAAAAATGACCGTTATTAACTTAAATAATTACATAATGTTCATAACATGGTAATAAGTGATATAAAAGGAATAATGAACATGAAAAAGGTTCTTACGCAAATATAAATTAACTCTAGTTTATTATTCCGGAGATTAAAGAATGATCGAGTCAAGTCGAACACGAGGTAAGGGAATTTCTTAACCCAATTTCCATTCTTTGGGTTAATCTCCTACTTTCAAATTATGTCATGATATTATTATGTACTATCTTGTATTTTTAATTTCTTTATGTGTACTTATAGTGAATAAACATAATAGATCTATTTTATTTAAAAAATTATCTTTGTAAGGACTTCGTCTCAATCTCTTTTCATTGAGGCATATTTTGTTTTTATACACAAATTTCTTTTATATGGTGTATAAAACCCTTTGAATTTTATGTTTATTCAGAAGGAATCTTTTTATATGAATAGGTTTACTAAACGACGAAAAATAATTTTTTTCTTGTCTTATGTATGTGGAGACAACAACTTCTCCGCCGCCGTGATCATAATTTGAGTTTTGGCTTCCTCTACAAGCCATGACTTTTTTTTAAATGAAAAATAAATACCAAGTTTTAATTTTCTTTTATTTTGGTATTTAAAATGGTTTTGAAAGTGTTTTTATCATATCAATGTGTTGTATTGATATCTTTTGATTGAAATGTGGAAATGTTAAGTTTCCTTTATGCATGTTTTATGTGATACGATTATGTTATGGTTTATGATATGTTTAAACCTGTTCATATGAGGAATGCATTGGACTTCATAAGTGACGGGTGGAGCCTGTTATAGCTCCTCGATGCATCGGAAGGTCTCATGATACAAAATAGTGTCTTGGCACGAGGCCTTGACAAAATCTTATTTGTAGACTTGGCACGAGATCTTGGCTACATGGTTATGATAGTCTCTCATTATGAATTCCATCATTATGAAAGTGGTTATTGATATTGCATGTGATTATTCGACCAGTAGAATATCCATGTGAATAATTAAATGGAATTATTTCATTTTACTTTTTCCATATTAAGTTGAAGTTCATGTTTAAAATGATTTTGTTTAGTTATACATTGCCTTAAATGTTTATGTTTATGTATGAAATCTTCTTCTATATTGTTATCCTTACTGAGCATCTGAGCTCAACCCTTTCAATGTTTTAATTTTTCCAGGACGTGATGAAGTATTTTATGAATGACCTGCAGGGATAGTATGAGGGGATATGAAGACAAGATTTTTTACTTTATGATGTAATGTAAGACTTATGAATGTATCTAGTGTTTCCAAGGCTACTAAACTAATCGGTCTTTCGAGACTTGATCTTTTGTGATCATGCCAATGTTACGAAGTAATGCACCGACTCTGGGTATCAGGGGTTGGGGCATTACAGTTGGTATCAGAGGCTGTTTAGTACTAACCTTGGAAGCTAGATTTAGATAAATTCTGATTAGAGAACATAACCCTAAGATAGACTTTGAGGATTGGTATAGAAGAACTTTCTATAATTTTAGTATTATAGAGTCTTTTGAGAGTTTTTTGAGAAATACATACTTGTCTGGATACGAGCAGGTAGAGGCAGCTCTGGCATAGATGTACCTATGGGTAAAACCCGAAAACACCGCTTTGAGCTAGACTCGAACGGGAACTGGTGCACGACAACGGGCCTTGCTGCACTCTTGGTTACAACACTCCCAAGGGATATGCTTAGGATAATTCTCATTTTCTTTACAAACCATTATGAAGGGTTTATGAGTATATACTTCCTCAAAGAAAATATTTCTTTTTATGATTATGGATTATATCCATAAATCATTCAATTTATGTTAAGTGTTTTACCAGTATGGAATTATGTATTTTGATTCATAAACTAACCTAGTTTATGCCATTGTATAGAAATGGCGCTCAGTAGAAGGAATGTGGACTCCATCAATACGTATGATCCAAAGAGTAAGAAGGATCATATCTTTTACGGTATTAAGCCAACATTTAGAAGGGAAATAGTCTCCCATGTGTTCTCAACATATGAAGAAATTGTATCATGTGTTAATAAGATAAGTAAATAATTCTCTGATTCTTATGTCTTTGAAAGGAAGAAAGAGAAGAAAATGATGGAAGAGATAATTATGGATAAAGGGATGAGGGAAAAGAAGAATTTTCCAATATGTGATAACTGTGGGAAGAAAAACCTTGGAAGTTGCCTGAAGGGAATGAGAGTTTGTTATAAGTGTGGAGAAAAAGGACACCAAGTGCATGACTGCAAGGGTAAAAAAAAGGTTTCAAATGTAAAATGCTTCATCTGCAAGGAGTGGGGACACTATGCAAACCAATGTAAAAATCATCAGAGTATTCCCCAAATGATGTTATTGGATAATAATCAAGTTATAATACTACCATAGATGAGGAGGAATGATTAGAGTTCTTATGTTGTTATTAAAGAATTTTGGCATTTGAGTGTTGTATCAATGATGTACTGGTTATAATAATTATAGAGTATATAAAGATTGTATTGCAGTGCTATTTCATCAAGGACTTGAGATTGTGTTGAACCAAGAAAAGTGACTCCACAACAAGTTAAATTTTTGGATAATATATGGTTGAGAGAAAGATAAAACATAATATGGTTCTGATACCGAGATATTGATTTTGGAATAATACATGATTGATTTGGATAAATTATATTGGATATTCTTAACTTCCTTGAAACTGATTAATGATTTGTATACAATTTTGGATAGAAGGAGTATATCTAGTATTATATAAGGAATAAGGGATCATGAATGTAATTAATAAGGATTTATGGTAATTTAGGATGTTTCATTGTTTTAAAAGAATACATGATGAAGGTGTTCACATGTTGTTACGCGAAAAAAAAAGGATCTTCATTATATTTACCTTCCTTATAAAATTTGGACTGTGAGTTGGACAGATGTATTTTGGATAACTATAAAGGTTGTAATAGATTAATTTGAACCTTGGATAGTATTGTTTAAGGTTAAAACATTTATGAAAATTGTTTTTAGAATATTATAATACTATAGTTTTAGGAAAAGGACAACCTATAGGTCGGGGGATAACCCATCGCGTCGGACAAAGCTGTAGGAATCGAACCCACAACTATAGTGTGACATGCCTTTATTACCTACCAATAGCCTACATGAAGTCCCTGGTTGTTACAAAAAAAGTTTTTCTAATCTAAATGGTATGTGTTAATATTTGGAACCTTATACAATTAGGATAAATAGAATATTTTTGAGTTCTGTTACCATTTGGAATGAAAGATGGGTTTGTGGTAAAAATTTATTAAAGAATGAATGTCTATATGAAAAGTAAGTATATTTCCTTAAATTTTTAGTAAATCTCTTAAATAAATTACTCAACTTTTTGAAAGGTAACTTAAAACAAAAACGTTGTCGGTTAACTTTTCCAACCGGGGATTCAATGACCGTTTAACCAATCACAAGTTTGTGATTTTCTTGTGGTTAACTTTCTCCTAATCCTATTTTATACAACTCTCCATCAGAACTTGATGGTTTGTTTTCCCTCCATATCCATATTTTCATAGAATCCTAGTATGGGCTATCTCGGGTGACCTTTGTAATTCTCTTTATTTTTTTTAAAGTTATATTTTAAGTAACCCTATTTTCGATGTGGGTTTTCCACAAAAGTATTTTCTATTTTCAACCTTTTATTTTCAAAGAAAAATTTCAAATTGCGAGGACGCAATTTATTGTAGGAGGGGAGAATGTAACACCCCGAGCTTCCATGATACACCTCTCTTTCAATAATGCAATAGCTTTCATTGTACGTAAGTTCAAGTTCTAACACACCGTGACTAATCAAAGTAGCTGTTATGAATAGTAATACCCACTTTTTAAAATTATATAAATTTTATATTTCAAAAATGGACTTCATTTTTGTATTCTTAGTATCGAATTTATCCTAAGTTGAATTTTTTGTAATTTTCTGAGAACTTTCAATTTTTTATGAATAGTGAAAAATACTTAAAGAAACTTTTTTAATCAAAATAATTTATAGTGATAAATTATACTATTTAGTGGTTTTAAAGTATAATTATAATATATTTTTACCATTTTATCAAATGGTGTTCATTAAATTAATTTAACACTGAAATTGGACATAAACAATTGTCAATCTTTTGATATATATTGTTTCTTAAAAACACGCTATTTGTTGTGACAGCGGGAATTAATTATAAAATTAATTAATGCAACTTATATGTTTGAAATTTTGTAAAATATACATCATTTTTGAATTCGGAATATCAATTATAGCTTAGGGTGAAATTTTGGCATTGTTCTGAAAAACTTCAATTTTTTGATGAATAGTGAAACCACTAAGTGATAGTTAAAAAACTGATTTTTCGTTTAAATGAAACATTACCACTTCTGTGATTTTATTTTAAAAAATCCGACATACATGTTTGTCATTAGAAAGTAAAATGTGGTTCAATGGGATTAAAATAATTTTTTTGGTGAATAGTAACTTTTAAGTTTCATTAATCGCGATTAAAGGTAATTAGTGAAATTTAAGGTAAAGATAATGTTATAATAATATGAAATGACCTTGACACTTATCCTACACCTATTGGATTAGTCATGGCCGACAAAGACAATCCATGGGTCAACTTGGGGACCCCATGGAACCACTTTGGTAGGAAAATGACATTAAAAACTTTTTATTTAATGTTAAAATAAAAATGTCACAAACATGAGTTGTTTTACTAAAACAATTTTTAAATGGGGTAATTCAAGTCATATTTTTTACTATAAATATTCATTAGAAATCTAAAACTATTTCCTACAACATGATAGTTTTTTTATAATTTTTAGACATTAAATAAATTAAATTATTTATGACACCATGATGATGCAGTGATTACCTCATTAATTAAAGATTTTAATAAAATTGAAGGATAATGTAAAATATAAGAATTAAACTTATACAAAGCCTATTGGAGGAGTATATTTCGAACCCTTATCACCTTATCCTCTAGATATATAAGTTTGGGGCCTTTAAAATCCGAAACACATTATATAATAAAGTAACATTTCATTACTTTCCAAGAGTGCCCCTCCTATCCTCTTATAGAAGGCCCCCACGTCTACCACCTTATTCACACTTTCAAGCCATTTGGATCGGCCAACCTCTGACAAAATACTCTCAAACTTCCCTATATTACTCCTTTAAGCCTCAATTTGGGCAGAAGTCTTCCCAAGGAATCCTTTGGCTCTAATCAAAAAGAGTTACCCAATTTTAAGGTAATGTCTTCTCTTATGTTATTTTGTTTTATTTTGCTTCTCCAACCCCCTAAAATCTTTTTATTCATTTCTTTTATAACAACACCAGTATAATAAATATACTAGGTTGTTTTTATAAGAATTATTAGAGCTAAAATTACACACAACTACATCTAATGGTTAAAGAACATACTGTTTCTATGGATGACGAATTTCTGCCTCACGAAACGATGATTGTTCAACACTCATATAACACCTTCAAAGGTGGCCATTAATATGTCACTATATTTATATATGATATATAATATGTTTATGTTTTACATAATATTATTTATTTTTCATTTATGGCATACCTTTATGATTTCCATTATGGGTAAACGCGATGATTTCATTTTAGGAAGTGCGGACTACCGCCCCCTCAAAGTGATTTGAATCGTTAATGCCATATGTGGAATGTATAAAGGATAGAGTAAATGGTATTATAAATTATATTATACTGGAATTATAGTATACCTTTATATAATTATAATTTCATTCCATTAAATACGAAATAGAAATGAAAGTAGCGTTCATGAGTACGTACGACTTACCGTCTCCATGAACGGTGCATTTCATTTCTTACCTCTAAATGTTATGTAATGTTATAAATGCATGTATATACTGGATATATATGATATATATGATATCTAAATCATGAATATAATTCTGAATATGATGGATATTTTACCACATGAACAACTTGTAATTATAAGAATTTTATTTTTGACTCAAGTACCAAAGATTGACAAAATGACCGTTATTAACTTAAATAATTACATAATGTTCATAACATGGTAATAAGTGATATAAAAGGAATAATGAACATGAAAAATATTCTTACTCAAATAGAAATTAACTCTAGTTTATTATTTAGGAGATTAAAGAACGATCAAGTCAAGTCGAACACGAGGTAAGGGAACTTCTTAACCCAATTTCCATTCTGTGTGTTAATCTCCTACTTTCAAATTATGTCATGATATTATTATGTACTATCTTGTATTTTTAATTTATTTATGTGTAATTATAGTGAATACACATAATAGATCTATTTTATTTAAAAAATGATCTTTTTAAGGACTTCGTCTCAATCTCATTTCATTGAAGCATATTTTGTTTTTATACACAAATTTCTTTTATACGGTGTATAAAACCCTTTTACTTTTATGTTTATTCAAAATTAATCTTTTTATACTAATAATTTTACTAAACAATGAAAAGGAATGTTTTTCTTGTCGTACGTATGTGGCGACAATGACTTCTCCGCCACCGTGATCATTATTTGAGTTTCGGCTTCCACTACAAGCCATAACTTTTTTTTAAATGAAAAATAAATACCAAGTTTTAATTTTATTTTATTTTGGTATTGAAAATGGTTTTGAAATTGTTTTTATCATATCAATGAGTTGTATTGATATATTGTCATTGAAATGTGGAAATGTTATGTTTTATTTATGCATGTTTTATGTGATACAATTATGTTATGGTTTATGATATGTTTAAACCTGTTCATATGAGGAATTCATTGGACTTAATAAGTGTCGGGTGGAGCCTTCTATAGCTCCTCGATGCATCGACAGGTCTCATGAGACAAACTAGTGTCTTGGCATGAGGCCTTGACAAAATCTTATTTGTATACTTTGCATGAGGCCTTGGCTATGTGGTTATGATAGTCTGAAATTATGCATTCCATCATTATGAAAGTGGTTATTGATATTTCATGTGATTATTCGACCAATAGAATATCCATGTGAATAAGTAAATGAAATTATTTCATTTTACTTTTTCCATATTATGTTGAAGTTCATGTTTAAAAGGCTTTTGTTTTGTTATAAATCACCTTAAATTTTTATGTTTATTTATGAAAGCTTCCGCTATATTGTTATCCTTACTGAGCATCTGAGCTCACCCCTTTCAATGTTTTACTTTTTCCTGGATGTGATGAAGTATATTATGAATGACCTGTAGGGATAGTATGAGGGTATATGAAGACAAGATGTTTTTTTAGTTTTGTTTTACTTTATGATGTAATGTAAGACTTATGAATGTATCTAGTGTTTCCAAGGCTACTAAACTAATTGGTCTTTCTAGACTTGATCTTTTGTGATCATGCCAATGTTACGAAGTAATGCACCGACTCTGGGTAACTGGGGTTGGGGCGTTACAGTGTTAACCCAAGGAAAAAATGTACCTCAGTCCTTCCCTTGGGTGGCTGTAAATGTAGAGAAACATTGAACCTTTTTGGGTCTACTACTACTCCCTCCACTCTGATGAAAATTTTGAGAATTTGGACCTATCAAATCAATAAATAACACTGAGATTCCAATAAATTTGGTGCTCTCAGAGTATATCTAGGAAATTCCTTAAATATATCACATACTCTTCCTTTGATACCAAGTACATGAGGATGTAATCTATGAATACCATCTTTAACTGATCCAAAAAGGGATGATAGATTTTGTTCATGATTCCCATGAACACTATCATATCATTAATCACACCAAAGGGGACCAATAAAAACTCATAATGACTAGAGTTGCACTATAATTCTTTATTTGGTAAACACTTCTCAAAATCAGAGCTGGTGATAACTTAACATTAGTTGAACCTTAGATAAATACACCTCTCCTTTCATCTCATTAAAGATATCATCAATTCTTGTTAGTGGATAATTATTTTGTATACACTCCTTATTCAGGTGATGATAATCTGTGTGTATTACCAAATTCCAATCCTCCTTATTTGTGAAAATCATTGTATATTCCATGAAGGAAAAACGTGGTATAACAAATAAATTCCTCTATAGATCCTCCAACTATGACTTCAACTCTCACAGCGCTTTGGGTTCCATCTTTTACACTAGCATAGATATCAGGGTATTCCTTGGGTGAATGTATATGAAAAATTCAACCTATGAATTTGGAGGTATGCTCATTGTGTCTTTAGAGAATATGTACTCATACACTACCACTAATATGGGAAATTTAAAGCTCAATGTTTCAACTGATCTATGGGATAGACTAGGAAACTAATGAGAAATCAATTGTACCCTTCTTCATACAATCCCCTCCTACTATACCTAGTATTTCTTCTTACCAATGAAGGAAAGTATTTTCTCATTTATCTAGATTCACCGCATCCTATTGATGGATGTTTTAGTATGTTCATTGAATGTAGAGATCCAATACATATCTATAATGACATTATACTATCCCATCATGGTTGTAAGGACATCCCATACAAAGCTCTTTACACCAAGTGTCAGTTCACACTATTGGAAATAGTGTTTGGTCATCAAATATCCCATAACATAAGTCTATAAAGGAAAAATGTCATGCTAAAGGTTACAATGGAATCTTTAAGTCTTAAACAATGGATGTGGCATGTAGGGAGTGACTCTTTCCTATAGCTATCAAAACTAAAGAAAACTTTTACTAGACATAGCTCATACATAAAATCTTACACAGATCCCTCTACTACCTGTAGTTTTTTATGTTCCCAACCACAAGCTCCCTAAGCCTAGAATCGACCACCTTGGAATATAAGTGGTGGTGATGGAACTTATCATTGAACACCTTTGATTTATCTTCAATTTACTCTTCTACATCTTCCACCAAACATAACTCACTTTTCAAGTAATTTCCACTACCTTTGGGGACTATCAACCAACTCTCTATCTTATACCTAATGGGTAGGTACATACAATGTGATATGGTCTCTCCCATCATAGGATATGCACTCCATCTACCTCAAATGGATGGAAAATATTTTGGAGGCATGACCAGTTGACCCTAAATCATTATAATGAAACTAAATGATCCTCACAAATCTAGATACCCAAGTCAGATTTTGACTACCAACTAATTCAGGGTTCCCATTTCCGGAACTAATGACTGAAAACTACTCTTTTAAGAATCTCTTCACAACATTGACATAGTCTAGTAACCTACCATAAGAGTGGATGTAAATAGATACCTATCCATCTTGGATATATTGATGAAGTCCAAAATTAAATGTCTATACTAGAAGGTATCCATTATCAACAATATCCATAGAGAATCATGAGAGGCTAGTGAAATTCAATTTGTATACTATGATACTCATGTTTTTACACTATATATACAATAGATCCTAGATATTAAATGCTTGAGAAGTCCCAAAAAAACTCATCCCTAATGAAGTGCATAAAATCTTTCCAAGAACGGTTTCCCTAATCATATATCTGTATCACCCATCACCACTATCACCTGAATGGTTCACAGAGTAGGATCACTGTAAGGTATATAGTCTGGTCAGGATATGTCTTAATAAGAAAGAATAAATGTTCCACTACCTTGAGAGAGTCCTCTACTACCTTGGGGTATTTACCATAGAAAACCTAAGTAATCTATGAAGTTGGAACTTATGAAGAGCATTAATAATCTATGAATCACCTGTCAGTACTTCCGAATCAATTAAATACTCAATGGATAAAAGTAATATTAGAAATCCACCTTGAGGAATCGAATTCTACACGGTTCCCTAAACTAAATCCTCATCTCTAAGTGAGTCATAATAATGATCTTGATGTGTATTCTGAGTTGGATTTTATCATGGATGCATCCTAAAATAGTCACGATACACCATGTTCAAAAAGATCATTTATAGGTAGTTGTCTTAAGAAATACATAAAAACCACAATCTATTCCAATATGATTCATATATATAGGTTTCACGTAACTAGTTCCTACATATAACATGTAAACAACTATGTCATCAAATTCATTTTGAATGGATTCATCAACATGTACACCATCACTAAATTCCCTATCCAGAGAGCTAAAGTCTAGTCATTTTCCTTGTTTCCTAAACAAATCCTCACAAGTAGTTTATCTTCAAACACTAATGCTAGATTAGACACTCAATTTGATACCCATATGTGAGGACCTGACAAACCATGGAATACCTTACCGAGGATAATCCAAGTGTAAAATATTAGGACATCTTCCAATAGGTCTGGTGTTGGTGACTAGAGACATGTAGGTATACCACACACTTGGGAGGCCTTAGCCTAATATACATGTAAACACACATACATATAGAAACAATATTATAATGTATAAAGGGGTAAATAACTGATAAAATAAATCCATGTCTGTATCTAATCTCACATTAGAATTTGAATGAAGTGTACATAAATATATAAATAGGACAAACACAATCCACTAAAAATATAAATGAGTCCAATCTGCTAGAAAAAAAGGAAACCACTGCTAAACATGAACTCCAGGACTCGTTTTTGGTTAGTCTTTCATATGTAAGCACAACCTCCTCCTGGTGAACCTAGAAATCTATTGAAATGAATGTTTCTATATAATACAATACACATGCAGGAAGATCCCATATATGGGAGATTATAAAAATACATAGTAAGAAACCCTAGAAACACAAAACACAAAGCATAAAAGTGAGTGTTAACTCTATATAAACCTGAAAGTAGAAATAATCAAAATAAATACCAGATACTCCCAATGGATGAGTCCAAGACTGAGGTTGGATTTCATCCTCGCTACTATCCTAGGGATTCTTCTTAAGGCTCCAAGGTAACACTTGTTGAGGTAACTCAGTCATTATGTATCTCTAATACTGATGGGACTTCTAAGATAATGATACATTGGTAGGGGATCATTCCCATGGCCAATGTAGGATACTTGAACTTATCAAAACAACCCTCTATGAAGGAGATCACAAATATTGGACATCAATCATGGGATACCTAAACCAACTTAGGAAATAATGAGATAGAGGATCACACCCCAGGCCATGTGAAGGGATACCTGACTCAGTCTAGAGCAAATCCACATAGGGGAATGGTCATCCTCTACTCAGGGCGGGATAACCCACTATACCCTCAGGGTATCAAACAATAGGGAATACACCAATTCTCAAACTGGTCGATGGAACACGCTCATTCTAATGAAGAATATAGACCTATAGTGACTTGGTATATTTGAACATAGTTATTAAATATTTTTAGATAAATATTCTATACATTTCACAAATACATACATAGGAACCATAACAATTTAGTGTGTTAGGATACAGGTACAAAATCTTCTAATTTGGTTAAAAATATTCGAAATCTTCCATAAATATCTTCCCCTTTAGTACTCTTTACAAAAATACCCTATGTAAAACTTTTATTCATAACCTAGGTACTAGAAACATAACAGAGGGAGACATAAGATTCTCAAAAATGATAAACAAGGGAGATAAGTAAGCATAACATTAACATAAGGGTATGAGAACATGATCATAACATTTGAAAACTATACCCATCATATCAATGATCATAACCTTGAGTCATAAAATAAATATTTGGAACTTAATAAGACATGAATCATAAGAAAATCTAATAATATGATCCGTGAGATCATATAATTTGATTAGGACATAGATTTGTGTCATACACATCAGATTATAACATTGTGAACATGTATAAATAGATATAGGTTTACTCATTAAGTTAAGTACATGAAATAAAACCCTCACATTAACTAATGGAAATGTAACCGTGGAAATGAATAACAATAAAGAAATGAAATATATGTCCATACATAACACTATTAAGAGGTAATAAGGTTCACGCATAATATTTTGAACATGTAATCTGGTTCATGCATTAAATTTTGAGCATATAATTAGGTTTGAGAATAACATTGTGAACATGTAATCAGTTTCACGCATAACATTGTGAACATGTAATATAGTTCCTGAATAACATTTTATAAATTTAATTTGATTCATGCATAAAATTTTAAATATGTAATTAGGTTCATGAATAAAATTCTGAACATTTAATCAAGTTAAATCTTGACATTGTGGATATGTAATTATTTTTACGCATAGCATATTCACTATCGAGTTATATATATTTTCCCTATTCATTGGAGGGAGATATATCTCCCACCCATCACATAGTGAAAATAATATGTATGGGTTACACAAGATCATAAAACATTCATCATATCATATCCCAAGAAATAAAATGGGTTTCATAAACATTTCATCATATCATAAAATTTGGAAAAGGGCTACACTTCATGATCATTTCATCATTTCATCATAGTATAACTCATGAAAAAAGAAGTGGGTTTCATAATAATTTTATCATGGTATAACCTATGGAAGAGAAACAGGTTTCATTAACATATTTTCAGGATAAAAATTTCAGAGAATGAATATGAATGGTGTCAATGTTTGATATCCCCAATAAAACTTAAATTACATTAAAGTATATCATCATATATGGAGAATGATTTTGAATGATCACTTATAATATTTCTTGAGAAAAATAAATTTTATTTGATAATTTATTTTTAAAATAAAAATTTCATAAAAAATTTGGAAAATAAATTTTATTGAAAATAAATTTTATTGTAAACAACTTTAATAAAATATAAATAAATCTTAAAAGAAAATAATTTTATTGATAGTAGAAAATTACATTCTTTCTGTACATGTTAAAACAATGAATCCTTTTATATTTTATATAAAATCCAAATCTGAATTGTTTGGAAATAGACATAAATATTCCATTAAAACCATTTTAAAAAAAATTAAACATGGGTAAACAAATATATAATAAATCATTTCAATAATGTTAAAAAAAAATTGATTTTTTTTTAGAAAACATAGTTTTAGAAGAAAAAAGGTTTTCGATCGAAGAGATAAATAAAGTTGATTTTTATTAAAAATATTATTTTGAACACTTGAGTACATAAATAAAATAAACTGAAGAGAAAATTTTTATTCTAATGATATAACTAAAGGATATTAAATTTCATGACTATCTTGAGATATGGATCATAATATTTCATCATTGAAAAAATAATCATAAATAATCCTGATAAATGATGAGATTGTAACATAAAATCAATTCAACATTGGTACAATTTTAAAAATAATACCCAGAAACAGAAATCTAAAATGGGTATCTAATCCCCATAAATTTTAGGATTAACATCAATTAATGGGCAGTATATCTGCCCCATCAAAGAAATATGATGAGAATATGGATTGTGTCTCACAAAAAATAAAAGTGATACAAAAATTCCTTAACTATTTAGTAATATTTTGGATCATAAGCCCCCATAAATAATAAAATAAAATGAAACATTAAGTATCATGAACATAAAGAGATTAATAACATTTAAAATGGGTTGTATAAACAATACAAAAAAATAAACAAGTGTTGAATTTGCATATGTCTCCGAGAAATAAAAGAGAGACTAGAAATCCATTTCCAATTTAGTAATAATTTGAATTATAATCCCAAATAAATAAAAAAATAAAATGAAACTTTGAATATCATATGATTATGGATATTTATTATATAACTTGTCTAAGGGGAAGTATATACACCGCATAAAATAAATGAGTTGTGAATTTTTATATATCTCCATGAAATAAAATAGGGAATAAAAATATATTACCTTAAATAAAAAATACCTTAAAATGCATTAAAACCTCCTATATAATAAATATTTTTTTTATTATACATCTATTACTAAAAAATAGTTATATATTCCATACAATATATGTTTTACTTATGACCATTTAGTACTCATTTATTAAAAATTCCTTGTTAAAATAATGATTTGGGTAATAAACACTTTATTTTTAAAAATATATTTTGTTTTTTTATTTAAGTCCTTTTACATTGATCATGGTTCTATCATTTATCGATCTGGGTTTTCAGAACGGGTAAAAATCCCCACCCGGTTTGGATTTTTCACTTAGCAGCTATGCTACTTTTTGATTAATTGATTGGAACTCCATCCAGAGAGTTCCATTGGACTTATATGATGTTTTTGGGTTTTTTTAGAGGCTAAGAGAGTTCCTCAGGTGTTTGGAAGGGTTTTGAGAGTGTTGAAGGCCCAAAGGCCTAGTTTTTGGGAAGCAGGTGTAGGCGTACAGTTTAGGGAAACTATGCGAGTAGTGGCACATGACCATGCAGAATCATCTACAGAAGTTGTAGGAATCTATGCATGGTTTTATTATAGTATGGAAAACTGTGTGTGGTGTTCATTCAGACCTGCAACATTAGGTATTTTCTTTTACAGGGTTGTCACACAGTTTGGAATACCGTGTGGGTAAACCGTGTGGCCAGTGTTGGGTGTTTTTTTTAATTTTTTATTCTATTTCTTTGTTTTATCTCCTCTATCCCACTTTCATCTTTCTTGGTCACACACAATAGGGAGTTACCCTCCCTTCCTCTAGTTTATTTTTAACCAACTCCTCTATCCATCCTTTATTCTTTGATCCCTCAAAAGTGGTGGGATCACCTCGGTAAGGCTTAACCCGCACACCCTTATCTTTCCTTGATATTTCATGTTACAGAGCATTGTTTTTTCTGAACCAATTTCATAGTTTAATATGGAAACTTAGATATACATTTATCATCTTCAAATTGGATCACAATAGTTGTCCTTTCTATGCCTACGAGTCTAAGGTATGTGGTGCATACCTTGTTTTGAGTTTTCATATACTTTTAGGTGTTTCATCTTTTTAGTGAAATGATAGGTCTTGAGAGAGACCCTATAATATAATGTAAAAATTATTGATGCACCATGTGGGATGACATGAGCATTCCCAATGCATGTTAGTCTTGAGAAACACCAAGTTAGAGGCTATTTCTCTGTGGTTTATTTTGGATGGGGGTGCCAAAATGGTTTTAATAGAATAAGTTTTATTTAAACTGGTATGTTTAAATTGTTATAGCTTGATTAAGATAATTAGAGGCATTAAATACCACTGTGCTAATGTGTTAGAGATTGTAGTTTATGAAATTCAATCTGCTTAAATTGAATTGTTGATTAACATATTTTAATGTGATTTATATATATGTACTTCTTGAGAAAACATATACTGGGACCCACAAGGTTGTTACTGGATTGGCCTAAGTTTGGGATGACATGGACATTGGGATTGAGTTATGATGATCACTATTTTTTCTTGGCTGGGGTTTTCTTGGGTGGTTTGACCATGATACTGGGCATCTTGGATGTCAGTTTGAGGTATTGTGACTATCGGGTTGGGAAATTCCCATGATAATTTGATAGAAATACCATCAGATTTTAGTGACATGGTCATTGGGGCATGAGGTGCCATAGATAGTGTGGATTACATTTTATTTGGTGATTTTCACTCACTCGTGATGGCCAAAGTGCTGACTGAGTCGTGGGAACACAAGTTGACTCCATGATGAGGTGGTTTTGACCACTCATGTGTGTAGAGTCCCCTCATAGTTGTAGCTTAGGTATTAATGGTTTGGGGGTGATTATTGTAGAAATCCATGTGGAAGGTGAGGAGCCTTCTATTGATAGCAATAAGGCTATTGGGTTTGGGGCTGAAGCTATCAATGTTTCAGGGCATGGTACTAGATATTTATTTAAGTACATACATCGTTTTTCCTCCTATTTTTGATCCATAGGCCAATGTGAGATTTCGAGCAAGGGTTCATGAGACCAATATCCAATTATTTGGGTGTCCCTTTGGGATGTCGGTACTTTGAGACATAAGTTTTCAGGAGTCATGTGGCATCATGATATATGATTGAGGTGGAACCTAAGGTTTCAATTGGATTTTGTGACTATAGGGGTACCTTGGGCCATGGGCCAGGGACTCTCTTTGGTTATGAGATTATGACATTGGCCGAAGCAGGTGACACTCCTCGGTTGCTAATGAGCACTAGTGGAGGTTGTGTTTATTTATTACATTTTACTATTTACTTTACTTAGAGATGAATATCCACTTAAACACTTATACTAGGTACACACCATTGGGCGGTATCCTACTGAGATTCATCTCACACCTTGTACGGGTCCTTCAAGATGCGTATATAATTTATTGATTTATGTATAGGTAAAGGATCAACCTCAGGAGCTGGATCATAGAACTGTTTGGCATGGATATTGGTGTGGACGTTGAGGTCATGCCAAGTTGGAGCATTAATTTTGTGTAGTTTTGTTTTTAGTTCAGAATTATTATATATGTAGGTACTTTGGTCTGTTGTGGGAAGAAACTTGGATATTTTACTGTACAACCTAACATGGAATCCATGCTTGCTTGCTTGGTTTTGAGTGGCTATAAGTGATTTGATGGAATGTTGTTCTGTTTACTTTCAGTTGTTGTAGTTGTTTCTATATTGTTTCCATTGTGTATTGATATTGATTTTTCTTCAACTCTATAGGTCCAGTTCATGACTGCTAAGTCATTTATTTCCACTTTATGTTATCTTATTATACTCAGACTAGTATTTTATCTATTCCCATAGGGTATATCCTCCCCACTATACATGTTTACACCATCACTGCTAGTCAGAAGACTTTGGAATTTGAGGAGTTCTAATTAAGGCTATTGGAACTCATCCCATTAGCACTGTTCAGGTGACTGTTCATATCGGGGACACTATAAGTGGTATCATATGAAGGTTATTTTACCTCTATTAATGGTATTAATATTTGGGATTGTGGTTGACTGAAGATAGGTTGTTGTTAGAACTATATTTAGAACTGATTCTTTGGTACCTGCAACCCCAGGTACGAGGGATAGATTGAGTTACCATGGGTGGGTTATACTATTTTCATTTTTATTAGATTATAGTTTATTTTATTTCCACCTTGGTGGCCCACTTGGTTTGTGATGGTTATTGGTTGTGATATGTGACCCTTTACCCAGTGCGGTAAGGGATAATTGGAACTTAGCCGAGTAAGGAAAGGTGTGGCTATTTGGATTTTGATATGCACATTTTTAGGGTATTTCAATTTCATATATTCATGTATTGTTTGTGAAGTGATAATACAATGTGATATTTTTCAATTTCCATGTGAAGAAGGTGAAATGCCTGATAGAATTTCTTGTGTTATGCAATATGATATGCCATGATTTAAATTTATATAAAATTGAATGTGGCATGAGGAATGGGTCTGTCTCTTATAGAAGGAGGCAAATATTATGGTTGAGGTGATTTTGATCACCATTATTGGGTGAAAAACCCTGGGTCTGCGCGAAAAACGACAGCTGAAATCGGGGAATTATGTGCAACTGAGACGACTTTTCAATCAAAGAAGGCGAAATTTTTCGCACGCGAGAGATCAAGAATTATCATGCGATAAAATCCCCATAATGGATTTTATAGGTGTGGATTTGGGTTTTCGCACGCATGTGAAAAGGGGAATTTCGCGCAGATTCTCAGTTTTATGCGCTGATCCAGTTCTTAGCCCGCGTAGGCCCTAGGGAGTTCTGCATCTCAGTGATTACCTCGGAATATGACCTTTGTGTCCCCTCACTAATTATATTCCAAGGGGGGGAATTTTAGACGTTAAAAAATTCTCAAGGATGAAGGAGGTTTTGGCGTGATAGAGCAAAGCCATATTTTGACCCTGTGATCCATTCCGGGGGGCCCAGAGGGGCCGCGTGAAAACAATTCAGTGGTGCATGATAAAAAATCTCACACATAGGAAACCGCGGGATCCACAAAAGATTTCTGCACGGTGTGGAAAATTTCATGCTGCCTCCCTCCATGGATGAATTTTCGCATTGCCGACCGCGGGCGCAGAAAGTTACGCGCCGCCGCCCCGCACAGTTGAATTTTCACGCTGCCGACCCCGACGCACAAAATTTCACACGGGCCCATTTATGTGTGGATCCAATAACCTAGAGTGACTATAAATAGAAGGGATCCCCTTTTAATTTGGACGGATAAAGAATTAGAACCTTCTCCCCTGGGCGAAATTCACCTCTCGTGCGTGACAAAGTTGGCTTTCACGTATGGGATATTTCGCGCCAGGTCTCCTAGGTGTCCGCCTTCATGTGAGACCCCTCATCCAAATCCCATCGAGTCCCATCCCCCACTCTCAATTCCTTCCAATTACATGCAATCCGTTACCCTACATGCAATTCCTTACAATTTCACGCAATCCTTTCCCCTGCGCGCAATTCTTTCCTATTGCACGCAACTCATGTTTTGGGCATTTAATCTCTTCTTTTTTGCGCATAAAACCTCAACTCCCCTTTTATTCGTCACCCCTGTCTTTTCCATGCAAGTTCCCCAATTGCACGCTGCCCCGACCTTTTTCGCGCAAGAAACTCAATTGCACACCGGCCCCGCCACTTTTCGTGCAACTGTTCATTTTGTGTGCAACCCATCCTCCTGGGGTGTTCTCTTTTGCATGTGATCGATGTCCCTCTTCCATATATCATTTATGGGTGCCTCCCATGACCAAAACAACTTCATCACCAACCTTTTCTCACACAACCCTCTAGGCTAGTACGAAGTAACTTCAAAATCCCTTACACGGTGTGTTACATTGAGTTGCTTCTCCTCATGATTCATTTCATAGGCACACTAACGACTATTGCTTCTTCACATAGCCATGATAACATGGACCCCCAATGGGATCATCTCACGACACCCCTCAGTACTGGCGTTGCCTGTCCATTATCTTCACCAAGGCGCAAGGGGTACCAGTTATGTATGTCCTAGGGGTGTGGAGTGAACCCACATTAGTCTGAGCTACAAGATGTTAAATTTCCAAGAACCATCATCCTCATCACATGACGTTAAACTTTGACCACACCCCACGTGTCAGACGCGGGGTTTCCCCACCTTGGAAATTCTGCACGTCCACTGGTCTCCCCAGGAGTCAGATCGTTCCTCACATGGAATGAGATCCTCTTTCTAGGAGTGATGTCTGTCCATGGGGAAAAGGGAAACCACGCTGGTGTAAGCCCATATCTTTCCTTGCATGAGATATCATCCCTACTCCTCCTCTCTTCATGTGTGCAAATTCCCTCTCCTACTGGGCTTTGTCACCATTCGGGCCTCCATCCTAGAGTAAGTCCCAATCTCCATCACCTCAGGCTGCATACCAAGCGTAAGCCCCTATTTCCTCTCTGGGCTGTGGACCATGCGTAAGCCCCTGTTTCATCTTTGGGCCACTAACTACGTGTAAGCCCCACTCCATTTCCCACGGATGCACCTTTCGCAATGTGATCATCAGGTCTTTGTTGTCTCTTGTTTCTCACACCGAGCATGACTCACATGGGCTTATAGTAAGCACCAACCATGACATCCTCTCTGGGTAGCCTAGAGTGTAAGCCCCACACCTATCTTGAACTACGAGGTCTTTGATCTTTTCCAAGGCAAGGTACGTAGGAAGCCTCCCTAAGGTTCAATCCCACCACCCATTAGTCCCTCTGACCCCCTTCATGTCGGTTCGCCAACACCTTGGGCCGCCATAGAGCATAACCCACAAAGGCCCTCACATCCCAAACTACGTGGACTTTGATCCTTGCCAAGGAATAGTACATAAGAAGCCTCCCTGAGGTTCAATCCCAACACCCAGTAGTTCTAACCCCCTTTACGTCAGTTCAACCCCCGTCCTGCATGATGTTAAACTGTGGACCTCAATTAGCAGTAAGCTGTTGTGACCCAATCCAGCGGTAAGCCGTTGTGACCCCATTCAGTAGTAAACCATTGTCAATCCCATTCAACGATAAGCTGTTGACAACCCTATATGGCGGTAAGCCATTGTGACCCCATCCAGTGGTAAGCCTTTGAAACCCCCAATCGGCGGTAATCTGTCATCAGATGATCTACATGGACTTTGATTCCCTTCCATGGGGATACGTAAGAAGCCTCTCTGAGACTCAAGCCCAACATCACTGTTTTCCTCGAGACGACCCCATCTCATTCTCCATCCACTTCATGGAACCTTCCATCATCCATCCAGATTCCTACCTGAACCGCCACATCCTGGTGGGATCATTCCACCCCATTCCCCATTACAATTAATAGTATTCAGGAACCCAACCACTCGTTGGACCCAACATCAGTGTTCCCTCTAGGGGTTGCACCCATCTAATCCACTCTAGTTAGTGTTCTGATCAGTCTGATATGTCACCGATGGATGTTAAACTTGCATCATACCCTGTGTTAGACATGGGAAGCTAAGGAAAACCTCAAAGACATGCCTATGGAATATAATTCCTTGCATTCGATGCGGGATGCCTCGAGCTTACAGGGCCTCGATAAGACCTATAATAAATAAAGGAAGACAGATGCAACAATGTCTCAATGCCCAGACACGCCAGTGATGCCCAACATGACTACTCCCCCGACTGAACGTTGTTTCCCAGGCTTGACCCTTTGGAATGTCTTGACAGAAGTAGCATAATTAACCGGAATCCCTGAAGATATGGCATCAGGAAGAGTTTCATGAACAATGTCTTAAGTATATAAGGGAGATCTGGACTAGGTAATGAGTTCCAAGGAGGAATCCAAAGAAGGAAGATCCGACATCCCATCATCCCGTTTCGATCAAGGATCAAACGTCACGGAATAAGTGACGGATTCCACCCACCTTTGGAAAGAAGGAATGCCGAGCAACAAAAATTAACCTTTCTTCCCCAAGTAGATGGATGTGCGTGCCCTAAAGAAAGCATCAGAAACAGAAATAGTGAACCCAATGTGAATTGATTCTCCTCAGTATGGATATTTTTAGTGTTTGAGGCATCAATGGATTAGCGTGTCACTGGATCCAGTAATCTAACACTGGGTCCCACTAGGAAAATAGAGGGCCTGGAGTGAAACTCGCCAGATGTGGGGGTAGTAAAATGTTGGACATCCTGTTCTGCGACATTTTCAGTGTGGACCCCTCTTACCAGTCATGGAAGATGGGATGGCACTGGTGCATTGGCCATCGATTCCTTTTTCTTTCAGCACTGATAAGTTAATCTCCCTACTCTTTAGGAATCCGGTTACAGCACCAGGAGCGCGATCACTGCCTGCCCACCGACGTAGGAGCAGGGGCAAGGCCAACGCAGAAGTCCCACGTGGCTCCGACTCTTCTGCAATGACCTCTACACCCACAGACATGGGGCGCCCATTCCCCATCTCCCCGTCTGAGGACATCCAAAAAAGGGTGATCAATGACCTCGTACGCCGCTACGAGGAGGAGGGTATTATCCCGACTCAGGATATGGCCCGCCTAGATTTGGAGGCGTATGTGCCTTATCGTCAACACAACCCCAAGGGTAGTGCAGGGATCCACTACTCCCCACACAAACATATAACCATTTCGGGAGCCTCTCCCCAGAATGATTCGATGACTCCATACCCTACGCCGACGAGGTAGGTGATTTCCGGGTTATCCCAGTTAGAGTCCCATTCCAGGGGCTCCTAGTGAGGGCTCCCACCTAGCCTTGTTAGTGGAACCACTTATTCTTACTAGACTAGGAGCAGGTAAGCCACGTGCCTATGCCATCGGCTCCAGTCCGTCTAACCCAACGCCAACGTCGGGTGCAAGCTAAAGAGGACGCCCGCCAAGGGGCGTCAACGGAAACGAATACTATGGCCTGATCCAACACTGATGCATACTACCAGCTCCCTGTATATGCTGAGTAGGGGAATCTGTACAACCGAAATGGATCGAGGCCCCAACCACCCCACGAGCAGGTTGGGTTGACTCTCTTGGTCGTTGGCACAGGCAGTGGTCATCGTGGACTAACCTGCAGCGATGCCACCCAATACATAGGTCCTCCCTATACCTCTAACATAGATAAAGTAGGCCTTCCCCTATTCTAGGCTTGATATAAAGGTATTCCCCATGCCACCTTCAATCCAAATGAAGGTCCTCCCCGCGGTAGTGATGCTCAACATGAAAGTCTCTCTTGTGCCCACTACACCGAGTATGAAGTCATTTCTCTTGCCCCCAACCTCCAGTGTGGGGACGTTGCACATCCGATCTCTCTTCAACATGGGAACTAACCTTGTGTCCTCATAGCAGTTGGAAAAGGTCCTCCTCACTTCAACAACTCGAGGGGTGAAGGCCAGCCTCAATTCACCAGCACCCAGCACGTAGGTCCTACCCGTGTTCAGCTAGACCAGTATGAGTACCCTCCTCATTCTGATGTCACCAGGGGGAACAGGAATGGAGGTCCTCCCCATGATCCTACTGGTTCCAATGGAGGTATTTCCTTCTCTAGCGCTACCCATGGAGGTCCTCCCCATGTCCCCTTTGATATATTTATCGGTTCTCCTTGCACCCTAGCTTTCTCGAGTGGAAACCCTCTCCGCCCCAGTACCAATACGGGTGAAGGACCTCCTCATGCTAGAAATCAACCCTATCCAAATGAGCCATCTAGAGGAAGGAAGGCGGGTCATTTCCACCATTAGAAGAATTATAAAAAGGTCCAGATAGAGATCAAACTAGTTCGCTTCTCAGAATCTGAAGTAGAGTAAGACTCAGCGTGGGAACCCTCCCCTCGCTCATCCGAGTCAAGAGTTGGGGTAGGAACGAGGCACATCATCCTAGTACTCCCAGAATGCGAGGTCCATCAGATTCCCGCCTCCCTCCATAGTTATATCTAGGAGGATGAAAATTGGGCAACCCCACAGGTCACAGTCGTGAAATCACCATTGTCTTCACCAGAAGCACTCTCTACCTCAACTAGAGATCATAGAGAGCTATTTTGGGGACCAATGGCGGGCAAGAAGCAATGCGAACCATCGCCAGTAGCCATATCCCATGTGCCAGGAACTATAGTTGTTGGCCCATATTATCATGACGTAGTGTCCATGTCACTACACTCTTCGGAGGATAGCTCAAGATTCAGTGTCCAGTTAGCTCGTTCGTCGTACTCTCCATCGGCCAGCCTGCCGCCCCATCGGTCTCCCTCAGTACCACTGCTAGTTCCTCAGCCACACCCATTTGAAGAATGGGGAAATCAAGGGCCAGACCCTGAATCCGATCTGGGGATATTATGGAATATCCTCGCAGCGGACCACTTCTAAAAGGTGTTTTGGCCCATGGCAGTGCCAAATTTCAGTGCACCCTAATCCCTCACCACAGAATAAGTTGAGTGTTTTCATCAAACCCTTTTGGCGACGCACTTTCACCTTCATCATTAGTGAGTGGTTTATCCCAGGATCCAAATGCATTTTGAAGAAATTGGCGAGAAATGTCGTCTAGTGGATTTGACCGCAATCCCTATGGCCTAGTGCCCCGAGTCACCAGGCTTCTGTAAGGCCCTCCAAAAACAATGCGTTCAGAGTTTCGAGGTACTGCACAAGATTATCAAGGAGGCTTCCCCCACGTGAAAATTTGTGGCTGTGGGAAGTATGCTTACCTCCTCTTCTGTCCTATCCAATGGTAGTCAGACTCGCTAGGCGATATTGAGGACATTCCCCTAGGAAGGGTCACTGTCAACATGGCCGACATATTTGATGAAGAGAATGAGATGGATCTTATCTATGGGGACTTACCCCCAGAGTACATGCCACCACTACTGGATCCATCGAGAAGAGTTACCCGTCAGTAGAGGACTCTACCGGGTCTCCCTGTACCCACTGAGGCATTAGTCCTTAGCCGAAATCACGGTAAGGGAAAAGAGCACCTCGGAGCTGCCAAACACTCCGACCCATCTACCTTAGTGCAGAATATGGAGGAGGACCCTAAGAAGGTCACATTGAACCAACAACGTTCTGAACAAAAAACGTTGGTTAATGACCTCCTCACTGAACATACTGCAGAGCGACGACCAGACTACGACAATCCCAGGCTAGGGTAGTAGGGGTAGGAACAACTTCCCCTTGGCGAACTACCTATAGATAACCCTGACCATCCTACCCCCACAGACAGGGTTGAAGCCGGAACTTATGGCAAGAGGGCGCTATATGTCTCTCCAAACCCTCCAGAACGGTGCAAAAATCCATGGAACCCAGCTCGGGTTCCCCCAGCTACCCCGCAGGTTTCCCCACCATCCACTCCACAAGCCATTGAGCCACCTTATCATGTTGAAGAACACGCCATTGAACTCGTGGTTAGGGACCACCGTCAAGATAGGGACCTCCTCCCATATGATCCTATGGAGGAACTCATTGCCTACCTTGAAGAATTGGAAACATGAGAGTTGGCAATCCCACCTGATGGAAAGTCATATCCAACATGGGTGGATGATATGCCGGCACCTATGGGTTTTGTAAATCCCACCTTCTCTCCCTTTAATGGGACCGGGGACCCACCACAACATCTATCCCACTTCACCTCAAGTTGTGAGCCCATGTTAGGGACTCCAGCGCTGTAGGAGGCCACCAAGATCCGATGTTTTGTACATACATTGGAGGGGCCTGCATTTTTCTGGTACAACCATCTCTCCATCGGATCAGTGACCAGCTGGGAGGACCTCTGTAGGAAATTACTCTACCAGTTCATCTCCACCACGTGGAAGAAAAATATTGAAGATCTCTTAAAGTTCAAGCATAGGCCTGATGAGCGTGTCACTGAATTTGTTGCTCAGTGGAAAGGGCTTACATACTTCCTTGACATGCCACTAACTCAGGAGAAATTACTGATGATGTGCATTGGGAATGTCAAGACGGAATTGGTTCCATCTTTGATCACCCAAAACTACCCTGGAGGATTCAGAGACTTCTCTGATAAGGCCCAACACCTAGAAGAAGCCCTGAAATAGGCCAGCTAGGCACATTCATTGCCTCCTGTAATTCCCTCAAGGAGGGATGCCAGAGCCGAGACCACTATGGTGGCCCAAATAGAGGCTCCCAGATAGCAAGAATTATTACCATTAGAGCCGCCTCCGCAACCTCGTAGGGTCCCTCCACCACAGGCGCAACCTCCAGCCCAGCAGCGGCCACCTCAGAATCGGAAGGTGCCCCCGCATAATGCGCCGCCACCACCCAGGCGGGATAACCAGGATCCACCTCCTTGACAGGCTCCTCCATCTCCTTGTCAGGGACAAACTCCAAGGCCCCCCTTTCTGGATTGAAGAAACCAAACCTACTCATTTAATTAGAATCAGGTTCCCGGCTCTTTCCAAAGTGCCTTGGAACATGGGATTGTGTGTTTTTCTGAGTGTAGAAGGCTAGAAGAGAAAAACCTCACTGATCACCCCAAATACTGCCCTTATCACTGGATCTTGGGGCACACCCTCAAGAAGTGCTATGTGCTCAAAGACTGGATTCAAGAGCAGGTCGTTAAAAACATAGTAAGGTTTGGCCCAGCCCCAACACAAGTGGCATGCATCATCGTTAGGCCAGACAGCAGCAGTGACAGTGAGGGCGAGTGGCACCATGTTTTTAATTATGGGTCCCAGAAGTATGATGATTAGATGGCTTGCAAAACAATAAACCTTTCCCATGGTATCATTCATGCACGCCTGAATTAGCTGGAGCCTTCAGAGGCTGCAGTCGCCACTTATGCATCATTATCTCAGCCGACCTCTTCTTAGAAGAGCAAGCATCGGTGACATAAGGGAAAGAAACCCACCCCACCAATGCCATCGTCGTACGGTACCCTCGGTGACCTCATGCCCCTTGAGATGGCGATTTCTCCAAGAATCCGCCTTGTAGAAGATGGCTCTTTGAGTGACAGTCAAGGGTACTCTTCAGTTAACACCTTGGAGCTAGTAAACCCCTACATGACTCCCGACAACAGGGAGTGCCAGGAAGACATCCCTAATATTCCCAGAAAATTCCAGCGTCAGAGGAGCCGTGGCTATATGGGTTGTCGAGGAACATCAGTTGACACCTCCAACTAGGCTATGAAAGCCACTAAGACCAGAAAGTAGACCCAGAGGAGAGTTCAACACGCGCAGTCTCCTTATATGGTGCCATTAGGCCTGCCACCACCACCGTTTGTGATACTGGACCAAGTAGAGTCACCAAGACCTCTCCATGACTAGCCACACTTCACTGCAGACCGGTCTCAGTCAGCTGTCCCCGACACAGTAGTCACTCTGCATGCTTCGACTAGTGAGAAGTGGGACATTTCCACTACCATCCAGCCACCGGTCTAACCGGCAGGCCCCTCCATACTTCCTGTCGCAAACTGTCCTCCTACTATAAGAATCTCACGCATAGCACAAAAGTATGATGTTCTCAAACATCTTTCCAGCATTCCAGCCAGGCTCTCTATCCTCAAGGCCCTTCGGTTGTTGTCTGATATGTGTGAGGCCCTTTCCGAGGCTTTAAGAAGCCCCATATAGTTTGAGACGGAGGTAGTAGCTGAAGAGGCCTTTCATGCGGAGACTCTAGAGAATTTTTAGTTCTAGGCCATCATCTCTCTCTCTAGAGAAGATGAAGTTTCTCCTATACAATGGCACATTCACTCATTGTACATCATCGATCAGTTAAACGGTGTGGAGTTTCACCGCTGTCTTGTTGATATAGGCTCTGGGATCAATCTAATCCCAGCACGGACATTACAGAATCTAGGGTTATCCAAGGATGGATTGAATCTCTCTAACCTGAAGATCTAAGGACATGACATGGCATAGAAGACTCCGGTCAGCAAGATCCATATGAATACCCAATTCGGTGGCCCATTTTCTAGCACCAAATTTATGGTTTTTCCTAAGACACCATGTATAATGCATTGATGGGTAGACCATGGCTCCACCTACACACGGTGGTTCCCTCGTCGTATCACTAGTGCATCAAGTACTCCCTCAATGGTCGTGTGGGCATGCTCCAAGGTGACACATTTCCGTTTTCCTCTTGTAAATCTCACTACCTTGATGCCGACTATTACAAGATCAAGGACAAGCAGATACAAAACAATGAGGTCAAGCATGCCACGATTGCAACCGACCCTTGGGCAGGTCTGGATGATGTCTATGTCTTTCTGATCCATCGATTGGAGGCCACAAACCCTAATATGAGGCAATGTTTTTTTGTCTCTGGTACAAGGGGGATAAATATTCCTAGGTACAAGTGATGTTGGGAGATAATTTCGTATACGAATCAATCCTTGGTGATCCCCGATCCCCATACCCCTATAAGGTATCGGGATGTCTACCCCATGGTAACGATAATATGTCATACTTGCCTGTTTCATCAGGCTGGAATCAACCGACTCAAGATGATGCACCACTATTGATTTGATATCATCAAGAATGCCCCCTTAGGCCAAAGACCAGATGAGATCAGGTCGACAGCATTCATGGCTATGATTTCGGTAGTTGTGGAATCTCCTGATGCAATGACCACTACTTCTCAGGACGGTACCAACCTCCCGTCAGAATCTGTCGAACCATTGAAATCTCCTCCTGTTGGGGATCCCTCCTCCACAAGAAAAGAAGAGGATTTGGAGGATGCTCCCCCTGCCTTTGAGGAGGGCGTCTCTGCCACGGTCGATGAACTGGTACAGGTGAACCTCGACAGCGAGGCAGACCCGAGACCCACATTGATCAATGCTGCCATGTCCCTCGAGGAGTAGTAGCAGAACCTAGAATTTTTGAAACAACACCATGATGTGTTCGCCTAGATCTATGTAAAGATTCCAGGACTATATGCTCAGGTATCCATCCACCGGCTCAATCTTCCTATAAATCATCACGGGTTTAAGAAGCCTCCTAAAAAGATGCACCCTTATAATGGTGTCATGGTAGAGGCGGAAGTTGATAATCTCATCGAATCCAATTTCATTAAGGTGGTATAGTACCCCAAATGGATAGACAACATTGTGCCATTCAGGAAGAAGAATGGACAGATTAGAGTCTACATTGACTTCTGAGATCTAAATTGTCACTGTCCGGGGGACGATTTTCTCCTTCCAATGATGGATTTGCTGATTAATGCTATGGATGGGTTCCAAGGCCTCTCCTTCATGGATGGTTACTTCAGATACAACCAGATCTGAATGGCCCCTGAGGACGAGGAGTCCACAAATTTCAGGGCACCATGAGGTATGTTTTGTTACTAGTTCATGAACTTTGGATTAAAGAATATAGGTTCCACCTTTCAGTGGTCCATGCATCGCATATTCAAGAAAATCCTTAGGACATTGGTGGAATGCTATGTGGATGATCTGGTGGTCAAATATCAGCAGCACCTGGACCACCTCAAGGACCTTGAGAAAGTGTTCGTCTTCCTCCATTATCATCACCTGAAGATGAACCCATTGAAATATGCCTTCAGGGTTACCTCTAGGAATTTGCTCAGCTTTTTTGTCAGGTACTAGGGCATTGAGATTGACCCAGAGAAGATCAATTCCATTTGCTAGATGCCTCCCCCGAGAAATATTCGGGAGCATCGAGGTTTTCAAGGACACTTAGCCTACATACACCGATTCATTGTGAATCTAGCCGGCAAGTGTAAGCCCTTCTCTCGGCTCATGAAGAAAGTCACTTATTATGAATGGGATGAAGAGTGTGAGGCCACGTTCGAGGAAATAAAGTAGTATTTACTCCAGCGTTCGGTCTTAATTCCACCTGTCTCCATAAAACCATTGGTACTTTATTTGACCACCCTAGAATGATCTCTTGGTTCCCTTCTTGCCTAAAAGAACAATGAGGGGATGGAAAACAGCTTCTACTACCTCAATCGTATGCTCATCGATACAAATACTAGATACTCCCCTATCAAGAAGAGCTTCCTTGCACTGGTATTTGCAGTACATAAATTGAGGCATTACATGCAGCACCATGATGTACAACTGGTGTCTCAGGTAGACCCACTGAAGTACATTCTGAACCGCCCAATGTTGATAGGCCGTCTAGCTCAGTGGGTAGTGATTCTTCAGTAGTTCGATATCAGGTTTTTCCCTCAAAAATCTATTAATGGGAAAGCATTAGTAGACATCCTTGCTGCCCATCCGGCTCCTACTGACAAGTCCTTGGATATTGATTTTATTTATGAGGCAATCATCTCAGTAGATCATTCCATCCTGTGTTGGCAGATGCATTTCGATGGCACTTCCTGGAGTCCCACCGGCAGGAGGCTCAATGATCCTAGACACAACAGGGTAGGCCTGGGTATTGTCTTTATTACCCCAGCTCAATCCATTCTTCCACACTCAATCCTGCTGTCAGAAGGATGCAACAACAATGAGGTAGAGTATCCGGCTCTCATCACTGGCCTCGAGATGGCTCTGGCTCTCAAGATTGACGTTCCCCATTTTCTTCTGAAAGGGGACTCCAAACTAGTCATCAAGTAGGTTAACAGTGACTATGTCATCAGGAATTCAGATCTCATACCATTGTTGGAACACACTCTCCAGCTCATGGCCTAGTTTCCATCTCGGCAAGAGGTTACTCATGTCCCTCAATCTTAGAATGGTTGGGATTATGCCTTGGCTAGAATAGCCACATCAATTTTAGAGCCCAAATAGGACGATCTAATTATCTACATGGCACATTGGAGAGTCATAACTCCCGTCACTCTAGGTGATGATGACAGCCCACAGGTAATCCATGTTACCGCCTTCGTCTCCACGTTAGTACCCCCAGGTCCCTCAGATGCAGTGGTTGAAATGACTCTTGACTAGAGAGCCCCATTTTTCGAGTATCTCCAAAATGGTTACCACCCAAACGATCGGTCCAAGAACGAGAGAATCCAACACCATGCGCTGCAGTTTACCCTACAGAGTGGTCCCAGTCTTGTGAAGATCCTCTACAAGAACGGGTTTGATGGTGTTCTCCTCTGTTGCATCCAAGGAGTCGAGATTTCTCAGGTGATGTAGGATGTTCACGCCCATTTTTGCAGGGCTCACTAGACTAGACTGAAGCTATCCCATCATTTCCAGATACTAGGGTACTTTTGGCCTTCCTTGATCCACGAATGCACCGAGTTCGCCAAACGATGTCACACATGCCAAGTTCATGCCAAGTTTATGCATCGACCACTAAAGCCTCTCCACACTACCAAGTACTCTTATCCCTTCACAATCTAGGGACTGGATGTCATGGGACCATATCCACCGTCGACAACTCTTCCATGTTAGTTCATCCTGACCTCTACGTATTTCTTTTCCAAGTGGGTAGAGGTAGTCCCACTCAAGAAGGTGAAGTCCCATTATATCATCTACTTTGTGAGATCCAATATCATATACCAATTTGGATTCCATCATTCCATCCTCACTGATAATGACACCAACTTCTGGGCGGACGAGTTGAAGAAGTTTTACACCAAGTACAACATCTGTTCTAACCATACCTCCCTCTACCATGTGCAAGAAAATGGGCAGATTAAGGCATTCAAAAAAACCCTCTCTAACATTTTGCAGAAAATGGTTGGTTATAACATGAAGACTTGAACAGACAAGTTCCCCAACGATCTATGGGATTATTAGAAAACGACTTTTAATTCCACCTAGGTGACCCCATATTCCCTAGTGTACGGAATTGAGGTTTTCCTGACCATCGAGAGTCAGTTTTCTTCATTATGAACAACGGTCTATGACCAGAAGGCACCAGATAAAGTAGCTGAAATTCATCTGGCTGAATTGGAAGCACTTGATGAGAACATGCTTCATGCCCTGCATAATCTGGAAAGGCATCAGAATAAGATGGATAGAGCTTTCAACATGAAAGTTCACCTCCGTTCCTTCTTGCAAGGCGACTTGGTATTGGCCCTCCAGACACCAATGATACCTAGAAGGAAACCACCGAAGTTGGATCCCAAATGGGAAGGACCTTATGTAGTCCACAAGGTCTATCCCAATGGTGCATACTCCTTGGTAACCATTGATGGTGAGCATATAACTCCTCACACCAAAGCGAAGATCCTCAAGAAATACTTCGCCTGAGCCTGTTGGTCTTGTAAAACCTTAAAATACGGGTCCCACATGACCCTAAACTACATGTTGGTCCTGCATGACCCTAAACTACATGCTGGTCCTGCACGACCTTAAACTGTCAGTCCTACATGACCGTAAATTTCATGTCGGTCCTGAAGAAGCCTAAAGTGTCGGGTCCTGCATGACTTTAAATTGTTTAGGTCCCACGTGACCTTAAACTGTATTGGGTCCTGCAAGACCTTAAACTACTATGTACCGCACGATGTTAAACTATATAGAGTCCCGTAAGACGCTAAAATACACCCATAAAACTATGTAAGGATTGATCTCCATTCTTATGGGATACATAGGAACACTCAGATGCCTTGTCTTGAGTCCAGCCCCAAACTATTCTCTTTGACTATCCCCCCTTGGTTGTAGTTCTCTCAGAGGGTCCTTACATGGTGTAGTGAAGTATTATTTGGCCCCACTCATGTTAGAATTACAAAAACCACACTATGTGCCCCCTCCCCATTCTTCTATTCTCCTACATCCTCACCACGCGACACTAAACTGCATGGCCTTCAAGAACTACGTATGGCTTGATTCCCATCCTCATGGGATACATAGTAATGCCTGAACATTTTGTATATTGGCCTAGCCCAAAATCCAAAGTCTCCCCTTGGGTCAAATCATATGGTGTGGTGCAGGCTTTTTCCTTAATCCATGTTGAGTTCATCATGGTCCCACTGTGCTTCCCATTCCTCGGATACTTCCACCTCTTTCACCATATTTCTTTATGTCGAAATGTACATGCACACTTATGCTTTACTCACACTCTTTACATGGGACTCCATCATCTTTCAAGTCCAAAAGGACCCCCGACTGGCATGGATTCTCAGCCCAAGGGCCCTCCTACCTGTACGGGCCAACGTCCTCGAGGATTTCGAACAAAAAATTGATAAAATTCCCATGTTGCAAATTTGGGCAACAGTCGACGCTCGTTTTTTATTCCCATCCCAGGTCACACGATATGGATGTTGTGTTTCAAACATGGTAAACAAATATCCTTTTTCATTATCTCCACCCCCATAAGTACCAAATTTTGAGTGTAGTGGTTCATTCTGCCCCGTCGCACCTTCAAGCTGCGGTCACCCTCAGGTGATGCCAACTATCTGACCCTTGTATAATTGGGGAGCCAGGTCCTACTCCTTGTTTCCCATAATGAGAATTGCTCATGTGGGCTTAAGAGCTATGAAGAGGCAACACCCGCATAAGAGGTCATATGAAAACAGTTGTCTGGAACGCCCAATCACAGGTCCCCAGGCATTCTTGGGTCTCTGACCCAAGTTCTCACTTGGGGTTGTACAATGTGGTATGGGATTATGTCCTCATTCACATCAAGTTAATGTCCATGACGTACACCCCCTCGTTGGGGTATCCTATCCCTATCATTGTCTCTTCTAGAACTATGTATGGATTGATTCTCATCCTTATGGGATACGTAGGACCGCCCGAACGTTTAGTCTTTGGGTCCAGCCTCATCTTGGCTCCTTGGCCTCCAATCCCCTGGGGAGAGGAGTATATTGTGTGGTATGGGATTATGTCCTCATTCATGTCAGGTTTTGTAACAACCACACCATTTACCTCCTTCTCTTTAGTGTTCTCCATCCCCTTGTGCTATACTCATATTTTCAAAGCAGCCACTCTCAATAAAAGCCCCTTGATCCTCTTTGGTGATTCACTAATTTTCCCAAGGGTACTCAGGTTTGGCACCTAGAATGTCGGATTCTACCCTGATGTGGTTTCACCCATTTCTTGGGTATCATGTTCCCCTTCATTAAGGATTCCATCACCTTTCACACCCAAAGGTACCCCCGAATAGCTTGGATTCTTGGCCCAAGGTCCCTCCTACCATTATGGGCCAACATCCACAAGGGTTTTGAGTAAAATAATGATACAATTCCCGCATTGCGAATTTGGTCAGCGGTCGACGCTCGTTTATTGTTCCCATCTCAGGTCACATGATATGGATACTGTATTTTGAACACGATCAAAAGTTATCCTCCATCGTCACACCAACCCCATTAAGCCTGAAATGTCGATTACATGACACACATGCTTCTCCACCTCATCACATCCAATTAGAACTTTGAAACTCTTGGTATTATTCCTCAGTGCGCATCTGCACATTTGGAGGAAAAATCCTTGATAAGAAAATCATTCGGGGCTCTGTACTGATTTCACCTTTGCATGTATTTTATGTATTGAAAATACCTAATCCTCCCTTGTTTCCTACATCGAGTTTGACTCATGTAGGTTTAGGGATCGGATTAAGGTCCACGCTTACATGGAATAGTCCCACTTTTCCATGGTCTGAGTTCTAAGACATTAAACTAAGATCTTTTCATATTTCCCCTTTTTAAGAACTATGTACAGCTTGATTCCCATCCTCATGGGATATGTAGGAACACCTAGACATCTCATTTTTTGGTCCATCTCAACTGAGAGTTCGCCTCTCTTATCCCATATCCCCTAATCTTTTGCAGGCCCTTCGTCTCGAGGTTTCTTTCTTGGAATCACGCGTGGGGTGATGTGAACCTTGTCCTCATTCACATCAGGTATGCTTTATCAAATCATGCACATTCACCCTTTATCCTTATCTCTACTATGTATATACCTAAAGATGTTAGAATTCATGGTTGGTCCCATCACATGACCCTAAACTATGACAATATCGTACTTGATGCATGACGAAAAACGACACTACATTGTGTTGTCCTCGCTCAAGGGACATCATTTTTGGTATCGATCAAACACCATAACATTTTTTAATGCCTTAATTTGGATTGATTCTTATTGTGATGCCTAGATTCTCTATTCTAGGCCCATATCTTAACAAAAAACACACCTCATTTCACCCTAAAGGAAAAAAAAGACCTATCAAATGACACTTTTTTGGTATAAGGGCCACACTCGCATTCCCCTTTAATCCCAGATACTGGTAACTTACCGTTACACCTCTCAGAACTACATTCGGCTTGATTATCATTCTAATGAGATATGTAGGAACACCCAAACACTTCTCTACATGACCAACCCAACTTTTTTGTTTGGTCCCTTGACCTGAACAATTCCCCAAGGAACACATGGTAATATGGAATCTGGGTCCTCATTCACGTCGGGTTTCATAATTACCTCACCATGTGTCCCCCACACTCCTTACCGATCCTTGGTCCGAGCTCTATGAACATAAACTAAGATCACTCTACATCCTTTCCACAAGACGTTAAAATTTCCGACATCTTCCAGAACTATGTATGGATTGATTCCCATCCTCATGGGATATGTAGGAACACCCAAACATCTTTCCTTTGGGTCCAGCCCCAAGAATATCAAATCCAGTCCCCCCTCCTTTTCGGCCACTTGGACCAAGTTCTTTCAGGGAACCCTGTACCTTTACCCTGAACAAGTCCAGGATGCCCCATGATAACATTGGGAAGCAACAGTTTCCTCACTAGAGAGGTTCTGTCTAAAAGTAGGTATGATCCATGATTAGACCGATGAGTCCACCATGGTGGTGTAATTTCAAGAGTGTTGGATTCTGTTCGAACAAACCACCACTCCACCTTCCACACTTTGTGTGCCCTTTATTAGGACCCTCTTCCTCTTTCATGTCTAAAGGGACCCACTAATAGTATGGATGCTCAGACTATGGACCGCTTATTGTCCCGGGCCAATGTTCAGGAAGACTAATGGATGACATTTTGAAATAGGCCTCATGTTTCAAACATGGTTAGCAGTCAGCCCTCGTTTGTCATCCCCATTCTAGGATAACACAATATGGATACTGTGTTTCAAACATGGTTAATAGTTATCTTTTATTGTCACGCCACCCCTACAGTGTTTCGAATCTGGGGTATTGTGATTTACATTTTCCACTCCCTTATGTTCAGGTTTATTTTAAATTCCCCTGGAATTACCCCACTCGTGCACTAGAGCACATTGGGAAGATGATATGTCAATTGTTCTGAGATCCTCTTCCTCTATCCGGGCCTCTCTCTTCTCTTCACAGAAATATGGATTGGTTATTCGAATCTTGGGTGCCCGAAGCTTTATTGGCACTCCTACATTTTAAGGAAGTAATAGTACAAACATCCCTTGTTTCTCACATCAGGTACAACCCACGTGAGCTTAGGAATGGGTTAATATTTATTTTAGGATTGTGGTTGAATGGATTAAACCAAAAAAAACAAGTAAATGAATCTATCCATACATGTAGTTCAGAACAAGAGGCAGTAAGAAGAAATGAGTTTATGAGTTCGAACAAAACATGGCCCTTAAAGATCTGCCTCTTGGATTGATCATTCCAGTGCTGCTACATTTTGGAATTTGGCCCCTAGGATTTATTCCCACCCCATAAGAACCCTCTCTTCATCAGCGACTATAGATATTAGTGAACTTTCCCTAGCCAGTGCTTGCACCTATTCAATTTGAATTTTAGTCTTTTGGTGACCCGCTTCCATGAGCTGCTCTTGGGAATCCAACAATTGGGCCCTCAGCTGCTCCACAAGCTTGGAACAGTTTGAAATGAATACTTCCTTTTCTTTCATCTATTCTTTAATGATTCAGGCCTCTTGTTTCGCCTTCAGGAATGCTTGGGTACTCCCCAACTCTTTATGAAACTGAGAAACATCAGAGCGTCGGCTGCTCTCATGCAGCTTCTCGGCCATGTAGTCACGGACTTTCAAATGGTGATGATGAGCATCCACACCTCTAGCACAGAGAAAGCACAACCAGGTGTGGTGTAATCCCAATAATTTTAGCCATTCTTTTTTACGTTGACCAATAAAGCGCTTGATACACTTCCATCCTTTGTGTCTCATCATCCGACTCTCCTCAGCCGCCTCTGAGTCAGAATCATCTATCTCATCGGGATCTATAGGCCGATAGTAGGGGAAAGCAGCCAAGAGACCATAGGTAGGGTCTTATTTGGGTATTCCTCCCAAGAGGTTAGGATCTTCAACAACCGGGTGACCTTCCCCTCTCGCCTCAGTCTTGGTAGCTCCCTTACCAACTTCTGGCCCTGCCCCGAAATTAGTACCGTTGATATCCATAACTCTTTGCTCACCGAGTGCCGAGGCCAGCTCAGCTTGGGAAGTGTTCTTAGAATGGGATGACACATTTTCTATTGAATCAATTGCATATGACCTTGATTCAGAAGCCTGAAGATCCTCCAAGGATGTGATTACAGAGCAAACAATGAATACCCTGATCAATTGAGCTCTCTGACGTAAAATATCGGCGTTGAAGTAATGAACTTACAAGACCCCAAAGCATCAACCTCCAGTGTTCTATCTTCTATAGGATCTATCATTATAGGGGATCCCTTAGCACTCATTAGCTTAATAATGGGCATCAGCTCCCCATCTTGTTCAATTGGCACCTCCCCCCTTTCAGATGGAGACTTTTGGTCGGCACCAATATACCCCTGAATAGGATAAGGAGATCTGATTGAGGGTTACAAAAATATTGGAGGGGGAAAGGATAGATAAGGGATGAGACATACCTCAAGTAGCTCAGTTATATCTATAGCAGATCCAATAATCTTTCCACTCTCCCGAAGACTCCCGTGGTGGGATGCCCCCTGAGACACTCCACCCTCAATCTCCTCTTCTCCTTCACCCCTCCTTCACCATCTCCTTCTGACTCCTCCTCTTCCGTCTCACTTCCCTACAGCTCTTCATTGCTATCTTCATCCTTGGAAAACATATTTTCTAGATCATGATCCTAGCCGAGCATTACCTTTTCCAAGAAATGTGGTTCCTCAAACCGACCCCGTTGGCGTGCATATGCATCCATGGTAATCAGGTACGCGTACCGTCAATGGAAGTTCACCCTATCGACAATCCGAATGAGTCCAACCTCTGGAATTTGGGTTCTGACTCGTACTATATTTTTCAAGAGGTATTTAGTGCCCATCGACTGTCGTAGGGTCAACCAGGCCGACCACAATGCCAGGAAAATTGCATCATCGAGAGGTTGAGCCAGGTACCTTATCTGCTTTCCGAGAAGTTCCCTGGCCGCTCCACGAGCTCCTCTACCCCTAGGTGACGAGGGCATGACCATGCCATGAGACATCCCTACTATTGAAGTCCCAGCCTGTGCAGGCCAAGTTGCCCGATATGCTTTCGACCTTTCTTCCCCAATAGAACCATGTATGCTCTCTCGTCACCCAGGTTCTGCAATGGCTACCTTGAGCTACCAGACTCTCTTCCACAAAAGTCCCTCAGGGTACTCTATGGACCAATGTTTGATAGATTCTGTTGAGAGGCTAGAAACATCTCTGGTGGGGGGAAAGGTAATGACGTCGCCAGAGCCATGAGTTGTAAACATCAGCCACATTTGTCGGAGAACGCAGGGGTGCCTTTCCTCCCAGACGTCTGTGTACACTTTCTTCAGCATCTGCTGGAGGCATCCAAACTACCTAGTTAATCTTGATGGAACATAGGGATCACAAAGGATCTTTCCATCATTCCATGCCACAAGTACCACACCTTTGATGCCCTAGATGTATTCCTTTTTCTCTAGTGAGACTTTCCAGTTGTCTATCATTTGGCTAGTCGGAGTGGGGAAGGGGATAAAAGTAAAATTGGATTGATTTATAATTCTGATCCTTACTCACTTATTGTTGAGCGTCAATGGAATAACCCCGACAATATTCAGCAAGGAAGGTCACAGGTCGTTACCCGGAGGATGAATGGCCTTTGGAAAGGTATATCCGCCGCAATGAGCCGCAACCTAGCCATGAAAGATCTGGAAGGGACCACATATCCTCCTCAGTGATCCCCCTTTCGAGATGTACCCTAGAATGTTATAAAAACAGGCTAACATGGGAACCCCTAGGTTAAACATCTGATTTGTAGCCATGATGCCAACCATCACCAATGTTGCTGGACAAAATCCCTGTGTCCCTCACTGGTAGGAGCCACCCACTAAGGAAGGATGCATGAAATCCGGTGTACTGGACGTTCAGGTCTCGACTCTCATTTATATTGAATCCCCATGACTAATATTCCCCTACCTCCAAGATTGGCTAGTACGATCCGCTTCTGCTTTTCTGTTCCGCGGTCAGACACCGTCTTCCTCACCCCAACATTTTGCCTTCCGGATCCCTTTGCAGGAACAAGCTAAACCATTTCTTATAGGCGATGTCCTTTAAAAAATCGATGACACCCAGCCTCTCCTTATCTAGCTCTAAAAGATGCCATGTTAGCATAGGAGTTCGTGATCTGTTCCCCCAGATGTTCCTCGTCGGGAGGAATTCATCGTACTAGTGCCCATCCAAATGGATACCCCTGATGCAATGAATGTCCCAGAGTAAGGGTTCCACATCACCCCTTGAAAGGTGGATTATCAAAATCAATAAAAAATGAAGGCCTTAGGGCCATTGGAGGAAAAGATGGAAGGTATTGGTATCTGGGGACCATCGAGAAAACAGCTCCGGCTCGAGCTCATGCTGATAGTAGAAATGAATCTGTGATTTCCACACCGCCTCGAACAAACCGATGTGTCGCAGTTCGGCCGCAAACTGGTCACATTTCTGGCGTACCCAATATGCCCAGGCCCATTCACTCATGAAATTTCCTCCAGACCGTAAGTCCCAATTCTTTATCTAGACTTTAGTCTCATCGATAATAGTTTGATAGAAGGTACATGCGTAAGGGCCGAAAACTCCTCCGCAATCGGGTCACCCCCCAAAATGGTCCTGGTCCTGGGATTCAGGATGTAAACATCCATATGTTTGGTTTCTCTAGTAGTATTTCCACTGTTGGTGATATTATACCATGGTAGGTCATCCTCGCGGGTCTCCCATGACAGCGGTGTGTCGACTTCAAATCCTGGCACGAGTACCTCCTCCAAGATACCGAAGTCCCATATCGGTAAGTTGTCAGACATTGCATACTCCTTCTAGGCTGGGGTCAACATGTTTAAGAGAGTATGGTTGCTGGATACGATCTTTCAGGCACCATATACCTAAGGGTTAGCAACCATCTCAGCCCTTCAAGTGGTGAACACAGCCTCTCTCTCGGCGTCAGTCAGATTAGCAGCCATCTTTTTTCGGCGAGTTCTTAAGGAGTCAGAACGAAAAAGAAGAAGTGGGCGTGAAAAATCCAGAGTCCATGCGAAAAGTTTGAATCAGTGTGAAAACCCCTGGGTCTGCGTGAAAAATGACAGTTGAAATCGGGGAATTACACGCAACCGAGAAAATTTTTCACACAAAGAAAGGGAAAATTTTCACGCGCGAGAGCTCATGACTTATCGCATGAGAAAATCTGTACGGAATGAGGGAGCCATGAGGGATTTTATAAGCACTGAGCAGGGTTTTAGCGCGCGTTAAAAAAGGGGATTTTCACACAGCTTCTTTTTTTATGCGCTGCCCTAGTTCATAGAGCGTGCAGGCCCCAGGGAGTTCTACATCTCGGCATTTCCCTTGGAATCTGACATTTTTCCCCTCTTTAATCCGATTCCAAGGGGGGGAGGATTTTTAGACATCGAAAAATGATCAAGGTTGAAGGAGGTTTTGGTGTGACAAAGAGAAGCCATATTTGGACCCAGTGATCCATTCTAGGGGGGCGAAGGGGCCACGGAAAAAAAATTCAGTGGTACGCGAAAAAAATTCAGCGTTACGCAAAAAAAAATCTCGCGTGGAAAACTGCGAGATCCGCAAAAGTTTTCCATGCTGCGTGGAAAATTGCATTCTTCCACCCAGCGTGGATGAATTTCTATGTTGTCGACCGCGGGCACAGAAAGTTGCATGCTGCCACCCTGCGCGGTTGAATTTTCGCGCTGCTGACCCCGATGCAAAAAATTTCTCATGGGACTATTTTCGTATGGATCTAATGACCCCAAGAACTTATAAATTGAAGGGATCCCCTTCGAATTTAGAAGGATAAAGAATCTAAACCATCTCCCCTATGTGAAATCCACCTCTCGTGTGCACAAATGATGGATTTCATGTATGGGATATTTCACGCTAGGTCACCTAAGGGTCCTATTTTGTGCGAGACCCCTCTACCTTAACCATCGTACAAATCCCATAGAGTCCCATCCCCCCCACACAATTTCTTCTAATTTCATGCAATCCATTACCCTACATGAAATTCCTTCCAATTGCACGCAATCCTTTCCACGACGTGTAATTGTTTCCAATTGCATGCAACTCATGTTCCGGGCACGTAATATCTTCTATTTTTCATGTAAAACCTCATCTCCCCTTTTACGCACTGCCCCAATATTTTCCACACAAGTTCCCCAATTGAGTGCTGCCCCGACCTTTTTCACGCAAGCATCTCAATTGCACATCGGCGCCACCACTTTTTGTGAATCTGTTCCTTTTGCACACAACCCATTCTCCTAGGGCATGCTCTTTACCATGTGTTCGATGTCTCTCTTTAGGAAATCATTTATGGGCGCCTCTTGCGCCCAAAACACCTTTGTCACATACCCTTTTCTTGCACAACCCTCTAGGATCATGCGAAGTAAGTTCAAAATAACTTAGGTGGTGTTTCACATTGCGTTTCTTAGCATTATGCTTATTCACATAGGCACGTTAATGGCTATTGCTTCTTTGCACAACTATGCTAACATGGACCCCTAATGGGATCACCTCACGACACCCCTCAGTCATAGAATTTCCTGTCCATTCTCTTCACCAAGGTGAAGAGGGTAACAGTTATGTAAGTTCTAGGGGTGTGGAGTGAACCCACATTCATCCAAGTTGTAGGATGTTAAATTTCCAAGCACCATCATCCTCAGCACATGACGTTAAACTATGACCATGCCCCAAGCATCAGACATGTGGTTCCCCCTCCTTGGACATTCCGCATGTCTGCTGGTCTCCCCAGGAGTGAGATCATTCCTCACATGGAATGAGATCCTCTTTATTGGAGCGGCATCTGTCCGCTGGGAAAAGGGAAACCACCCTGGTGTAAGCCCCTAAATTACTTGCATGAGATAGCATCCCTGCTCCTCATCTCTTCCTGGGTGCCAAGTCCCTCTCTCATTGGGCTTTTTCACCATTCGGGCCTCCATCCTGGAGTAAGTCCCAATCTCCATCAACTCGGGCTTCTAACTAGGTGTAAGAACGTATTTCCTCTATGGGATTCAGACCACGTGTAAGACCCTATTTCTACTTTGGGCCACTAACTACGTGTAAGCCCTACTCCATTTCCCACGGATGCACCTTTCGTGATGTGATAATCAGGTCTTTGTTGTCTCTTCTTTCTCACACCAAGCATGAGTCACGTGTGCTTAGAGCAAGCACTGGCCATGAAATTCTCTCTGGGCATCCAAGAGTGTAAGCCCCACACCCATTCCGAACTATGAGGTATTTGATCCTTTCCAAGGTAAGGTACATATGAAGCCTCCTTGAGGTTCAATCCCACCACCAATTGGTTGCTCTGGCCCCCTTCATGTCAGTTCACCAACACCTTGGGCCACCTCAGAGCATAACTCGCAAATTCCCTCACATCCCTAACTGTGTGGAATTTGATCCTTGTCAAGGAACCGTATGTAGGAATCCTCCCTGAGGTTCAAGCCCAACACCCAGAAGTTCCGACCCCCTTTATGTAACACCCCAAGCTTCTATGGTACGCTTCTCTTTGAATAATGTGATAGCGTGTGTTGTACGCAACACCGAGTTCTAACACACCATAACTAATCAAACTAGCCGTTATGAATACTAATACCTACTTTTTGAAATTATATATATTTTATATTTGAAAATGGACTTCATTTTTGGATTCGGAATATCGAATTTAGCCTAAGGTGAAATTTTGGTACATTTCGGATAACTTTCATATTTTGATGAATAGTGAAAATTACTAAATTTTAATTAAAAACATCTTTTTTAATCAAAATAATTAATAGTGATAAATTATGAATTTGAGTGGTTTTAAAGTATATTTAGAATATATTTTTACCGTTTAATATAATTTTGGTCATTGGACATAATTTTACAATTAAACCGAACATAAACAAGTGTCAATCTTTCGATAGTTATTATCTCTTAAAAACACGCTTTTTGTTTTGACAGCGGGAATTAATTTTAAATTAATTTCTGCCACTTCTGTGTTTTGAATTTAGAAAAATGGATTCCATATTTGGAATCAGGATGTTCAAATTGTGTAAATAGGTAACTTTTATTTTTAGACATTTTGAATAATTACTGCGGTAAATATTTTATTTACCATGGTTAAGGGTAAATCCGGTAAATAAGGGTTAAAAAAATAATATTATAATAATACTAAATTACCCTAAAACGTGTCTTAACCCTATTGGTTGATAAATGGTCGACCATGGGCATCTTTGGGTCGATTTTGGGACCCCATGGATCCACTTGTAAGTGATAATGACACTTTATTTTAATGAATTCAAAAATGACACAAGCATATATCTTTTAGAAAAACAATTGTTAAATAGGGTTATATATGTTGGATTTTATATTATAAATATTCATTAGAAAGATAAAACTATTTCCTACATAATGATATTTTATTTATAATTTTTAGACATTAAATAATTTAATTTATCTATGACACAATGATGATGACGTAATTACTATAATAGTGAAAAATTAAAATAATTGATATTATAAATACCCAAATAAATATAATATGAAACTTTTAATGAATTAAACTAATTTTCTAGGATAATATGATATATTAGGATTGATTTAATTTACTTTGTTCGAAGTAATAAATCTGTTATGAGTTTCACAAAAATAAACTATTGAATAGTGTCAAAATTGACATAAAAGAGTTCTTAAAACAAATATTATATTATTAATTGATATTAAATTCCTAAAAATCTAAGGTTCGGCCAAGAGACTTATATCATGATAGGTTCATCATTAATGGACCACTTGGGGGTCTCTTGGATGTATATAGTAAGTTTATTAACCATATTATATAAAAATACAAAGAGACATTGTAAAAGTGAAACTAATTAACTTAAAGTTAATACTTAAAGATAAGGTTAATATAAGTACCCAAACCTGTCTAAATTCTATTGGTTGAGTTGTTTTTGACCCATACCCACCTTAAACTTTGAATAGTAAACTTTGGAGCCATTTGAAACCGATTATGAATTTATTATAAACTAATATCTCTAGCTTTTCCAAAGGTGCCCCTCACCCCTCTTATAAAAGGGCACTCCTCCTTCCCATTTCTTCACACCTTCAAAGCCTTTTGGTTCGGCCAAACTCTGTCCAAATACTCTCCAAACATCCCTCACTACAACCTAGAGGCCTTAGTTTGATCATAAAGCCAACCTAAGGATCCCTTTTGATCAAATCAAAAGGAAGAACCCGAAGAAGAGGTAATGATTTCACCACCCTTTTCTAAGTTCATTTCTTCTTCCACTTCTTCTTCCTTTGTTGTTACCATTATAAAATAATAAATCCAGTATAATATATATACTTTGATGTTATTATAAATATGGTACAACCATATTCAGTATTCTATCCACCCTTTGAATAACATGTCACCATACGTGCGTACGTACGGCTTACCGTCTCCACGTCGTGGTGTAATTGTTATTCAATATAATATTATTTGGATGGGTATAATAATGATGTGTAACTCATGTAAATAATAAATATAACATGTTAAGGATTCTGTATATATGATATACCATCCATTATATATTATTTTAATATCAAAAGAATGATATTGTCGCTCGTGCGTACGTACGGACTATCGTCTCCACAAACGCGATGAGATTCATTCTCCATTGTATCCATTCAAGTATAATTAGCATTTGATGATTTAAAAGATGATGTTTAAGGACTTGATATCATTCTGGATATGAATAATATAAAACCTATCCTTTACAAACATGTCTTACGTAACAAAACATATAAAAGAAAACAGGTAAGTTAACACCCGAAACAACGATAATTCTAAGATATTATTAACAAATCAATGTTAAAAGATCATATATGATATCATATTAATATATATGATTCTTGTATAATTTAATAACAATTATTTCACCATTATACAGGAGGTTAACCTACCCCAACCAAGGAAAATTACAAGGTAAGTGATTTTCTTATCTCACTTTCAATTCCGTGAGATTTCCATTGTTCGCCACTAAATTATTGAAAGTGGTGTATAGTGTACTTCCATTTGATATATATTATCATGATTCTCTTTATATTCATGTTATTCTGTAAACCATTTTGTGGTTATTAACTTTTTTCCATACGACTCAGTTGATTAACGTGGTAAGGGGTTTTCATCTCACTCCTTATTCCCGTGAGATTCATGCCATATTTCCACCATTACCTTTTGTGTGGTGTAAGTACTGCCCATAATTATATTCTTTGTGTAATACACTATAATTTATGTGTATTTACATATTCATTGTATGATACCTCTTTCATGGGTTGTATGTTTCATAAGTTACCAAATTGGTAAGGGTTATTTCACAATCTCTTCATTATCCGAGGTTTTTTATACGTAATAATCTACTGGGATTTCTTTATCATCCACATCCATGTTTCTTCAAAATGTATTGCAAAACATTTTTATTATTTACAAGAATATGGGTTAAAGTCATTTATACCCTTGTTTGACTTTTTATAATAGGAATATTTCCGTCATTTTCAAAACAAGGTCCTTTTTAACCTTTTCGACAGAATTAAGGTAAGAATGGTTTTTTTTAACTTATACGGCGGGTGCGGCTATTTTCCGTCGTTATAAAATCTTCAAAGCTTACCTTACAAGCCTATAAGAATATTTTCAAAGAAAATGTTTTATTTTATATGGATCTTAAATGATTTCAAAATAAAAGGAGATATTTCTTTAAAAAGAATTTTGATTTCATCTATGTCAACATCCTTTGATGGATTTTAAGATTATTTGAAGTTGATTTATTATGATACAAAACTTCTATATTGTATTGAAGGTTTTGTGATATTTTTTAATGTGGATGTGCTATTTTTATACCATTCATAGTTTATAGTGAAAGTATTGACATTTCGTATGCTAGTTTTAATACGAATGTTTATGTTATGTTTAAACCTTTTCATATGGGAATGCATTGGACTTAATATGTGACGGGTGGAGCCCGCTATAGCTCCTCGATGCATCGGTAGGTCTCATGAGACAAACTAGTGTCTTGGCACAAGGCCTTGACAAAATCTTATTTGTAGTCTTGGCACGAGGCCTTGGCTATGTGGTTATGATAATCTGGCATTATGCATTCCAACATTATGAAAGTGGTTATTGATTTTGCATGTGATTATTCGATTAGTAGAATATCCATGTGAACAAGTAAATGGAATTATTTCATTTTACTTTTGCCATACTATGTTGAAGTTCAAGTTTAAAAGGCTTTTGTTTTAGTAATTCATTTCCTTAAATGTTTATGCTTATTTTTGAATGTTCTGCTATATTGTTATCCTTACTGGGCATTTGAGATCACCCCTTTTCTATGTTTTATTTTTCCCAGGATGTGAAGATGTAAGTTATGAATGACCTGCAGGGATATTATGAGGGGATTATAGTGTGGACTGTGGAAACATTATGTTGTTGTAGTAGTTTTTCATTTTATGATGTAATGTAAAACTTATGAATATATCTAGTGTTTCCAAGGATACTAAACCAATCGGTCTTTCGAGATTTGATCTTTCTTGTGATCATGCCAATGTTATGTAATAATGCACCGACTCTGGGTAACTAGGGTCGGGGCGTTACAGTTGGTATCAGAGGAAGTTTAGTACAAACCTTGGAAGCTAGATTTAGATAAACTCTGATTAGAGCACGTAGACTTAAGATGAACTTTGAGGATTAGTATAGAAGAACTTCCTAGAATTTTGGTATTGTAGAGATTTTGTGAGTTTTCCGAGAAATACATCCCTGTCTGGATACGAGCAGGTAGAGGCGGCTCTGGCACAGATGTACCTAGGGGTAAAACCCGAAAACACCGCTTTGAGCTAGACTCGAACGGGAACTGGTGCACGACAACGGGCCTTGCTGCACTCTTGGTTACGACACTCCCGGAGGATATGCTTAGGATAACTCTCATTTTCTTTACAAATCATTTTTAAGGGATTATGAGTATATAATTCCTCAAAGAAAACATTCTTATGATTGTGGATTATATCAAAAAATAGTTCAATTTATGTTAAGTGTTTTATAAGTATGGGATTATGTATTTTAATTCATAAACTGATCTAGTTTATGCCATTCTTTAGAAATGGCGCCTAGTGGAAGAAATGGAAACCGTATCAATGCACGCACTCCATGTAGGGATTTCCCTCCTGCTCAAGATAATTATAGTGGGGCTGGTGATGCAACTAGTGCCGATCAGCTAATCACCATACTGGGACAACTTACTCAGGTTATGAATAATAACCTTACCCGTATGGAGCACCCTGATCCGCAGCGTGGAGGATCAATGTTAGATCGATTCATGAGGCAACAACCACCAACGTTCAATGGGAATACAAATCCCTTAGTAACTGAGCAATGGATATTTTCCCTAGAGAAAATATTTCAGGCTTTAGGGAGCAGTGAAAGGGAAAAAGTTATCATGGCAGTTTACCGCCTCACTGGAGATGCTGATCAATGGTGGTCATTGATTCAAAACATGAAGGAATATGATGAAGTATCAAATATGGAGTGGAGGGAGTTCAAAGATCTGTTTTTAGAAAAAAACTTTCCTCGCGACCATCGAGCAGATATGGAAAGGCAATTTCTGAGTCTGAGACAAAAGGAGGATGAGAATGTCACAAAGTATGAGGCTAACTTTACAAGGTTAGCGAGGTATGCTGGAGATTATATTCGCAACCCAAGAAGTAATATTGATCGTTTCTTTTATGGGTTAAAACCATTTCTCCGTCGAGCATTAGTCTCACAATCCTTTTCATCGTACGAAGACATTGTCTCATGTGCTATCAAGACCGAAAAGGAATTCTCTAAGTCTTATGACTTTAAAGAAAAGCAAGAGAAGAAGAGACCTGCTGATCAATCTGGGAATGGAAATAAGGGGAAGAAGGGAAAGTTTGAATATCCATCTTGTGGTAAATGCGGGAAGAAACACCCTGGTGCTTGCTTGAAGGGAATGGGAGTCTCTTACAAGTGTGGTGAAAAAGGACACCAAGCTCATGATTGCAAGGGGAAGAAGGAAGCTACCAACGTTCAGTGATACAATTGCAGGGAGATGGGGAATTATGCAAATGCATGTCCTAAGCGTCAGGAGAACTTACCTCAGAAAAGGCCAAGGGATCAAGGCCAGGCTTATGCTATCACTACTGCAGAGGTAGAAGCTCCAAAAGACGTGGTGGCAGGTAATTTAATGGTTTCCTCAAGTTTAGCAAATGCATTATTTGACTCTGGATCTTCGCATTGTTTCATATCTTCCCAGTTTGCTAAGAAAATTAGATATTTCCAATTTGATTTAATAAGGTAGTTGTCAGTTAAAACTCCTAAGGGAAGTATCATTGCAACAAAGTTTTGTGAATCAGTCCCCATTAGAGCACATAGATTTTCTTTATCTGTTGATATCATCATCATACCTATGATTGAGTTTGATATAATCCTCGGTATGGACTGGCTTTCGGACTATGATGCGAAGATTTATTGTAAAAAGAAAGAAGTTACGATTCTTGATGATAATGATAAGGAACACCTTATCTTTAGAGCAGAATCATCACCACCTAATTCTTATTTAGATCCACCCCCAGTAGCTCAACTTAATTCAATTATTAGGGAGGAAGAGAATGAAGTAACTGTCGGTGTGGAAAGGAATGTTCAAATAGAGGATGTACCTGTTGTGAAAGAATTTGTAGATGTATTTCCGGAAGATTTACCTGGACATCCTCCAGAATGAGAAGTTGAGTTTTCCATTGATTTGATTCCTGGATCAAGGTCTATATCGAAGACCCATTATAGAATGGCCACTGTAGAGTTAGTCAAACTAAAGAAACAACTAGAGGAATTGAGTAATAAGGGATTTATTCACCCTAGTGTTTCTCCATGGGGAGCCCCTATTCTTTTTGTTAAAAAGAAAGATGGATCTATGAGGTTATGTATCGACTACAGGGAGATCAATGCTATAACGATAAAGAACAAGTATCCCCTACCTCATATTGATGATTTATTTGACCAACTACATGGAGATCAATACTTTTCAAAGATTGACCTTCGATCTGGATACCATCAGTTGTGTGTGAAGAAGGAAGACATTTTGAAGACAGCATTTCGAACCAGGTACGGGCATTACGAGTTTACCGTAATGCTGTTTGGATTGACTAATGCACCCTCTGTATTCATGGATCTGATGAATAGAGTTTTCAAGGAGTATCTCGGTGAATTTGTGGTGGTATTTATTGATGATATATTGGTATACTCCAAAACCTACGAAGATCATGAAAATCACTTGCGCATTATCTTGAAGACTCTGAGGAGGCATGAATTATATGGGAAGTTTAGCAAGTGTGAATTCTGGCTTCAAGAGATTTCTTTTCTTGGCCATATTGTCTCTAAAGATGGAATCTCTGTTGATCCTTCTAAGACCAAGGCAATCCAAGAATGGCCATCACCTACGAGTATAACTGAGGTACGCAGTTTTATTGGTTTGGCAGGTTATTATCGACGTTTCGTCCAGAATTTTGCCCGATTGGCTAACCCATTAACGAAGCTCACACGTAAAGGGGTTAAATTTGTTTGGACAAAAGAGTGTGAAGAATGTTTCGAAGAACTGAAGAAAAGATTAGTCAATGCTCCTATATTGACTCTACCATCGGGGAATGATGGGTTCGTTATTTATAGTGATGCATCGAAGAAAGGACTTGGTTGTGTCCTTATGTAGAATGATAGAGTTATTTCCTATGCATCACGACAGTTGAAAATTCATGAACAAAACTATCCTACTCATGATCTCGAGTTAGAAGCTGTGATCTTTGCTTTGAAGATATGGAGGCACTACCTCTATGGTGAAAAATGTGAGATTTATATTGATCACAAGAGTTTGAAGTATATTTTCTCACAAAAAGAACTCAATATGAGGCAAAGGAGATGGCTTGAATTACTCAAGGATTATGATTGCACGATACACTACCACCCGGGGAAAGCAAAGGTGGTAGATGCTTTGAGTAGAAAATACCATGGAGTTTTGAACAATATGAGAATTGAAAGGGATCCAATTTTCATGGATCTAGTGAAGATGGACATGGGAATAACCAGGGAAGGCGAAACATCATTTCTTTTTCAAATGGTTTCCAAACCATCTTTAATAGAATGGATTAAGAGTACTCAGACCGATGATGAAGAATTTCAAAATAAGATTAAAGTTGTGAATGATGGGAGATTGAGAGACTTTGTGTATGAAGATGGAATTTTGAAATTTGGGAAGAGACTTTGTGTTCCCGATATACCTGATCTAAAAATGGAATTGTTGGATGATGCTCATAGTTCCAATTTCTCTATACACCCTGGGAGCACCAAAATGTATAGAGATTTGAAGGAACATTTTTGGTGGGACAACATGAAGAGGGAGATTGCTGATTTTGTGTCAAGATGTATGGTTTGTCAACAAGTGAAAGCTGGAAGGAAACAGCCTGGAGGAGTCATGCAACCTATTCCCATACCGGAGTGGAAATGGGACAATATTACGATGGACTTTGTCATGGGGCTACCAAAGACTCCTAGAAGGAATGATGCAATATGGTTGATTGTTGATCGTCTTACCAAGTCAGCACATTTTCTTGCTATAAGAGAAGATCTACCCCTGGAACGTCTAGCAAGACTATATATTAATGAAGTTGTGAGACTTCATGGAGTACCCTTATCAATTGTTTCTGATCGAGATCCCCATTTTACTTCAAGATTTTGGAAAAGTCTTCAGAAATCCCTGGATACTGAACTTCATTTGAGCACTGCTTACCACCCTCAGACAGACGGACAATCAGAACGGACTATTCAAACCTTAGAAGACATGTTGAGATCTTGCTCACTTGACTTTCAGGGTATGTGGGATCAATATTTACCTCTGGTAGAATTTTCCTATAACAATAGCTTCCATTCGAGTATTCAGATGGCACCATATGATGCGTTATACGGAAAGAGATGTCGTACACCAACCTGTTGGGATGATGTTGGTGAAAGAAAACTTGTAGGCCCAGAACTGGTGGAGGAAACGGTGGAAAAGGTGAAAGTAATCCAAAATCACATCAAAGCAGCTCAAAGTAGGCAGAAGAGCTATGCTGATAATCGAAGGAAGGATTTGGAATTTCAAGTCGGTGATCATGTTTTCCTGAAGGTATCTCCGTGGAAGGGAGTCATACGTTTTGGTAAGAAAGGTAAATTGAGTCCCAGGTACATCGGACCTTTCGAAATTCTAGAACGAATTGGGGTTGTAGCTTACCGATTGGCAATGCCGCCAAGTCTCTCCAAAGTTCACGATGTGTTCCACGTATCTCTGTTGAGGAAATACATGCCTGATCCAACGCATGTACTCACCTATGAGGAATTAGAACTGGAACCTGATCTGTCTTATTGCGAAGATCCTGTCAAGATTCTTGATATAAGAGAACAAGTACTGAGAAACCGGACGACGCGTCTGGTAAAAGTTTTGTGGAGAAACCATAAGATGGAAGAAGCAACGTGGGAACCCGAGGAACTTATGATAAAGAACCACCCGAGTCTTTTCATGTGATAAGTATTCTAGAAATTTCGAGGATGAAATTATTTGAAGGAGGGGAGAATGTAACACCCCAAGCTTCTACGGTACGCTTCTCTTTGAATAATGTGATAGCGTGTGTTGTACGCAACACCGAGTTCTAACACACCATAACTAATCAAACTAGCCGTTATGAATAGTAATACCTACTTTTTGAAATTATATATATTTTATATTTGAAAATGGACTTCATTTTTGGATTTGGAATATCGAATTTAGCCTAAGGTGAAATTTTGGTACATTTCGGATAACTTTCATATTTTGATGAATAGTGAAAATTACTAAATTTTAATTAAAAACAACTTTTTTAATCAAAATAATTAATAGTGATAAATTATGAATTTGAGTGGTTTTAAAGTATATTTAGAATATATTTTTACCTTTTAATATAATTTTGTTCATTGGACATAATTTTACAATTAAACCGAACATAAACAAGTGTCAATCTTTCGATAGTTATTATCTCTTAAAAACACGCTTTTTGTTTTGACAGCGGGAATTAATTTTAAATTAATTTCTGCCACTTCTGTGTTTTGAATTTAGAAAAATGGATTCCATATTTGGAATCAGGATGTTCAAATTGTGTAAATAGGTAACTTTTATTTTTAGACATTTTGAATAATTACTGCGGTAAATATTTTATTTACCATGGTTAAGGGTAAATCCGGTAAATAAGGGTTAAAAAAATAATATTATAATAATACTAAATTACCCTAAAACGTGTCTTAACCCTATTGGTTGATACATGGTCGACCATGGGCATCTTTGGGTCGATTTTGGGACCCCATGGATCCACTTGTAAGTGATAATGACACTTTATTTTAATGAATTCAAAAATGACACAAGCATATATCTTTTAGAAAAACAATTGTTACATAGGGTTATATATGTTGTATTTTAGATTATAAATATTCATTAGAAAGATAAAAATATTTCTTACATAATTATATTTTATTTATAATTTTTAGACATTAAATAATTTATTTTATTTATGACACAATGATGATGCAGTAATTACTATAATAGTGAAAAATTAAAATAATTGATATTATAAATACCCAAATAAATATAATATGAAACTTTTAATGAATTAAACTAATTTTCTAGGATAATATGATATATTAGGATTTATTTAATTGACTTTTTTCGAATTAATCAATCTGTTATGAGTTTCACAAAAATCAACTATTGAATAGTGTCAAAATTGACATAAAAGAGTTCTTAAAACAAATATTATATTATTAATTGATATTAAATTTCTAAAAATCTAAGGTTAGGCCAAGAGACTTATATCATGATATGTGCATCATTAATGGACCACTTGGGGGTCGCTTGGATGTATATAGTAAGTTTATTAACCATATTATATAAAAATACAAAGAGACATTGTAAAAGTGAAACTAATTAACTTAAAGTTAATACTTAAAGATAAGGTTAATATAAGTACCCAAACCTGTCTAAATTCTATTGGTTGAGTTGTTTTCGACCCATACCCACCTTAACCTTTGAATATTCAACTTTGGAGCCATTGGAAACCGATTATGAATTTATTATAAACTAATATCTCTAGCTTTTCCAAAGGTGCTCCTAACCCCTCTTACAAAAGGGCACTCCTCCTTCCCATTTCTTCACACCTTCAAAGCCTTTTGGTTCGGCCAAACTCTGTCCAAATACTCTCCCAACATCCCTCACTACAACCTAGAGGCCTTAGTTTGATCATAAAGCCAACCTAAGGAGCCCGTTTGATCAAATCAAAAGGAAGAACCCGAAGAAGAGGTAATGATTTCACCACCCTTTTCTAAGTTCATTTCTTCTTCCACTTCTTCTTCCTTTGTTGTTACCATTCTAAAATAATAAATCCAGTATCATATATATACTGTGATGTTATTATAAATATGGTACAACCATATTCAGTATTCTATCCACCCTTTGAATAACATGTCACCATACGTGCGTACGTACGGCTTACCGTCTCCACGTCGTGGTGTAATTGTTATTCAATATAATATTATTTGGATGGGTATAATAATGATGTGTAACTCATGTAAATAATAAATATAACATGTTAAGGATTCTGTATATATGATATACTATCTATTATATATTATTTTAATTTCAAAATAATGATATTGTCGCTCGTGCGTACGTACGGACTACCGTCTCCACGAACGCGATGAGATTCATTCTCCATTGTATCCATTCAAGTATAATTATCATTTGATGATTTAAAAGATGATTTTTAAGGACTTGATATCATTCTGGATATGAATAATATAAAACCTATCCTTTACAAACATGTCTTACGTAACAAAACATATAAAATAAAACAAGTAAGTTAACACCCAAATCAACGATAATTCTAAGATATTATTAACAAATCAATGTTAAAAGATCATATATGATATCATATTAATATATATGATTCTTGTATAATTTAATAACAATTATTTAACCATTATACAGGAGGTTAACCTACCCCAACCAAGGAAAATTACAAGGTAAGGGATTTTCTTATCTCACTTTCAATTCCGTGAGATTTCCATTATTCGCCACTAAATTATTGAAAGTGGTGTATTGTGTACTGCCATTTGATATATATTATCATGATTCTCTTTATATTCATGTTATTATGTAAAACATTTGGTGGTTATTAACTTCTTTCCATACGACTCAGTTGATTAACGTGGTAAGGGGTTTTCATCTCACTCCGTATTCCCGTGAGATTCATGCCATATTGCCACCATTACCTTTTGTGTGGTGTAAGTACTGCCCATAATTATATTATTTGTGTAATACACTCTAATTTATGTGTATTTACATATTAATTGTATGATACCTCTTTCATGGGTTGTATGTTTCATAAGTTACCAAATTGGTAAGGGTTATTTCACAATCTCTTCATTATCGGAGGTTGTTTATACGTAATAATCTACTGGGATTTCTTTATCATCCACATCCATGTTTCTTCAAAATGTATTGCAAAACATTTTTATTATTTACAAGAATATGGGTTAAAGTCATTTATACCCTTGTTTGACTTTTTATAAGAGGAATATTTCCGTCGTTTTCAAAACAAGGTCCTTTTTAACCTTTTCGACAGAATAAAGGTAAGAATGTTTTTTTTAACTTATACAGCGGGTGCGGCTATTTTCCGCCGTTATAAAATCTTCAAAGATTCCCTTACAAGCTTATAAGAATATTTTCAAAGAAAATGTTTTATTTTATATGGATCTTAAATGATTTCAAAATAAAAGGAGATATTTCTTTAAAAAGAATTTTGATTTCATCTATGTCAACATCCTTTGATGGATTTTAAGATTATTTGAAGTTTATAATTATGATACAAAACTTCTATATTGTATTGAAGGTTTTGTGATATTTTTGAATGTGGATGTGCTATTTTTATACCATTCATAGTTTATAGTGAAAGTATTGACATTTCGTATGCTAGTTTTAATACGAATGTTTATGTTATGTTTAAACCTTTTCATATGGGAATGCACTAGACTTAATATGTGACGGGTGGAGCCCGCTATAGCTCCTCGATGAATCGGTAGGTCTCATGAGACAAACTAGTGTCTTGGCACAAGGCCTTGACAAAATCTTATTTGTAGTCTTGTCACGAGGCCTTGGCTATGTGGTTATGATAGTCTGGCATTATGCATTCCAACATTATGAAAGTGGTTATTGATTTTGCATGTGATTATTCGATTAGTAGAATATCCATGTGAACAAGTAAATGGCATTATTTAATTTTACTTTTTCCATACTATGTTGAAGTTCAAGTTTAAAAGGATTTTGTTTTAGTAATTCATTGCCTTAAATGTTTATGCTTATTTTTGAATGTTCCGCTATATTGTTATCCTTACTGGGCATTTGAGCTCACCCCTTTTCTATGTTTTATTTTTCCCAGGATGTGAAGATGTAAGTTATGAATGACCTGCAGGGTTATTATGAGGGGATTATAGTGTGAACTGTGGAAACATTATGTTGTTGTAGTAGTTTTTCATTTTATGATGCAATGTAAAACTTATGAATATATCTAGTGTTTCCAAGGCTACTAAACCAATCGGTCTTTCGAGATTTGATCTTTCTTGTGATCATGCCAATGTTATGTAATAATGCACCGACTCTGGGTAACTAGGGTCGGGGCGTTACACTTTACGTTGGTTTCCCCCCATCCTGCTTGATGTTAAACTGTGGACCTCAATTAGTGGTAAGCCATTGTGACCCCATCCAGCGGTAAGCCGTTGTGACCCCGTTTAGCGGTAAGTCATTGTCAATACCATTCAATGGTAAGTCGTTGACACCCCTATCCAGTGGTAATCCATTGTGACCCCATCCAGCGGTAAGCCATTGAAACCCCCAATCGACAGTAAGTCGTCGTCAGATGAATTATGTGGACTTTGATTCTAGGCCACATGGATACGTAGGAAGCCTATTTGAGACTCAATCCCAACATCACCATCGTCCTTGAGATGACCCCATCATATTCTCCATCCACTTCATGGAACCTTCCATCATCCATACTGATTCTTACCCTGGCCTCCACATCCCAATGGGATCATGCCACCCCATTACCCATTCCATTTAACATCATTCGAGAATCTAATCACATGTTGGCCCCAATATCGGTGTTCCCTCTAGGGGTTGCACCCATCTGATCCACTCTAGTCAGTGTACTGATCAGTCCAATCCATCTCTATTAGATGTTAAACTTCCAGCATACCCTTTGTTAAACAAGTAAAGATGAGGAAAACTTCAGAGAAATGCCTATGGAAAATAATTCCTCACATTCGACATGGAATTCCTTGGGCTTCCTCACCCTATAGAAGCCCTATAATAAGGGACAGAAGACAGACACGCCAATGTCCCAGCACCCAGACACGCCAGTGATGCCCAATGTAACTACTCCCCCGACTGAAGGTTGGTGCCCTAGCCTGACCCCTTGGAATGTCCTGACAGAAGCATCGTAATTAACCGGAATCCATGAAGATATGACATCGGGAATAGTTTCACAAAAAACATCTTAAGTCTATAAGGGATACCCAAACTAGGTAACAAGCTCTGAGGAGGAATCCACAGAAGGAAGAGCCAACATCCCATCATCCCATTTAGATCAAAGAGAAAACATCCCTGAATAATCGACAGATGTCACCTGCCTTTGGAAAGCTGGAATTCAGGGTAACAAAACCATGCCTTTCATCCTCAAGCAGATGGACGTGTGCGCCCCTGCGAAATCATGGGAAACACCCGTCAATCATATCATGAGGTTATATAGGCAGCCTTTGCAGATAGCCGACATATAGGGTCTGAGGTAGGAATATGATTCAACTATCAGTTTAGAATATGTACCAGGAGAGGGTAGATGAGGTTCAGCTACACATGGAGGATGTGGTAGAGACAGTGGGACACATCCATGGGGTCAATGGTCTGTGGTTGGTGCAACACTATAGAGAGGCCAAGATTCAGGTACTCATGTATCAAGCCAGGTGCACATTGTCGATCTTCCCGGATCTATGCAGAATAGTTATCCAATGGTGGTTAGAGGTACGCCATAGGCGTGGTCATGATTATTTTTTTCTTTCAACATGACCTATTGAGGCAAGTCCATTTTGAGTATATGTGGTTCATAGGATGTATATGTACTGAACAGATGTGGGTCAGTTGGTTGGAACTATCTTGGGTGGGTGATTATATATATATATATATATTTATATATATATATATATATCTGTGTGTGAGGTTATTAGCATCATGAGAATCATTGGATGCGTGTTTTGAGGTTCTTGTCATCTGGAGAATCGTGGGATGCATGTTTTGTGGCACATAGGCATCAGGGAATCCAAGGGATGTGGGATAAAATAGGTTCCTTGTGCATCAGGTCATTGAGGATGCGGTTTGTGATTACGGTACAAGACACCAAGTAGTTTTGAGCATCCATGGGATGCATAATCTCATTGCTCCATGGGTGTCATGGGATCAATGCAGGCACTGATGCGGTGCTGGATGTGATTGGGTGTCGAGACTGACATGAGATCACCTGATGAGGTTAAGCGGTGAAAATGCATCATGGGAGGAATATGGTCTGAAAATAGGTCGATAGAACTTTTTGTGATTTGATTTTTGGTCAGGTTCGGACTGAGTTAAGAAATTTATAAGGTCGGGATCCCCTTGAAGAATTTGAATTAAACCCTTAATAGCAGGGTAGTCCGGCCTCTTTGTACTAGGATTTGTGTGTTTGGTTCCATCTTTGGGTTTTTTTGATACCTCTAAGATGATCTATGTTATGGTGGAGAGATTGTAACAACCTGGGTTTTTAGAATGGGTCAAAATCCCCACCCGGTTTAAATTTTTTAATTAGTGGCTATGCTACTTTTTGATTCATTGATCAGAACTAAATTATGTTAGTTATGTTAGAATTATATGATGGTTTTGAGTTTATTAGAGTCTGATAGAGTGACTATGTTGTTCAGAAGATTATTAATAGAATTGGAGGAATGAAGTCCCAGTCTTTAGGAAGTAGGTGTAGGAACATGGTTTAGGGAAATCGTGCGAGTGGTGCTGCATGGTGGTGCAGACTCAACTGAAAAATTTGTAGAGAGCTATGAATGGTTTTCACTTGGAATAGAAAAAAATATGTGTTCATCATGAAGGCATGTTGCCTTAGGAAGTGGCTTCCTTACGATTGCCGCGTAGTTTGGAAAACTATGCGGGTAAACCATTCATCCATTTCTGGGTTTTGTTATAAAATTTTCATTTTATTTTGATTATTTCTTTTTATCTCCTCTATCCCTTGTTCTTATTTCTTTGTTTCTCATATTATGGAGTGTCCCTCCCTTCCTCCAATGGATTTTTATCAAACTCCTCCATCTGACCACCATTCTTTAATCCATTAGAAGATATGGGATCACCTCGATAAGGACAACCCCACACACTATTATCCTTCCTTTATCTTTTTTCTTACAGACTTTTATTTCCATCCAAAGAAATTTCAGGGTTTATTATGTAAACTCAGGTCTACATTGATTATCTTTAAATTGGATCTTGATATCAGGCATGCCTATGACTACGAGTCTGATGTTGGTCATGAAAACCTTGTTTTGATTTTTCGAAGACTTTTCAGGGTTGTGGATTTTTAGAGAAATGATGGGTATTGATAGATACATTATTATGGAATTTAAAAATGATTATTGGACCATGTGGGATGTCATGAGAATTCATAATACCTTTTACGCTTGAGTGAGGCTAGGTTAGAGGTTGTTTCTCTTTGGGTTATTTTGGTCGGGGGACCCAAAATGGTTTTAATTGAATTTTTTTTGATTTAAATAGGAATATTTAAATTGTTAAGGCTTTATAGATCTAATTAGAGGAATTCTAGACCTCCATGCTTATATGATAGAGATTTTAACTTGTTCAATTCAATATGTTTAAATTGAATTGTTGATTAAAGTGTTTTAATTTGATTTATACATATGTACTGGTAGAGATTAGATATGCTGAGTCCCATGGGGTTGTGACTGGCTTGGCCTGAAGTTTGTATGGCATGGAAATCAGTATTGAGTGATTTTGATCACTGGTTAGGCTTGGAACGGGTTTGTTTGGGTGGTTTGACCATGTGATCGGGCGTCTTGGACATCAGTTTGAGGTAGTGAAACTATCATGTTGGGAAAGGACCATGATACTTGGATGGAAAGGCCATCATACTTGAGCGACCTAGTTGCAGGGGCATGGGGTTCTAGAGATGGGGTGTCTTAGGTTCTTATTTGGTTATTTCCACTCAACTGTGATGGTCAAAGTTCTGATTGAGTCGTGTTCACAGAGGTTGACTCAATGATGAGGTGGTTTTGACTACTCATGTGGGTGGAGGCCCTCTATAGTTGTGGCTTAGTTTTTAATGGTGTGGGGGTGATTTCTATATAAATCCACATGGAAGGTGAGGAGACTTCAGTTCATAGTGACGAGGCTATCGGGTTGGGGGTTGAGGCTCTCCGTGTTTGAGGCCATGGTCCTGGATATTTATTTTAGGACATACATAGTTTTCCTCCGGTTATTGTTCCATGGGCCAACATGAGATTTTGAGTAGGGGTCTATGTGACCAGGATGATATTTTTAGGTCATTCCTTGGGTGCCTTTTTACATTGAGACACAAGTTTTCAAGAGGCATGTGGTTTTGGGCTATATGATTGAGGTAAAACCCGTGGGTTCACCAGGACTTTGTGACTATAGGGGTAACTTGGGCCATGTTCCAAGGACTCACTTTTCTTCTAAGACTCTAGTGTTGGCCAAAATAGGTGACAGTCCATGGTGGCTACTGCGTTCTAGTGGATGTGGTGATTATTTATTGAATTTTACTATTTACTTTATAGATTCATATCAAATTAAACACTTATACTAGCTACCCACCATTGGGTGGTATCCTACTGAAATTTATCTCAAACCCATCACAGGTATTTTGGGACATCTGTAGACTTTTTGGATTTATGTACAGGTAAAGGATCAGCCTTAGGAGATGGATTGTAGTTCTGTTTTTCATGTAGATTGGCATGGAACTTGAAATCGTGCCTAACTAGAGCTCTAATTTTGTGTAGTTTCATGTTCATTTCAACATGCTTATATATGTAGCTAATGTGGTATGCCATGGGCATTAACTTGGATATTGTATTGTACATCCAGGTATGGAATGTATGCTTTCTTGCTTTATTTGGAGTGGATAAAAGTGATTTTCTATAATGTTGTTATGTTTACTTTCCACTTATTTTTTTGTTTCTATATTCCTCCCATTGTTGATTGATATTGGTTGTGCTTCTTCTTTGTGGGTCTGGTTTGAGTCTACTGATTCATTTATTTATGATTCATTTTATCTTATTATTATAGGACCAGTATATTATCTATTTAAAGAGGTTAAATCCTCCTCACTATACATCTTTACACCCTTTCTTCTAGTTGGTAGCCTTTGGTATTAGGGGAGGCACACTTAATACCCGTGGAATCTGGCCCATTTTCACTGTTCGGGTCAAGGATATTACTCATCATATCCTCTATTTAAACCATGATATAAATATTATATGGATTTATTATATATATTTTTTGATTAATCCAAAATATTTATAGATAGATAATGAAATACACCATTCACTGAGATTATAATACGTACGTGCGCATGAACACTATTTCCATTTTTCAACAATCATTATGGAAATGAGGAAAGTAATATTTTATCTTTTCAGAATAATTATAATATCATTCATAACATATTATTTATTTAAATATAATTATACATATCATCCATGTTGTTTGGTGATGAAAACAGAGAGTCACATTGCTTTGTGAAGGCGGTAGTCCACATTTACCTCAAACTACATTATCATATTTCAGTGAGTCAAAATATAATAAAGTAAATTATATATTGTATTTTTATAATGATAAATATGTCAGGAATAAAGAACATTATTGTATATCACATATATTCATTAAATATATCCTTATTATTTTCCATTTAAATTGTTAGTGAAAACAAATCACATTGGTTTATGAGGTGGTAGTTCGCCATACACATGAATGAATTTATCGTATCCCTTATGGAATGAAAAGTAAAAAATGGAATATATGAAATATTGACCCTAGGGTTATAATAATGTTATAATATCATACATATATATATACATATAATTTATATACATCATCATACACAACTGTGAGTAGTTTTAATGGAAAATTTATGACATTAGTTCGTGAGGCGGTAGTCCACTATACACACAAATGATGATTTCACAAACCATTTGATAAAATTGGAAATAGTTATAGGTATTTACCTTAACATAACAACATATAATTATTTTTAAGATACTAAGGAAATTATATCAAAATGTTTTAATAATAATTTAAAGTGTTTGAAGAAGAAATAAAATAAAAATGATTGTTGAATAATGTTACATCTTTTTTGGGTAACCTCAATTAGTTTTCACCAAAAGCCTTCCCAAGATTTATTTATTCCAAAAATAATGATTCCAGGATGATAGGGTGAAATTTTAGAATTTATTAGTGAAGTTACCATCTGAAACAAAAAATGGATTGAAGATTTGAAGAGGACAGGAGAGGGGGTGTCCTTTTATAAGTGAGGTTAGTTTCACAAATGTTATTTTTGAAAATAAAAATGTGTACCCACATATTTTGAATGAAAAAAGGGTCTTAAATGAATTATTATAGACCCTTGTAAATTTTACAATATAATGTTTTCCATAAAATATATTTTAGATAAGATTTTAAATCATTTTAACCCTTATTTCTTTAGTTTAACCCCGAATAAACCCATTTTTACCTTAACTGAAGTAATTATTTTTTAATGTTTTCACTATAATTTTTTTCTCAAAAATTATGTTTGAAGTATTATATAATATAAATTATTCTGATTTGAAATTTAGAATACATTTTTCTAAATTTTATTCACAAAAAATTAAATATTTTACTTAAAATTAATCCCACAGATACTACGAGAAGACTTGTTTTCAAAGATAATAATTTAAAAATATTACAGAGTATTTATATCCAAATTAAGAGTTGAAATGATTAAAATGAACTAAATTTTATTAATAGATATATAATTGAACCAATTTTACTTTTAAACCAAATCTTCAATATAATTTACTTTATAAATAATTCAAACAAAAAAAACATTTTTCAAATAAAGTTCAGTACTTTTCACTATTAATGAAATAATTAACATTTTAAGAAAATCCACAAAAATTTACCCTAGGATAATTTTAATATGATGATTTAAAAATTATTATTATAAAATTTTCATAAATTAATTTTATTATAATTTCCAAAAAAACGATAAAACTTTTTTTTAGAAAAATATAATTTTTAAGGATAAAATTGGTTTTATTTTCTGGAAAATAGATTAGATGAATCTTAAATATTTGATGGAATATAAAATTTTAATTAAATTATTTCTCCAAAATTTATTTTGTTATTTATTGATGTAATTTTTTTTAAAGAAATAGTATTTTAGAAAAATATATCCTTTATTTTAAAATTGTTTTTATTTTCATTTCTAATTAATTAGTCACTAAAGAATTCATTTTACATTCATTTATAAACAATATATTTTCATATTTTAGTTATTCCAATTCATAACCATCATTCCAATAGTTATGTGATTACTATCATATTAAATAATAATATCTTAATAGTAAGTCACATTTCATTTATGCTCAGTGTTTCATCAAATGCAAGTTAAACCCAGTTTTTGGTTGTAGTGCAAGATAAACTGGGTGTTTCATGTAATGAAATATAAACCTCGTGTTAGTTATAAAGAAAAATATAAAAGTGATTAATTTTATTTGAAGAAAATATTTCCCAAATTCTCAGGGTGTTTCATTCTACCACCCTTAAAATAAATTTCTCCCTTAAAATATATCTTGGTCGTGTAAGGATTGACAATTTAAATTTCTTTCATAGAAACCCACATCATAAAAATAAATAATAAATCTCCCTTTAAAATGGATAGTTAGAAACATAATGGTTACCTAATTTAACATATAAATAGGTTTACACATATTAAAACATAGGTGGGAAGTGTATATTTGGATCTGGAAGAAAAAGGTAATGTCTCAATAGTGATGGGGAGTGACAGAGATCATTGATCACCTGAAATATAATGATCATGTGATAATCAAAAACCAAAAAAGCATAACAAAATATTTTTGAAAAAGTTCATTGATATCATTATAAATGATGGTTATATGATAAATATTTATTGAAATATCATTTTCCCAAAGTTTAATATTTTTCAAGAGAAGATATACTTAATTGGTTTCATTCTATTTCATAAGAAAATTATCACCCTTTGGTTATGCCTTAATAAAATTTACACTTATTTCATTTGTTACATTCAATGTTAACCCAGTTCCTTCTATTTCCCTCTATTTAATAAACCCAAAAAACATAGTGTTATTAATAATATTCATAGTGGAAAACAATATAATCATGATAAATAACTTATAGGATGACTAAATCATGAAACATTATTTTCAATCTATGATACCTTAGGCTTAACCTAGGTTATTCAAGGTTATTATATATTTAAATCATTCATGATGGTTTCTAAAGAGTTCCTGAATTTCCAAATCATATACCATGGTTGTGACAAACTAGGTGTGTAGTAAGGCCCATTTTCATACATGAGGTGATGTTTGAGTCCATCTCAATGTTCTATTTTTCAGATTTATTACCACTACGTACCTTTGTGTCAAATCCTGTCACGAACCAACCCGGGTCGACCCTGAACCGATCACCCGAGCCGACCCACGACATGTCACGAGGGTCTTACCCGATCCCCACAGGCTGGAAACCAGTGTCGGGCATCAAAATTAAACAGGTGGGAATGATTTGGCCCAAAAGAAAATAAACTAAGCAGTGGAAAATAAATAGATCAAAAGCAGATAAATAAAGAACAATCAACAACGCTACTAACCTGACTATGACCAAAACTCCACGTGACCCCGTGGGTCACTCTCCAATACCACAACCAACATTGCTCAAGGCAAACAACTAAAGATGGAACCTAAAACAGAACTAAAAACAGGAAAACACTATAGGCGTGAGTATTAAAACTCAGTAGGCTAGCCTAATAAATCTATTCCTAATACAATACCTTTAAAATAAAAGAAAATCTATTTCAAGTTTGAACTACAATTTATAAAAGTAAGGTTTTCTACATGTTACTCAAAAACAAAGTACGAGTCATTTCCCCTATTCATTTCTCAAAAACCCAAGTCATTCTATTAGTGAGACATTAACATTTTTCAAAGGGGAAGTGATATTTTCATTTTCAATTTGCACAAAAAGTATAAAACATATTTCCTTGAAAACAGTTTTTATAAACCACTTTAAAACCACACATTACTTTCTAGTAAAAACACTACACATGAAAATGCTACAGTAGTTACATAGTAAGGGAAATGCAAAGAAACTATATACAAGTACCATATTCATAACAATAAGTAAATGAAAGCCAACAGACATGGGAGAACCTAGGAGATCAAGAATAATCCAGAAGACACCAATACATGAGAAATCATCCTCGTTGACATGTCACACATGATGAAATCAAAATGACCAATACGCTTGACCATCCTTTCTCAGGAAGGACGATGGAAAATCCTATTATAATAAACCAAATATATGAACCTACTATGGGCCACTGGTCATTACCATAACCTACCAGTGTAGCAATAATTCTTAGAATATTCTATCAATATGCCATATTCCCATGTCTGGAGTGTTTGGAAGGGGGGTGGGCCAACCGATGACAACCAAGAATCCAATCATATATATATATAAAGCACAACATGCATCACCCTGATCCACTCCATGAGACAACCTCTTGGCTTTAAACTACTCAAGTACTCAGGAGCCTCTAAGCGCGACCTCTAAAATAATCAATTGCAACCATGGAAGGAGAGTTATCCTAGGAGGGTTTTTATCAAAACATTTTCATTGTTTTCCATAAAGTTCCAAATGGGAATTAAATACATTTCACAATCACCACTTTAAAAAGAACAAAAAGGATTGTTCAATATTTAGAAAAAATCATTTTTCATTAAAACCAGAACTATAATCGAAATTTTGTGAATTATGTTTAAAATCCAAACTGACATTCTTTCACTACTGGGTGTTCGTTCATCAAGAAAATATTTCAAGTGTCCTGTATAAAATAAATGGCTCTTTTTACACCAAATAATCATTTAAAAATAAATTTTCTTATATTATCTCACATTTATTTGAATTAATAAAATATTTAATATGAACAAATAGTGTGCACAAACAACAGGAAATAATGTAAATTAAATTTTAAAAAGCAGTGTGTTGGCGCCAAAATATTGCACGAAAGGAAGGGATGAAAAAGAACGCTGGCACGCTGCCTCGCGAAGCACCGTCGCGAAGCACCAGCGCAAAGTGCCCCGATCATCGCGGTCTCGCGAAGCTCCAGATGCGGTAACTCTCCGCGAACGCATTTGACGTTCGTGAGCCCACCGCGAAGCTCCAGAGGCAGTAACTCTCTGCGAAAGCATTTGACGTTCGCGAGCCCGCCGCAAATCTCCAGAGGTGGTAACTCTCTGCGGATGTCGTTGACGTTCGCGAGCGCGCCGCGAAGCACCTAAGGCGGCACGCGAGTTCTGCTTTGCGGCGCCCCTTTCCTATAAATACCGGGTTCCCCCTGAGTCCAAGAGACGGAAAATCCTACCTTTCGTCTTCTCCTCTCCCGAATCGCGAATCACCCTTTGCCCCCAGGAATCATGAGCTCCGCGAGGTACTTCTACTTCGTGAGACGCCTTTTCTTGGTCTCGTTTTGACCCCCTCTTCCGAGAGGGATGCCCTTTGCGAATCTCAAGGGCATTCGCGAAGGAAGGGGATTCCCAAGGGAACCCAGGCAGCCACGGAGCACTTATGCTTCGCGAAACACCCAACCTGTGCTAGTGATCCCTATGCTAAGGCAGGATCGCCACACATCGCGAAGCACACTGCTTCGTAGCACCTTTCTTCGCAAGACACCTCTTCTTCGCGAGGCAGTGCTCCGCGAATACTGTTCCACTTCGCGAAGCACCCTCCATTCACACCTACGACCTATGCTAAGGATAAGGCACTCCACTTCGTGTAGCACACTCCTTTTCTTGGGAATTACTCTTTCCATGAGACCCTCCAGGTTTGCACGATGTGATTTCAAAGTCCCATGGACAATACCACTCGTAGCGTTGCTTCGCCTAATGCTTCTTCGCATAGGCACGCTAACGACTATTTCTTCTTCTCATAGCCACGCTAACGTGGACCCCTCGATGGTTCGCTCCATAACCCACCTTGAACACGACCTTACTGGTACCTTCCCTTCCCCAAGGACCAGTGGGTACCGGTTATGTAAGTCCTAGGGGTGCGGAGTGAACCCACCTCATCCGATCTACAGGATGTTAAACTTCCAAGCATCACATCCTCAACACATGACGTTAAACTGTGACCTGACCTCGTGCCTCTCACGAAGGGTCCCCCCAGCTCGAACATTCTTTACAGCACTCGTCTCTATAGGAATGGAATCACCCATCCACAAGGGATGATATCCTCCTTACTGGAGTGGCATATGTTCATAGGAGAAGGGCGACCCTAGTTCCCCAACGGATGGCTGCACCCCTGCATCTCTGTACTTCCCCACTATCAAGGTCAGTGGAGGGCATGATAGGGAATGAGGAACCCCCATCATTAGTCCCAAATCCCTCTTTCGCTGCGCTTTGCCGCACCTCGGGCCTCCATCCTGGAGTAAGTCCCAGCACCATGGGTCGCCTAATGCATAAGCCCCACTTCGTTTCTCACAGATGCATCTTTCGCGACATGATCGTCAGGTCCCTACAACCTCTTGTTTCTCACACCAAGCATGACTCACATGGTCTTAGAGTGAGCACCGACCCTGAACCCCACCATCAGCGAACTATGAGGACTTTGATCCATGTCAAGGCATGGTACATAGGAAGCCTCTATGAGGTTCAAGCCACATTACTCGGTCGTTCATTCACATCGAGTTTCACCCCCGTCCAGCATGACGACAAACTGCATGTCTTCGTCCAGCATGATGATAAACTGCATGTCTTCGTCCAGCATGACGTTAAACTACCCACTTTGTCTAGCATGACGTTAAACATTATTCCCTTGTCCCACATGACATTAAACTGAACACCCAATTTAACTACGAGGTATTTGATCCATGTCAAGGAATGGTATGTAGGAAGCCTCCACGAGGTTCAAGCCTACCCGTCATTTCTTCACGTCAAGTCCCACCTCCGTCCAGCATGACGTTAAACTACATTTTGGTCAGACGGCAGGCCGTCGTGACTCATCCATTTTGAACTACGAGGTCTTTGATCCATGTCAAGTCATGGTACATAGGAAGCCTTCACGAGGTTCAAGCCCACCACAAATGGACCCCCGGGTCCACCTTCATGTCGGTTCGCCGACGAATCCCCTACCGAACTACGAGGATTTTGATCCATGTCAAGGCATGGTACGTAGGAAGCCTCCACGAGGTTCAAGCCCACCCGTCATCCAATTCACATCAAGTTCTACTTTCATCCAGCATGACGTTAAACTGCATTCCAGTCCGAAGACAAGCTGTTGTGACCACATCCCGAACTACGAGGACTTTGATCCATGTCAAGGCATGGTACGTAGGAATCCTCCCGGAGGTTCAAGCCCATCCCCCATCAGACCAAGGTCCCTCGTTTACGTCGGTTCGCCGACACCCGCCACCATCCCTAACTACGAGGATTTTGATCCATGTCAAGTCATGGTACGTAGGGAGCCTCCACGAGGTTCAAGCCCACCGCTCGTCATTTACTCACGTCAGGGTTCACTACCGTCCCGCATGACATTAAACTGTATTCCATCAATCCTTTGAACTATAAGGACTTTGATCCATGTCAAGGCATGGTACGTAGGAAACCTTACCAAGGTTCAAGCCCACCACTAGTGGACCCCCGAGTCTACTTTCTCGTCAGTTCACCGATGAAACCCTTTGAACTAAGAGGTCTTTGATCCATGTCAAGGCATGGTACGTAGGAAGCCTCCCCAAGGTTCAAGCCCATCTCTCATCGGACCAAGGTCCACCTTCACGTCGGTTCGCTGACGCATAGGGCCAAGGTCCACCTTCACGACGGTTCACTGACGACATCCATTAGACCAAGGTCCACCTTCACGATGGTTCACTGACGATGCCCATCGGACCAAGGTCCACCTTCACGTCGGTTCGCTAGAGATGCCCATTGGACCAAGGTCCACCCTCATGTCGGTTCAACGGCACCATCCTGAAATACGTGGACTTTGATTCCCTTCCACGGGGATACGTAGGAGGTCTCTTCGAGGCTCAACCCCAACTTCACTGTCGCCCTCGCGATGGTCTTTTGCCATTACCCTCTCCACTTAATTCATCCATCCATCTGGTCCTCTTCATATCCATCCATAGGCTGATCCCGGTATCGACACCCCCTTCAAATAGAATCCCTCAATCCGATCCATTCTAGCTAATGCTCTGATCGGGCTGATCCGTCCTCGCTGGACGTTAAACTCGCGGCATACCCTGTGTTAAACACAGGAAGCTGAGGAAAACCTTAGACATATGTCTATGGCATAAAATTCCCCGTGCTCGATGTGGGATGCCTCGGGCCTCCACGCCCTTGAGAAGCCCTATGACCAGGGATAATAGACAGACATGCCAGGTTCCCCAACATCCAGACACGCTACTGATGCCTCAACGTGACTACTCCCCCGACTGAAGGTTGTTGCCCTGACCGGACCCTTTGGAATGTCCCGACAGAAGCAGTGTAATTAACCGGCGTCCATGGAAACATGGCACTGGGAAGATTTTCACGAACTACGTATTAAATCTATGAGGGAGACCCAGACTAGGTGATGAGTTTTGAGGAGGAATCCACAAAAGGAAGAACCGACAACCCATAATTCCATTTAGATTAAGGAGAAAACGTCCCTGAATAAGGAGCGACTGCCGCCCGCCTTTGGAAAGTTGGAATGCGGGGCAACAAGCGCAGCGCGTCCTTCTCCGCGGACGGACGGATGCGCGCACCCCAGCGAAAGCGTCGGAAACAGAAATGGTGAACCTGATGTGAATTTCTTCTCCTCAATATGGAGATTAGTATCGTTCGAGACACCAGTAGATTGACATGTCACCGGATCCAGATATCTGGTTCCTGGTATCGCCATGCAAATAGCGGGCCTGTCGTGAAACTTAACGGAAGTCGGGGCAGTAGAACGTGGGGTACTCCGTTCTGCAGCGTGTTGGCGTGGATCCTTCTTATAGACGTGGAGAATGGAAGGACGTTGGGGCACTGGTTATCGATTCTTTTCCTCTCAGTGCTGATGAGTTGATCCCTTCATTTCTCAGGAACCAGGTTGCTGTTACAGAGACACGATCACCGCCCTCTCTCCTACGCAGGGGCAGGGGAAACTCTGCCATAGCCACCCCACATGACGCCGCTACCGCCACGACAACTGCCACATCATGGAATACGGGGCACCCACGTCCCCTTTCCCCCTCAGAGGTCATCCAGCGAAGGGTGATCAACAATCTCGTACGCAGGTACGAGGAGGAAGGGGTCATCCCAACTAGGGATATGGCCCGCTTGGACCTGGAGGCCTCCAGGCCCCGCCGTCAATGCCGCCCTAACAGGCCGCGTAGGGAGACACTGCTCCCCACCCCAACGTTCAACCGTTTCAGGAGCCTGTCCCCGGAACGCCTTGATGACTCCTCACCTTACGCTGATGAGGCGGGCGTTGTCCGGCTCAGCCCGCTCAGGGTCCCGACCCAAGGGCTCCAGGCAAGAGCTCCTGCCCGGCTGCGTCAGCGCCGCCGTCCGACTCCACAAGAGGAGCAGGCAAGCCATGCCCCTACACCACGTGCGCCAGCTCGTCTGACCCGACGTCAATGTCGGGCCCGGACTAAGAGCGCCCGCCCAGGTGTGTCAACGTCAGTAGTTACAGTGGCCCGAGCCACTGCCGACGTGCATCATGAAGTCCCTGCATACACTGAGTAGGGGCACTCCTTCACCCAACCAGGATCGAGACCCCAACCGCCCCACGGGCAGGCTGGGTTGACTCTCCGGGTTGCAGGCCCGAGTGGTGATTGCCGCGAACTAACTCGCGGTGATGTCACCCCGTACAGAGGCCCTCCCCGTACCACTACTCCATAGAGCGTGGGACTTCCCCGCTCCGAAGCTTGTTATGGAGGTATGCCTCATGCTACCCCCATCCCAAAGGATGACCTGCCCCGCGGCAGTGACGCTCGGTGCATAAACCTTTCCCGCGCCCACTATACAGGGTATGGAGCCCATCCTCCTACCCCCGACCGCCGATCTGAAGACACCATCCACCCAGTCCTTCTCCAACGTGGGGGCCCTCCCTACGTTCTCTCTGCGACCGGCGAAGGTCCTCCTCGCCCTAGCAACCTAAGGAGTGAAGGTCAGCCTCGCTCCGCCCGCATCGACCATGGAGGTCCTCCCCATGCTCCTGCCGGTTCCAATAGAGGCTCTGCCCACATGGGTGTTGTCCATGGAGGTCCTCCCCATGTACCCTTCGACATTTTCCCTGGATCCCCTCGCACTTCGGCTATCTCGAGCGGGGGCCCTCTCCGCCACGGCGCCAGCACCGCCCCGAGGCTACATGATAGGGATCAACCCTGTCCCGAAGAGCCACCCCGGGCAGGAGAGCAGGTCATCGCCGCAACAAGAAGAGTCCTGGGAAAGCCCAGGTGGAGATCAAACCTGCCCGCTTCTCCCACTCTGAAGCGGAGTGCGACTCAGCGATGGAACCTTCTCCCCGCTCCTCCGTATCAAGGACCGGGGCAGGAACCAGACACATTAGCCTCATTCACCTGGAATATGAGGTCCACCAGATTCTCATATCTCTCCGCAGGTACATCCAAGAGGAAGAAATCTTGGGAATTCTGCATATCTCGACTGCGCAATCACCGCCATCGTCACCAGAAGCACCCCCACCTCTACCAGAGATCACGGAGAGCTATTTTGGGGGCCAACGGCGGTAGAGCGACGACACGACCTATCGTCGGTAGCCGCGACTCCTGTTCCTAAAGCTGCGGCTATCAGCCCATCGTACCGTGACATCATGGCCAGGTCACCTTACTCTTCAGAAGATGGCCCGGAATTCAGCGGCGAGTCATCTCGTTCGCCGTATTCTCTGCCGTCGGGTTTACTATACCAGAGGTCCGCCTCGGTACCACTACCGGTCCCTCAGCCGCCCTCGGTTGATGAGTGGGGCAATATAGGACCAGACCCCGAGTCCGAGCCCATGATCTTCTGGAGTATTCTTGCAGCAGATGACTTCCCGGAGAAGTTCGGGCCGATGGCGGCGCTGAATTTTCGCACACCAGAGTCCCTTACCCCTGAAGAAGTGGGGTGTTTTTGTAGAACCCTATGGGCGACACACTTCCGCCTTCGTTACGAGCAGGTGGAATACCCCAGGAGTCGAGATCACTTCGAAGAAATCGGCGAGCAATCCTGCCTGATCGATTCGGCCGCACTCCTTGTGGCCCAGCACCCTGAGTCGCCAGGCCGCCAGAGCGCCCTTCAACGGAAATGTGTTCAGAGTTTCAAAACAGTCTGAAGAATCGTCAGGAAAGCTACCCCCCATGTGCAAGTCCGTGGTTGGAGACACTATGCCGCTCTCTTCTTCGACCCTATACGACGGCATCCTGATTCGTTATGCGACATCGAGGACATTCCCTCGAGAGGGGTCGCGGTCCACATGGCGGACGTCGTGGACAAGGAAGACGAGCATGAGTTCCTTGATGGAGACTTACCCCCCAAGGGCATACCGCCACCGCTGGACCCATCAGGGAGGGTTACCCGTTAGCAGAGGAACCTACTAGGCCTCCCCGTACCCACCGAGTCGTTGGTACTCGGTCGAAATACCGGCAAGGGTAAGGAGCACGTCAGAACTGTCAAGCACTCCGACCCATCTGCCTCTGTGCAGAAAACTGACGAAGATCCCTAGAAGGCCACGTTACGCCAGAAGCTTGCTGAGCAGAAGAGGCTGGTTGCTGAACTCTTGGCTGAGCGTGCCGCAGAGCGGCGACCCGACTATGGTAATCCCAGGCCAGGGCAGCAGGGGAAGAAACAATTTCCCCCCGGTGAGGTGCCTTCGGGCAACCCTGATCATGCTACTTCCGCGGACAGGGCAGAAGCCGGAACATACGGCAAGAGGGCACAATACGTCTCGCCAACCCTCCCCGAGCGATGGGGCAATATGAATAATATCGTCCGGGTTCTCCCAGTCGCCCCGCAGGTTGTTCCGCCAGTTGATCCACGAGCTGCCAAAGCCATCTACCATGTTGAGGAACCTGGAAACACACTTGTGGTTAGGGATCCCCGTCAAGACAGGGACCCCCACCCCGATGATCTTATATCGGCGCTCACAGCCCGCCTCAAAGCGTTGGAAACGTGGAAGGTAGCGGTCCCACCGGAAGGCAAGCCGTATCCCACGTGGGTAGATGATATGCCCGCACCCCCAGATTTTGGGAACCCCACTTTCTCGCCTTTCAACAGGACAGGGGACCCGCCACAGCACTTGGCTCATTTTTATTCCAGGTGTGGCCCCATGCTGGGGACCCCGGCTTAGCAAGAGGCCGCCAAGCTTCGATGTTTCGTACAGACATTGGAAGGCCCAGCATTCGTCTGGTACAACCACCTCCCTATCGGATCGGTGACCAGTTGGGAGGATCTCCGCTGGCAGTTCCAATACCAGTTCAACTCCACCACGCGGAATACTAGCATTGCAGACCTCTTCAAGTGCAAGTAAAGGCCTGATGAGTGAGTCGCAGATTTCATCGCCCGGTGGAAGGGACTTACGTATTCCCTCGACATGCCACTGACTCAGGAGAAATTACTGACGATGTGTGTGGGGAACGTCAAGGCAGAGCTAGTACCCTCCCTAATTATCCAGAACTACCCTAGAGGGTTTAGAGATTTCTCAGATAAGGCTCAGCGCCTTGAGGAAGCCCTGCAACAGGCTAGTCATGCATGCTTGTTGCCCCTTATGATCCCGGCCAGGAGGACCGCCAGGGCTGAACCCACCGCGGTGGCCCAAATAGAAGCCCCTGGGTAGCTGGAATTACTGCCAGCGGCACCACCCCTGCAACCCCGCAGAGGTCCTCCACCTCAAGCACAGGCTCCTACCCAGCAGCGACCACCTCAGAATCGACAGGTTCCCCCGTGCAATGCACCACTGCCACCTAGGCGAGACAATCAGGTGCCGCCTCCTCAGCAGGCCCCTCCGGACCCTCGTCAGGGCCAGGCCCCCAAGGCCCCCTATCCAGAAAGAAGGCACCATACTTATTCGTTCAATGAAAATCAGGTCCCTGGCTACTTCCGAAGTGCTCTAGAGCAAGGGATTGTGCGTCGGCCTGAGTGCAGAAGGCCGGCAGAGGCGAATCTCACCGATCACCCCAACTACTGCCCCTATCATCGGATTATGGGGCACACTCTCAGGCAATGCTATGTGTTTAAAGACTGGCTTCAAGACCAGGTCAACAACGACATAGTCAGGTTGGGCCCGGCACCAGCACAAGTGGCGGGTGTCTTTACAGGGTCATAGATCGGCAGCGACAGCGAAGGCGAGTGGCAGCAGGTTCCCAACCACGGATCCCTGAAATACGACGACTGGATGGCTCAAAAAACCGTCGTTCGTGCCCATGGTATCATCCAGGCGCACCTGAAGCAGCCGGAACCTTCTGAAGAAGTATCTAATACCTCCGCATCGCCTTCACATTCGACCTCTTCCCAAAAGGGCAATCAGCGGCGACGCAAGAAGAAGCAACGCGCTCCATCGGTGCCGTCGTCATCCCGCACTCTCGGCGACTTTATGCCCCCTGAAATGGGGATTCCTCCCAGAATCCGCCTGGTGGTGGATGAATCATCGAGCGACAGCCAGGGGTACACTTCGGTTAACACCGTGGAGCTGGTAAAGCCCTATATGACTCCCGATGAGGGGGAGCGCCAGGCGAACCTCCCCAACGTTTCCAGCCGATGTCAACATCGGTGGAATCAAAACCACGCCGGTCATCGAGGTACGTCAGCAGGCACTTTCAGCCAAGCCGTGCACGCTACTGAGACCAGACAGTAAGCTCAGCACAGAGCTCAGCACGCGCAACCCCATCTAGCGCCCTCAGCTCTACCTCCACCGCCGTTTGTGCTAATAGATCAGGGAGAGCTGCCTCGTTCGTATCACAGTCCGTCTTGCCCGGCTACAGGCCAGCCTCCGCTGCCCAATCCTAGTTCGGCGACTACTCTCCAGGATTCTACTAGTAGGCAGCAAGATGTACCCAGTACTAGCCAATCGCCGGTTCAACCAGCAGGACCCGCTATGCCTCTAAATGCCGAACGACCTCCTGTAGGCAGAGGTTCGCGTTTGGCACGAAAGTATGATGTCCTGAAGCACCTGGCCGGTATTCCGGCAAGGCTTTCTATCCTTTATCCCCTTCACCTATCATCTGAAATGCGCGAGGCACTTGCCGAGGCCCTAATGAGCCCCCTTCAGTTTGAGACGGAGGTAGCAGCTGCAGAAGCCTTCCATACCGAGACGAATGAAAATGCCGAATGTCAGGCGGTTATCTTGTTCTCCATTGAAGATGAGGACCCTCATATATAGGGGCACATTTGCCCGCTGTACATAACTGGTCACTTCAATGGTGTGGAAGTCCACCGCTGCCTTGTTGACATGGGTTCCAGAATCAATATAATTCCGACTCAGACGTTGCGAAAGATGGGTCTGTCTGAAGGTGATTTAACTCCCTTTGACCTCAGAATCCAGGGGTACGACAGGACCGAGAAAACCCCAGTCGGCAAGATCCGCCTGAAGACTCAGTTCGGTGGATTAATTTCCAGCACCGAGTTCATGGTCGTCTCTCAGGACACCACCTACAACGCGTTGATGGGTAGGCCATTGCTCCATCTGTATGCAGCGGTACCTTCATCCTATCACCAGTGCCTCAAATACTCACTCAACGATCGAGTAGGCATTCTACAAGGAGATGCGTCCCCTTTCGCTTCCTGTAAGACCTTCTATCTAGATGCGGGTTATTACAAAAGTAAGGATAAGAAAATCCTAGTAAGTGAGGATAAACCCGCCCCGGTCACAAGTGATCTCTGGGAAAGCATGGATTACGCCCACATCCTCCCAATCCACTGATTAGAGGCCAAGACACCCGACATGGGGCAATGTTTTGTTGTTTCAGGTACACAAGGAAGGAATGTTCCCGTGTCCAAGAGACGGTGGAAAATCACCTCGTACTCCTACATCAACCAGGCTCAGGTGATCTCGGAACCTCCTACCCCTATACGGTACTGGAATTTCAAGCTTATGACAACGGCGGTGTGCCATACATGTCTCTTCCACCGGGCTGGAATTAATCGACTCAGGCCGACACATCACCACTACTTCGATATCATCAAATGTGGCCCCTTAGGCCGAAGGCCAGATGGGATAGGGTCGACTGCCTTCATTGCTATGGTCTCGATTGCGAGTGAGTCTCCTAATATGATGACCACTGCTGCCCGAGCCGGCACTAGCTGCCCCTCAGGATTTGATAGCCCAGAAGTATCTCCGTCGCGGGAAACCCCCCCACGGGTGGAGAGGAAGACCTGGAGGATGCTCCCCCCCCCCCCCCGCCTTTGAGGAAGGCATCTCTACCATGGTTGATGAAATGGTACAGGTGAACCTTGGTAGTGAGGAAGATCCAAAATCCCACATTGATCAGTGCAGCCATGTCCCCCGAGGAGCGGCAGCAGTACGTAGACTTCCTCAAACAACACCGTGATGTGTTTTCTTGGAGTTACAACGAGATTCCAGGACTAGATTCCCAGGTATCCGTTCACCGTCTGGGCCTCTCGGCAAAACATCGTGGGTTTAAGCAGCCTCCCAGGAAGATGAACCCTTCTCATGGTGCTATGGTTGAGGTCGAAGTTGATAATCTTATCAAATCCAACTTCGTCAAGGAAGTCCAGTACCCCAAGTGGCTTGCCAACATTGTGCCAGTCAGGAAGAAGAATGGGCATATCAGAGTCTGCATCGACTTCTGCGATCTTAATCGCCACTACCCAAAGGATGAATTCCCACTCCCGGTGACGGATTTGTTGATTGACGCCACAGCCGGGTTCCAAGCTCTTTCTTTCATGGACGGGTATTCCGGGTACAACTAGATTCGGATGGCCCCTGAAGACGAGGAGTCCACTGCCTTCAGGGCTCCCCAAGGTACCTTTTGCTACCAGGTTATGCCATTCGGTTTGAAAAATTCAGGTGCCACTTATCAGAGGGCCATTCATCGCATATTCAAGCCGATTCTCAGGACATTGGTAGAATGCTACGTAGATGACCTCGTAGTCAAATCATGTCAGCACCAGGACCATCTCAAAGACCTCGAGAAAGTGTTCGGTTTCCTCCGTTCCCATCAGCTAAATATGAACCCATTAAAGTGTGCCTTCGGGGTCACCTCTGGGAAGTTTTTCGGGATTTCTTGTTAGATACCGAGGTATCAAGATCGACCCGGAGAAGATCAAGGCCACTTAGCCTATATACGCCGATTCATCGCGAATCTGGCCGGCAAGTGTAAGCCCTTTTCCCGGCTCATGGAGAAGGGATCCGCCTACGAATGGGATGAGGAGTGTCAGACCGCCTTCGAGGAAATCAAGCAGTATCTGCTCCAACCTCCGGTTTTGATGCCACCCATCTCCGGAAATCCACTGGTCCTTTACATGACCACCCTGGAAAGATCCCTCGGTGCACTGCTCGCCTAGAAGAATAACGAGGGTACTGAGAATAGTCTCTACTATCTCAGTCGCATGCTTCTTGATACGGAGGTCAGATACTCCCCTATCGAAAAGAGGTGCCTTGAGCTCGTATTTGCCGTGCAGAAGTTGCGACATTACCTGCAGCACCATGAGGTGCAATTGGTCTCCCGGTTAGACCCACTGAAGTACATCCTGAACCGCCCCATGCTGACTGGCCGACTAGCACGTTGGGCGGTGATTCTCCAGTAGTTTGATATCAGGTTCGTACCTCATAAGGCCATTAAGGGATAGGCGTTGACAGACTTTTTAGCTGCCCATCCAAACTCCGTGGATCAATCCCTGGACCTAGATTTTCCTGATGAGATGATCCTCTCAGTCGATCATGCCAGCCCGCGTTGGAAAATGCATTTCGACGGCGCCTCCCGGAGCCCCACCGGTAGGCGGCTCAACGATCCCAATCTCAACAGAGTGGGTCTGGGTATTGTCTTCATTACCCCGGCGCAAGACATCCTACCATACTCGTTCCTGTTGTCAGAAGGTTGTACGAACAATGAGGCAGAGTACCAGGCTCTCATCACTGGCCTCGAGTTGGCCCTTGAGATCCATGTGCCCCATCTACATGTGAAAGGAGATTCTGATCTGGTAATCAAATAGGTTAATGGCGACTACGTCGTCAGGAAGACAGAGCTTGTACCGTTGCTAGAGTACACCCTCTGCCTAATGGCACAGTTCTCTTCTCGACCAGAGGTTACCCATGTCCCATGGTCGCAGAACGGTCAAGCAGACACCTTAGCTGGCTTAGCCGCATCGCTCGCAGAACCCGAGCAAGATTATTTGATCATACATGTGGCACACCGGAGAGTCATTGCCCCCGTCACCCAAGAGGACAATGATGAACTACGGGTAAGTCATCTCACCGCCGGACCCTCCACGTCAGGGGTACCGGGTTCGTCAGACGCAGAGGTTGAAGCCACTCCCGACTAGAGGGCACCTTTTGTCGAGTATCTCCAAAATGGTCGCCTCCCGGATGACCGGGTCAAGCGCGAGCGAATTCGACGCCGCGTGCTGCAATTTACCCTCCAGAGCGGCCCCAGTCTTGAACAGATCCTTTATATGAGGAGTTTCGATGGTATCCTCCTCTATTGCATCCAAGGAGTAGAGATACCTCAAGTTATGCAAGAGGTTAACGCCGGTTCCTGTGGCGCCCATCAAGCTGGGCCGAAGCGGTCCCATCAAATCCGGAGGTTGGGGTACTTCTGGCCCTCTATGATCCACGATTGTATTGGTCATGCCATGAGATGCCACGCGTTCCAAGTTCACGCCAACTTCCTGCATCGGCCGCCGGAGCCCCACCACCCAACCAAGTACTCTTGGCCATTTGCGGTATGGGGACTTGATGTAGTGGGACCGTATCCACCGGCAACAGCCCGCCAGTATTGGTTCATCCTGACTGCTACAGATTTCTTCTCCAAGTGGGCAGAGGCAGTTCCACTCAAAGTGGTCAAGGCCCATTCCATCATTGACTTTGTGAGCTCCAATATTATCCACCGGTTTGGGGTCCCTCACGCCGTCCTCATCGATAACGACACCAACTTCCGAGCAGCTGAACTGAAGAAATTGTACACCAAGTATGACATCCGTTCGAACCATACCTCCCGCTACCACGCGCAGGCAAACGGATAGATCGAGGCATTCAACAAAACCCTCTCTAACATTCTGCAGAAGATGGTTGGTCAGAACAAGAAAAGTTGGCCGGACAAGCTCCCCAACGCCCTTTGGGCTTATCGGGTGATGACTCACAACTCTACCCAGGTGACCCCATATTCCCTGGTGTATGGAGCTGAGGCCGTCCTACCCATTGATATCTAGCTGCCATCGTTTGCACTGTATTTTATGATCACCAGACATCAGATGAGGTAGCCGAAATCCGTCTAGATGAATTAGAATCACTGGACGAGAACCGGCTTCATGCCCTGCACAATCTGGAAAGGCATCAGGATAAGATAGCGAGGGACTTCAACAAGAAGGTTTGTCTCTGCTCTTTTCTACAGGGCGACCTGGTACTGGCCCTTCGAGCGCCAATGATTCCCGGTAAGAAACCTCCCAAATTAGAACCCAAATGGGAAGGGCCTTATATCATCTATAAGGTTTACCCCAATGGATCATACTCCTTGGTGACCATGGATGGAGAGCGTATAACCCCTCCCACCAATGCCAAATTCCTCAAGCGATACTTTTCCTAGGGAAAAAGGGTCCTGCACGACCCTAAACTGCGAAAAGGTCCCGCATGAATTTAAACTGCAAGTTATGGCCCCGCATGACCTTAAACTGCATCTTCGTCTTGCAAGACGATAAACTGCAAAATGGTCCGAGCTCTATGAATTTAAACTAAGATCTCCCCCCATCCTTACTGCAAGAAATTAAACTGAAAGTCAGTCAGGCCTTCTTGAACAAGGCTCAGCCTCATGCCCCTTGGCCTCCTTGGGCCCATGGCCCCCCATCTTCACCGTGAGATGTTAAACCGCAAGCTGGTCAGGTCTCCCTGACCGCGGTCCGGCCTCAGGCCCCTTGGTTTTTCCCGACTTACCCTCTCGCGGGATTGTACGGTATGGTGTGAGGTTATTTCCTCATTCACGTCGGATTACTTGTCGTACCTTACATATCCCCAAATGAGATGCCTCCTCGTCCCGCATGACGTTAAACTGCATTTCAAGAACTATGTGTGGCTTGATTCCCATTTTGATGGGATACGTAGGAACGCTCAGACGCCTCGTCTTGAGCCCAGCCCCAAGGTTTTCTCTTTCGCTATCCCCCCTGGGAATAGTTTCCTTGGAGGATCTTTGTGTGGCGAGGAGTAGACTTTATTATCCCGCTCATACAACCCCGCTCACACAAGGATTGTAAGGGTCTCACCATGTGCCCACTCCCATTCTTCTATCCTCCCACGTCCTCACCGCATGACGCTAAACTGTCTGGCCTTCAAGAACTACATATGGCTTGATTCCCATCATAATGGGATACATAGGAACGCCTGGAAATTTCGTCCGTTGGGCTAGCCCAAAAGCCAAAATCTTCCCCTCGGGTCAAGACATGGCAGGGTGCACACTTTTTCCTCAACTCACATTGAGCAAGCCTCGACCCGGCTGCACATCCCCCCTGGAGATGTTTTCCTCTTTCGTGGATGGATACAGTTATGCTTCACCCACTCCTTGACTGGGATTCCATCATTTTTCACACCCGGAGGGACCCCCAAGAACGGCATGGATACTACGCCCAAGGGCTCTCCTACCGATACGGGCCAACACCCCCGAGGGTTTTCAAGCAACAAGCCGATACAAGTCCCGCGTTGTGAATTTGGTCAGCAGTCGACTCTCATTTGTTGCTCCCATATCGGGTCACCATGGGAACACTGTGTTTCGAACATGGTCAACACCCCCCTGGATCTTCGGGTCCACCCAGAGATATCCCAGACCTCGGGTGCAGTGATTCATTCTACCCCATCCCGAAGTGACAAATTTCTTCTCGGGTGGTGCTAACGATCGGGCCCACGGCCCCAATTCCCCATAGGGGTGTACGGTGTGGTGTGGGACTACGTCCTCATTCACGTCGAGATAATTTACCACGCCGTACGCCTCTCCTTACGAGGCCCAGCCTCAGGCCCCTTGGCCTCCTCGGGTCCCCCGGCCCCGTCCTCATGTAAGACGTTAAACTGCAGATCAGTCAGGCCTTACGGACTGATGCCTGACCTTAGGCCCCTTGGCCTCCTCGGGTCCCCGACCCTCGTCCTCACTGCAAGACGATAAACTGCAAGCAGGTCCGGCCTTCCTGACCAATGCCTAACCATCAGGCCCCTTGTCCTTTCCGGGCCCCAGCCAAGGTCCTCTCTTATAGGAGTGTATGGTGTGGTGTGAGGTTATTTTCTCATTCACGTCGGTCTCGTAATGACCGCACCATGTATCTCTCCTTCCGGAGTTGTTTCGCCGACCCCTCTTCGGCGGTTCACCAATGTTCCTAAGAGTACTCTGGTTTATTACCTGGAATGTCAAGCTCTACTCGGACATGTCCGCACCCGCTTTCCAGGCTTTGTGTATCCCTGAATCAGGGCTTCCATCATCTTTCACACCCGGAGGGACCCCCAAGAATGTCCTGGATACTACGCCCAAGGGCTCTCCAACCGTTACGAGCCAATGCCCCCGAGGGTTTTGGATAACAAATCAATAAAATCCTGCGTTGCAAATATGGTTAGCGGTCGATGCTCGTTTGTTGTTCCCACCTCAGGATAACGCGATATGGACGCTGCGTTTCCACCATGGTTAGCGGTTTTCCTCTATCTCCATGACAAACCATTAAGCCCGAAATGTCGGGTACACAATTCACACCCTTCATCACTTCATCATGTCCAAGTAGAGTCTCGGAACTCTTGGTACATTTCCTTCGTGCATGTCCGCGCGTTGGGGGATTAAGCCGCGTCAAAGGTGTCTTTCGGGGCTCTCTGCCGACTCCCCTTTGATCGACGCCCCAAGTATTGTGATAAGGATTTCCCCCCTTGTTTCCCACACTGAGTTTAACTCACGCGGGCTTAGGGATTGGGTTGACATCTGTGCTTACTCGGGAAGTTGTCACCATCCACGGTCCGAGCTCTAAGACCATAAACTAAGATTCTCATCTGGAACTACGTTCATCTTGATTCCCATTTTAATGGGATACGTAGGAATGACCAGACCCCTTTTCTTTGGGTCCATCTTGAGTTCAGCAAATTCACCTCTCTGGTCCTGCCTTCAGGACCCCGACTACGGGACCGCGTGGCGTAGTGTGGTATTATGTCCTCATTCATGTCGGGTTTGCAATAGCTGCACCACGCACACCCCCATTCTGAGGGTTATCCCTCCTATTCCTTGTCCAACATGACATTAAAAGGCACCCTTCAGAACTACGTGTGGCTTGATTCCCATCCTCATGGGATACGTAGGACCGCCCGGACGCCCTGTCTTTGGGTACATCCCATTTAGGGAGCCAGTCTCTCCCCCTGTTTCACCTCTTACCTCTATATAGGCCCCTCGGCCTAAGGTTTCCCTATCCGAATGGCGTACAATGTGATGTGGGATTATGTCTACATCAATTGTGTTTTATAACACTACGCACGTTCCCCGACTAGCATCGTCTCTGCTACGTCTGCACTGCATGACGATAAACGCATTCTTGGTCCTATCATACGACCCTAAATTGTGACATTATCATCCTGGCCGCACGACGAAAAACGGAACTGCATTGTGGTGACCTCGTTGTAGAGGACATCACGTTGGGTATTGGTCACATGCCATGCCATTTGTCAACGCCCATCACAGCTTGATCCTTGTGGCGAAACCATGACCTACTACTCTAGGCCTGTCACTTCACAAAAAAAAACCACTCACCTTAAAGGACAAACATGATTTATCAAATTCCGCTTCTTTAGTGCAAGGGCCACGGCCACACTCCCCTTTTCCCTTGGATCTGTTATCTTACCATGTCACCATCAAGAACTACGTGTGGCTTGATTCTCATCCTCATGAGATATGTAAGAGCGCCCAGGAACTTTCTCGCGGGCCCAGCCTAACCTTCGTGTTCGGTCCCTTGACTCGAGCATTTCCCCAGAGAATGCATGGTAAGTAGGGCTTAGGTCCTCATTCACGTCAGGTTTTGTAACCACCTTGCCATGTATCCCCTACCCCCCTTACCCATCCATGGTCCGAATTCTACGACCCTAAACTAAGATCTTCTTATGGTAAAGGAATCTGCTCCCCCTATCTAATACGTCTCATTGTCGTATTCAGATGTGTTTCGACAAAGATCCCGAAGTGTGGGATTTTCATAGGGACATTCCCCTCGTCCCATGACCAAGCTTCGTGAGCTCGCTATTTGGATCCTCATCCTCTTCCACATCCAAAAGGACCCTTGGACGACATGGATACTAGGCTTAAGGGCTCTCCATGAATGCTGGACCTAAGGTCCCGCCAATCATTTCGGGGCAACATCCCTAAGGATATCTAGCAACATTTGTGACATGGTCCCGTGTTTCGAACATGGTCAACGGTCGACCCTCATTTGTTTTTCCCCATTCTAGGCTAACGCGATATGGATGCTGGGTTTTCCACCACGGTCAACAGTTATCCTCCATCGTCACACCGCCATCATCATGATCTGAATCTCGAGTGCCATGATTCAAACATTTCCACTTCCCCATGTTCAAGTGGAATTCCATCATACTCGGCTCTTTCTCTTCGTGCATCTAGGTGCGCTAAATGATCATTTTAGTGTTATTAGGCCGGTATTCACCGAGTATCCCTTTGACCTAACCTTCCCCTTTTTGTGTCAGGAAATTCCCACCACTACTGATTGTTTCCCACACCGAGCACAACTCACGTGGGCTTAGTAGTTTTAGCAGGATGTGTACCAACACAGTCGGGCTGCTCCTCGTCCTTCATGACGTTAAACTGCGCTTTCATAACTACGTATGGCTTGATTCCCATCCTCGTGGGGTACGTAGGAATGCCCGACCACTCGGCTTCAGGCCCAGCCTAATCCTCACTCTTGGTCCCTCGACCTGAAGAGTTTCCTCTAGGGGTACGTGGTGTGATGTGGGACTACGTCCTCCTTCACGTCGGTTTCATATCTACCGCACCACACGCTCCCTGGGATCTTCCCTTTTATTCCACGTCCTATTGTATGACGTTAAACTACAGGAGTCCATGTGTCCTCAACACATGATTCCCATCCTTATGGGATACGTAGACACACCCAGGCATTTCGCCTCGGGTCCAACCCCAGGAATCGCAAAATCCTGTTCCTCCCCATTTCCGGCCCTCTGGCCTGACCGCTCGGGGGAAACTATGTAGCTGCAATTTTTCCCTGAACAAGTTCAGGATGCCCCAAGATCCCATTGGGAAGCGGCAGTCCCCCTCTCCAGAGAGGCCATGTCCCAAAGAAGGAATGATCCATGATCAGACCAATGTGCCCATATGGCGTACTCCCACCACGGTGGTGTAATTACATAAGTGTTGGATTCTGTTCAGACAAACCATCACTCCATATTCCACACTTTGCGTGCCCCTTATTCGGACCCTCATCCTCTTTCATGTCTAAAGGAACCCCCTAACGGCCTGGTCTCATGCCGCATCAGCTCACCTACCATCCTAGGCCAACGTTCCGGAAGACTGGTCTTGTTTGGGAGGACCCCCTAACAGTATGGATGTTTGACCTATGGTCCGCCAACTGTCCTGGGCCAACGTCCCGAAGGATTGATCGACAACATTTGTGACATGGTCCCGTGTTTCGAACATGGTCAACGGTCGACCCTCATTTGTTGTCCCCATTACAGGCTAACGCAGTAAGGATACCGCTTCTCCTCCAAGGTTAACGGTTGTCCCTTATTGTCACGCCATCCCCGCAGTGTTCCGAATCTTGGGTATTGTGATTCACACTTCCCATTTTCATCTGTTTGGACCGATTTCAGCGCCCCTAGCGTTGCCCCGTTCGTGCATAAGAGCACGCTGAAAAAACGGTAATTCGGCTATCTTGAATGTTCCTTCTCCGATCAAGCCTCTCCCGTCTTTCAGAAATCAGAACTGGTAATCCGAATCTCGGATGCCCGGAGCATGGTCCCCACTCCTATGTTAGGTGTGATGAGAGGGCAACTATCTCCTGTTTCTCACATCAGGCTCGACCCACGTGGGCTTGGGGAATTATCGCCAAATGTCCCGTAAACATTTTAGGGATGTAACAAGGCGATTCAAATAGAGGAAATCGTGCATGCTACGACATTCAAAACAAAGATAGAAACAAATTGGAGCACGAAAGTACCAATAAAAGGTTTTTGGTATATTACAATACCCGGGGGTTGACTCCCCCCATGGACGGGTTGACCCCGTCAAAAGAGCGTTGCAGCTCCGCCACCCGTTGGCTTGTGGCGTCCAAAGCTTGTTGCCACTGACTCAGATCCCCCTCCTCCTCAGCAGAGGCGGGGCGCAATTTGTCAGCCTTGGCCCGGGCCCTCTCTACCTCAGCCTGAATGGTAGCCATCTTTCCAGAGGCTTGCCTCATGAGCTCCTCTACATCTGCCAGCTAGGCCTTCAACCGGGAGACCAGATCAGATTGCGCATTCAGAGATGCTGAGTGCTTATCTGCTCGGGTCTGTAGCTACTGGACCTTGCTTTCATCCTCCTAGAGCTTCTTGATGTTTGTCGCTTTCCTCCGCTGCCAGCCCACGCTGAGTCCACAATCATGCTCCCAGATCTTTTCGGCCATAAGATCTCAGATGAGCGCATGAGGACGTTGGGCGTCCACTCCCCCAGCCCACAGTTTGCGCAACTACGAGCGGAGTCTGTCCATTTCGGCCATCCATAGCGTTTGTGGGGTGTCCTTGATAAAGTGTGTGATTAGCTTCCACGACCGGTGGCGGACTATGCTGCTATCTTCCTCGTCGGAGGCCGTTTCATCCCAGTCTACCCGATTGGCAGGATCGTACGCAGGATATGCCTACCGGAAGTCCTCGGCGGGATCTGCATCTGGCGTTGAATCCGGCGTGGCATCTGGCGTTGGAGTAGGCGCGGCTAGAGTAGGGCCGACCGACCGATCCTCTTCATCAGAGTCCACCTCGATGACCTCAGGCACGACCCTGCTGGTGGTCCCGCCGGTGATGATGTGTGTTGCAGCTTGAGGAGATGGGGGGACTATCGCCACCATCACCGGCATGCCCCTAGGAGGGACGCCACCAGACATCCCGACCAGTCTTGCCGCAGCAGCCCACGCTAGTTGGAGAACTGTACGACAGAGAGGGACATAAAAGTTGATTGGCAGGCATAGTCTACATATGACGACAGGGGAACCGGTAGAGGAAACATATGAAGATCAATCTCCTGGCACTGCTCTTGAGCCGGTACTGACAGGACCCCGAGGCGAGGCCCTCCGTATATTGTTGGAAGCTCTGGAGATTCCGGAGGAGCCACCTTGGGTGCTCTGGTCCCACCAGACGCGGAACTGGACGCAGCCATAGGCGCAGGTTCTGAAGGTCCCGCATCATCACCCGCCAAGGGGCGAGAACGAGGCCTGCGAACAAGTTCCTCCTGCATGGCTCAAACATCGGTGAGAAGTCCGTAGTGACCCAAGAACGGACTATAAGGTTCGGAATGCTACCTCGATAGCCTCTGCGAAATCATCGGAATCTGAGCCCTGATCTCCGACCTCGCCCTCCTCCAACGAGCTCCCTCCTCCAACCACATCCTCCTAAGAGGAGTCCTCTGATTCTTCCGGCAGGGGGAAGCGCTCCCTCAGTTCAGAAACCGATAACTGTGGGGGGACCGTTCGATTCAGCAGTACCCTCACCCGGTCTGTCATTGGGTGAGGGACACCACTGGAGTGGACGTAATACTCCAGCTCATCCAAGTATTGCTCTGCCTCCGCCGGAGACGCCATGAAGCCGGCCCAGACTGGGCCTATGCCCGGTAGTTCCATCCCAAGGCGATTCAGGTGGGCCCATATCTCAGGTGGGCTGAGGAATTGCCGGTTGACATCCCAAATGTCCCAGGCTTCCGGGAAGACGGCATCCTCTGCCATGTCGATATGACGCAGCCGCTTCCCCGGAGCCTGAGTGGATATCCTACGAAATCTCTTTAGTGGCTGCCCCTCCGGATGGCCCTGCTCTTCCGGAATCACCAGATCCACCACTGCTGCCACACCCTCGGCCGGTGCGGGTCTTGCCGCCACGGCAGCCTCGCCACCGCGAGCGGCCCTAGCTGTCCTCCGACCCCGACCTTGGGGTAGGGGAGGCCCACCGTCACCAACCCGAATAGTGGGTTGCTTCAGCATCTCCCTTGGGTAAGCAGCCTCCCAACTAATGGCATACTCCCTCACCAATCCGAAAGCGGCGGTGGATGGAGGCAACACAATCCGCATCTTCCCATCTTCCCATGTGAACATGATCCACAGCTGCCTCATCACACACAGGTGCTCCTCGTGACGCACCTCCCAGTAGACCTGTGGGGTCATCCCCTAGAGGCACCGGAACTGCCTCGCAAACCGATGCGGGGTGTACCATTCGCAGAGTGGCTCACGATCTATCTGTGCCACCAAAACTCCACCTCGAAAGGCCGGGAGGTAAGCCCGATGTTCTTCCATTCCCCGCCCGTCATCAGCAAGTTTCCCCGTCGGCAATGGGAAGGGGTGGAAATTAAACTCATCCGCCCTCCACACCCGATTCAGCACCATCGACACAGTTAGTTTGAATGGGAAGCTCCCGACCGCGTTCAGGATGGAGGGGCAGAAGTTTGATCCCGGCGGCGAAATGGGGTTTGGATACTCGTAAATTCCCCTGATGTGCACTGCGATCCACCCATACAGGAGGTGGAAGGGGCCGCATATCCTCGGCGGCTTCTTTCCCTCACTAATGTGCTGCAGCATTCTGTATAGTTTGGCGAGCATTGGAATCCCCAGATTGATCCGCTGCCCCATGGACAACATGGACGCCATAATAAACGAGCTGGGCCGCACCCCCATGCTTGTATCCCTCACCGGTAGGATCCAACCGCAGATGAGAGCCGCGATGAATGCCGCCAGCCTAACTATCGACTGTTGTTCAGTGCTGACACTGAAACCCCAAGTCTTCCATTGGCTGTCCTCCAAGACCCGCTAGTACGAGTGCCCCTTGCCCCGTTGGGCTGCCCTCGGACAAGTTCGAGGCCTCGGAGGTAACTCTCGATTCTCTAGGAAATTCAGGAAGCATTTGAACCATCTCCTAAAGTGGACATCCCTCACTGCCTCCTTGTCCTCTCCAGGGACGAGTGCCATCAGCGCTGACGCCAATCGCGGCATTTGCTCTGTATCCTCCCACGTGCTGATGACGGGGAGGAACTCATCATACATGGCCCCCAAGATCGGAACCCCAGAAATCTGGTGGACATCCCACAGGCTGATGCCCACCTCCCCGTGATGCAGGTGAAAAGTATTGGTCCTATACGACCATCTTCTCAGCAATTCCGGCATCAGTTGCTTCGGTTGGTAAATGTGGAATTGGGAGGCCCATGCCGCCTCATACAACCCCACTCTCCTCAGCTCGGCCCCGAACTCCTCGCATGAGGTGCCTACCCAGTAGGCCCAGGCCCAATCATCAGTAAAGTTGTCGCCCTGGCGCAGGTCCCACTCATCGGACCATCCCTTCTTTTAATCTTGCAAAGCCGCCTTCAGCATGGTACGATAGAGAGGAGGGGACGTCTCCGGGTGCAATGGATTCCCGTCAATATCGTTTACATGGTTGTAGAGACAATCAGTAGTAACGAGTGTGAAGTCCTCCCGTGCGTGACCATCGGCCGCCCTGAACCATTGGTGCTGGCATGGTGTACTCCTGAACCAGCAAGCTGGTTCGTCCCTACTCGCCTTAGGGATGAAGACGTCATCCCTCAACCCGAAGTCGTACAATGGCAGCTTCTTGCACTGCGGATAATTCTTCTGACCCTCCGATAGCAGATCTGTCAAAGAAGCGTGGTCCGAATGGCTTCGGATCATCTCCCCAAGGCCTGGACAGTTGGCCATCTCATCCCGATGGGAAACATCTGCAAGCACCCCCAATACAGCCTCTTGATGGGCCATTTCGATTCCAGCCCTCGGAAAAGAATATTTTCAGAATGGATCACGAAGATGGATCGCGAAGCTGGATCGCGAAGGTCGGTCGCGAGACCAAGCTGTGAAGTCTGGCCCAGGCCGACAAGCAGAAGTTCTCTTGGCACGGACGCGGAGTCGGAGACCCGCGGTTTGCCGCGAAGCTCGATTCGCGGAGGGCTGTCGCGGAATACGTGGAGCTTCGCGAAGTTGAGAGCACAATAAGACAAGGAAGTCACGTGAAGACAAAAAGGTTGACCCCCCTATTTATAGGCGGCGACCCCGGAGCATCGCGGCATGCCTCACCCGCGCGGAGCATCGCGGCGCATCCAGATCCGTGGCCCCGGTCCGCACCGCGGGCCCCCTTCGCGAAGCAGCATCGTGAACCGCCAAAAATTTTGGCGATTTTCCCTCAGACTTCGACCCTCCACCCTCCGTGGCTCCAAGTATGAGGGGGGGCATTTGTTGGTGCCAAAATATTGCACGAAAGGAAGGGACGAAAAAGAAGGCCGGCACGCTGCCTCGCGAAGCACCGTCACGAAGCACCGGCACGAAGCGCACCGAGCATCGCGGTCTCGCGAAGCTCCAGAGGCGGTAACTCTCCGCGAACACATTTGACGTTCGTGATCCCGCCGCGAAGCTCCGGAGGAGGTAACTCTCTGTGAACGTATTTGACATTCGCGAGCCCGTCGCGAAGCTCTAGAGGTGGTAACTCTCCGCGGATGCTGTTGATGTTCGCGAGCGCGCCGCGAAGCACCTGAGGCGGTGCGCGAGTTCTGCTTCATGGCGCCCCTTTCCTATAAATACCGGGCTCCCCCTGAGTCCGAGAGATGGAAAATCCGACCTTTCGGCTTCTCCTCTCCCGAATCGCGAAGCACCCTTTTCCCTTGGGAATCATGAGCTCCGCGAGGTACTTCTACTTCGCGAGACGCCTTTGCTTGGTCTCGTTTTGACCCCCTCTTCCAAGAGGGATTCCCTTCGCGAAGCTCAAGGGAATTCACGAAGGAAGGGGATTCCCAAGGGAACCCGGGCAGCCGCGAAGCACTTATGCTTCACGAAACACCCAACCTGTGCTAGTGATCCCTATGATAAGGCAGGATCGCCACACATCGTGAAGCACACTGCTTCGTAGCACCTTGATTCGCGAGGCACCTCTTCTTCGCGAGGCAGTGCTCCGCGAATACTGTTCCACTTCGCGAAGCACCCTCCATTCGCACCTACACCCTATGCTAAGGCTAAGGCACTCCACTTCGCGAAGCACACTCCTTTTCTTGGCAATTCCTCTTCCCATGTGACCCTCCAGGTTTGCATGATGTGATTTCAAAGTCCCATGGACAATACCACTCGTAGCGTTGCTTCGCCTAATGCTTCTTCTCATAGGCACGCTAACAGCTATTGCTTCTTCGCATAGTCACGCTAACGTGGACCCCTTGATGGTTCGCTCCATAACCCCCCTTGACCACGACCTTACTGGTACCTTCCCTTCCCCAAGGACCAGAGGGTACCAGTTATGTAAGTCCTAGGGGTGCGGAGTGAATCCACCTCGTCCGAGCTGCAGGATGTTAAACTGCCAAGAATCAGGTCCTCAACACATGACGTTAAACTGTGACCCGACCTCATGCCTCTCACGAAGGGTCCCCCCAGCTCGAACATTCTTTACACCACTCGTCTCCACAGGAATGGAATCACCCATCCACAAGGGATGATATCCTCCTTATTGGAGTGGCGTGTGTTCATAGGAGAAGGGCGACCCTAGTTCCCCAACGGATGGCTGCACCCCTGCATCTCCGTACTTCCCCACTACCAAGGTCAGTGGATGGCATGATAGGGAACGAGGCACCCCCCATCATTGGTCCCAAATACCTCTTTCGCTGCGCTTTTCCGCACCTCGGGCCTCCATCCTGGAGTAAGTCCTAGCACCATGGGCCGCCTAACGCATAAGCCCCTCTTCGTTTCTCATAGATGCATCCTTCGTGACGTGATCGTCAGGTCCCTGTAACCTCTTGTTTCTCACACCGAGCATGACTCACGTGGGCTTAGAGTGAGCACCGACCCTGACCCCCATCATCAGCGAACTATGAGGACTTTGATCCATGTCAAGGCATGGTACGTAGGAAGCCTCTATGAGGTTCAAGCCACATTACTCGGTCGTTCATTCGCGTCGAGTTTCTCCCCCATCTAGCATGACGATAAACTGCATGTCTTCGTCCAGCATGACGATAAACTGCATGTCTTCGTCCAGCATGACGTTAAACTGTACACTTTGTCCAGCATGACATTAAACTGTATGCCCTTGTCCCGCATGACATTAAACTACACACCCATTTGAACTACGAGGTCTTTGATCCATGTCAAGGCATGGTACGTAGGAAGCCTCCACGAGGTTCAATCCTACCCGTCATTTCTTCATTTCGGGTCCCACCTTTGTCCAGCATGACGTTAAACTGCATTCCGGTCCGACGGCAGGCCGTCGTGACTCATCCATTTCGAACTACGAGCTCTTTGATCCATGTCAAGGCATGGTACGTAGGAAGCCTTCACGAGGTTCAAGCCCACCACAAATGGACCCCCGGGTCTACCTTCATGTCGGTTCGCCGACGAAGCCCCTTCCGAACTACGAGGATTTCGATCCATGTCAAGACATGGTACGTAGGAAGCCTCCACGAGGTTCAAGCCCACCCGTCATCCAATTCACATCAAGTTCTACTTTCGTCCAGCATGACGTTAAACTGCATTCCAGTCTGACAGCAAGCTGTTGTGACCACATCCCGTACTACGAGGACTTTGATCCATGTCAAGGCATGGTACGTAGGAATCCTCCCGGAGGTTCATGCCCATCCCCCATCGGACCAAGGTCCCTCGTTTACATCGGTTCGCCGACACCCGCCACCATCCCGAACTACGAGGATTTTGATCCATGTCAAGGCAAGGTACGTAGGAATCCTCCATGAGGTTCAAGCCCACCGCCCATCGTTTATTCACGTTAGGGTTCACTACCGTCCCGCATGATGTTAAACTGTATTCCATCAATCCTTTGAACTACGAGGACTTTGATCCATGTCAAGGCATGGTACGTAGGAAACCTTCCCAAGGTTCAAGCCCACCACTAGTGGACCCCTGAGTCTACTTTCCTGTCAGTTCACCGATGAAACCCTTTGAACTACGAGGTCTTTGATCTATGTCAAGGCATGGTACGTAGGAAGCCTCCCCAAGGTTCAAGCCCATCTCTCATCAGACCAAGGTCCACCTTCACGTCGGTAAGCTGACGCATCGGGCCAAGGTCCACCTTCACGACGGTTCACTGACGACATCCATCGGACCAAGGTCCACCTTCACGACGGTTCACTGACGATGCCCATCGGACCAAGGTCCACCTTCACGTCGGTTCGCTGGCGATGCCCATCGGACCAAGGTCCACCCTCATGCTGGTTCACTGGCACCATCCTGAACTACGTGGACTTTGATTCCCTGCCACGGGGATACGTAGCAGGTCTCTTCGAGGCTCAAGCCCAACTTCGTCGTCGCCCCCGCGATGGTCTTTTTCCATTCCCCTCTCCACTTCATTCATCCATCCATTCGTTCCTCTTCAAAGTCGTCCATAGGCTGATCCCGGTATCGACACCCCCTTCAAAGGGAATCCCTCAATCCGATCCATTCTAGCTAATGCTCGGATCGGGCTGATCCGTCCCCGCTGGACGTTAAACTCGCGGCATACCCTGTGTTAAACACAGGAAGCTGAGGAAAACCTCAGAAATATGTATATGGAATATAATTCCCCGCGCTCAATGTGGGAAGCCTCGGGCCTCCACGACCTCGAGAAGCCCTGTGACCAGGGATAATAGACAGACATGCCAGGTTTCCTAGCATCCAGACACGCTACTGATGCCTCAACGTGACTACTCCCCTGACTGAAGGTTGCTGCCCTAACCGGACCCTTTGGAATGTCCCGACAGAAGCAGTGTAATTAACCGGCGTCCATGGAAACATGACACTGAGAAGAGTTTCACGAACTACGTATTAAATCTATGAGGGAGACCCGGACTAGGTGATGAGTTCTGAGGAGGAATCCACAAAAGGAATAACCGACATCCCATCATCCCGTTTTGATCAAGGAGACAACGTCCCTGAATAAGGAGCGACTGCCGCCCGCCTTTGGAAAGCGGGAATGCGGGGCAAAAAGCGCAGCACGTCCTCCTGTGCGGACAGACGGATGCGCGCGCCCCGACGAAAGCATCGGAAACACAGTGCAATGGGAATATACCTCAACTCATAGCTCGAACGCGATAACGCGACAATGTGACACCTCGCACAACCACACAAGCACGCACAAACCGAAGATCTCGGTAACGCGGGGTTACCCCGCCAACGTGCTGCAACCGCAAAGATAAATAAAATACATGAACATGGACTTAAAACAATCCATCCGAAAAAAATCACAAAAGAACCACTTCGACCTACTTTCAAAACACAACTCGCACCATCTACATTATTTACTAAACAACTTAAAAATTTATAAAACAAAACCAAAGAGAAACCCACAACCTTACATTAACAAAACTGATTCAAGGAACACATTTTTGATCAAACTCTCACCTACGTCCTATAAAAAAACTATTCCCCACTTGCATGGTTAAATAAATTAATTTCATAATTTATAAACAAAAACAATTAAACAACTTAGGAATAGTTTTCATAAAACACATCTTAATCCACATGAGCATGCTACCGAATATAAAATGAAAACTGAGTTTATATAAAAAAACTAAACTTCTCACTGAATTAACTCACCACAAAACATGCCAAAACAATTAAGCAGATAGAATAATTATTTTAGAAATCAAAAATAATTAATTAATATCAATGAAGGTAAAAAAAGCAATCAATCAAGGCCTTTCTAATATTAATGGGGCAATGCAACATAATGGTGAAGCATCTGGCAATCGACATCAAAACCCAAACACAACCCAAACGCACTAGTGGGAAGTTAACACTAACTTAGTGCAACAAAATTGAACCAAAAAATTGAAGAAAATGACCTTAAATGAAAGGGAGATAGATGGAGGAAAAACTCCATGCATCCAACCAACAGAAGGGGTTCACCGGAGAGACTGCGCGAGGAGGAGAGGAAGCCGAAGGGCGCTGGGGGAGGCGGCTGCGCTGCTGCTGGCCGAACAGCATGTCGGCTAGAGGTTGGGCAGTAATGGGGAAAATTCACTGGTGAGGCCGATGCCATGCGAGGCCAAGGTCCTGTGAGGGGGCCGCTAGCCGCGTTGAGAAGGAGACCTGAGGGAGGCAAGGGGTCGTGTAGGGGGCCACCAGGAGCGAGGCTGGGGTCCTGAGTGTGCCAAGGTCCTGCGGGGGTGAGAGAGAAGGAGGAAAGTGGCGAAGTTGAGATCCTGTGGTGAGCACGAGCTAGACGGGATATGGAATATAGTTCGGCTGCAGGGGGAGATAGGCAGGCGGGTCTTACCGGAAGCGAGGGTGTAGAGCACGGCTGGGGCGCTGGCAAGGTCAGCGAGGAAGGCTTGTTCGCTTGAAGAAGGGGAGGTGCGGCCATAGGAGGAGGCCTGGAAGGGAGCCGGTGCTGCGGGAGCTGGGGCCGGGGCGCTCGGTGGAGAAGCATGAGGGGTGGATGGGTCGCGACGAGAAAGGGATGAGAATGGCGCGACGACTTGAGGAAGAGGGAGCAAAGGCAGATGGCGAGCGGAGCAGGTCTACCGCCGCATAAGGTTCAACGGACAGGGAGAACGCAAGGGGGAAATGGGAGCTGTGTGGTGAAAAGAGGGGGGGCTAGGGTTTGGTCCTTTTTTTCATTTAAACAATAATACCATAATAAAAATAACAATATTATTATAAAAAAGAAACATATTACTATTGTTATAATTATTAAACACTTTATAAAAATCGGTTTAATTTAATTTGACATACTATTTTGTTTATTTATACATATATATTTTCCCCATTTACCATTTAAATCAATTAAATTATTTATTTTGAAAACTGGGGCAGTTGCACTCCTCGCCTGTAGTCTGACGCACTGCTGAGCAAACTGCACCTGAACCGTGCCACCCGGTACTACCCGCTTTCATGGTCAAGTCACGTGCTCTACGTGCGGTACTATAAATTGCGCGTGAGTCGCACACCATAACTCTAACACACCCAGGAGTCCGTACAAGCACTGCGCTGTTTCTCCTAACCGCACGGGATGACCATGCAATAGTGGAAAATTTTTCTAAAACCCAAAGTAATAATTAATGTAATTAAAAATAACAAATCTGTGAAGTTAGGGTGTGGCAAATCCACATCCACTTACACTATCCAGACATGGATTTAATTTTTTTGAAACCACTTTCTCTATCCTTTACCAAAATTCTAGGATATTTTCCTATACTTTTACTAATTATTATAATTATTTTTAGACATATCCATAAGAATATACTTAGAATTATCCCAAGGGACCTCAATAATGTTTTCTCATCTGATTTTCCAAAGTTTAACTAATCCATCCCTCTAATACCAACTATATAAACCCAAACTTTTCATACATAGATATTACATATTTTTAGATGGATATTTAAAACATTACATAAAAACATTCTTTAGGACAATAATAGTTTGGTGTCTCTAGAGACTAAGTGCACATTCTTTTAATTTGGTGAAATATCTTCAACATCTTCTATAATGATCATCCCCTTTTTTACTCATTACAAAAATCTCATACTTAAAACCTTTTTTCATAACATGATTAAAGGAAACATAAGTAAGGGTGATCTCATTTGCTCAGTAAGGGTAAATAAGGTAGATATGTATGTATGATAGGAATATAAGGGTTTGAGAACTAGAATCTTTCAATCCAGCCTTCTAATCCCCAACTAATTCTCTAGCCTCATGGACATCGAGGAAAATCATGATCCTCATATATTTGATACTCCCAGGGTTTCTATGGTACTATGAAATTGGTGACTACCTCTCATGACGGAAGGACTACTTGTACCAAATATAAATTAGAAATTTTTTCTCGTTTTTCATCTTCACTCCATGACAAATCCAATGATAGAAATACCTCCAAAAAGACTCCTCAATGACATACATTATCATATAGAATTTCAGATTCATGGGGTCATTGAAGAAGTTTTTCATCATTGTGTATGCGACCAAAAAGCGTCAAGTCTCAATCCTAGTGATTCTAGAACATAGACAAAATAATGATCTTATTTCCACATTTTCTATTAGACTCATATTACTGCACATCATGAATGGAATCAAATTAAATAATCATGTCTGGATTTTTTTAGAAATCATGTGCTATAGTAAAGCCTATGGTTATCTCTATGAAACTCATCATGACCATGGTCTCCTCTGTAGATACCACTTACATATTCTCTTTTGTTTTTTTGATGAATATTGTGGTGTAAATGAAGTTAATGTGGTAACACCTCTCAACTTTTAAACCATTAAACCTTACTTTATATGTTTTTGGGGATATAAAATACATCTTGCATGAGTATTAAAAGAGAGGAGAAGCTGTGTTTTTTGCAGGAGTAATTATTTACATCAATGATTTTATGTCTTTCAATGAACTTATGGAAATGGATTTCTTCAGTGAACCTATCACCTGGTGCAACAATAAGAAGAGGGTAAATAGAATATGTAGAAAATTGGACCATTTATTGTCTAAGCTATATGGTATAGAATAATTTTCCCAAGTCGTTGTCACTAACCTTTCTCAAGTGCTGTAAGGATACTCTCTACTATGGATTCACCTCAAGAGAGAGAATAGCTATAACTAATGCTTTCTATTATAGTAACTAGACTCGGGATGATTCTTTCTTACAGACAGTGAACAACTCTTGGGATAATCCGGTGAAGAGAGTGTCTTAAGATGGTTTTCATAATCATTTAAAAACATTAAAAGTTATCCTGATATAATGGAACCACAATATTTCTGATAGTGACTCTGCTCTTGAGGTTTTAAAATAAGATATGGTTAGGGTGGAGGGATCTCTCCAAGAGAATTGGGATGATTATATATTTTCTATATTGGTCACCAATCAAATAACTCTATCAGAGAAACTATTGGACATAGAAAGAGTTGAAACGGAGAAGTCTAGATCTATGTGGATAAGAGAGTATGTCAAAATTACTATATTTTTTCACACTTTATTTTGGGAATTAAGGGTTCCAAAAAGAATAAATATTTTTTTAGAAGATTGCTCTTATACAGATAATGCGGAGGTTGATAGAAGTAAGGATGAATTTTTTTTCAAACAACTCCTTGTAGTCGGAAGCATCTAAGAATACATTAGGAATACTTGGTGTAGAGATTTAGTGTTCCTAACAAACATTATGAGGAAGAAGGAAGATAAATACAATGAATACATGGATAATATTCTGGGATAAGGGGAGATAAAGGAGTATGTGCTATCCTTAAATGAAAAAATTTTGTTGAGGCTAGTTGGTCTTCTAAAGGATTTATAAACTTCTTCATTGGTTGTAATTAAGTTACATGTCATTGAGGTGGTGCAGGATTTCTTCCATGGGATAAAATTTATATGGGATATCAATTCCTTCAAGTTCGTCCTTATTCTGAAGGTCATAGATATGATACCAGTTATCAAATACTGACTGATGTGCCTATATAATTTATCTTAAAAAATTATCATTATCCTCATTAATAGATGGTTGGGAGAGGTAATTTCAAAGATAATGTTAAAAGAGAAACATGGGTACATAATGGGTCAAGTCATACAAGGTGTGATTGGAATGGGAATGGAGATGCAAGAAAATATCAATAAGAGGTCTCTTGGATCCAGTATAATGATAATTATTTCTATGTATAAGGAATATAATTGGTTGGAGTGGGATTCAACTATGAATATCATGAGAAAAATGACTTTCATGGAGTGGGTTTGTGATCTGGAATTCAGGTGGGTTACATCTATATTATTTCCAACCTTTCTTATGGGGAGAATTTTCAGTTTCCTCAAAATTGTTTGTGTCCTTCACCAAGGTGATTTGCTATCACCCAACCTATACATTATAGACCAGAAGTCTCATTCAAGAAATAATAATCATGATGTTGAGTGAATGAGTATTTTCCCATATAAAAAAAGGTCTATTAAAGGCATCATCTCACATCACATTTTTGTTAATTATATTTTGTTCTTCATTAATAGAAGTTTAAATTCCATCAACAACTTCAATGATAATTTGAAAACCTAATATATCTGGAGTGGGTAGTGGATAAATTTTTCTAAGAGATATTTAAATTCCCAAAGGTTACTCGTATTTCCACACAAAAGGCATACAAGATCTGTAGTCATGAAAATAAGGTATATTCCTATAAAATATTTAGGATTACTTATTTCATATATGATAGTTAATAAAGACCATTTTAAAGCCTTTTTAACCATATTACAGTCCATGCTTTCAATTAGAAGAGTTGGATTCTCTTATTCTGAGTTAGAATCACAATGGATAATATAATTATTACGTCAATTCTAATAAATGTGTTAGAAGTAATCAAATCACCAAAAGATACACACTATAGAATTGATAAGTTGATTAATTCCTTCCTATAGGATAACAAATATGAGGGAAAGTAACATCGTGCCTCTAAGAAATGATTGGAGAAACCGATTGCTGAAGGGTGTGTGAATATGAGTAATGTGACGGAGACTATGCAAGGCTTGAAATACAAGCTTTTGTGGGATGTCAATGAAGTGGATTCTCCTTCGGTGTGGTTTCTGAAACTTCAATATAGTGAGGATTGGAGTATACAGAATAAGAACAATGGTTGGATTTCGATTTTGACCTTATACATATTAAAAGACTTCAAGATACTAGGAAATAATATTTGATGGATTGTTAGGTGAGGAGATATCATGTTTTAGAATTAAAATTGGGTGGTAAAACCCTCTATTTTTCAGGATTCCCAATCTCAAAAATCTTGTTTTATCTAGTGAGAAGGAATCCAAATCTCATCAATGCAGTCCTTAATGTTTATTAGAAAACCATTCATGCAAGAATAAAACTATTATATGATTCCGATAGGTGTGTTTTCTTGAAAACATCCTCTATTTTTTTCAATACAATTGGGTTATTCATGTTAATCCATTCATCTTAGGAGATAGATCAGTGGAAGAGAACACTCTAGAGTAAGGAGATCCCATTAAATATGAACTTCCTCATTTGGGTAATAATAAACAAGGATCCCCTAACAGATAATTACATTAATAGAAAGTTAATTCATTTGGAATTTCATAGTTTGTGATGTTAGGTATATAACATAGAGATGACATAGAAATTATTCTTTGAAGTAGAGTGAGCACACTTTACCTTGGCGGTCATCGGTCAGTGTCTTAGTATTCTAGTGAAGATTAGTTTTGACTTGGATTTCATATCCTCATAATTCATGAAGGCATAAAATATTGTAATTGAAGTCAAATATTGAGTCATGGTGTTCGTGGTAATGTTACAAGTTATTTGGGAGCCCCTCAAAAAATTATGGGAAGTTTTTCATAGTTTCAACTATATATTCAGACCCATGTTTTATCACTGGTCACAGAACTTGGTGTTCTTTTTTCAGTAAGAAGATACGAAACTGCTAATAGAGGGATGACCCCATGGGACTCATTAAACTCAAATAATAATATTAGCATAATCCAAGGAAGATGGATCAAATAGAAACCACCATGTACAGGTTTCATGCTCAACATTGATGGGTCCTATATTCAAGGTGATATGTGTGAAGGCATCCTGGTCTGGGACGGAGGGGTTCATTGCTTCTTGGTTCCTATGTTTATTATAGGGAGGTAAACTCCATGGGGTTGGAGACAAGGTAACTCCCCAATGGTCTCTCTCTATGAAGGATATTCAACATCACTATCGGGGTGGTGTAATTAGACACCACACTTCTTATGGACTCCGTTAGGTACAATACCTAAGCTCTATGGTATCTCACTTATCTCATTAGGAAATTAAGGATCCTTATAGTCCACGGAAAGGAAGTTTGAAACACCTGGACATAGGGTAATATGGAATATGAAATCACGAAAATCAAGGTGGACACCAAAAAACCATAACTCATTTCAGTAGTGTTGGTTCCTTTCTACATGATTGTTATCTTATTGTAATATGGGATGAGTTAGGCCTACATTATTTTAAACCCCCTTTAGTTCCTAAGATACATAATAAAAATTGAAGTGTGAATGAATAAATTATAGAATCATATTTTTCTTATATCATACCATATGTGATTTACTTATGTCCATTTATTTCCCATTTATTAATGATTCTTGTTAAAATCATGTTTCAAGTAATAAAAACTTTGTTCTTTGTATATGTTTTGATTTGATAATTTTGGTCCCCTTAAAATGATAATTGTTCCATAATCTCTATAATTTTTAATGAAATATAATTATCATACATATTTACTATATATGTTTTCAAAAAAAAAATGCGATTTAGAGATATAAGATTAAACACATCATTCATAGAGACGGTTGTACCTACACGTGATCGTTATTTACATTCTTCATTGACCATTATGGAAATGAGGTAAGTAATATTTTATCATTATAAAATGATTTTAAAATTACAAATAAATTATTTTTTCTTCAAATAAACTTATATATATCATCCATGTGGTGTGATGATTAAAATATAGAGTCACATCGCCTCATGAAGGCAGCAGTACACACATACTCGAATGATGTTATCATATTTTTGTGAGTGAAAAGGTAAGAAAGGAAATAATATATATTCCCTTTTATAATGATACATATCCCATTGATATCATAATTATTTAATTTATATCACATATATTTATTAACTTTATCATTTTTATTTTCCATGTAATGTGTAAGTGAAAACAAATCACATCGCTTCGTGAGGCGGTAATTCATTGTACACATGAATGATGACTTCATTTCCTATTTGATTGAAGTGGAGATGGTTGTAGGTCATACCTTTAATATAAAAAATATCAGTATATGGAATATTATGATGTTACAATATAATATTGGTTTTAAAATAATTTAATGTGGTTGAGAAAGAAATAAAATAAAAATGCTTGTTGAAAAAAATTACTTCTTCTTTAGGTAACCTATTTATGTTTCCATAAAACCATTCATTGGTTTTATTTATACAAACAATATGGCTGCTAAGATGAGAGTATTTAATTTGGGAAGTTACTTTATCAGGTATTATCCCATATAAAAGGGTTTTAAAGTGTGAAGGTGAGAGGATAGTCGATGCCATTTTATAAGTGAGGTGAGTGGCACACTTATATTTTTGGAAAATAAAACAGTTCACCCAAATTTTTCACATGAAAAAGGATCCAAAATTAAGTATTATACATAATTAGACATGATATTTTTGAAATATTTCTTTTAAATAGATTTGAAACGTATTTTAAGGCCATTTTAACCCATGTCTTTTTAGCTTAAAGCCACAGTAAACCCATTTCTACCTTAACTATGGTGATTAATTTTTACGATTTTCACAATATATTTTGATAAAAAATTAAGTTAATTTAATTATATAATATATATTATTCTAATTACAAAACTTAAATCAATTTTAAAAATTCTATTCATAAAATTTTCAAAATTTAATTTAAAATTAATTCCACCGATGCGACGAGAAAGAGGGGTTTCCGAGAGAAAATGTTCAAAAGATTACAATGTTTTTATATTAAAATTACCTCTTAAAATAATTAAAACGACCTAAATTGGATTAATTGATAAATAATTGTACTAATTTTTCTATAAAAATTATAATATAATTTAACTTTATAAATAATTTAAACGAAAATACTATTTTTAATTAAAATTTAGATTTTTCACTATTTATCAAAAAATTAATCTTTTCTAAAAATTATATAAATCTGACCCTAATATAATTTTAAAATTATAATTGAATAAATAATTTTTATTTTATCTAATTAATTTTATAAATGTTTTAAAAATTAATATTATAATAAGTGTGCAAAAATGCGATAAAACTACTTTTTTTAAAAATATTTTTTAAGCATAAAATTGGTTTTATTCTTATCTCATATCTGTAAAAAACATAATATAAATGATAAATATTTGATTGAATATATAAATTTCATTAAATTCATTATTGGAAATTTACTTTTTTAATTTATTGAAATAAAACACATTAGTGTGAATAAAATTATCTTTTAAAAAAATATTTTCTTTATTTTGAAATGGTTCTTATTTTCATTTCTAATTAATTGGTCATTGATGAATTAATTTTATATAAATTTTTAAATCATATATTTTCATAATTTAATTAATAATATTCATAACCATCATTCTAATTGTTATGTGATAACTATCATAATAAATTATAATTTTTTAATAGTAAGTTATATTTCATTTAAACATGATGTTGTACGTAATGAAACCTAAACTCAGTGTTGCATGTAACACAAGATCATATCAGTTTTCTTTGTAACTGTAAATAAATTTTGTGTTGTTTATAATTAAAAATATCAAAGAGATTAATTTTTTTTGAATTTTTTTTTCACAAAAACCCAGTTTTCTATAATCCATAGAGGGTCGTGTTGAAAACAATTAACCTTCAAGGATAGTCATCATAAGGAGGAGTCCTAAATTTGTGTGTTATTCTAAACATCACATCATTTAGATCATAATTTCCTTGAATCTCAATATATTTCAATGTGCCTTCTCCCAATTAGTTTCCCCTTCCTTCGACATGGGTGTCACTTGAACTGCTAGTGGATTATGTGAACCATGTCGAAGTCATCATCGTCTCACCCGTAGAAAGAAACACCCCAAAAAATGGCTCACAAAACCATAATCACCCAAACCCCCATTAGATTTCTATTTTCACTATCCCACCTTCACCACATCTATAATCCTCACACTAAAGCCGTATAAGAAAATTATAGAAATTAATAATAAAAAACATTGTGAAACGGGATCCAGGATATAGTCAAATCTTCGACTAATTAGACACAGGTAATGAATGAATAATGGAGGGAGAATGAAATTAAACACAAAAGTGAAAATATAACAATGTTTAGGATTATGTCTTCATCATTAGTGGAATCCAATGAATGGGTGGAAGTAAATAATTTTACATAACAATTATCAAAAACCCAATTCTTGTTAAAAATAGTGTTTAAAATAATAATGAACGATCAATGAATTGATTTATCATTATATTGAAACATTATTATCACAAAAATTAAGAATATGGAATAAACCAAATAAAATATACCCCTAACTTGGAATATTTTAATCATTAGTGGAGAAAATATCAGAAGAATTAAAAAAGAATAACTTGTTGCACTCACTACCAGCACCAATAATCCTCAATCCCATCTATTGTAGATCGGCAGTAGAAATCCACCATCTCAATAACTTCAGTCTATTGGATAGGCTTTATGAAGCTCCCTTAGTGAAAATACTAAATGAGAATTTCATTATCAACTAAGTTCTTTTAGAGCTTCTAGAAGTCATCAGATTGAAGGATTCAATAAGGAGTGGTGGGTCGAATTGATCAACAGGGGAAAGAATTGAATTAAAATAACATCCAATATCCCAAAGAATTATTATATATTGTTTCCCATTTGAACCAATCATGATTTTATAAGATCAAATATTTTTTTTACATTTAAAATATATTATAATTCCACAAATTTCATCACTATGACATACTCCGCGACTATGGTGTTCTTGAACTATAGATAAAAACAGTGATCCCCTATAGTGTATTCCATTTTTTTTTCATTTTCCCTCACCACATATTATAAAATAGTCATGGTCATGTGGATGTGTTCATGGACCAAATGGGTTTCCCTAGGTCTCCACACCCATGGCCACACCATAAATTTTTCCATTTTCATACTCGTTTTACAATGGGGTCACTAGGGACCACCATGGAATACACCATGGCCGCGGTGTAGCCTTTTTTTGGTCATAATGGCCACTAGAGCACCAAAAATCCCTTCAAAAACATAGAATATTTTACCCAACCATGGATCAATCTAGAAAATTAAAGGAGATTATGGAAGCAAGCCTTAATAAATAAGTAAACCCTAGTCAAATCCATTCCATTCTCTGAATATATCATTTAAAAAATTCCAAATAATCATATATCTAAAACCGATACATTATTGATCATTAAAAGGAGATTTTCTAATGAACAATAAACACTAGAGTGTCCTAATTTTTTTTAAAAATAGAGAAATAAAACTGACCCTCTGAACTCACTATTCACACAAACAAGAAAATATCACCACCAATCATCACACAAGGAACCCACTTCTCCTACCAGGATAAATTTATTCTTCACAAGATATTTAGGTGAAAATATGCCTAGTTTTGTATGTATATTCTACACAACTAGAAGGAATTATAGTGAGATGGTGTTTCTTGATTATCCTCCTTCTTTTTCATCTTCAATTTTACATCAACCCTATAAAAATCTTCTTCAAACCTTAACTGTGAGAGACTCATGATTTTCCATACAATCTTATCTCTATCAACCTCTAAATAATGTTTTTGTGAAATTGTATAAGCTTTAATTACATTAATATAAATTAGGGGATATAATCATGTATTTCCTCTCTATTCTTAGGATCATTCCATTTGTCACCCCCAAATGAATATGATGATTAAGGACTATTAAATTGGAGTTAAAGACATAAAATCCTAAGAAAATATTCTATAAAAAAATCTATATTTCAATGTGACTACTCTATGACCAGGTCAATTTTTCTCTGGAATAATCCCCTCCATAAACTACCCATAGCTGTTCCATGTTATTATATAACTTCTTAGATCATTTAATTAACTGTGGTGTGACCATTTAAACTACCGATTGGTCTTCTATAGGATTATAATAAATTAAATCATCTTCCTTACAAAATTAATATTCTCCATAATGTAAGGGAAAATTATAGTGTAGTAGTATCCTTCTCAACAAATCTACCACATAGCCTTCATGTAAATAATATGAAACTAAAATATCCAAAATTTATTGAGAAACCTCTACACATACTTTTCACATCACAAGATGTTTCTATCAAATGAGTGTTTCTTCTTTAAACAAATAATATTTATTCTTTACTTCATTGAAAAGGTCTCATTAAAACATAATTGACAATAAAAATTAACTGGTAATCCCAAACCAACTCCTCTTGACATATAAAACCCTCTATATTATAGGTACCATTGAAATTATAGAAAAATTGACGTACTAGTTTTAACCACCTAAGATACAAAGAATGTTTTGTGGCATGTAATTATCACATGGTCTTCCATTACAACATAGCTCGCTGCTTTGTGGAGTAGAATCAATCTCTTCTACAAATTTATCCTCTATACTTAATTACTTTATAAAAATAATACAAGAATCACATATTCTCCATAACCTTATTAAAATTTAAAACTCATACATAATTTTCAATGAACATAATCAATATCAAACTCTAAATGGATTTGTGTCAAAAAAGATCAGGATTAAACAATCATATTTTTTAACCCATTCCATCCAAAGCATTAGGGACACATAACTTCTCCCATGACATCCAATGCTATTTCTTGGAACCATATGAACCCAATACATAAATTTGATAAGGACAAATGAATTTTATTAACATAATGAATTCATGTAATTTGAAAAGAAACATTTCATGCATATGACTTGATTTAAAAACATATTTTAATATCACCTTCCTTACCATCATTTTAAAATCATTTTCCATTCCATTTATCTAAATTCTATCAAAAATAGAGGAGAAAACCTCGTTTTAATTATTCTAATGACAATTCAAAATCCAAAATTTTTATTATGTTTGTCAATTTAATAAACATTAGAACTAGATAAATGATTCACTCCAATTTATAATGATATATCCATATTAAATATTTAAATATTTCTGAAAATATTTTTTTTATGAAACAAAATTATTATTCTAGTATTTTTAAATCATAATGAAAAATATTAGTGCTCAAAAAACATAAAAATTATTTCACCTAGAATAAAAAATATTTTGGTTTGTGTAAGCCCTCACCAGAGAATCAATATATGAAAAAATATCAAGTGTGATATAAACCATGCCAAATAGCATATGTGTCGTACACTAATTAGGTTATTAAAATATTTTAGGTTATTGTTCTCCAACCAAATAAAATCCATGATGACATGGATTATCATTTAATCCACCCAAAAAATACCCAAGATATATAATTATCCAAAAAAACCAAAAAATAACCCTACCTTTTCCAACTTTTATCACCTACCATATTGCGAAGTAGTGTACCTTATATATTTTAAAGTAAACATAAAAAGTTATTTAGAGATGAATTAGACAATGTAACTAAAGAGAATCCACAATCTGTGCTCAAGGAGGACTAGGACTGATGATGAGGGCCACCTCCCTAGGGATATCCCCAAAGGACACTTCACCTTCAATGTTGGTCCTGATATTATTCAAGACATTATACCCAATTCCTAGTGTGAAATAAAAGAGAAATTCTCTTGGAATAATTTTTATTTTTTTGAACTAACAAAACATAAATATGACATGTTGTGTGCTCAGAATGAATAAAAAATAAATTTTAAAAGAAATAAGTCTCTAAAAGTAATCCTCAGTGTTAAAAATGAAAAAATAACATATTATAGTGAAATAATTTTAAAATGACCATATAATAATTTTTTTAAATATATGAACTAACTTTATGTCAATCAAAGTTTTAGTTTCCCTGAGATGATAATAAATTTATTTTTATTATTTTAAAACACTAAAATGTGAATGTAATAGTAAAAACCACATAAAAAACCTTTAAATGATGTTACATAGTGGGAAAACTATATTTGAATTATTTTTTTATGTGTATGAGTATATGAAACATCATACCAATGTTTGGTGTGCTTAAAATGACTCCATATGAAGTTTTTAAAGACAATAATGTCATTAGAAACATGTGAAAACCATGAAAAAGACCATGTATTTCCTTGAAATCATAATAAACCCATAATTGAATGTATTTTGAAAGGTAGGTATTGAAACCAAATTAATTCAATAATTTTTTTAGGATTCCCATAAATTCATTTTCATGTTTTAAAACTCTAATACATGTGTTTAACTATAAAAACCATAAAAAATGACCTCATATTAGCTTCCAATTATAAAAAAAATTCATTGATTTATTTTTTATGTGTACAATAAACATAACTTCAGTATGATATGCAGTGTTCTATAAATGCATAAATTAGATATTTTTAATGATATGAATGTCATTATAAACATGTGTCTGAGAGTCAAAAAAAATGTTCAGGGTTCCATGAAATCATAGGAAAATTACCGTAGATTGATTTCTAAAATTGAGGAACTGATTCCACATCAATCAAGTGAATTTTTTGTTAAGATTTTAGTAAATGTTTAAATGTTTAAATGTTTTAAATATCTAAACGATGCGTGTAATGGTAAAAAACATAGAGAACACCCACATATTAGTATTAAATAATAATAAAATAATATTTGAATTATTTTTTACATGTATGAGTAGTTATAAATTCAATATTACAAGTAGTGTTCTTTGAATGAATCATTATGCACTTTTAAAAGATATCAAATATTTAAAAATGTACCTTAGGGGGTCAAAAACAAGAAAATGACCTATGAATAGAGTAGAATCAAAGGAATATGACCATATATTTATTTTTTAAATGTATAAATTTATTTCATGTTAATATAATTTTATATTATTTTATGATAATAATTGAAATTTTCATTTTTTAAAATTCTACAACATGCATATAATGGTAAAAACCTATAAAAGACCTCCAAATTGGTTTGAAATCATATTACAATTATTTTTAGATTATGTTTTACTTGTATTAGTACATGGAACCTCAATTTTATGTGGAATTTATTCAAAATGACTCAATAAGTAGTTTTAAAAGATATCAAAATCTTTAAAGACAAGCCTTAGGGTGATAAACTCTTAAAACAACCTTGGGTCAGAATAAAATCATAGAAAAATGACTATATATTTGTTTTTGAAATGTAGGATCCAATTCCACATCAATACTATTTATTGATTTCTCGAAGTGAGAGTAAACGCAGTTTCAGTGCTTTAAAACTCTAAAATGTTTGTGCAAATGTCAATAAACAAATAAAACATCCTTGTTATGGCATAGAGTCTTGGGATAACTATCATTGAATTATTTTTTATTTTTATGATTAAAATTCACATCAAAATTACATTTTCTAAGAATAAAATTACAGAATATGTAGTCTTTAATGATATTAATGTATTTAAAAATATGTGTTAAGGGATCAATACCAATAAAAATTCCATATAATGTCATTAAATCAAAGGAAACTCTCCTTATAAGGATTTATGTAATTTAAGACTTGTCACTACACTAATTCAAGTGGTCGTTTTCCTAGTATTTTTATTAACATATTTTTTATGCTTTAAAATTCTAAAAAATGTGTGTAGTGGTAAACCTGAGTGGTGGTTTCCTCGACATTTTCAAAAAAAAACATTTTTACTATTTTAAGACTCTAAAACATGTGTGTAGTGTTCAAAACCATCGATATGAACCTCGTATTAGTGTGAAATCATAGGTAAAATATAATTGAATTATTCATGATATGTGTTAATTAATATAATATCAATTTGGCAAGCAGTGTGCTCGGAATGACTCAAAAAATGATCTAATAGATATCAAAGTCATTAAAAATCTTCCATAGGGGGTTAAAACCAAGGAAAACAAAATCAGATTATAGTGAAATCACAAGAAAAAAAATGTTTATTTATTTTTGAAATATAGAAATTGATTCCACATTAATTTTAGTTTCTGTTTTCTTGAAATTATAGTAAACACATTTTTATTGTTTTAAAACACTAAAACTTTTTTTTAACGATCAGAACCATTGAAAACAAGATTGGAATGATGTGAAATCATGGGAAAAATATTTTTTAATTATTTATGGAATGAATGAGTAGAATTAAGGTCAAATTAGTGTGTAGTGTGCTCTAAATGACTCAATAAGTAGTTTTAAATGGTATCAAACTACTTAAAAACAAGCGTTAGAGGTTCCAAACCAAGAAAACTGCCTTGGATTGTCCTGAAATCATAGTAAAATCACCATATGATTATGTGTAAAATATAATAATAGACACTATTTCAATTTCTTGAAAAACATCTTATTGACACATTTTTAGTACACCGCTTGTTGGTTTAAAAATTAGTTACAGTTTTATAAAAATATTAATTTCAAGATTTTAGAGTTGAATCATAACATAAATGGGTAAATTTAAGTTTTAAAAGTGTTATTGGTGATTTATAAGAATTTTTTTTATAATTTTCATTTCTTTATTTAATCATTGATATGTTTTCTGATAAATTATTTGGTTTGTTCTGAAATTCCATATGTTTAATTTAAAAAATAAAAAAATTATGCTTAAAATTAAAAATATATTATATGTTTGTTTTGTTTTGTTTTTATTTTCTTAAATGTTTTGGATTTTTTTACAACTAACAACTACCAATAGTATGCAAGAAGTTAACCATTCTAATTCAATATAATATTTAATAGTAAATCGTGATGTATTACAATTTTTTTGTACGATTAAACATTATCATTGATTCTATTGAAATTATTGTTTATCATTTTTAGATATTCTTATTTCTATCTGTTTTTTATTTTTATTAATATGATGGTGATTTGGTCAATTTCACCTATGATTAGTCTAGTTGTGGATATTATTTTATGCATGGAGGTAATGATATGGACATTATGGTCAAAGAGTGATTATTTATGATGGAATTATTCTATATGTATATGATTACTAAGATTATGAATGATGGGTGGGTGGATATATGACTAATCATTATATATAAATGAATGATGGTCATATAACTGAGTTTATTTTATAATTATGTTTTAAATTAATTAATATTTATCTATATTGTATGTTGTATTATTTTTTAAGAATTTGTTTATTTAAAAGTTTTATTGGAGGTTTATGTAAACTTTTGTGAATATGTATAGTGGTGGTTCTTCAATCAATTTTAGTTTTTAAATTTTTATTTTTAAAGTGGTTCTCATTAATTTTTTTTATATTATTTAGAAATGGATTATTTATTTTATCACCAATTAAATAAATAAGAATTTTCAAATTAAAACCCATTACTAACTGATTAAAAAACTATCACTAAATATAAAAAATACATCACTTTTATATACTACCTCTAATTTTTTGATGACTGTGAAAAATGTGAAAGTTTTAATAAATGTAGCTAATTGTTTTTCCAATGGTATAATTTATAATATGAAAAATAATCATTGTTAGACTTCAATTTTTTATAGTGAGTAATAGATTGTAAAACTAATTTTAAGAGAACCTTACTTTGTAGTTTTTTAAATTCATTTACTGCACCATCCTTCCCAAATACTATCCAACAATAAAAAAAACTAATCTTTTATATCTATAAACTTATGAAATACCGAAACATTTATTATGATCTTAAACTCAATTAATATTGGTAATAAGAAATAAAATACTCTTCTTTTTAATTATATATCTACACTAAATGACTCATCAGATATATAAAAACAAGATTGTTTTTAAGATACAACTATACTATTACCATATTAAAAATAGTAAGTAAATATAAATACTTCAAGTGCATCAAAAAATAATTTCTCTGAGGCTAAAAATATTGGGGTTCATGTAACCCCTCATTATAGTGTCAATAGATACAAACATTTCAAACATGATTTGGGCCATACCAGAAGCCATAGATACTGATCAACCCTTCCCCTTCTCCTGCTTCCCACACAACATAGTTGTGTAATTTTTACCATTTTAAAGGAAAAAATACATAGAGAGGTCGAGATGTTGAAAAACATTGTTGAAGATAGTCATGTTGAATGTTTTATGAGAGCACTATCCTTATGTATTTAGTCTTCCCCACATCGTGTTGCTAGTGGAAAATTCTAAATTATTCAAGGATTCTATAAAACACAATAGTGAAACATCATGATAACATGTTTCCATGTTCCACCACTATGATAAAAAATTGATTTTATCATTCTATTTAAAAATTTGTGTGCACATCAGGGTCCACACCACATTAATAAAATATTAAAATTTTTAAATGAAGATCCATAAAGATTTATCCCTATTTAATAATTAATTTCATTCTTTAATAAATGCTCTTCACAAACTCTCTTTAATAGAGATTTAAAATCTTTAATGAAGAGACATCCCTAACTCTATTTAATGAGTTGTTAGACTCTTTAATGAAGATAATTCACTAACTATCATAAAGGGAGACTTTCACTCCTTAATTAAGAGCTTTATCTAATTCTAAACTCTTAAAATTCAAATGTGGATAGTAATAAATAAATAATATTATTATATTTAATCAGTATAACATTCTCCTTATTTATTTAATATTATCCACAAGCCTTTAAATAACAAAGTTTCATACAAATTTTTATACATAATAATAGTATCTTTTAATTCAAACCTCTTCATAGTGTAAACATCTCAAAGTGACATAAAATTTGGAGTTGAATGAGCATTGAACTAATTTTTTTAAAATACCATCGAAGATGTAACACATATATAAATTTCTAATTTATCACAGCATCAAAAATTCATAAAACTATTATGGCCATGTGCTTTGATCCTATATTTAACTATCTCGTATGTTTAACCATATACTTTCATAATAAAAATCACCACTTCTAAGTTAATATAGGAAAGCATTACATTTTCACCCCATTATTATCATCATAGATCTCTAAGAGTATCAATTCATCATTAAGATCTATCACTCAACCTCAAATCATAATGGGAAATGAATACACAAAATATATTGGGACAAATAGTCAATATAAACAATCTTCATGATAACTTTTTTTTACCCATTAAATAGAAAAATTAAGATCTACCTAATAAAATTGGCAGGTTACCGTTACTAAATGACTATTCTATTAGTTTCAATCCCATTCCTATATTAGTCACACAAATAAACTCACATGGCATAGATTCTGTAAATATATCTACATGTGTTTTATGTGATCTCATATAAAAAATTATTATGCTACCATCTTGTAATAAATTTCTTATCTAATAACATCTAGAACTTATGCGTCTATAACTACGATTACATATGTAACTATATGAACATGATAGTGTTCCTTCACTATCGTAATGAGTCGAAATTTTAGGCAATGGATTAAACTCATAAATTAATATATATTAATAGATTCCTAATCCACTCAGCCTCTTTCTCACATGTCATTATAGAAATTAACTATGAATCTATGGTATAATATGAAATATTTGTTTGTTTCTTACTCATTCAAAAAACAACACAACCTCAAATAGTAAACTACTATCCAGGTGTGGATTTATTGTCTCCAACACTTCTAACTCAACTCACTTCAGTGTATCCTTATAATATGTTTATTAAATCATTATAGTATGAACATAAATATTTGGTGTTCTATAAATATTTAAACAAATATAATTATACATTTTTAATGATCCAAACTATAATTATTAGAAAATCAAATCATTTTACATGATAAAAAAGAAATATTGGGTCTAGTAAAATTCATGTAAACAATTAAAGAACTAATTGTAGAAATAAATTCTAGTTGTGAAATAGATCTAAACATATTTATAAAAAAAATTATACTAGAATAAAGTAGAGTAAAGAAAAATTTAACCTAAGATAAATAAAGTTTTAAACATTTTTTCATTGTAATGAGACTGACATAGAAAATAACTCCCACTGTATTTTCTAACATTAATACCTATAAGAGTATTAACTATTCCAAGATCTTTTATATTAAACATAGATGATAAAAAATTATTTATCTTATTTTCTCCAATAATATTGATTATAAAAATTAACCTATCATATACATATATAAAAAAATAACTCTAAATTATTTTATAAATTTTAAATAAATACATTTAACCTCATTTTTATTATTAAAAACACTGGATAAGTTAATAGAATCAAAAATTCAATACCATTTCTTCAGAGATTATGTGAGTTCATAAAGATATTTTACTATATTATAAAACATCATTTCATTATCTTGAAAAACACACCCTATTCGTTGTTCCGTATAAATATATTCATTTAAATCTCCTTTCAAAAAAATTTAACGTCCATTTTATGCACATATAAATTGTTAAGTTAAGCTAATGAAAACATAATCCTTATTGAATCAATTAGATATATAGGATTATAAGAATCAAAATAATAAATATATTGATTTTTTTGAAACCATTGACCACCAATATGTCATTAAAAGTTTCAATGTTACCATTGGAATAAAAAATCTTTTTAAATACCCATTTACAACTAATAGGTTGTTACCCTTTTGATAAGTCCACAATGAATCATGTTTTAATCCATATAATGGAATCTATTTAATTACTAATTGATTCTTTATTTAAAAAAACTTCTTTATAAGATATACCCTCTTTTTATATCTTTGGTTCATCCTCAATATCAAATATTATTGGTTTTTTATTTAGAAGACGATGATTTTGATCAAACTTATCAAGGAAAACTATGGAATTAGGAGAAATAAAATCCGGAGGTAGATATTTTTCCTCACTATTTATTGTACTGTACTTCATTTCAACTCAAGAATAATAATTATTCTCAACAGTTTTGTTTTAACTAGATTGGTTATAAGAGATATGGGTATGGGGAACAACTTCCTATAAATTATATTTAAAAATTTTATTTTTTAGAAAACTCTACATCCCTTATTTCAATAATTAAATTAGCATCCAACTCTATAATTCTATATTCTATTATAATTTTTTGTTGAAAAAAATATTAATTATAATAGTACCCATTTTAGTTATTTTAGGATCATTACCTCTATAATTGTTTAAACACCCCCACACATTATAATATGATATATTATTTATTCTTATATTCGAAATTTTATAAGGATATAATTTAGTCATACAAGATATAACTATTTTATGAATATGAAATAAAGATAATAAAGATTTACCCCTAAATGAAATGGTAAATTAGATGTATTAATCATGCAGTTTACCATTTCTACTAAAGTATGACATCTCCTTTAATCTAATACATTTTTTAGGTGTATAAGGAATTTTCCAATGAAAAATTATACTATTTTTTCTATAAAAATTGTTAAATTAATTCATGAAATATTCACCACATATATTTGATTACTTTAATATCTTTATCTAGTTATTTTTCAACTTCAACTTTATATCTCATAAAAAGATTAATGTATTAATCTTTTACGGCGTCAAGGAAAACTATCTCCTCTATTAAAGCCCTCTTCAGTCATTATGAGGAGGTTTCTGGACAAGCCATTAGTTGGGAAAAATCTTCCATTGTTTTTGGAAATGGAATTTTAGTTGGAAAATGAAATAGAATTGTCAGACTTCTTGGGGTGAGGAGAGGCTCCTTACCCTTCCAATATCTTAGAGTCCCACTATTTTGGGGAAAAGTGAAAAGACAGCACCTTGAAGGAATCTCTGCTAGAATTGTTCATCAGATGGCCAACTCGAAGGGGAAAGCTATGTCCATGGCCGTGAGGGTCTGTCTTGTGAATTCAGTTATCACATCGAAATTTGTATACTCCTTCTCCATTTATCAATGGCTGAGGGGTCTTATCAAGGAACTTCAGAGTATGGTACGGAATTTCATATGGACGGGGTCCCCCCATGAGAGGAAGCTGGTTACAGTGGCTTGGAAGGAATGCATCAAACCGGTGGAGCTGGGGGGCCTAGGAATCAAGGACCTACAGACGTTTAATGATGGGTTGATTGGGAAGTTCACTTGGAACTTGATTACTCATGAAGCTGATGATGATTTTCTCTCAAACAGGATTACAAGGAAGCTCTTAAATGGACACAAATGGCACCTTGCCTCGTCGGTTTGGACTTCTATCAAGCAGGCCGATGTCAGAATCATGCACGATACCCACTGGTTGGTTTGCAGGGATTCCACACTTAACTGCTGGAGCACATGGTGGCTCACACAGCCTCTTTGTGACTCTAATGTGCCACCTGAGGTAGCCAATTTGACAATTTCCAGTTTTCTCTCACATCTACAATCTGCTTCTATTAGTGCTCCTGTGCAGGTTGAGCATGAAGTAACTGGTTACGTCTTCATGGAGCAGGATACTATGATCTGGATGCATAGCAGAACTGGGAAATTCAATAGTAGAGAATTTCACAGGATCACATGTGGGGATCATTCCCCTGCACCTTCATGATTGCTGAATTACCGAGCACACTTCATCAAACCAGCTCGATTTCCTCTTATATGAAGAATCTGGAAAAATCGTCTACCTACATCGGATGCTCTCAAGAAGGTTGGGCTCCACATGGACTCCATATGTTCCATGTGTAAAGCTGATGAGGAAACAGTCCAGCATGTTTTCGTGGGCTGCTATCATGAAAAGCAACTGTGGGATTACATCGGGTTTGTGTTTGGGGTGACTATTGACACCTGCAGCCCGGTTTGCCAACTGCTGTCTGCTGTTTTTCATGGCAGGTTCAGCGAACAGATTTTTAATCTGTTTTTGACTGCAATTGCGGCGGTTGTTGCTGTCATTTGGGAAGCTCGCAACGCTGCCACTTTCACTGATTTGCGCCCCACTGTTCAGCAAGGTGTGAGGGCGATACATAGGGATGTATATGCAGCCTCTTGTGTGTAGAATGGGACAATGTCTAACACCGTTGTAGATCTGCAAATTCTGCGTACTCTTGGTGTCTCGGGGAGGCCTCGCTTGCATCGGATGCTGAAGTATATTCGATGGATCCCACCCATTGGACCCTGCCTAAAGGTTAATGTTGATGGGGCTGTGTTGGGTGCTCCTGGAACATCGGGTTGCGGAGGCGTGTTCCGCACCTACCGTGGTTTCGTGAAAGGATTCTATCATCACGCCATTGGAATTGGTACCGCGTTTGAAGCGGAACTTTTGGCCATGGTATATGCCATCAGGTACGCTGTCCGCTTTAAATGGTAACATATATGGATTGAGTCTGACTCTCAGGTCACGGTCCACGCCCTGAGCACTAAGACGCGCCAGGTTCCTTGGCGTGTACGGCCGTAATGGGTGGGCTATCTTAATGATATCGCGCGGATGCGGGTGGAGGTCTCACATGTCTATCGAGAGGCGAATCAGGTGGCGGATGCATTGGCAAAGCGGGTGCTCACTGATGCAGGAGAGATGTGGTCTTTTACGACCCCAGACTATTGCGCCCCACTGGTGGAGGCAGATAGGTGTGGGGTGGTGCACACTTGCTTTTGTAATATTCCCCTGTATGCTTGACTCTTTTCACTCTCTTTCTTTATTTAATTTTATAGGGACCGGCTTACACCGGATCCTGGATTTTCGGATATTAATCCTTTATTGTAAGTAGATAAACATGTAAATATAAACTAACTTCATAAAAAAAGAAATTATATACATTTTCCCTCCACGAGTTAAAAAACTATTTAAGTAACATATTTTATAATTTACCTATTCTAATATATAAAAATTTCTCTTGACATTTTTTAGTTGTGTCTTAACTATTTTAGAATCTAAACATGTTTTAAATTTCTCAAATTTGACTGAAAAATTATTTAAATTCAATTTATTCATAACATTTAATGAAATAAAATTAAATAATTCTAAATGACCATTTCATAAATTGAAGCACTTGATAAAATAAATATACGACCATCTTCTCAAAAGTAAAATCTTACTCCATGATTCCTTTACCGATGAATATGGTGTATGTATTTTTTCTATGGTGTACTTCATTCATGATATTACTTTTATAAAATGTTTTGATACTTGAATGATCCTTAAACACATCCACCATTACTCCTTAAATAAATCCACTAATCCATCATCATCATCGAATCTAAGTTGATTTTAGATTCAATAATAACTACATTTTCTTCTCTAATCGTATTTTTATAAGTGTTTTTTTTCATTATTTCAATAGTTACATTCCATTGAAAAAAGCCACAGTTTTCTATCAGAAAAATAATTATCCTTTCTTCTAAAATTTTTGAATTTTATTCTTGGCATGTAAGAAAGTATTTTCTGTGTCTTTCCCTCAATTATATTAACCTTGGTTTCATATTAATAAGTTATTCACGTGTCTCTAATCATGGATTCTTCATCAATGTGAATAATATTTTGTAATTGTCCCAATGAAGTATCTTTACACCCCATAATGAGTGATTTTCCATATAGTTTCAACATAAGTGGTAATTTAGAAATAATTTCACCAACTTGGGATTTTTTTGTGTATTTATTTTAAAGGAAATATTTTTTTTCATTATTTATTTCAGTTCATGAACTTTCTCTTACACCATATTGTTATTAACCATCTTGAAGTTAATATATTTTTCAATAATAAGTTTTTTGGCACCTTCTTCCCTAGCTTTTTACTTGAATTATAGCATGTCCCAAATCTATTTAGAAGACTTCATTTGGTAAAAATAATCATAAATATGATTTTACAATGTGTTTATAATATTTCCTCACCACAAAACCTCATAATATTCATATTTTTTATCCATTGTGTGAATGTGATCAACTTATTCCATGTTAATGAGAGTGTTTTTTGGATTCATAGTGGGATAATCAGGTATAGAAGAAGGATTTGGTTCATGTATATATTATATAATTAATATTTTAAGAAGGACCTTAATATTTTATTTTCACTAAGAGAAGTTATTTCCATAAAATTGATCGATCTCTAACATGTATTATTTAATAACCTTCAAGGAATTGGTATCCATCTTCATATGACCAAATCCTTTAGATTTTGGGTAAAATGGATGAAGATAGTCATGTTCTGAGTCATGTGGGAACACTATCCTTAAGGATTTATTCCTCCCCAAAATGTGTTTCTAGTGGTAAATCTAGACTTCCTCAAGGATTTCACAAAACACCAAAGTGAAATTTCATGATATAAAGTCTCATTATTCCACTGATGTGATATAAAATGGATATTATTACTCTATTTCAAAACATGTGTGAAAAATAGAATCCCAAACACTTTAATAAACACTTAAAACTTTTAATTTAAGTTCAATGATGAGTAATCATACATTAATAGATAGTTACACTCGATAAAAAGGGTATTGTTTAACTATATTTAATGAGGAGTTACAATCATTAATAAAGATCCTTCTTAAACTCTATTTTATGGAGAGTTACACTCTTTAGTGAAGAGCCTTATCTAAATATAATTAATGGATTTTTACACTTGTTGATGAAGATACTTAACTGAATCATACCTTTTAGAATTAAAAAATGGATAATAATAATTATTATACATAATAAATATAACAAGAGATCCCATATATGGAAGAGATGAAAAAAATTCCTCAACTGATTCTCCTGTAAGGATAGAGCCGATGATGGGGATGGCTCTTCGAGGATATCCCAAAGGGCCACTTCACCCTCCACATTAGCCCCAATCAGACTTGTTACATCATCCAAATCTTCTAGTTGGGAATATTTGAGTTCCAAAACCTCCTCTACAATACCAAATATGATTTCAACTTCAATTCAATCATGGGCATCACCATCCCTTGTAATGATAGTGCTTTTCAATGGATCACTTTTGTTATCCAATGAGATCTATTTACATAATCAATCCAATGTTATTAATTTAACATATTTTTAATATATATATCAAGGGATCACTACCAATCCAACATCATGTTAATAAATTTTCATTAATTTTGAAACCTATTGAGAAAAATGGAAGCTAATGGTGTAAATCGACTCATGTAATCTTGAGTCATAGAAAATATCATATATAAAGAATGTAGTGTACTAGGACTTAGGTAGTTTTTATTGGATTTTTGATTAAAATTAGTAATAATGTAGTTCAATCACCTTGTAATGTTGTTTTAAGATTACTGAAATACTTAAAAGGAAATTTGAATTATGTTTTTTTAGTACAAAATGTATCAAATATTACTCAAATATTGATATCTATATTAAAATTCAATATTTACATTGACTTGAATATTTTAACTTGTGATTATTAAAAAAATGGAAACATATTCAAAAATTGTTGTTGATATTTTTTATTATGTTACTATAATCAAAGAATAGAAATGAATTACTATATTAATGAGATTTAGTGGTTGTCGGAATCAATATCTAACGATATTTCGTGCTTGGGTTGTGATTTTGTTTAATGTTACTTGGTGACTAAAGATTTTAGTGACCATGATATTATGGTCATTAAAATCTCCCACACTATAGATTGTGACACAATTTAGAAACCACATTTGGTGGTTTTGAAATTTTTACCAAGACCCTATAGTAATATCCAAATGTGGAAAGTTGATAAAAATTGTAAAAGCATGAACAACTGCCTTTGATGATTATTAAAGGAATTCAATTTTTATTCAAAATAATTTATAACACATCCACCACACTTTTAATTTAAAAAAAACAAATAGTCATATCTATAAATTATTAAAAAATCTCAAAATTTGTAATGTCGCATGACAACTAAACTTTATAAAATCATTCTTCAAACATTATCCTTCATCTCATAACTCAAAGCTAGTTAAAGTTAAAATAAATGTCAGTATTATAAAAATATTAAAAAATTAAAAAATCACAATCAAATTTATGTTTTAATTATATAATGTAAACTTTTATTTAAAAAATAGAATATTATGTAAATTGAATTAAATCAACTTTTCCAACTATAACTACATGATTTATTAATATGGGGTCTATTCCTACATCTTAAAAAAATAATTCATGATCATTTTCATATGATTTTATGAAAATCCAAGTTCATTCAATAGGTTTACACAACATCACTTACTTTTATTTTCTTTTTAATCTAAAATTAAATTTAGGGTTAGTTTTTGTGAACTGCATGTTAGATTTATGTGATGTTTCTCTCATCATGTCAGAACAGATTTGACCAACATTGGCACTTTATTTCATCTCAATTAATGGTCTATTTCTAGTTTTGACCATATCACTTGAATTTAATCACATTTTATTATAAAATATTTTTTCATCCATTTTAACCTCATAACAAAATAGATTGAATTGATTTGTATTTTAATATAATAAAAATTAATATATGGTCATTTTCATATAATTTCAGGAAAATCAATAGTTTTTTCTAGTTTTTTTCCTTTCATTCCATTTTAGTTACATTTAAATGTATCAAAATGAATCATTGGTTATTTTAAGAATACATTACATTATATTGATGTGCCATTTGTTCCTAGAACACATCAGATTGATGAGATCCATCATTGAGAATGCACTATGACATTCTCACCACCATGACATGCTTTTCACCACAACATGGTGAAAGGGTATGGTGCAATCTCAATGGGAGTTTTTTCACCCAAAACAACGATTTTCTTCATGCCATGGGAGTCTCTATGGTCTAGATAAAATCATCATCATATTTGGACCATGGTGTTTTCTATCCAAGGATTTCTCTTCACACCACAATATGCACCATGATGTGGGACACCCCATGGTCTTATAAAATTGATCACTACATTTGGAACGCGGTGCAAAAGAACCCATTTTAGTCAATATGAAATTTATTTTTCAAAAGTTTACTTGGTATTTATATGTTTTTTATAAATTAAAAGTGTTTGGAATTTTAAAATTGGATGTTTCATTACTAAAGTGAATATGAAATGTTCATGTGGATATCTCATGTTTTGGAAAATAAATAAATTGATTATTTATTTGTTAAATTCCTTTATAATGTTGATGATTATAATTTTTTTTATGAATTATGAATATTATATATGTAATATTTATGTGATAAATAAAATGTAAGAGATATATCATTGGATTTCATGTTCTTTGAGTCTCCACTAGATTTAGTTTTCATTCCACATGACCTCAGTTTGAGGGTTATGAGATTGAAAATAGTTTTTCAAATATTGTTTGTAAATATTTGATATTACTTCTATAATACATTAAATTTTCTATTCAATAATGTTTTTTTGGAAGGTGGGTCATATCAATTATCAAACAATGAAAACATAATCATAAATCCGTTATAAAGTTTCATGGAAACATGGCCATAAGAAGTTCACAAAACTAAAGTTTGGTGCAATAAAAATAAGATATCATGAACTTCCTATTAAAAACTATGATGGAAGTAGGGCGTCTATACACCATTTGCACCATAAGAATTCATCCCTAACACATAACTAAATCAACCTCAAAATCACACAACCATTCAAAAAAATAAAAATACAAACAATGAAAGAATATAAAACAAATGAAGGATATAAGATATTAACTTACTTTGGACAATGTGTCCTATGTGCATAAGACTAACACTATTATTTCATTTTTAATTTTATTAGTAAATTTAATGAATTATAAAATAGATTACTATGAAAAATATTCTCTATAATATTTCAAGATCTCTCAGAATTAATTTTATCTCTTTCATGATTAGCACTAAGACCGCTCTTACTTATATTGTAAGTGTTAGCCACTCAAAAAAGTAAACATGCTCCCCTAAAATCATGGGAAACCTAGCATGATCGCCTTAGATAGTGTACCTAACCAATGACTAAGTTTTTTGATAAAATTATAGACCTTAGCTTCTCTATAAAGAGAAATAATTTTTTATTGTTCCATTTCCTCCTAGAAAGATTTTTCTACTTCTTTCTAAATAATGAGGTGACTCAGCATATGGTGACCAAAAATTACAATGAATAAACTTTTGATAAATGTTGTTTTGTTCAATTGAAATAAAAATTCACATCTCAACAATATCCCACTTAAATAATTTTTTCATGGAAAATTTGAACTCTCCAAAACTTTTATAAAATTAATCATCATTCTTTTCAACAACATATAATATTTCTCCAACATTGTTATGTTCACCCACAACCCTCTGTGGCATGATATTATCAAAAAATTTCTTAAAAAATCCTCTAGTGAACATTTCTTTTGAATTTCATATTTTTTCTATCTTTTATATATTTATCTCCTTATCCTATAATTTTTTTTGGTTGAAATGATATTCTGGTTCAATATACTTTGTCCTTATATGGAAAATAAAATTCTACTCTAAATAAATCCCACTTTAATTATCACAGAATAAGATTACTTCCTCTTGAATTATTATGAGTTTCATAATCTACCACATAAACTATAAACTATTTACTTCCAAAATACCATTATAGTTATTTAATCTACTTTCATTTTACTTCAAGTAACAACTCAATATAGTGATGACACCACACTAATCATTGTTCCTCCATAGGTTAACACAAAACATATTGCGATCTTCCAGGTGTTCTAATTACTTGAAAATTAAGCATTAATATATATTCAAAATTTTTCATCCATCCCATAGTATAGATTTCCACAATCTATTCCTTTCAATTACTATATGATCCATTTGATAGCCTCCTAGTATCCCTTTACCAGATTCGACATCAATCGACTTACAAATCTAACTGAAAATGTAATGTATGACCATGTTAAATAATCACATACATCAAATTTATAAAATTTGGCGAATAGGGAACCTTTTCAATGTATTTGACTCCATATTTCATTTTTGGTGATTTCTCATTGGAAAATTAGAAGTGTCTAGCCAAAGGGGTTGAGAGTGAATTACTTTTCGGCATCAAATCCTTATACCACCTTCCAAGTGCCATCCCTCTAAGATAACACAAAGATTTAGGCTATCCCATATCTATAAATATATATACCTAATATCATCTAGAATACCTGAGATCCTTAACCAGAAATACTTTTGAAAAATCATGATTCAACTTCTGGATCCTTCCACCATCTATTCAAGTTAGCAATATGTTATCCAAGAACAAAAGGAGTATGATGAATGTCCCATCATTATATTTATTAAATTAATAAAAATTATATGTATTTTAGATTTTGAATAATTCTATAAAAATCGAAGAAAAAAATATAATCGCATGGTATTATTGATTTCTTTAACCTATAAACACTTTTGTTCAACTTGAAAATAAATTTCTACTTTCCATTTTCCATGAAACCTACTGGTTTCTTCATGTAAATTTATTCTTACAATTCCCTAAGAAGAAAATATTTCTTTATATACATATGTTATGTGAGTATATATTATAATTCTACCACATTCAATACCATAAAAATTATTCCATGTTTAACTATCTATACCAATATTTCTAAGAAACAAACTCTTTCGTTCTGTTGGAAACCCTTTACCACTAATCATTCATTAAAACACTTATTTCGCTCGAACTCTTCTTTCAAATGATAATTATTATTTATTCTTGGATTCCAATTTACCTTATGATAATTTAGTGAGTTTCCTTGTTTTTTGAGTTTGATAAAGGAATTTCTTCATCAATTACTAGATTCTATATTTCGATCCACTAAGTGTAGTAGTTTCTTCCAAACATTTTGGTGACCCTATATTTTTCAGAAGTTGATAGTTCATATCAGACCAAAACCTATGAATATATATTTTAACTTTGGTTAAAATATAAGTTGTTACTTTTTAATACTCTTTTTTACAAAAAAATTTAAGCCTTAACTTTTGTTACTCTAACATGAACATTAGTAGTTCACTAAATTTAAAAAATATTTTCTACTCGTCTCACATCCATAATTTCAAAGCTTCGATCTAAGTTCTCTGGAACTTTTACCATTTTTATATTCATACTCAAATAAAAATAGAATTATATTTTTTATTTATTACCCTTCAATTACCTTTCCACTAAATTGTGATCCTTATTTTAATCATTCTAATTAAATTTTACATTAATAGTCTATATGATTTGTTACATGTTATAATCCCTAGTTGAATACAAAATTTTCATCTCTATATCCAATGAGAAAATAAACATTTTACTTTAACATGAGTTTATCTTGATCCTTGGAATCATCATTAACATATTTTAAGCATATAAAGGCTTTAATTTGGAAAACTTTCAAACATTTATCAGACCATAGATCCTCCAAAAATTCATTCCCAATCACTAGTATGACTAATTTGGATAATATTTGGGGTATTTAGATTTATTAAAAAAAATAACTAATATTAATTATATGACCACTTAACGTAAAATTTTTCATTTATAATTGTTTAGAAACAATTCATTTTTTTAAAATTAAATGAACACTTTGGGAATGTTTTATAGAAAAAATAAAATATAAATTTTCATTACATTAAATTTACACATCATGTACTGTATGAAACCATATGGATCATACATATGTGGGGTACACCCTCAAGTTTAGTTAGGATATGGAGATGACACAACACATCATTAATTATGGTTTTTAGGATGTTTTATCTCTACCTATAAATAGTATACTACTAAAGTTAAAGTGGTGACTTACTTTCTCGGTCATTGGATGAAAAATTCAAAAAAATGACTACACACCATATAATTATATACACACTTTATACCTCTACAATTCTATAAATAATTTCCTTGGTCATAGATTTTGGAGGTTTGACCATAAGGAAAAGGTACTTCCAATTTGTAGACTTTTGTGTGCCATCTTCCTTGTTTCTATTCCTCTTTAACCACTTTCAACAATTATAGTTTTTAAATTAGAAATTAAATTTCTTGGTTGTAAATTCCTTGGTTTTTATTTTCATTTTAATTTTTTAGTTTATTCTTTATTATTTGAGTTATTTATTCTTTCATTTATTATATTTATGATCTTTTAACGCTCTATCTATATTATCTTTTATAATGATTTTCATGTAAATCTACCACTCTAAGTGGTGTTGAGATTAAGGGTGGAGAAATAATTAAGAGAATAATATTTCTATTATTGTTAGATCGGTGTTATGTGTCATTTATATAGTATATCATGATTCATCATCATACATGATAAAATTTTTAGAATACATAGGTTGTTGGAGAACCTAAAAATATAGATTTTTATGGTATATTGGACCTTCCATTTAGTGTATAACGTATTGGATAAAAACATGGGTCGTGGATTATGTTATAGCTAAAGGCCTAGTGGAAATCAGAAACAACCTATATTGGTTAACAAAAGTTTATTTAACCTGAAACAATTTTATCCTCGATGATATTGAAACAAAAATATCATTTTCTTTAAAATTCTCTCCAAGAATTAGAAAAAAATAATTTTAAATCTAGTTTATAATACTCTTATATCATTCAAAATATATAAATCTAAAACAAAACCACCACATTTTTACTTTTCATTTTCATTATATTTATAAATTATCACAAGTTAAAAAACTATTTTCCATGTCAATTTTTGGGGGGTTTTTAACATTGGTGTCCTATAAATGTTTTACATAGGTTTTTCTCATCAGTTATTGTTAAATAAAATAAGAAAAGTCTATTTCACATCTATTATTAAATAAACCATCATAGTTATAACTCAAAAACCTCAAAATTGGAGGGTTTTTCAAATATTTTATTTCTTAATTGGTTTAAAAAACCTTTAAAACAATATTTATTAAAAATAACTTACACTATAAATGATATTTCACATTATTTTTACAATAGCTGATGGGAAAATATTTTTTTTAATTGTTTCACATTGTTTATACACTAAAAGACTTGAAAAAATACTTTTAAAAAATACTATTTAAATACAATAGCTTAGTAGTACAACTTCATGAACCAAAACAGAAAACAACAACACAAACATGACCATAATATAGTGTAAAAAATTCAAATCATTTCAAATTTAATGGTATAAATTTCTACATTAAAATATACATTACAAATAAACTAATACCCAATCAAACCTGTGAAATAATTTTCCCATTATCCTTGTATGTGATTTATCTCTATTAATGTTAAGGGACAGGGTTATAAAAAAGTTAGAAATTAAAAAGAAATAATTCAAGATTTATTTTAATATAATTATAAAATAAATTAGATGATTTTTTTTTGATAAAATTTAACTTTGTGTAATTTTGTAACTATTCTAGTCGAAATTATTGTATACATAAATCTTAGAACATATTATCCACATTCCATTACTCCATTTTGATGATGAAAGTTATGTTTTGAATGTAATTTTCTTTTCAAAATTATATTTTTAGTACTTATAGAAAAAATATAGTAATTATAAATGAGAATTATATATTCCATGCACATATTTGTTTTTAATTTTTTTTTTCTTGTTTAATCTTTAAATTAATCCCATTCATTTTCTGAAAATGATATGTAGGAAATGAAATTAAAAGAAATTATAATATTTAATTATTCAAATAATTAATTGTATGTTTCCAATAAATTGTGAATTTTTTCTCGCACGTCACCATGCATAGAGAATAAAATTTAATGTATCTTTTTTTTGGGAAAAAACTCACAACAAACAATACCTACTAATATAAAAAAATATGAGTGGTACTTCAGTTAATAGAAAAAACACTTTATTTAATATATATTTTCATACCGTTCAAGATAACGAAGAATCCAATAGTAAATTGAAATATTTTTAATTCCTTCAAAAATATATTATTCTTTATTTATCTTTCATTTCCAATGTTATTAGTGAAATAATGTTTTGGTCATAAAATTCATTTACTAATTGAATATCAAACTAAATAAAAAGTGTATAAATATACCTAATAAAAAATCATAAGTATTAAATTTCACTAAATTTAAATAATTCAAACAAATATGATAATTAATTTATAAGTAAAATAGTAACATTATATTGATGCCCAAAAAATATCCAGTTACAAGATCTATGAAATCTCTCATTAAAATCATCATAGTCATTTCACACCCAAAAATGATAATATCCATTGTATGCACATAAACTCAAAACAATATAGATTAATATGTTGATAATTTATAATACCTGTAATAAGTAGTATATGAAGACATAGATTCCTAGAAATGTGCGTGTCTAACTAGTATGTCATTAACATTAAATTATTATTCTAAAAAAATATAGTTAAATATAAAAGTATTGAAATGTTATAAAAAAATAACACCAATATTAAATTAATGATATAATCTTTCCATACCATAGTGCAAATTTTTTAGACAAGTCTGGATGGCCAAACTAAAAAAATTGATACTTTTCCTATCTATAGTGATATCATTTGTAGGAAATGGAACTCATGTGTAGCTATCTATACTATCTTTCTCTATGATACTAAGAAGATCCATATATATATTTTGCGGATGAATGGTATGCCCAATATAATATATAATCCCATGTGCAATAATATGATGTTAGGTATCCTTAACATATAACTGAAAATAGGTGAGAAGATATAGAGGATGAGGTGTAAGAGTTGGATACATAGGTGGATGTGGAGGAGTGGGACATGCAACTAAAGGTGTAAGAGAGGGATTTGCAGCCTAAAGATGTATTTACATGTCTATGAACATTTACTGCATTGAATCCATAGTCCTCTCCTCCATAAACTCACCCATCACCGTAATTTTTGAAATTAAAATTTCTATTTTTCCTTTATATACATCCTCTTTTGAAGAATCTAGAAAAACATTTAACCAATACACCCACCATTTATCCTTTTATGTGACTTGGGTGTTCAATTTTTACCAATGTAGTAGCTAAAATACCCCTCCATCTCTTAGGTATAAAGGTCCCCTATCTTATATTATCATCAATGGATTCCTATATATAATATTCGAAAAAATAATTAGTGAATCATAACATATAAAGAGATCAAATAACTTAAATAACATAAATAACACAAATAACTCATTATAATCATTTCATCTACATCCCCTGAATATTTTTCAGGATATATCCCCTTTCTTTTCATTTGGTCCATCTTCCATTTTTATGTCCAACTGGGGAAAGGATGGTCAACCTTTATGGAGCTTGAAGTCTCAAATCTCATTTTTTGAAAACAAAAATCCTAATTTGTTCTTATAATAATATATAACCTCTATGAAATAAAGTGTGAGGGTATAATTTTTTTTTGTATAGAATATCCTAATGAAATATCCTGAGATGATTAAAATTATGGATAAAAAACTTAAATATTATCATTATTATACAAAAAAACTTATAAAAGATAGAATTTAACTTACCAATATTTATTCTTATTGGTTACTTTTAAAAAATTACTTCATTGTTACCTCATATAGAAAAGGATATATATCACAATGTGTTTTATTTTTTCTTTCCCAAAAAACGAAATCGAATGTGAGGATTGATTTCAAATATCTCTATATCTTAGCATCTAAAGATAAAAATTTATTCCTAACTTCTATACGATCTGGTATATAAAATTACATATGATAAGAATGAAAAAACCTATATATGTAAGAACCTTTCACGATAAGTAAAATTCTAACAAACTGTTATACCAAAAATATATCCCATATATGAGAAATTGTTTCTCTTTTGAAAAATTCTCTAATAAAAAATCAAAATTCTAACTTTCACAAAATCATTCATTCAAAAATATTCTTTAATTGTTTTGAATTTGGAACCCTTGGAGTATCATTAACATTAAACTCAAAATATATCCTATTCTAATGGATACATAAAATATATAACTTTAGAAAATGTTTTCTAAAATGTTTACAAACCCCAAACCCCTTATCTTCCCCTGTAGATGTTGAAGGCTTCTGTGTAGAATCATAAGGTGAATCCTCTATAGAAGTATGCTTACAACCCCCCCCCCCCCCAGAAGCTCGATGTGACTCTGATGCTTGATCAGAAAGTATCCTATAAATAAAACTAACAAACAATTTGTATGTAAATATACAAATTCAATAGTTACTCATAATATTAAATAAGAAAAGAAAAATGATCCAACAAAAACTAAATTAACCAAACACATTTTTATTCTTATTTTTTAAGTATTTAACTAAAATTAAAAAAATATTAATGAGAGATGAAATGATATAAATAGAAGAAAACAAAGATTAATTAAAATAGTATACAAATATATATTCTACATAATTATTTGAATAAAAAATATTAAAATTTTAAAAACAATAAAATACAATAAAAAAGAAACACAATTTATCGAATTCTTTATAGTAGTTCAAAATAATATTAAAAAGAATACTGAAAATATTATTTATCTTATTCATTAATTGTTAAAAATGTTAAAATAATACTGAAAACATTTCTAAAACATAAAATGATATTTATAACACGAATAAAATCTTAAGTATAAATTTATATGAATCTAATAGCTTGGTATAAATATTGATAATTCAATAATTATATTGAAAAATAAAATAATATAAAGAATAAATTTATTATATCTATTAAAATATTTATTTTAAGTAAAAAACATTAAAACTAATATATCTAATTTTTTTTGAAATTTAAAATGGTAAACCTTAAATTAATATATGTTACACATAATATTAATAAATTTTTAAAGTATTGTTTTCCCATATTACTTCCTCATGACCATTTTGAATGGAACAAACCATGTATATGACATAGTCACCAATATTATCTAATAATATTTACATGGAAGTATGAACTTCATAAAAAACAGCATCATCAACAAAAGTTTCACCAAAAAAATAATTTTTTTCAATATAAAAATATATACCACTGAAAATTTTGTGGATAAATAACGTAAAAAACATCTATTTACATGATAAACAGATCACATATGTTATATAATTTATTTTGATTAACTAGTATCATACCGAATTAACTCTGTCTAACACTATGATTACTAAAAATCCATTTTTAGAAGAGAACTAAACTAAAAATTTGATGTAATTAATCTTCTATATTTCTTCACTAACTTCATAATATGAACTTGGTGTATAGATTGGTTTTTTGGATTTATCATTTGAAAAATGAATTGTTTATATGATCACCAACACACTAGTATTCTGAACAAACCTTTTATTTTCCATATCTTTGGTATAAACTATATGGTCCTTAATGTCATATTTGAACCATTTTATAAAATTTATAATTGTTCTACCTACTATCAATCTTATTGTCTCTAATGCATTGGATCTACCATGAACAGTCTCTTTAAACCATTAAAAATAGTTTTTTATACACATTCAATATCTATATATGATCTTGGACATTGTGGAGGTATTTACTTGTTTAAAGTTTGGTTTATAACTCTTAATTATTGTTAATTAAATTTTTACTAGGTTTAGGAGGAGTTTTGTAGGTTTTTAGGGGTTCGGGACATGAAAGGGAAGGAAATCGGTTCTTTCTGTGCTTGTTTCATGGTCTATGCACCATTAGTAAAAACAATGTGAGGGGGGAATACTAATAGTGAAACCTTGGACATAGGCTTCTTGCATAGTTTGGGAATGGTTTTTTCACCCGTGAGGGACACCCCAGGTAACTGTGTAGCTTAATCCCTCTTAGACTGAGGCTGGCACAAGGTTTAGTAAACCGTGCTCCCCATTAAAAAGTGACCAATTACCAAACTTGACCTTCATGATTTTAACTATGTCATTTAATTTATACCCTATTTCTCCTCCTAAAAACCCTAGGGATCAACAAAACCCTCCCAAACTTCACAAAGAACAATGTCTTTTAATTTTTAGCTGTTTGGAGTGCCATTGGTTGCAGATCGAAGCTCCGGGTGAGTATATTCTCCCTCCTACTTCTCTTTTCTGGATTAAGTCATGTAGATTCCTTCTTTTTCTTCAAAGTCCCAAAAAAACTCTTTTCTAGGTGGATTCTTGGTTATGTATTCGAGGGGTTCTGTAATATAGATCAAATGCTAACGTTATGAGTGTGTTCTTCAGTGGAATCAAGGTAGGCGGTCTACAAGTTATATCCCATAGTTTTGTTATATATTTGTTCTTGTATGGTTATGATATTACTTCCCTATTGACGAGTGTTGGTTTCCTTCAGTAATAATTGATTAAATGGTTGGTTATGTGATGATTGAAACCCCTCATGATCCCCATGGGATTTATTAAGGTTGTTTAGACTGATTTTCGGCCACCCATGGGGTGTGGCAACATTCCCAAACATGAAAAATTAAAAAGATAAGTCTAGAAAATATTTCTGTGTAAATAGATCCCATGTTAAATGTGTTTACATTATTAGTTGGTTTCTAAGGGGAACTAATGGTATTGGTGTCTAGTTTTTTGCCTTTTCATTAGGGGTTGTTTGGAAAATGTGAAAAAGGTTAAATAGAATAGCATGATTGTGTTGAATGACTTTTAATTTGTGTTTGAGATGTGTAAATGGGATAATGATTTTTAATTGATGAATTATGTTTAATGACTTAATTTTTAGGTATTGTTGATTATGCTAAATGATTAAAGGTATTAAATTGGAAGATAAGTTAAATGGTTCATGACAAGAATGCAGTAATTGTACCAATGGGTTAAGGCTTGATGATGATTTAATTGTTGTATAAATTATGAATTTAAAATGTTAAATTATTTTTTATGTTTGTCTTCTGATATCATATATGTAGTGAATGAATTAATAATCATATGTACATGGCTAGGTGGTGTGGGATAAAGGACTAAGGCTCCTCTTATAGGTCAGGTTGGACTGATGCTCTAAAACCACCCCTAGAATGCTCAGGTTATGGTGCCAAACTAATTCTTTATCCCCTATTGGTTTCATTGGATGAAACTACATAGAATGATTATCTAAGGTAAGTGTGATGTTAATTATTGTTGAATGGTTTTTCCTATAGATACAGGGAACTTGGATTTTATCTTATGCTCGGTGACTCATAGTCTTGGGATTTTGTTTAAATAATGTAAATGCCAAAACCATGAAACTAATGATGAAAGAGAATAAAGTAAATATTGTTAAATATCAACCCAGAGTATCCTTTATTTACCTTTTCATTTATTTAGTACTTTCATAACTACCTTTTTAGATTGGATATTTTTTATACACCTTTGGTGGTGGCCTATAGAGTTTTTCTCACACACTGGTCGGGCCGTCGTTGGGTACCAATGCAGACTTCATGGTTGCAGGTCAGGACAAGGGAATGTACCTTATGATAGGGAGATAATTTAGACAGGTGACGTGCATGTATAGGGAACCAAACATGGAATCATGACCCATTATGTGGAGGCATCTCTTTGTATCTATTTTGGGTTTCCTTTCACATTTAACATTTTTATCATGAAATAATATGTTTAATTATTTGGTTGTGTTATACCCAATTTGGGATTTGGTTATCAATTCATGTAACACGTTTATTGGTTTTTATTTCCATTGTTTTGTATATTATCTATTGTGTAATACTCTAAAAAAGAGGTTATAGTCTCCCCACATGGTTTACCATACCCTCACTGCTAGACGGAAACCTATGGTGTTCAAGGAGGTGCACTTAAGGTTATGTGGCGACCCAGATCGGGGCACCATATAGTGGATTTCGAGTTAGGGATGTAACAAAGTCATACTAGAGGATTTATTTTCTATGGTATTACTATTTGGGTTGGTATATAAAATATTATCACATTCCATTCCTTGAAAATGAGATCATTATTGGGAGTATCTGACCCATGTACGAGGGAATACCCAAGTTTCCAGGGTGGGAATTATTGTTTTTGATATGTTCTCTTACAATTGATTGATATTTGATCATTGTGTGATTCATTTATTATGTGATGTGACTATTTAATTATATTTTTTCATGGATATAATGAGATGAGTTTTTTCATTCATGAATCATTTCAGTAACCTAGGATATAGGTGACATGAATCATGACAGGAACACACATGATAGGAGTGTGGGATATTAAAAGTATAATGCATTACACTTAATTAAAAATATGAAGAAAATGGTATCTAATAAAGATGATGAAACTGGTTAAATAAATATAATTTTAATGAATTGTGATTAATGAAAGGATATAAATGAGTTTAAATGTTGGTAGTAATAAGTTGTGGAATGGGTAATGTTCATGAGAAGAAAATATTTTTGCTTTACAAAGTTGGAATCGTTTTGAAAAGGGATTCTAATGAAAGTCTTGTGACCATGAATTTTGGTTTACCCATGGTTGACCATGGCCTATGGTAGGAATTTTTTAGGGTAGAATTCTAGATGTGATGGTATCAGTTGGGGTAGTGTAGGAAAAATTGGATGTTCATGGCTAGTGAAGAGCCTTATTTTGTATAGATTGTGGAAGATTTGTGTAATGTATTCTCAGACTCGTGTTTGTCATTATGGAGAAATGAAACCATGAAGACATATGCCGATTGGGGTATAGGATTATATCACTGATAATTATCCCCCAAATGTAGATAAAGTGACCCTAGTTGACCAAGTAAGTAGAGGAGAGGAGCATTTCTAAGATAACATCACACGTTTTATAAAAATAATGGAATACGACCCAGGGTGGGGTGCACTGAGTATGTTTGAGCTGACTCTAGAGTTTCAACTGTAGCACCCTCTAACATTTATCAGAGAGGTTGGTCCATAGGTGACTAAATTATGGATAGATTCATTCTATAAAATTCTTGATCACTTTGATAATCCTCCTGATAAGGGAGTTAAGCTTGTAGCCTATATGTTGTGATACCAGGAAAAGTGTTGGTGGGATATATTTGTTCAGATGTAGTAGGTAGAGGGGATGATATGGAAGTTTTTCTAGGAATTTTTTATGAAGAATTACAATATGAAGAACCTGATATAGGAAACTGTTGTAGATTTTATGAGATTAAATTGGGGAACTATGTTGGTGATGTATTAGGAAGGTCACTTCATAGACTTGCAATGTTTTGTTCCCGCTTTGGTGGGAGATGGGGCAGTCATGGCCCGAAATTTCCAAGATGGAATTCGTCATGGGATCAAGTCCCAAGTTAATATATTTCATCTAAATAGGTTTACGAAGGTGATGCATTTGGCCCTTATATTAGAGTGAAATATCAGTGAGGCATCAGGTAGTGGATGTACAGTTTCAGTAGGGTGATCTGGTGGTGCGACTTTTGATGGTAAGAAATGTTCTTTCATGAGCATCCACCTGGGAAACAGTGGACATTGTAATTAGAAAAGGGAACCAGTGTCTCCGGGATAGAGTATTATATTTTTAATATGGTAGACCAGGACACATGAAAAGTCAGTGTTCCCAACCATCAGTCGAGTTTCGGGCATGCAACAGGTTGGACCATGTACAAAGGTTATGTAGGAACCCTCAATTGCCAAGAACGATGGAAGTATAAAGGCTGATGTAGAGTGTAAAAAGGGGGTTGGTTACCCCATATCAAGAAGTTAGTTATAGATCAACTGGTTATACCAGTTGAGGTAGACGACGTAGTACTCCGTGGTGGGAGAATCCATATCATCAGGGTAGCACAATGCCAAGATCTCAAACCGGAGGACTAGGTAGAGGGTTAGGCCATATTCATTAAGTGTTTTCTACATTTTGAGGTGGTGAATATAGACTATTGACTATTTGAGGTATGATTATTATGGATTATAGTCTTTCTAGCTCTTTATATGATTGAGGTGCCTCAAATTATTTTATTTCTTCTCAACTTGTGGTTATTTTGGGTCTATAGGTAGACCATATGTGTGGAGTTATATTCTTTGATACAAAATTAGGGGTTTGATTAGAAAAAAATCAGGCACTATAAGGGGTTTTATTTATAGATTTTCATATACAGTTTTCTATGGGACTTTATCTTTCTTGAGATATCGATCTTTTATCTTATTTTTGGAATGGATTGTTTAACATTATACCAAGACAGTATTAATTATTACCACTTTAGGAAAAGTTTCACATCACTCAAGGGAAACACCTTAGTCTATTATGGTGAACAAGATGTTTTAGCACTCTGTTCGAGGATAATTTATCAACAGTTGGGTAAAATCATAGACCAAGTAGATATTCTTATGCTATATGACGGGGGATAAAAGAAGTTTGTCTTTCCTCCCATGGTGCTTCAGTTTCAATATGTGTTTCCTAATGACTTATCAGTGTTGTTACTTGAGATAGACATTGAGTTTATGATAGAGTTTCAACCGATAGCAGAGCCAATTTCTATTCTACCATTTAGAATAGAACAAACAGAACTCTGGGATCATAATACTATGTTAGATGAGTTATAGTGTAAAGGGGTAATTCATCCTAGTACATCACCATAGGGATTGTCAGTGTTGTTTTCCAAGAAAGATGATGGTCCTTGTTTGAGTATGTGTCTATTATAGGAATATGAATCAAGTGACGGCCAAAAACTAATACACCCTTCTTAAAATCAATATTCTTTTGGAATAGTTTATGAGAGATTTAGTGTTTTCAAAGATTGATCTAAGGTCAGTGTATCATCAGCAATGGGTGAGACCTTATGACGTATAATGGACTACGTTCAGGATATGGTATGGGTTGTATGAGTCTGTGGTTATACCATTTTTGTTGACCAAATTGATGCCAGTGTGTATGGTTCTAATGAACTGAATATGTCACCCTTATCTAGATTATTTTTTAGTTGTTTTTGTCTATGACATTTTGGTGTACTCTAGAACTCATGATGATCATGCCAAACATCGAGAAATCATTATTAGTACACTATGAGAGCGTAGTCTATATGATAATCTATCTAAGTGTAATTTTTGGATTGATAAAGTGAATTTCTGGGTTCATATAATCTCTGTGAAAGGTGTGTTAGTAGACCTGGAAAATGTGCAGAAAGGTATATATTGGGAGAATCCTAAACAGGTTTATGATTTTCAGAGTTTTCTAGGATTAACTAGTTTTTATCGATGTTTCATAAAATATTTCTCCCATTTAGCGGTACCATATTCAGGTTTTACTAAGAAGATAATCATGCTTGATTGGTGAGGGTCATGTGATAATTCATTCCATGAGTTGAAGAAGCGATTGGTACCTACACTGATTCTGATCTTACCTGATCCAGTTGTGTAGAATCCCTTATTTTGTGATGCATCTATTATTGTACAAGGGGCCATATTGAGGTGAGATTGTCAGAAAATGGATTATGGGTCATGATAGTTGAGGCCTCATGGAAGGAACTACTCCACTCTTGATCTTGTGCTGGTCATGGTAGTTTCTACACTAAAATTTTGGTAGAACTACTTTTTGGGAGAATGGTATATGGTGTATACTGATCATAAAATCCTAAATTAATTTTTCTCTCAGTGTTATTTGAATCTTTGGAATTGAATATGTGATGAGTACATGAATTCTTTTGAATTTTATTTGTTTTATAGACTGGGAAATGGGAATAGTGTTGCAAATGTTTTGAGTTGGAAGGATAAAAATTATTCTATCAGGGAATGTAGGTATCAGCGGATGATGATGGATTTGTTAATTTAGATGCATTTGTTGTTGTAGGATGGGAATAAGAAGTTGACCCATGTATTTGTGGAGGTTGATTCCATTCTCTTGATCTAGATAAAATAGAATTAGCTTTAGGATCTAGAATTTTTATCTATAATGGAAACTTCTAATGGTTGGGTGTCACCTTCAAGTTGGACTATTGGTAGTGATGTGAACGTGTATGTTTATGATTGTGTGGATGTTCCAACAAGTATGTGAGAATATTTGATGTGATATATTCTTCATTCAAAGTGGTTGGTGCATCCTAGTTTGACCAAAATATATCATGATCTTCGTATGCAGTATTGGTGGCCATATATGATGAAGGATGTTTCTAGTTTTATAGCCTGATGTTTTACTTATCAGCAGGTGAATATTCAGCATCAGGGACCAGGTGGTTTATTGCAGCAATTACCCATTCTGAAGTGGAAATGGGATGATGTGATTATGAAAATTGTCATGGGACTTTTGAGGACATCTCATAATAATGATGTGACTTGGGTAGTTATGGATTGATTGACTAAGGTGGGTCACTTCCTACAGATTTTAGAGACATTCAATGTGGATCAGTTGGGTGAGATTTATGTTTGAGAGAGAGTATGGTTGTATGAGAGGCTGTGTACTATGGTTTCAGATCATGATCCATGTTTCAAATATTACTTCTGGAATGTATTGCAGAAAGACCATGGTACCCAATTGTATTTGAGTACGAATTTCCACCCACAGAGAGATAGGTAGTAAAAGCATACTATTCTAGTATTAAAGGACATGTTGAGGTCTTGTGTTCTTTATTTTAGTGGATCATGGTAGAAAAACATAACAAATGTTGATTTTTTCTACAGTAATAGTTTTAATGATATGATTCAGATGGAACTGTTTGACTCACTTTATGGATTACCTTGTCATTATCTATATGTAGGTTAGAGGATGGGGAATTAGAGTTGTTGGGACAGATTCTCATTCATGAGATGTAGGAAAAAGTCCAATTTATTCAGAAGTCAATGAAAATGGATAAAAGTAGGAAGATTTTTTATGTCAATCGGCATTATAGGCCTCTTGAGTTTGGGGTGGGTGATCTTGTATTCCTTCAGGAGTCTCCAAGGATGGGTCACCATTAGATTTGAAGATAGAGAAAGTTGGATCCTAGCTTCATGGGGACGATTAAGATTATTGAGAAGATTGGGTCAGTGGTGTGTCAATTGACTCTTCCATAATGGTATAGTGGGATGCACTATGTTTTTCACGTGGTTGATGTTTAGGATGTCAAAATTGAGGCAAATGCGTCATTTGAGGAGAATTCAGTTCATATTGTGGATAGTAGTGAGGAAAATATATGTGGTAAGACTATGCTCTTTGTTCGAATTCTCTGGTAGCATAGAAATTTTCATAAAGAAACATGGGATATGAAATCAGATATGTGGTCCAATGGTCTAAACTCTTTTCATCAGAAGCACAATGATTTTTGGGAGTGTAGTTCGAGGAAGTGCCATAATAATCTGGGGAAGTTATAAGATCCGGTACTTCATGGAGTTATTTCCTTCTTCATATTTTGTTTTAAAACTCTAAATGTTGGATAATTAAAATTTTATTGGGTGTATGAGGAGTTTTTTGGGTGTTCTCGGGGTTCAAGACATTAATGGAATGGAAATAAATCCATTCTTTTTATGATGCACTATTTACGCACGGTTAGGGAAAACTGTGTGAGTGGGAAGGCAAACCATCAAACCTTGGATAGAGGCTTCATTAATTGAGGGTGTATGGTTTTTCAAACTGTGTAGATCCCCCTAGTTATTTATGTGTCTTAAAACCTCTTAGAAAGAGGCTGGAATATGATTGGTCCATAATTTGGAAAACCGTGTGGCCAAACCCTGTGCCCCATTAAAAAGTTTAAAATTACCAAACTTCCCCATCAATATTTTAAGTATATCTCCCGATTTCTTACCCATTTATCATGCTCTCAACCCTATGTATGAACCAAATCCTTCCATGATTTAGAGGGGCCATTCTCAATTGATTCTAGGTCATTTAATGTCTTTTTGGTTTCATATCTAAGCTCTGGATGACTTTAATCTTCCTATAGCTTCCATTTTCCCAATAAGGGATTATAGATTCATTCTTCTTCATATGAAGCACTAAAAACAACTTTTTAAATGTATTCCAGGTTGGTTCTTCAAGGGGTGCTTGAATCTAGATCTAAGGATAAGTTTAAGAAGGTGTTCATCACCAGAATTGAGGTAGGCAATCTACAGGTTATATCACATAGTTTCATTATAGGTTTGTTCATGTGTAGTTGTAATATCAGTTCCCTATTTATGTGAGTTGGATTCCTTGAGTAAGAATTTATTAAATGGTAGGTTAAGTTATGATTTAAACCCCTCAGGATTCCCTAATGATTCATTGAGGTTGATTATAATGATTTAGGGTCACCCATAGGGTATGCCAACATTCCCGAACATGGAAAATAGTAATGTTAAGCCTATAGTTTCTTTTTGTGCAAATAGATCCCATGTTAAATGTGTAAAAATTACTATTTGTTTTATAAGGGGAACTAATGGTAATGGTGTCTAGTAATTGGCCTTGGCATAAGGTTTGTTTTAAAAAATGTGAAAGGTGTTAAATTGAATAAATGGAATTTGTTGAATGACTTCTGATTTGTGTTTGAGATTTCTAAACGGGATTACACTTTCGAATTTCAGAATTATTACTAATGAGTTAATATGAAAAAATATTTGATTATGTTGAAATATCAATGTTATGAAAAGGGAAGATAGGTTAAATGGGCCATGCCAATAAAATAGTAATTTTACTAATGTGCTAAAGATTTATAGTGATTTAATTTTGTATGAATTATGAATTGAATATGTTATATGATTCGTTATGTTTGGTTTTTGATATGGTATGTGTGGTGAATGTATGAATAAGCATTTGAACATGGCTTGGTGGAGTTGGATAAATGACTATGGCTCCTCCCGTTGGTCGGGTTGTACTGATTCTCTAAACTCACCCTTATAATGAAAGGGTTACAGTGTCAGACTACTGATCTAGGCCCTATCGGTTGCATTATATGAAATTACCTACAATGATTCTCTAAAATAAGTGTGATGTGAATGATTGTGGAATGGTTTTCCCTAGAGATATATGGAACATGAATTTTTCCTTATGCTCAGTTATTGACAAGATTGGGTTGTTGTATAAATATTGCAATTGCCTAACCCATGAAACTAATGATGAAATTGGATAAAGTAAATATTTTTAACTATTGGTCTAGAGTATCATTTTTTTACCTTGTAATTTATTTAGTACTTTTCTTCACTACCTATTTAGACTGGATATGTTGTAGACCCTATTAGTGATTGCCTACTAGGTTGTACTCATACCCTGATCGGGCCACCACTAGGAACCCGAGAAGATTTCATGGTTGTAGTTCAGGACAAGGGAAAGGGTCATGTGCTAGAGAGGTGAGTTCGACAGGGGATTTGCATGGACGAGGATCCAAATATGGAGTCAAGACCTGTTTTGGGGAGTCATATTTTTGTCTCTTTTTAGGGTTTCCTTTCACATTTGACAGTGTTAGCATGACATGTCATGTTTACTTAATTGGTTGTGTTGTACCCTGTTTGGGATTTGGTCAACAATTTATGTTTCTTATTTATTGTTAATTTTTTCCTATGTTTTTATATTATCTATTTTTCGACTTATTTTAAAAAGAGGATATAGTCTCCCAATGTGGTTTACTAGACTCTCCCTGGTAGTTAGAAACCTCTATCATACATGGAGGTGAGCTTAAGCTTATGTGCAAACTCAGATTGGGGAACCATATAGTGAATTCTAGGTCAGGGATGTTGCAATCCACATATATTTATTCTTTGTAAAACATTATTTTAACAAAGTAATATGAAATTTATATATAGATGAGAATAATCTATGTTATTAAAGAGTTAAAAATATATCTTCTTCATATTTTTACCCATCAATGATTTTACGTTAAAAACAATAATCCCCTTTCCCAAAAATATGACTCCTTCATGGAGAGATATAGAAAAACTAATGTGCTCCATTAGAAATAAGCAGTCTGTCCAAAACTATGAAATAACCTTATAAATATACTTCTAAAAAATGGAGGCTTGGAGTCGATATGAATTCATAACCCATACCTTAAATATAATCTTATACCTTTAAAGAGGATAAAACTAACATAGATATATAAGTCTACAATGCTTTATTGATCACACCAAATTAATTATTAAATGCACAATTATATCAAAAAAAATATAGGAAATAACACTTCTAATTTATAAATTATAGAAACTGCATCATTCTCCAAATTTTTATACAAACTCATATTAATCATTTTGATACAAATTGAATTGAAAAAATAAAACACATTTATAATAGTGATTATAAAACTGAAGTGAAATATTCCATGTAATGAAAATTATAGGAGTTGTTTCATCATGATGTAACAATAATGATATTCCATGCGTATTAACATCAAATATTTTAGTGGCACAATTTTTATTTTATTTTATGAATAACCCTATGGCACTTTGATACACTAGATGCACTAGAAAAATAATAATTTTCTCCCTCATGGATAACATATGAAAATCCAGAGGAAAGTATGTTCCTCATCCATTAGAAGTGAGATATAAGTCCAAATGTATTTAGATTTATTAAAATCCCAATATTGAATTTTACCCATACATATAATTTTATTTGATTTTAATATGTTTTCTAATCAAACTATCAGAGATATTATTCTCATAATGCATGAAATTAATGTTACATTTAAAATCTAGATATTTCCAATATAGAAGCTCAAATAATATTGATATTTACTTCCAAATATTATTATCATTACCATATTTTTTTATTTTCTAATGTCACAAAAGTGTATTTCAATCTATCAAAATACTAAATTGTTTACAATTTTTTTGGGGATATATCAAATTACTGTGAACCATTGAATTCATTTTTTAACCTTTGATACATGTAATCCATAGACAAGAAGAACCATGAATACTATTTTCCTCCTAGGTTGTAGTTGATAATGTGAAGCCCATTCTTCATAAACTAGACAATCTTTATGCACATTAACATTGTACATAGATAAATTTACATATGATGGGAAGTAATTTATAGAGAAAATTATTATTGAATATATTTGATAATGTTTCATTTTATAAGAATAATACACTCTAATATATTCCTTCCATAAAATTTTCAAATAATCAATTAATAGGGATAATAAAATATCAATATCATTTTTAGGGTATTTTTTTCTAGAAATCCTTAAACTCAACATGATATGTTTCTTATTCATATAAAATTTAGGATATAAGTTATAAATTAAAAATAAAATAATCTAGGACTTTTTATTACTAAAAAGACTGATATTAATTCAATTCACTATGCAGAATCCAAGTATGAGATTTCTAACTTCATTTCCAAATATAGGAATTTTTTAAAACATTTCTTCTTCTGTGGGAAAGAAACTAAAAGAAATAATTTTTCATCATATATATTCTAATATCTAGGTTATCCTAAACATTTTTTATAACATTAACTTGAAAATAAATGCTTTAAATGCATAAATATAGAAAGAAACTAAATTTCCTTCATGGGAACCTTGGTAATTGCTAAATCAATATGTGATAATTCTTTCATCATGATATCTCTATTTTATATATATTTAAATTATATATTTTTTGTTATTTGTTTCATTTATTTTTGAATTTTAAATTGGTTATGGATAATTGATATCATTTCTTTTGTGTTTATGGTAGAACTTTGTTACAATGAAATCCAAAATAAACTTGGAATGAAACGTTGAAATTTAAGAACATATAGACACATCATGGAACCACATGAAGTGGCATGGTGTTAAAATAGAAAAATAAGGATGAACCCAAGATTAAATATTTAATATAGTGTTGTTTCACACCATAAATAAAAATTCACACCATGAATGGATACATGAAGAATCCTATGGGATACTTAAAAAATGATGGAGTTATTGTCCTCGGACCAACTATTATTACTTTAATTACAAGTGTATTCAATGTATTTAATATTTATAAATCATATTATTAAGTAATGTTCATTTTTATGCATGACTCTAATATGATAATGTCTAAAAATATAAATCATTTTGATAAGGTCATATCAGTTCCCCATTATGATGATAAACATTAATTGATGTGATGGTATTCTTAACTAATATTCTTCAGTTGGATAACGTACTTTGATATGACACATAGAACATTGATGGTTTGGTATGATCACTTGTAAGAGGGTGAGGATTCTTCTCATGAGGTTTAAACTTGGAGATCTCAAAGAATGGGATATTATGAGAATAGACCCACCGGTTGGAATTCTACATGTTTTGGTGTCATCATATATTCATATTTGCGAGCTTGTATAATGGTCCTTAGTCTTAAAGACTACCAATAATTTATTCCATGAATCACTCACTTAGAGTTTCTGATGAAACCCATGATGACATATGTTCATTGTGAGGTAGGGTACATTGGGTGCGTCATGATTAACTTGTCACTAATGGATAAGTTGAAGATGGATTTTTACCTTCCATATTTATGGAATTGGACATCTCTACCCATTTATTGGAATATAGGCATCTCTGAAATTCTGTGGTCGTGGTGTAATGACATTTTTACATAATATAGTCAAAGAAAGGTGATCAAGCATATAGGTTGGTAGCATTGATTTGAAACCTTCTTGATGAGATATTATGATAAAGGGATTATATTATAGAGTGATATTTTTTATGTGGTTTTCATCATTATGAAATTAAGTTCTTTATCATGGATTTCTTGACCTATTTATAGATAGAAATATTTTAATTTAATAAATCCCTCCTAATTCCAAGGATAAAAAATCCTAGAGGCTCACACGCTATGTGTATCTAATAAACTTGATTAAATTCTATTTTAATTTTATTAACGGAAGGAATATTATTTTCAAGACTAAGGGAATATTTTATTCACTTTTTACCATTCATAAAGATTTAGGGAATAATTAAATATTTAAATTTAATATTTATTTTTCTGTTCAATAAATTCTAGAGGACTTTGAATAAACCAAGATCATATCTGGGAAATATATTAATTAACAATTCGATTACGTAGTATTTTTTGTTTTGAAGGTTAGAATACACCACAAAATAATAATAATAATAATATTATGTGTAATGGGATTTATTTAAGGTTATAATATTATTTAGGGTCTTTCATACAATTATATAATTATTTTAACCTAGACCCAAACTCTATAAATAGTTGGTTATGTTTATTGTGTAGTGGGTACCTTTTAAAAAATAGATATTTTTTGCAGACAATTAATTCTCTCATGAATCCTACTTTTGTATCCCTCTCAAGAAAGATAATTAAAAAAGAGATTCATTCACGGATAAAGGATGAGTGATCAACACAAACAATGTAAGACAATCAATTCAATGCATTTTCACCTTGATATTGATTGGAATTTATAAGAGATCAAAGGAGTATGTGCATATCATCCTTAGGGATATTTTATCTCGATATGCTCATAGTGAAATGAATTAAATACCAATGGTTCATTTCAGAAGATAAACATCCACATAAAATAAATATCTTAATATTAGGTATTCATTTATTCTTATAATAAATAAATAAATTAGAACTTTTAAATGCAAGATCCTTGATTAGGGTTTTGAGAAACTCAATATTAAAAGAAATTTTAATATATCTCCCACCAAAGAATTCTACCACTTTTTCTGAAACCAAGAAGTTTTATCACAGGGTTGATGTTTAAATTTATAATTATTTATTTAATTTTTGATTCATTTACAATCGTGGTTGAATTTTCATTTCATATTATTCATTTTTTAATTCGATTTGAACTAAAAATTTATCACCATATGAACCAAGATCATTCAATGTTGGATTTTCTTAAATATCTAAGAATATATGAAAAAATATTATAGATTCCATTGGTAACTTCCAAATTTTTGGTCGGTAAGACAAGGTTATATGACATGGAGCCAGAATACACGTCGTTTACTATAGTACGCTGCACTTTTCTATGTCGTGGAAAACCCGACATGCCACATGGTTAATATAGGTGGTGTATGCCATGTGTGGACCGAACAACCTAGAACATGGTTGTTTGATTACATGGTCTATATATGGCATACACATCATGTAGTCTACAAGAGTTAGTGGCATAACTTTCACAATTCTTGTGGTCATTATATAGGGTAAAAATGATTGATACTAACAATATGGATAATTAATGATATAAGTAATGTGTATACAGTGTATATGGAATGTAGTTCATCAATTCCTATGACTGAGATACACATTGAGTCCTCAGTCTTGTAATTTATACACACAACATTAGACATACACAGTTTGTATCTGGCAGCACATGTCGTGTCCTCTCTCACCATAGAACATGATGAGTCTTTCAGTGGGCATCATGGGAACATGGTATTCGGACTACACGACATGCATTTATCCTTTACACTTCATGTGATCCCACTGGGATATATATCGAATACCTATTCATGTGTCTCGGGAAAAAAGAAAGTGGATATACAGTGTGTAGTTGGAAAGAGCACACTGTGTAGTCTATTTGAGTCAACACAATGAATCCCCATGCATGTAAACAGATACATGACAATAGAGGTACAAGAAATGTAGCTAGATAATACATGCCATGTTTTCTCCCATTTACTGGCTAAATTATGTTACATTAAATTGATAATTTCATCATTAAAAAATTATTTCTTTGATTTCCAATTTAAGTGTCAAACAATTTAGTAAGGGTTTTCAAAAATTTCAAATTATAAATAAATTTATTTTAATAAATTGAAACTATTAGTTTTTTCATTTATTTTCCATTAATGCCTCAATGATTATTATCTCAAAATTAATTCAAATGGTCATCAAGATGAAATATTATAAATTAATTAATGAAGGTTTTTTTATCATAATGATAAATAATAGATAAATAAATTACTTTTATTCACATAATGTTTCATATATGTTGCATTTATGATCATTCGTGAGATTGAACAAGACCAGTGTATGTGTTGGGATTAATTTAATTTAATTTATTTCATGGGTTTTCAATTATTTGTTATTAAATTAAATATAATTATCTACATTTCATCTATCCCTATATTATTATATAGGACCTGTATGTACAAGGATATTTATGTAAATCCCATTTAATCAATCCTTTGGTTCATCTCACCTGCATGTGCGGTGTAAATACTTGTAATTAATGTAGTTTACCATTGTTTGTGGAGTCAGTTCAAGATGGAATATTAATAATGCCAAACTAGGTGTAACATGGGTAGATAGGTGAAATGTTGTAACTCGTGGAAAGGCTAAAAACGTTATTTATTTCTCCCAAATCTCAGGGTGATTTATTTTTCACCCATAAAATGAAAAATTTAATAAATATCATGAATGTTTCATTTCATTATTTTTTTATTTCTTCTATGAAATTATTTATGGATGAAAGACCACACTCGCATATATAAATGATGTAATGTGACCGGATGGAATTTAAATAAATGGATTATGCATAATTTTATTTATCTATCATGGTTAATTATTTAATTAAAATCCATTTAATATTGACAAGCCATATAATGGTTAATAAATATTAAATTTCACATAATTAATTAAAATCTCATAGTTAAATATTAAGTCAAACCTGACCTTCCATTACTTTATTGGGAATGAAAGACTAAGAACTAAGTGGTTGACCAACCCTCATTGGTAAACATACTTTCAATGTGGAGTTATTATGAATGATATGGGCTGAATGAACCATATTACATCAATATAAATATCTTTCTCTGGATTTGATGTAACATGGAGGCAAGTGTTGAGGAAACCCATGTAAGGATTTTAGGATATGGTAGTATACTCAATGGATCAAGGAAGCTACAATCCCAAAGTTGGAAAAGAACTTCCTACCTAAATACCATAATGTGGATTGACCATCCTTTATTAGGGTCATTCTAAGGGGAATATGGATCCTTTACAATAGAATTTCCTATCAACTAGATATTCTGAGTTCAATGGTGAGGTCCATTGGGACTTCATAATATTGTGGTATATTTAATATAAAAATAAATAAATTTATTATTTATCACATAATTTATAATCAGTAAAAGGTAATAATAATATACTCTTTAATTATATAATAAAATATAAATATGAACATATACATTATACTAATGCTCAATATTGGATAAATATTACCTCCTCACTGGATGTAACGTTCATGATTGGTTTAGAAGGCTTTAGGCTGTGTTATTCTATGAATGGAAATATTACATGCTATAATCCCCAATGCATGATCTTCCTACCAAGGATATGAGTGATGAAGAGATACTAATCTAAAAAATTATTTTAGTAAAGATGTTGATGTTCAATGTATGAAGCATTCACCTATTTCTAGTGAAGTCATTAATATTAAAAAAACATGTAATTATATAGAATTATTAAGAATAATCATGGTCTTTAATAGGAGATATCTATACAAGAGTGGTTTTAGATTTCTTAGGTTCTATTTCAAAGAAATTATGGAGAGTGTACCACAACTAGACCTCACATAGTCAATATCATCAGCTACATTTAGTGCATGGATGTTATAGGTTTTAACATTCCCAAATAACTGGGCATTGATCTGATTCTTACAATACTCGCTTGGATATTCTCTAGCTTTGTTGTAAATTTTTATATGAAAAACACTGAGAAGTCCCTCCTATATCTACTTACTCTCCTCCTAGAAGTAGATAAGGATACAAACCATTAAAATTATTTTGTCCTTATGGAGAAAAAACTTAAAGGTAAAGTGAAGATAAATAATTCCAAAGATTATCCACATCATTTTAAGAAGAAAAATATAAAGTGGAAATCAAGGTAACATTATATTATCCATTTCATATGTGGGATTAATGGACAATGGAAGAAAAACTACCCCTAACTAAAGAAGCTCGGGGAATATTCAGGTGAGTTTTTTATCGAGTGAAATTTATCTGGATGATCTTTTTATGATCAAAGGATAGAAAAAGATCATATGAATATAAAATGGATCAAATATGGAGATAGGAACACAATTTTTTTATATGCTACACACAGAGAAACAAGATGGAATCAGGACCAAGGAAATCAGCATAAATGATAATCTTTTCACCTCTAAAAACGAAATTTCTCAAGAGATTGTGAATAATTTTAAGGGATTATATTCTGATAGTAGACATATCTACACAAAAAAATGGATGATAACATCATCCTTACATTGAGGGCCATCATAATCAAGTTCTTATAAGATTAAATCAAAGATAATATGTTCTATCACAATATGGATAGTTTTGTTGGCCCTGATAGATTCACTAATTAGTTATTTATTTTTTATTGGGATATCATGTAGGATGATGTAACTCAGGCTATCAAGGAAATTTTCACCCACTCCTACATGACTTATGGGATTAATCCTTGATACCCAATAAGGAAAATGATCTTGATTTCAAGGATTTTAGGCATGTTTCCCCTGGGAAAAAAATTCCTAATCTCATTAGTAATATTCTTATGAATATGATAGGGGACATATTAAGGATAAAATTACCATGAATTAGTTTGGCTTCATTCCTTGATGAACCATTCAGTATTGCCTCTTCGCTACCACATAAGGTGTTAAATTAATGAGGGAAAAAATTAAGGATGGTAATTTTGCTATCAAAATTTAAATATCCAAATCCTTTGATAATTTTAATTTTTGTTTTTTACATGGTGTTTTTAAAGGGTGTGTCTTCTCAAAATATGGTCACTAATCTCATTCACACCATTCATATGTCTTCTAGGCTGTCCATTCTTATTAATGGATCCCTCAAAGGCTATTTTCAGTGCACTATAGGTTTTAGTCTAAGGGGATCCACTCTCAGGACTTCTTTTTTCCATTTCTGAAGATTATTTGAGTATATGTATTGATGATTTGGATAAAATTGTATTATACATGAAAATCAATTTAGGTAAAACTGATTATGTTCCCTCACACCTTTTATATGTGGATGATATTATTTTTCTTTTTCAAGCCTCAAAAAAGACCATATCCTCTATTAAGGCCTTATTTTTCTTTATGGGGAAGTTAGTGGGAAAGTTATAAGTTGGGATAAATCCTTTATTTTCCATGGGGATGGTTTATCAATTGGCAGAAAAATTATTCTAACAATTATTCATAGATTATTGAGAGTTTACCTCCCTTTATATTATATTAGTGTCTCTTTATTTTGGGGTAAGATGAAAAGGAGTAACGATTAATAATTTTTAACTCTATTATCACTTAAAAATTTGTTTACTCTTTCTACCTTTATTGATGGAATAGGGGCCACATAAAAGAAATTCAAGGAATGTTCATAAATTTCATATGGACTAGTTCATTTTTTGAAAAGAAATTGGTTGCTATTTCTTGGAAGGACTGCATTAAGCCCATCAAATTGGGGGGGGGGGGTCTTGGAGTTAAAGGAATCATGATCTTTAATGATGGGATTATTGGGAAATTCACCTGGAGTATTATTTACTGTGATTCTTACCCTGATTTTATTATCAATAAGGTTTAATGAGAGACTCTTAAATGGTTATAAATATCACTAGGAATCCTATGTTTGGACTTATCTTGTAAATTCTTTCAACAAAACTATTCAGGACACAAAATGGAATGTGGAAGGAGAATCTACTCCCAATTGATGGAAAAATAGCTGACTGGATAGCTCTCTACAATATATAAGTGACACTCCCCCTGAGTTTTCTCACTTCTATATTGCTATTTTTTGTCACAATTTCATAATTTGTAAAGCTTGATTCATAGTCAAACTAGTTTGGAAATTCAGCAGTATGCTTTCATGGATCATGAAACCCCTCTATTTAATCATAGAAATCTTGGAAATTTTGTGACTAAATAATTCTATATGCTGGAATGTTGTGTCTCTACCTAACCACCATGATGTCTAATGAAGTTCAAAACTAGATTCATCCCAACCTCCAAATTCCTACTTCTATGTAAAATCTAGAAATATTTCATGCCTATTCTATATCAAATCTAGATGTTTGTATGTCAACAATCTATGGTGTGTATTCTTTGTCTTCGGGCAGGGTAGGATTTGAATCATCTGTTTATCAAATTTTATTTTAAAAATTCTCTAAGGGAATACACTAGATTGATTTTTTGCTTGAGGATTGACACAATCATGTCGTGTCAAGAGCTCCTAGAATAAGTCTGTAAGGCTGCTTTCAGCGATCAAATTTAGAATATACTATATATAGAATTTAGGTTAGTTTTTTATCTATATGGAGTGCTTGTAATTCCATGTTCTTTCAATGAAAAAAACTCTCTCTTCACATGGTCATGATCACGTGGAAAAACATGTTTATGCTGCTTCAATGGTTTAAATATGAGGTGTGAACAATACTATGCACGATGTGATTATTTTCAGATTATTTGGTTTTGTAGGTTGCTCAAAGATACTAGAATGATCAAATTCATTTGTTTTATTCCTCCCGTCATCCCATGGATTAAAGTTAACGATAATGGGGATACTTTTGGTATGTCTAGACCCTCAGTTTGTGGGGGTGTTTTTAGCACACACCATGGATTTATCAAACGGTGTTTCCACCATTACACTGATATTGGGATAGAATATGAGGCTAAATTATTATCTATGGTTTATGAAATTGAATAATCTATCCACTATAATTGTAATTATTTGTGTCTTGAATATGATTTTGATGTTTCTGTGTAGGCCTTAAAAACAAAAACACGGGACATGCCATGGAGGATATTACCTCAATGGATTGAATGTATCAACAATGCTTCTAATCTCAACTTGGTAATCTCGCACACATACTGAGAGGCAAACCAATTGGAAGATATGTGGTAAAATAAAGTGGTCGTGGAAATGGATACAATGTGTTCCTTTAGGATCCCAGCCTAATGTGACTCTTTAGTGGGTGCATATATATGTGGTGTGATCTAGTCATGTTTTTTTTAATAATCTCTTATAACCATGACCTTTTTTCATTATTTTATATATGTTTTTCAAGGACCAGATTTGTGTGGATACTGAGAATTCTGGTATATAGCTTGTGGGGCCCACATTTTATTCAAATAATGGAACCATGTTTATCCCAAAAAATTAACCGAGGGGATGCAGATCTAAGAGAATCCAACAAAGATATACTTGATATTATATCTTTGAGGGACTAACACCTCCCATTGACAACTGGAATGATCTTGGTTTTAAAGGGTTGCTATTATGTGCCTTCAGTTACCAAAAACCTTATATCTATATCCAGACTTGATATGGGTCGGTTTATTTTAATGTTTATAAATTAATGTTGATTATTTTATAAAGATATAATTTTTTATCTAAAGTCATGTTTAAATAATGGTGTTTATGCATTATACTAAACAAACCAAGTAATGAAAATTGATAACAAAACTATTCCATATGAATGATACCACACCCAAATATGGAATCACTGGATAGTTTGTGTAAAATAAATCATGTTTAACTGAATTATTTGAATATTTTTATTTAGATTATTTTTAACTAATACCAAATATTACAGTCCTTGCATGTTTACAAGATAAAATTACCAGAGACTCATTTAGTGGAAAAATTGTAAGGTCCAAAGGGATTCTTGAATTATATTATACATTTTTATTTAGAAAATTTACTATTGAGGCAAGGGGTGGGTACTCACACTTTGTAACTTTTGCTGATGATTTTAATATATATGGATTTTTCTACTTAATGAGGTATAAGTTTGATTCTTTTTATAAATTCATGGAATTGAAGAATGAATTAGAGAATAATCTTGGTAATAATATTGAGAAACTTCTCTCAGGCCATGGTGGTGAATATCTCAATCAAGACTTCACTAATTACTTATTGGAGTTTGGGATCCAATATCAACTCACTCCTCCTTATACGCATCAGTGGAATGGTGTAAGTGAAAGGAATAACTATACCTTATTGTATATAATGAGATCAATGATGAGTCATGTGAGTCCTCCATTTTCCTGTTGGGGATACATGTTACAAAAAGTAGAAAAAAATTACAAAACCAAGTTACAACTAAATTAGTAGATGGTATACCATACAATTTATTGAATAAAAATAAAAATATGTTTTTATACTTACATGTGTGGGATTTTGAAGTGTTTTCTAAGGCCTCTTTAGGGAACAAACTTTTACCCCAAGGCTGATAACGTACCTTTCTAGGATACCACAAAGAAAAAAGGTGATATTACCTATATGAACCCTCATACAAATGTTAATAATGGAAAGGCACACCATATTCCTTGATAGGGGTAACATATCTAAACAATATAGTGGGATTGAGATATACATTTATGAATTTAAGACTCAAGGTATACAAGATTTGGTAGAGGAAAATATTCCACAAAGCCTTGTGGAAGAATAAATTGTTCGAAATGCACAAATAATGTGTAGGAGTAAAATATAGGTTAGATAACTAGAATGGTATGGATTTTTAGTTAGAGAGGATAGTGACTCGTTATTAGTTTATTATATTGATCCTTTAACCTAAAAGGATGCAATAAGTGACACAGATGCTTCCAACTAGAAAGAATCCATGAATTCTAAGATAGATTTTATATACAAAACCATGTTGGTATTTTGGTAGATCCTCTTGTAGATGTAATGCCTTCTAGTTTAGAATAGGTATTTAAGAAGAAATTTGACGTGGAAGGAAAATTGAGTACCTATAAAGAAAAAATTGGGTTCAAAAGTGTTTAAATAGTTCCACGGTATTGACTATGATGAAACATTTTCACCAGTTTCCATGATATAATAAATCATAATTCTACATTCCATTTTATATTACCATGGCTGTGAGATTTTGATAATGGATTTAAAAAGATAAATCCTTAATGGGAACCTTCAGGAAGATGAATATAGTAAAAAACCTTAAGGTTTGGTGACTCCAAAGTGTTCAAACAATATTTTTAAATTTAAAATAACCATTAATGGATTAAAGTAAGAATATAGGTCATAGAAACTTCATTTTTATTGATACATAACCAAATTTGGTTTCATAAATAATTAATTTGAGCCTTGTGTCTACAAATTGCTTATTGGTGGTTCATTAGTTTTTTTAATAATAAATTTTGATGAAATATTACCCATTTGAAAAGAAAATACCAATCTTACAATATTTTAAGGAGTGGATGAATAAATTCCTCTCTAGAGAAGACTTGGGTGAGGTATCATATATTATTAGGATCAAGACACATCATGATCGATCAAGTTGATTTCTCATCCTAAGTCAAAGTAAATATATTGGTAAGATACTAAAGATATTTCATACCGAGAAATCCATGATGAGATTATTTCCAACATCAAATGGAATTCATCTTTCAAGTAAAAAGGGTCATCACACACATGAGTAAAGAAATGGAATGTAAAGGATTCTATATGAATTATTCATTGGGTCAGTAATTTATAATATGTTATGTACTAGGCTAGATGTTTTCTATGTATTAGGTTTGGTAGGAAGATATCAAGATGACCTAGGTGAACACCACTGGATGGAATTCAAGACTATCATTATGTATCTAAGTCATACTAAGGACATGTTCTTGGTTTGTGGAGTAGATAAAGAAATAAAAATCAAAGGATAATAATATTCCAGTTTCCAAATTTTTCAAGATGACATGAAGTCAAAAATGGGATACATATTCACTTTTAATATAGGTGTTGCGATATGGAAGAGATTAAAGAGGGATATCTTTATAAATTCTTTAGCAGATTCTGAGTATATTGTAGCATCTAAAGGTAGATACAGAATTAGAATAGATATAAAAATTCATCTAAGATATTAATGTGATTTCTAGATTTAAATATCCTATCACAATCTATCGTGATTACATTACATTGGTGGATCTAATAAAAGAGATAAGGTCCCATCAACAGATCTAACACATTCTTAAGAAGTATCATCTTTTGAGGGATTTTTTGCAGAGAGGTGAGGATTGAATGAGAAGTATTTCCACTAAAGAAAATGTGGTGGACCAATTGTATAAATCCTTGACTTAGAAAAAACATGATTATCATGTGAGGTTTAGCAAAATAAAAGTCATATGATGATGGCTCTAGTCCATGTGTGGGTTTGTTGGATTTGGAAACCAAGGGCCGACTATTTATAATTTCATTTCATATATATTCGATGTGTTTATTATTAATAAAACTTATAATTAAATATTATTTATTTTTATACATGAATCTAATATAATAATTTCCTAGAATATAAGTCACGTTGATAGAGTCATAGTATTTCCCTACTACGATGAGAACATGGAAGTTGTTTGATGATATTCCTAAATAATGATGTGTGTTTCGCTAACATGCTATATTAGAAAACCTTTTACATAGACTATTAGGTGTTAGTACTCATGATTAGATAAAGATTATTCTCATAAAGTTAACACTTGGTAGTCTCCAAGTTAGGATACTACTCGAATAGACTCACCAGTCATAATTCTGCATGTTTTGGTGTCATCATAAATTCTTATATGTGAGCATGTGTAATGATACATAGACATTGATATTATCATTAATTCATGACTGTTGAACTTATATGTGTTGAAATAAACCAAGATGACATATGTTCAAGGAAAGGTAGGGTATGTTGGATGTGTCTTGATTGACATGTAATTAATAGATTAGTCGAGGAAAGATTTTTCCCTAATATATTTATGGAAGCTGATATCTTGGTTCTTTTATTTTAATAGTACTATCACCCTAAATTCCATGTCCATGGTATAATGATGTGTTTTTTTCATTAGTCAAAGAATGAAATATCAAGCATATAGGTTAGTGAATGATATGTGCAACCTTCTTGATGAGATATTGTGCTAAAAGGATTATATTACATAGTGAGCATTTGTATGTGGTTTTCATCATTATGAAATGAAATTATTTTTCTTGGGTTCCTTAACCTGTTTCAAGATAGTAATCTTGGATTTTAGTCAATACCACCTAATTAAAATGAGAAATAATCTTATATGGTCAAAGGCGAAGGGTTTCTGATGATCTTGATTAAATTATATTTTTATTTAATTAATTGAATTAATATTATTCTAAAGAATGACAAATAATTATATTCACGTTTTATAAATAAAAAATATTTATTTATGAATGAAATATTTAAATTAAATATTCATTAAGGTGTTCAATAAGTGATAGGGGAATAATAATGGACGAAGACCATGTTTGGTGACAAATATTATTTAACAAGACAATTAAATAATATTTGTTATTGTGAAAAATGGTGTGCACCAAAATTATTATTATTATTATTATTATTATTATGTCTAATAGGGTTCATTAAATTTTATATGTTTATTTTAGGGTTGGAATGCAATTAAATAATTATTTTAACATAAAACCTAACTCTCTAAATAGAAGGAAATGTTCATTGTATTGTGAGTTCCTTTTTCAAAATAGAGAATTGTTGCACACAATGAATTTTCTCTCAACTCTACCTTTTTCCCCCTCTCAAGAATGAGAAACATAAGAGAGACTCCTACACGACTAAAGGATGAGCGATCAAAAAAAAACAATGCAAGATAATTAGTTTACCATGTTGGAACCTAAAAATAAATTAGCGTTGTTTGGAGATCAAAGAATCATGTGTGTATCACCACTATAAAGATTCTATCCTTGGATCCTCATAGTGTAATGAAGGTAATTTGAAAGGTTATTTTTGGATGATTAACATTCACAATGAAAAAATATCCTAAACCCAGGAATTCATTTCCTTTGATATCAAATAAATTAATTATTAATTTGATGTGTGAGATAATTTCATGGTGTTTTGGGAAACTCAATATTAAAAAAAATTAATATATCACCCACTATCACACTCTTCATCTTCATTCAGAACAAACAAAAAACATTACTCATGTAGTGAACCAGGATCCTCAATTAGTGAAATGAGAATTGACTTAATGCCCTGACCCTAGTTACCCAGAGTCGATGCATTATTACATAACATTTTCATATTACAAGGAATCATGTTCCAAAAGACTGATTAGTTTAGTATCCTTGGAAGTACTAGATACATACATACATTTTACATTAAATCATGAGATAAAAACAACAACAAAATTTTTTCCCCTTTGAACACACTTTAATCCCTTATCCTATCCCTATAGGTCAGACATAAAATACTTATTCACATCTTGGGAAAAATAAAACATAGAAAGGGGTGAGCTCAGATGCTCAGAAAGGATTAAAAAATAGCAGAAACATTCATAAAAAAGAATAAACATTAAAGAAAATTTATAATACTGAAACATAATCCTTTTAAAAATAAACTTCTGCATAGTATGGCCAATATTAATCAAATAACGTCATTTACTTATTCACATGGATATTCTACTAGTCAAATAATCACATGCAATATCAATAGCCAATTTCATAATGATGGAATGCATAATGTTAGAATTCATAACCACATAGTCAAGGCTTTATGCCAAGACTACAATTTTGATTTTTTCAAGGCATTGTGCCATGAAACTAGTTTTCCACATGATACCTATCGATGCATCGAGGAACTATAGCGGGATCCACCCTTCACTTACTAATTCCAATGCATTCCTCATATGAAAATGTTTAAACATAACATAAACATTCGTATTAATACTAGCATACGAAATGTCAATAGTTTATCCACAAACTCCGAATGGTATAAAAATAAAACATCCACAATCTAATATATCACAAAACCTTCAATACAACATGGATGTTTTGTATCATAATAAATCAACTTCAAACAATCTTAAAATCCATCAAAGGATGTTGACATAGATGAAATCAAATATTTTTGTAGATAAATATCTCTTTATATTTTGAAGTTATTTTAGAGTCATATAATTATAAAAGAAAAATTTTATTTTGAAAATATTTTTATCAGATTGTATGGGATGATTCGATGATGTTATAATGGTGGAAAATAGGTATACCCACTGTATAAGTTAAAAAAAGACATTCTTACCGTAATTTTGTCAAAAAGGTCATAAACTACCTTGTTTGGAAAATGAAAGAAAGATTATTTTCAAACCATTTTATAAAAAGTAAAACAAGGGTATAAATTAATTTAACCAATAGTCTATTAAATAATAAATTTTTTTTTGAAATACATTTTTAAGAAACATGTATGTGGATGATAAAGAGGTCCCAGTAGATACTTACGTAAAAACAACATTGGATAATAAAGAGATTGTGAAATTAACCCTTACCTTGTATTGTTACTTAGTATATGGTATGTTAACATCCTATATAATAGTTAAAACATTATTATTTAATTATAAAAGAATCATATACACAAATATGATATCATATATGATCTTATAATATTGCTTTGTTAATAATATTTAAGTTGTATCATCGTTTCGGGTGTTAACAGATTCGTTTTCCTTTATATTATTGGTTACAGAAGTCATGTTTGTTTTGGATAAGATGTATTTGATTCATATAATTAATGATATTATGTTCATAAACATTATTTTTAATCATAAAATGAAAACTATTCTTGAATGATTACGATGGGGAATGAATTTCATCGCGTTCGTGGAGATGGTAATCCGTACGTACGCATGAGCGAAAATATCATTATATTAATGGTGAAATAGTATGTAATTGAATGGTATATCATATATACAGAAAAATTAACATGTTATATTTATTATTTAAATAATTTATATTCATTATTATACCCATCCAAATAATATAGTGCTTCAATACCAAACTACACCACGAGGTGGAGACGGTAAGCCATACGTACGCACGTATGGTGACTTTTTCATTCATATGATGGATAGAATAATGAATATGGTTTTACCATTTTTATAATAACATAAAAGTATATTTATGATACTTGAGTTATTATTTTAGAATGGAATCAACAAAGAAAGAGGAAGTGGAAGAAGAAAAGAACTTGGAAGAGATGATGAAATGTTTAACTCTTCTTCGAGTTCTTCATTTTGATTTGATCAAAATGGCTCATTATAATGGCTTTATGACCAAATTAAGGCCTCTAGGATTAAGGTAGGAAAGTTTGGAGCATGTGTGGGTAGGTTTGGTCCGAACCAAATGGCTTTGGAGGTGTGAAATTAAGAGAAGGGTAAGTACCCTTTTCTAAGAGAGGTGAGGGTCACTTTAGGAAAAGCTTGAAATATTATTTTATAATAAAATAATTTTAGGTTTATAATCGCTCCAAAATGATTTATTTATAGAATAAGGTGGGGATGGGTCGAAAAAATCTCAACCAATAGGTTTTAGATAGGTTTAGTTCACCATATTAACCTTATATTTTAGATTTAACTCTTAGTTAAATAGTTTTACATTTACCATGACTCTTTGTATTTTTATATTATATTGTTAATAAACATATTGTAACAAGAAAAGAGAACCCCATGTAGTTCATTATTAATTTACCTATAATTATATAAGTTATTTGGTAGAACATTATATTTCTATTACTATTATATAATTTAATAATATAATATTTGTTTTAAAACTCATTTCTGTCAATTTTGACACTATTTAGTATTTGGTTTTTGTGAAAGTCATAGAATCTTGATTACATTGAAAAAAATATATTTAATCAATCCTAAAATTTCATATTCACATAAAAAATTCTTGGATGACATCAAAACTTTCAAATTATATTTATTTTAATATTTACAATACCATTTATTTGATTCATTCATTAATAAAATAATTACTGCATCATCATTGTGTCATAAATAAATTTAATTATTTAATGTCTAAAAATTATAAATAAAATATCAATATGTAGGAAATATTTTTATATATCTAATGAGTATTTATATTAGAAATTATATCTTATATAACCCCAGGGAAATTTTTTTTTACTAAAAGATATATGTTTATGTCATTTTTGTCTTTACTTTAAATTAATTAATAAAAAGCGTTGTTATCACTCTAAAGTGGCTCCATGAGGTCCCCAAATCGACCCAAAGATGCCCATGGACGGACATGTATAAATAAATAGTAATAGGACACATTTTAGGGTAATTTAATATTATTATAATATTATTTTTACCCTTACTTATCGGATTTACCCTTTAACCATGGTAAATAAAATATTTACTGAAGTAATTGTTCATAATGTCTACAAATAAAAGTTACCTATTTAAACAATTTGGACCTCATGATTACAAATATGGAATCCATTTTTCCAAATTCATAACACAGAAGTGGTGGAAATTAATTTAAAATTAATTCTTGTTGTCAAAACAAAAAGTGTGTTTTTAAGAAATAATAACTATCAAAAGATCAACACTTGTTTATGTCTAGTTTAAAAGTGATATTACATAAAATGACCTAAATTATATTAAATTATAAAAATTAAATCTAATTGTACTTTAAAACCACTCAAATGTATAATTTAACACTATAAATTATTTCGAATAAAAAAGTTTTTTTAAATTAAAATTTAGTATTTTTCATTATTCATCAAAAATTGAATGTTTTCAGAGAAGTAAAAAAAATATCAACTTAAGATAATTTTAATATTCTGAATGAAAAAATGAAGTCCATTTTGAAAAATAAAATTTATAAAATTTCAAAAAGTTGGTATTACTATTTAAAACGGCTAGTTTGATTGGTCGTGGTGTGTTAAAACTCCAAGTTACATACAATGCAAGCTACTGCATTATTGAAAGAGAAATGTATCATGAAATATTGGGGTGTTACATTATCCCATTATTAAATTAATCTCATCCTTGAAATTTCTAGAATATCACTGCATAAAAAGATTCAGGTGGTTCTTCATCATAAGTTCCTCGAGTTTCCATGTTGCCACTTCCATCTTATGGTTTCTCTATAGAACTTTCACCAGACGATTAGTCTGGTTTCTCATCACTTGTTATCTGGTATCAAGATTTCTTATAGGCTTTTCACAATAAGATAGATCAGGTTCAAGTTCTATTTCTTCATAGGTGAGTATATACATTGGGTTAGGCATGTATTTTCTCAATAGTGATACATGGAACACATCATGAACTTTAGAGAGACTTGGAGGCATTGCCAAATGATAAAACACAAATCCAATTCATTCTATATTTTGAAAAGGTCTGATGTACCTCGGACTAAATTTACCCTTCTTACTGAATTGTATAACACCCTTCCATGGAGATACCTTCAAGAAAACATGATCTCCTACTTGAAATTCCAAATCCTTCCTCTGATTATCAACATATCTCTTTTTCCTACTTTAAGCTACTTTGATGTGGGTTTCGATAATCTTCACCTTTTCCATTGTTTCCTCAACATGTTATGGGCCTATGAGTTTTCTTTCACCAACATCATCCCAACAAGTTGGTGTGCGACATATCTTTCCATATAACTCTTTATATTGTTCCATCAGAATACATGAATGGAAGCTATTATTATAGTAAAATTCTACTAGAGGTAAATATTAATCCCACATACCTTGAAAGTCATGTGAGAAAGATCACAACATGTCTTTGAAAGTTTGAATAGTCCTTTTCGATTTTCAATCATTTTGTGGGTGGTAGGAAATGATCAAACGAAGTTAAGTATCCTAGGATTTCTGAAGAATCTGCCAAAATTGTGATGTAAAACAGGGATCACGATAAAAAACAATTGATAGGGGTACTCCATGAAGTCTTACAACTTTATTAATATATAGTATTTCTAGACATTCAAGTAGTAAATCTTCTCTTATAATAAGAAAATGTGTTGACTTGTAAGATGATCAACAATGACCTATATTGCATCGTTCCTTTTAGGAGTGTTTGGTAGCCCCATGAAAAAGTCCATTGTAATATTTTCCCATTTCCACTTAGGTATGGGAAAAGGTTGCATGACTCCTCCAGGTTTTTGCCTTCCAGCTTTCACTTATTGATATATCATACATCTTGACACAAAATCAGCAATCTCCCACTTCATGTTTTCCCACCAAAAATTTTCCTTCAAATCTCTATACATCTTGATGATCCCAGGGTGTATAGAGAAATTGGAGCTGTGATCATCATCCAACAATTCCCTTTTTAGATCAGGTATGTTAAGAACACAAAGTATCTTCACAAATTTTAAAATTCCATCTTCATAAATGAAGTCACTCAATCTCCCATCATTCACAACTTTAATCTTCTTTTGAAACTTCTAATCATCAGTCTGAGAAATCTTTATCCTTTCTAGTATAAATGGTTTGGAAAAAATTTGAAAAAGTATTGATGTTTCACCTTCCATGGTTATTCCATTATCCATATTTACTAGATTCCTGAAAATAGAATCCCTTTCAAATATCATCTTGTTCAAAACTCCATGATACTTTCTACTCAAAGAATTTTCCACCTTATTTTCCTTCCCCAGGTGGTAGTGTATAGTGAAATCATAATATTTTAGTAGTTCAATCCATCTTATTTTCCTCATGTTGAGTTCTTTCTATGAGAAAATATACTTCAAACTCTTGTGATCAGCATAAATCTCACATTTTTCACCATAGAGATAGTGTCTCCATATCTTCATAGAAGAGATTATGAATGATAACTCTAGATCATTAGTGGGATAGTTTTTCTCATGAATTTTTAGCTTTCATGGGGCATAAGCAATAAATCCATCATTCTGCAAAAGAACACAACCAAGTCCTTTCATTGAAGCATCACTATAAATAACAAACCCATCATTACCTGATGGTAGAGTCAAGATAGGGGAATTGACTGATCATATATTTAGTTCTTCAAAACATTCTTCACAGTATTTTTTCCAAAACAATTTAACCCTTTTATATGTGAGATTGTTTAATGGGTTAGCCAACCAGGCAAAATTCCGGACGAAATGTCGATAATAACCTGCTAAACTAATAAAACTGCGTACCTCAGTTATACTCATTGGTGCTGCCCATTCTTTTTTTCCTTGGTATTTGAAGGATCAAAAGAGATTCCAACCTTAGAGAACATATGGCCAAGAAAATAAATCTCTTGAATCTAGAATTCACACTTTTTAAACTTCCCATATATTTCATTTGTTCTAAGGGTTTTTAGAATAGTACGCAAGTGATTTTCATGATCTTTGTAGATCTTTGAGTATACCGAGATATCATCAATAAATACCACTACAAAGTCATCATGATATTCCTTGAAATATCTATTAATTAGATCTATGGAGACAGAGGGTGCATTAGTCAATCAAAAAGGCATTACTGTAAACTCATAATTCCCATCCCTGGTTTGAAATTCTGTTTTTGGAATGTCTTCCCTCTTCACACATAACTGATGAAACCCATATCAAAGGTCAATATTTGAAAAACATTGAACACTATGAATTTTGTTGAATAAATCATCAATGCGAGGTAGTGGATAATTTTTCTTTGTTGTTATAGCATTGATCTCCCTATAGTCAATGCACAACCTCAAAGATTCATCTTTCTTCTTAACAAAAAGGACAGGGGATCCCCATAGAGAAACACTAGGGAAAATAAATCCCTTATTACTCAATTCCTCTAGTTTTTTCTTTAGTTCCACAAATCCACTATGGGAATTATATAATGGGTATTTGGTATGGGCCTTAAAACAGGAATTAAATCAATGGAAAACTCAATTTATTGTTCTAGAGGATGTCAAGGTAAATCCTCTAGAAACGCATACAAATATTCTTATACAATAGGTACATCCTCTATTAGAACATTATTTTCCTCACCCATAATTATTTCATTCTCTTCCTCCCTAATAATTTAATTTAGTAGATCTACTGGTGGTGGATCTAGATAAGAATCAAGTGGTGACGTTTCTGCTCTAAAGATAATTTACTTCTTATCATCATCGAAAATTGTAACCTCCTTCTTCTTATAATAATTTTTCACATCATGGTCCAAAATACAATACATTCTGAGGATTATATCAAATTAAATCATGGTTATGATGATGATATTAGCAGATAAATAACATTTATATGGACTAATGAGAACCGATACAAGAAACTTTGTTGCGATGATACTTCCCTTAGGCGTTTTGACTAACAACTCCCTTGTTAAGTCAAATTAAAAATATCTAATTTTTTTAGAAAACTGGGAAGATATGAAACAATGAGATGATCAATATTCAAATAAAGAATTGGATAATCTTGATGAAACCATTAAATTACCTGCCACCACATCTTTCAGAGCTTCAACCTCATCAGTAGTGATCGCATATTCATGACCTTGCTCCCTTGAACTTTTCTGAGGTATGTTCCCTTGGAACTTAGGACATTCATTTTCATAATATCCCTTTTCTCTACAATTGTAACATTCAACATTGACAACCTCTTTCTTTCCCTTAAAATCACAATCTTGGTGGCCTTTTTTCACCACACTTATAATAGACTCTCATTCCCTTCAGGCTAGCACCGAGGTGTTTCTTCCCACATTTACCATAGGATGGATATTCAACGTTTCTTTTCTTCCATTTATTTCCATTAAAAGAGTGATAAGTAGATCTCTTCTTCTCTTTCTTTTCTTCCATTTATTTTACTGAAGTAATTTTTTTTTTGTCTTGATAGCGCATGCGATAATATCTTCATACGATGAGAAGGATTGTGAGACTAATTCTTGATAGAGAAATGGTTTTAACTAATAAAATAATCGATCAATATTACTCCTTGTGTTACATATATAATCTATTTCATGTCTTTCTAACCTTTTAAAGTTAGCCTCATACTTTGCGACTTTCTCATCCTCTTTTGGCCTTAGACTTAGAAATTGTCTTTCCATATCTGCTCTATGGTCACAAGGAAAGTATTTTTATAAGAAAATATCTTTAAACTCTCTCCATTCTATGTTTTATACTTCTTCATCTTCCATTGTGTTTTGGATTAATGACCACCATTGATCTGCATCTCCTATGAGGCTATAAACTTCCATGAAAACTTTTTCCCTTTCACTACTCCCCAAAGCATGACATATTTCCTCTAAGGAATTTCTCCATTGCTCATCTACTAATGTATTTGTAGTCTCATTGAATTTTGGTAGTTTTCGCCTCATGAATTAGTCTAATGTTGATCCTCCGCATTGTGGATCAGGGTGCTCCATAGGATTAAAGTTATTATTCCTAACCTGATTGTGTTGTCTGAGTATGGTGATAAGCTGATCATCACCAGTTGCATCACCAACTAGACTATAATTATCTTGAGTAGGATGGAAATACCTATATGGATTATGTGCGTTGATATGGTTTCTATTTTTTTCCACTAGTCACCATTTCTAAATAATGACATACACTAGATAATTTTATTAATTTCAATACATAATTCCAAACATGTAAAAAACTTAACATAATTTGAGAAATTTATGGATACAATCCCTAATCATAAAAAATGTTTTCTTTAAGTAGGTATATAATCATAAATCATTCAAAATGTTTTGAAAAGAAAATGTGAATTATCCAAAGCATATCCCCCGAGAGTGTCGTAAACAAGAGTGCAGCAAGGCCCGTTGTCATGTACTAGGATACCCCGATCCAAGTATGAAACTCATTGTCAGAGTTTTAACTCATAGGTACTTTGGTGTCAGAGCCGCCTCTACCTGCTCGTATCTAGAGAGGGATTTATTTCTTGTAAAATACAAAAAATCTCTACATTACTATGATTATAGGAAGTTCTTCTATACCAATCCTCAAAACCTATCTTAGGGTAATGTGCTCTAATCAGAGCTTTTATAAATCTAGTTTCCAAGGTTTTTACTAAACTTAATCTGATACCAACTATAATTCCCTGACCCTAGTTACCCAAAGTCGGTGCATTATTATTAACATTGACATGATATAAGGAATCATGTCCCGGAAGACCGATTAGTTTAGTATCCTTGGATGTACTAGATACATACATAAGTTTTACATTACATCATGAGAAAAAAACAAAAACAACATTTTGTCCCCTTTGAACACACTTATATCCCTTAAAATATCCCTACAGGTAAACCATAAAATACTTCTTTACATCCAGGGAAAAATAAAACATAGAAAGTGGTGAGTTTAGATGCTCAATAAGGATAACAAAATAATAGAAACTTCCATAAATAAGAATAAACCTTTAAGTCAATGTATAAGACTAAAACATAATCATTTTAAACATTAAATTATAAATAATATGGCCAATATAAATCAAATAATTCCATTTAATTATTCACATGGATATTCTAATAGTCTAATAATCACATGAAATATCAATATCCAATTTTATAATGATGGAATGCGTAATGCTAGACTTCATAACCACACAGTCAAGGCCTTATGCCAAGACTACAAATAATATTTTGTCAAGGCCTTTTTCTAAGACACTAGTTTGTCTCATGAGACCTACTGATGCATCGAGGAGCTATAGAGGGCCCCAGCCGTCACTTACTAAGTCTAATGCATTCCTCATATGAAAAGGTTTAAACATAACATAAAAATTCGTATTAAAACTAGCATATGAAATGTCAATACTTCACTCATAAACCATGAATGGTGTAAAAATAACACATCCAAAATAAAAAATATCACAAAACCTTCAATACAATATGGGAATTTTATACCATAATAGGTCAACTTCAAATAATATTAAAATCCATCAAAGGATGTTGACATAGATGAAATCAAAACTTCTTGTAGAGAAATATCTATTTCAATTTTGAAATAATTTAAAAGTCATATAATTATAAAAGAAAACATTTATTTTGAAAATATTCTTCTAATATTGTATGGTAAGCTTCAACGATGTTATAATGGTAGAAAATATCCAAAACCACCGTATAAGTTAAAAAAAGACATTCCTATTTTAATTTTGTCGAAAAGGTCATAAAGTACCTTTTTTGGAAAACGATGGTATAATTCCATTAAAACCATTTAATAAAAAGTAAAAAAAGGGTATAAATGACTTTAACCCATAGTCTAGTAAATAGTAAAAAAAATTTGAAAATTTGTTTTAAGAAACATGGATGTGGATGATAAAGAGGTCCAAGTAGATACTAACGTAAAAACAACCTCGGATAATAAAGAGATTGTGAAATTAAACCTTAACTTATACTTTTCCTTAGTCGATGGTATGATAAAATTATGTATAATAGTTAAAACATTGTTATTAAATTATACAAGAATCATATACATAAATATGGTATCATATATTATCTTTTAATATTTCTTTGTTAAAAATATTTTAGTAGTATCATCGTTTCAAGTGTTAACTGATACGTTTTCCTTTATATGATAGGTTATGTAAGTCATGTTTGTTATGGATAGGATGTATTTGATTCGTATAAAAAATGATATTATGTTCATAAATATTATATTTAATCATAAAATTATAATTATTCTTGAATGATTGCGATTGAGAATGAATCTCACTGCATTCGTGGAGACAGTAATCCGTACATACGAACGAGCGACAATATCATTATATTGATGGTGAAATCATATGTAATTGGATTTTATATCATATATAAAGAATATTTAACATGTTATATTTATTATTTACATCATTTATACTCATTATTATACCCATACAAATAATTAAGTGTTTGAATAACAAACTACACCACGACGTGGAGACGGTAAGTCGTACGTACACACATACGGTGACTTTGTCATTCATATGATGGATAGAATAATGAATATGGTTGTAACATTTTTATAATAACATAAAAGTATATATAATATACAAGATTTATTATTTTATAATGGAAAAAACAAATAAATAGGAAGTGAAAGAAGAAAAGAACTTGAAAGAGGTGATGAAATATTTACCTCTTCTTCGGGTTCTTCCTTTTGATTTGATCAAAAGGGCTCATTAGAATGGATTTAGGACCAAAGTAAGGCCTCCGTGATGAAGGTATGAAGGTTTTGAGTAAATTTGTGTAGGGTTTGGACGAACCAAATTGATTTGGAGGTGTGAAATTAAGTGAAGGGTAAGTACCCTTCTATAAGAGAGGTGAGAGTCACTTTTGGAAAAACTTGAAATATTATTTTATTATAAAATAATTTTATATTTATAATGGTTTAAAAATGATTTATTAAAAGGATAAGGTGAGTATGGTTAGAAAAAATCTCAACCAATAGGTTTTATACAGGTTTAGGTCACCATATTAACCTTATCTTTTATATTTAACTCTTAGTTAAATAGTTTGACATTTACCATGTCTCTTTGTATTTTTATATTATATTGTCAATAAAATTACTATAACAAGCCAAGATAACCCCATGTTGTTCCTTATTAATATACCTATCATTAAATACGTTCTTTTTTCAGAACATTAGATTTTTATGTCTATTATATAATTTAATAATATAATATTTGTTTTAAAAACTCATTTAAGTCAATTTTGACACTATTTAGTATTTGGTTTTTGTGAAAGTAATCACAACTTTATTACATAGAAACAAATACATTGAATAAATCCTAACATGTAATAGTAACCTATAAAATTATTTTATGGCATCAAAACTTTCAAATTATAATTATTTTAATATTTACAATACCATTTATTTGATTCATTCATTAGTAAGGTAATTACTACATCATCATTGTGTCATAAATAAATTTGATTATTTAATGTCTAAAAATTATAAAAAAATATAATTATGTAGGAAATATTTTGATAATTATAATGATTATTTATATTCTAAAAGAGAACTTATATAACCCAATTTAAAAATTGTTTTACTAAAATATATATGTTTATGTCATTTTTGTCTTTACTTTAAATTAATTAATATAAAGTGTCATTTTCACTCTCAAGTGGCTCCATTGGAACCCAAAATCGACACAATGATTCCCATGGTTAGAAATGTATCAACAAATAGAAATAGGACACATCTTAGGGTAAATTAATATAATTATAATATTATTTTTTACCCTTACTTACTAGATTTACCCTTTAACCATGGTAAATAAAATATTTACCAAAGTAATTATTCATAATTTCTAAAAATATAAGTTACCTATTTACACAATTTGGACCTTATGATTCCAAATATGGAATCAATTTTTCTAAATTTCAAACCCATAAGTGTCATAAATTAATTTAAAATCAATTCTCGTTGTCAAAACAAAAAAGTGTGTTTTTAAGAAAAAATAACTATGAAAAGATCGACACTTGTTTATCACCAGTTTAAATGTGATATTACATAAAATGACATAATTATATTAAATGATAAAAATATAATCTAATTATACTTTAAAACCACTCAAATTTATAATTTAACACTATAAATTATTTCAAATAAAAAATTTGTTTTTCATTAAAATTTCTTATTTTTCACTATTCATAAAAAATTTAAAGTTTTCAGAAAAGTACCAAAAAATTCACCTAAATCTAATTTCAATATTGCTAATTCAAAAATGAAGTCCATGTAATGCCCCAACCCTAGTTACCTAGAGTCGGTGCATTATTACATAACATTGGCATGATCACAAGAAAGATCAAATCTCGAAAGACCGATTGGTTTAGTAGCCTTGGAAACACTAGATATATTCATAAGTTTTACATTACATCATAAAGTGAAAAACTACTACAACAAAAAAATGTCTCCATAGTCCACACTATTATCCCCTCATAATATCCCTGCAGGTCATTCATAACTTACTTCTTCACATCCTGGGAAAAATAAAACATAGAAAAGGGGTGAGCTCAAATGCCCAGTAAGGATAACAATATAGCGGAACATTCAAAAATAAGCATAAACATTTAAGGCAATGCATTACTAAAAAAAAGCCTTTTAAACTTGAACTTCAACATAGTATGGAAAAAGTAAAATGAAATAATTCCATTTACTTATTCACATGGATATTCTACTAATCGAATAATCACATGCAATATGAATAACCACTTTCATAATTTCGGAATGCATAATGCTGAACTTTAATTTCTTTGTCAAGGCCTCGTCCCAAGACCTAGGGGCTAACTGTAACCGGAACCCAAACCGGAGTGCCTCTAATAACCAGACACCAACCCGGAGTGCCTCTAATAACCGGAGACCAAATCGGAGTTCCTCTAATAACCGGAGACCAAACCGGAGGGCTTACTTTTACCGTTCCCCAACCCGGAACATACTTGTCTAACACATTCATCTGAATGAAAGGTTGAAATATAACATAAACATTCGGATTACAAATAACTTATGAAATATCAATACTCTAAACAAAAACCATGACTGACATAAGAATAACTTATCCACAGTCAAAAATATTACAAAACCATCAATAAAATATGGATGTTTTGTATCATAATAAATCAACTTCAAATAAGCTTAAAATCCATCAAAGGATGTTGACATAGATGAAATAAAGACTATTTTAGAAAAATAACTCTTTCTATTTTGAAATAATTTAAGAGTATTATATTTATGAAATAAAACATTTTTTTGAAAATATTCTTATTATCTTGTAATGGAAGCTTTGACGATTTTATAACGGTGGAAAATAGCCACACCCACCGTATAAGTTAAAAAAAACATTCTTACTTTAATTTTTTCGAAAAGGTTAAAAAGCACCTTGTTTGGAAAACGACGGAAAGATTCCTTTATAAACCTCTTATAAAAAGTAAAACAAGGTTATAAATGACTTTAACCTATAATTCTAGTAAATAGTAAAAATGTTTTGAAATTCATTTTTAAGAAACATGGATGTGGATGATAAAGAGATCCCAGTAGATTATTACGTATAAAAAACCTCGGATAATTAAGAGATTGCGAAATAACCTTTACCAATTTGGTAACTTATGAAACATACAACCCATGAAAGAGGTATCATACAATGAATATGTAAATACACATAAATTAGGGTGTATTACACAAAGAATATAATTATGGGCAGTACACACACCACACAAAAGGTGATGGTGGCAATATGGCATGAATCTCACAGGAATAAGGAGTGAGATGAAAACCCCTTAACTTGTACTTTTCATTGGTTGGGGTAGGTTAACCTCCTGTAAAATGGTGAAATAAAATTTATTAAATTATTCAAGAATCATATATATTAATATGATATCATAAATGATCTTTTAACATTGATTTGTTAATAATATCTTTTAATTATCATCATTTCGGGTGTTAACTTACTCATTTTCTTTTATATTTTTTGTTACATAAGCCGTGTTTGTTATCGATAGGTTGTATCTTATTCATATCCAGAATGATATCAAGTCCTTAAACATCATTTTTAAATCATCAAATGATAATTATACTTTAATGGATACGATGGAGAATGAATCTCATCGCGTTCGTGGAGACGGTAGTCCGTACGTACGCACGAGTGACAATATCATTATTTTGATATTAAAATAATATATAAATGGATGGTATATAATATATACAGAATCATTATCATGTTATATTTATTATTTACATGAGTTACACATTATTATTATACCCATCCAAATAATAATATATTGAATAACAATTACACCACGACGTGGAGACGGTAAGCCGTACGTACGCACGTATGGTGACATGTTATTCAAAGGGTGGATAGAATACTGAATATGGTTGTAACATATTTATAATAACATCACAGTATATATAAGATACTGGAGTTATTATTTTATAATGGTAATAACAAATAAAGAAGAAGTGGAAGAAGAAAGGAACTTGAAAAGGGGTGGTGAAAACATTACCTCTTCTTCAGGTTCTTCCTTTTGATTTGATCAAAAGGGCTTCTTAGGTTGGCTTTATGATCACACTAAGGCCTCTAGGTTGTAGTTATGGATGTTGGGAGAGTATTTGGGCAGAGTTTGGCCGAACCAAAAGGCTTTTAAGTTGTGAAGAAATGGGAAGGAAGAGTTCCGTTTTATAAGAGGGGTGATGGGCACCTTTGGAAAATCTAGAAATATTAGTTTATATTAAATTCATATTTGGTTTATAATGGTTCCAAAGTTGATTATTCAAAGTTTAAGGTGGGGATAGGTCAAAAAAAACTCAAACAATATAATTTAGACAGTTTTGGGTACTTATATTAACCTTATCATTAAGTATTAACTCTAAGTTAATTAGTTTCACTTTTACAATGTCTCTTTGTATTTTTATATTATATGGTTAATAAACATACTATATACATCCAAGAGACCCCCAAGTGGTCCATTAATGATGAAACTATCAAGATATAAGTCTCTTGGACGAACCTTAGATTTTTAGAAATTTAATATCAATTAATAATATAATATTTGTTTTAAGAACTCTTTTATGTCAATTTTGACACTATTCAATAGTTGATTTTTGTGAAACTCATAACAGATTGATTACTTCGAAAAAAGTGATTAAATCAATCCTAATATATAATATTATCATATAAAATTAGTTTAATTCATTAAAAGTTTCATATTATATTTATTTGGGTATTTATAATATCAATTATTTTGATTTTTCACTATTATAGTAATTACTGCATCATCATTGTGTCATAAATAAATTAAATTATTTAATGTCTAAAAATTATAAATAAAATATAATTATGTAGGAAATCGTTTTATCGTTCTAATTAATATTTATAATCTAAAATAAAACATATATAACCCTATGTAAAAATTGTTTTTCTAAAAGATATATGCTTGTGTTATTTTTGTATTCATTTTAACTTAATTAAAATAAAGTGTCCCTATCACCTACAAGTGGCACCATGGGGTCCCAAAATCGACCCAAATATGCCTACGTCCGAACATGTATCAACCAATATGTCTAGGACACGTTTTAGGGTAATTTAGTATTATTATAATATTATTTGTTAACCCTTATTTACCGGATTTACCCTTAACCATGGTAAATAAAATATTTACCGCAGTAATTATTCAAAATGTCTAAAAAAAAGTTACCTAGTTACACAATTTGAACATCATAATTCCAAATATGGAATCCATTTTTCTAAATTCAAAACACAGAAGTGGCAGAAATTAATTTAAAATTAATTCCCGCTGTCAAAACAAAAAGCATGTTTTTAAGAGATAATAACTATCAAAAGATTGACACTTGTTTATGTTCGGTTTAATTCTAAAATTATGTTCAATGACCAAAATTATATTAAATGGTAAAAATATATTCTAAATATACTTTAAAACCACTCAAATTCATAATTTATCACTATTAATTATTTTGATTAAAAAAGTTGTTTTTAATTAAAATTTAGTAATTTTCACTATTCATCAAAATATTAAAGTTATCCGAAAAGTACCAAAATTTCACCTTAGGCTAAATTCGATACTCCGAATCCAAAAATGAAGTCCATTTTGAGAGATAAAATTTCTAAAATTTTAAAAGGTAGGTATTACTATTCATAACGGCTAGTTTGATTGGTTGTGGTGTGTTAGAACTCGAAGTTGCGTACAACACACGCTACTGTATTATTCAAAGGAAAGCGTACCGTGGAAGATTGGGATGTTTCATTTTAGATTTTTTTGATGTCCCCATTTAGTCAAAAAGTTTAAAATATCGTATTTAAAAAGGTTTCACTATTAAAAGTTGATAAAAGTGCAATACTGAAAATGAATCTGTTCTTGCATTATGTCTAAGAAACTCATAATATGGATTCTAAAATTATAAGAATTATATAAAGTTTAAAATTTAGTTAATACTATTCATAACCTCTTTTGAATGGCTTTTTTTTGGTAAGTCATGGTGTGATTGAACTCGGTGTTGCGTGTAGTGCAAGTTATTGAATTATTTTGAAGAAATAACACACTATGAAATCTTGGGGTGTTACAGTCCATTTAAAAAAATAAAATTTATAAAATTTCATGATATGGGTATTACTTTTCATAAAGGATAGTTTGATTGGTCATGGTTTTTTAAAACTCCAAGTTGCGTACAATTCAAGCTGCTGGATTATTCAAATGGAAACGTATCTTGGAATCTTGGGGTGTTACAATAGAAGTAGAAAATTTTCGAGCTTGAATAATTTAACATAAGAATAATAATTCAAATTTTGAGAGATCATATTAATTGAGAAAAAAAAATAAGCCACTATCACATTAAATCCATGAATTATGAATTCAAGATGTGAATTTAGTCTATCATTAGATTCAAGAATGAAATTTCTTACAAATTTAAATGGGATTTAATTATTTTTAAACCAATTAACCATAGGTATGACTAAGAAGACATTAGATATATTATTTTCCATAAATAAAATGGTCAATGTTAGAGGATGAGTTCGAACATAGGGAGGCAACCATTAGGGTTCCAACCCAAGGACCATTCACTATAGTTAGGTTTTCCTTTATTTTATTTATACTTTTTTTAAAATTTTATATGATTTTGAATGATTTTTATTTCAATTTCATTCCCTCTTTTTTATTTTTCTCATTTATCTTTCTCTTTCATCTATCTTTTTAATTTTGATTTTTTGTATGTTTTTCATTCAATTTATCTCTTGTAATATCTCTTTTATATTCTCTATTCTATTGATTTTGGTTTACTTATCATTGTAAATAAACTGACAATGAGTGTATAATATTATAAGGAATAGTATATCCAATTTAAAGGGGTGTGTACCAAATGATTTAATTTTGTATTTTCCCATTTGAAAACCTAATTTTATAAGTGTTTTCCTTCAATTAACAACCAAATTTATTTATTTTTAAATAAATTTAAAAATATTTTTAATAATGAAAAAACCCCAATGTAATAGAGATAATTTATTTGTGAACTTTGGATTAAATTATTATTCTTTACTATAATCTAGCAAATACATTCTAGTTATTTTTGATTTTTAGATCAAGAGGGTCGGGATGATAGGATATTTTCAATAATATTTTACCAAATTACTTTTTAATACAATTTGTTATTGAAATTATTTTGAAAAAAATTATTTTTCAAGAAAAGTGGAATTAGTTAGTTTTTTACCAACTTCCCCTGTAAATTTATTCCCTTCTCTTCTATTTTTTTGGTTCTAAAATTTTTATATTAATTTGAATCATTAGTTTAATAATTTTATTAAAATAGAATGACATACAATTTTGTCAAATTCTATCAATGACCATCCCTTATCTAAGTGGGATTGATCCTCTACTTCCACCATTCTACACCATTGTAGTTAGTGTGATTGAGAAAAATATAGATTTCTAAATCGGTTCTCACCTGAAGTAACTAATGATGCCTTCAGGGAATCCCACAACATATATCATGATGCCCCATATTTGGGATACTCTAATATAATTTCTTATTCCGTTCAAAATATCCCACAATAATTTGAAAAATCATGTATATTATTATATCCCAAACCCATCTGGTCTAATATTTTCTCTATAATATAATATGAATAGGGAAAACCATTGTCTTTAGGAATTATATCTTTCAAAGGCTGAAAAAACTCTATAAAACTCTACTAAGTCCATCCATTTATTGTCTTTAAGTTAATTAATCATAACATCATTTATAAAACCATAAATTTAGTTCAAATGGGGTACAATAATTTTTTATCATCACTATATAGGTGCTCGATCATAGGAACATTCTCAATTTCCTCTACTCCAATATCATTAATTTTTTCTCTAACCTGATGATACTTTTCATCATGAAAATATCTATCACCAATATATTTGGAATTCCACCCAATTTCACCATTCCAAATAGAAGTGATATAACTCATATTAAAAACCTGAAAAATTAATTGATCTTTTAATTCTTTACTTTGAAACTTTTTCATATACAAACAATTAAAATATGGGTAGAAAAATAGGTTGTTTCCTGGAATTTTTTTTGACAAATTATAATTTTTTTATCAAATCCCTCCTTATATTAAACAATAGTTAAACGTTCATTAATCCAACTATGAATCATTATCACCTACTACAAATTTAAATTATATAATATAAGTTACTATATATTGAAATTGAGTTTCCAATTGTTTTTCTAAAAACACGTATAAAAACAATGAAATATCATAATATAAATGGATAAAATATTTTTGAATGTTAAGAAAACATTTTATAGTTTTAAAATATACAAGGAGAATTTAGACACATTTTTAATAATTAAAATATAAAGTGTTATGAAAAAATTAAATAAATAATATAAAATATAAGAAAATATAAAATAGTATAGTAGTATAATAGTTATACAATGTCCTTTATTATTATTAAATATAAACGGTAAAATATATTCAGAAAATAATATCCAATATTCAATACTAAGAAAATTTTAGTGTACAAAATTAATGATATATGGAAACATAACAATGTTTTATTTTTGAATCTAATGTTTATACAACCCCAAAAGTTCCTATAAAAATAAATTATGCCAAAATATCCATTTTGTATGAATTCATAATTTCTGACTATTTTAATTAATGAAGTGAACAATATATCATACTAAATTAATTAAATATAAGAAATTACAAAATATTAGAAGTGAGGAGAGACACCTACATACTACCATATAATTATGGCATTCCCAAATTCATCGATCTAAAAACTCACCAATGGGAATGAATCCTTAAATCCCTAAACATCATAAACTAAATAATCTATTCTATAAAATTTAAGTTCAAATCCTATATAATAACTCAAACTTTATGAATAATTGATCTCACTAAGAAATATATTGAGTAACAAAATGAATAATCAAACCCCAACCTTTAGTTCAATGCCAAAAAATAATCCCCATATGAAATATATTTTATTTATTTTTAAACCCATTAAATATAACTTAAACACCCATTATACAGACATTGAACACCCATTAATTAGTAAATTGATTTGATTTATATAATGGCTATAAAAATTTATTCAATTAAAAAACAAGTCAAAAAAATAGATTTGTTAAAATTAAAATAGCCTTAAATTCCTAAAAATCAGAGGTGTGAAATAAAACCATGAAGAAATATGATAGAGAAGTGATGATACTGGATGGTTATAGATAAGAATTTTATAATGATGTTGAATTATATGGATAGAGAAATGAGTGAGGGTGTTGACAAGAATATTGGTGGAGATGAATAATGAGAGAGATTGATGGTCTATAGAGGTTTGGAAAGAAAATTTGGGCTTGTTGGGGGTGAAATTGAACAAGTGGCTAAAAACATTAAATAGGATTTAAACTTTAGGATTTATTAAAAACCCATTTTATATCAGTTATTCAAAAACCAATGTCAAATTTTGGATTTATATTTTGGTTATCAAATAACCAACATAGAAAATCCACCAGCATGAGATTTATCATCAATTAATTTTTAACCAACATTAAAACTAATTATTCACATCACTTTATAATAACTATTGTGGTAAATGTTATGTGAATAATCCTTTATCCACTAGTTTATACATTTTTCATCCATCAATTTACTATTCCTTTGGAGGTTACCGAGGGTTTCTTCTTTACTAGGGCTATTCTTGTTTTAAAATAATTAATCAATTAACATGTGAAAATAGTGCATGCTGATTTTCCCCTTTTTAGGGAGTTTCAAGGGCGTAAAGAGTATTTTTTTGAGTTGATTATAAATTTTGTTAATATTTAATTATCTTTTATTTTTATTTTTAAAATATAAATTTGGATTAATTTCTCTGGTTGCCATTAAAACCACACAACTAGACAAAGAAATAAAATGCCCCAAAATGAATAGGATGTACTGCCCCCCATCTCCCACATACCCCTCTTCTCTCTCTTTGGTATCTCTTTTATTTAATATTTTATATTTCATTTCATTAATAAATTTTTTTGAAAATGAGAAAATTATAAATGTCACAAAAAACTAAATTAGTGACAAACATGTTTTCTAATTTATTTTTTTAATATTAAAAGTGTCAATTGACCATTGATGACTTTTCCTAGCTTGTTAAAGATAAATCCTCAACTGATAATTATTTCCATGGGTAGATACATGTTTTCATAGACCTCCCTTATTTTAATCACTAGTTAATCGAAAACACCAATCTTGATGGTGAAAATAATTTATCTCTCATTTTTGTTACTTAACCCACATTAAAACAATACCTTGGATTGTATGAACTTGTTTTAGACTATGAACAACCACTAGGATGATAAATTTTTTAAATTCACATTATATTCCTAAATAAATATCTAATATTTTCATTAATTATTTATTCAATTATGAAGGCGTAGACACCTATACTTGAATAAATTATATTTTATATATTAGTATATAGTTAATTTAAAAGTAAAAAAATAATGATGTGTTCTACGATTTTAAAATACCATGAAATAATAATATACATATATATTTATAGTATATATTATATCGTAAAAACCAAGAATGGATATTGTGTTGATTCTTAGTTAAATCGATCGGAATCAATAGGTCAAGAGTTAAAAGACTTTCCTTGGTTTCCTTTAAAGTATTCATTCTTGTAATTTTTTTTCACATCATGTATTCTTTAGAAATTAATTTACAATATTTCCAAAATTTTATATAGAAAAACATAATAAAATGAAATGGTAATTAATGGGGATCTTCTTAATATAATAAATCCTTGGAATCAAACCTGTTATAGGTTCAAATCCCACCCTAACCATGGGAATCACATTCATTCCCCTTCAATCTATATAAATTTTTACATGATGTTTTGTCTGTACTATAGTTTTTTACTTTTATTAAATGATGTAAGATATTTTAAAACATATTAAAATAATATAAGAGTAATATTTAAACTGAATATGGGGTTAGGTTGGTTGGGTGTGTCTCTACCCTGAGTCTAAAAGACCCATGTTCAAGCCCTTCCAACCGACATAAGACCACCAACGTTCTAAAAAAAACAATTTATTGTGTGTAAATAGATATTTCAGGTATCTTTTAGGTGTAATATTAAAATAAATGGAAATATAATATAAAATAGAATATGGATTTGGATTGGATGGTAAGGTCTCTACCTAGGGTCAGAAAGACCCAGGATCAAATCCTCATATCTAAATTGACTCCAAATTTATTTATTTTAAACAAAATAACACACCAGGTATATATTATATTGTCATTTTTTAATAATTTTGTTAAAAATAATTAAAACACCAAAATTATAATAAACTTAATTTTTACAAGCTTCTCTCCAATGATTATGGTGACCTATGGGATCAGTCAATCACCAGTTCGAACCCCACCCTAAGCACTAGGGTTAATCTTGTTCCTCATCTTTTAATTTTAATTTTTAGATTAAATGTATATATTATAAAATTCTTGTAAAGTTTAAATTTTATAAAAATAATGAAAAAATTATAAATAATGTAATAATCGTAAAAAAAACTAAATTAGTACACTGCATGTGGAATAAAAATACAATTCGTATAGACATCTTTTACACCTAATCTACCCCTTTTATTCCCCACACCTATGTCATATGTTCTATCTATATATGCTTGTGTGTTTCATAAACCTTTTATGTTTTTACATAAATATATATACTAAATTAATTTTATCACTTAAATCCACTAGAATTTTATTCCCTGATCTTGGTATGTACTTCAATGACCCTATTTCATATCGTTAATCAATTTCTAGGGATTTTTAGGAATATAGGAATGATTCATCCATAATCTATAGTATAAGGTCATATAATGAATAAAACATGATATGTAGCATAGTACATTAGTAGAAAAACCACAAACTTGGCACAGGTTCTGCACACAAAGTATAAGACTCGTGGTCCACCTTTCCAACAAATAGTGTGCACGTTCGGTGCACATCAGGTACATTACTCCAAAATAAAATATATTAATGAGGAATGAAATCAATTAAATGGGTTGTATTTATGGCAGACATGAAATTCATGTAGTCTACATATATAAGAAATGTAGTTTTCAATTACCAATTGACTAATTTTATTTATTTTCTTTTGTCTTTCTTCCTTTTTTAATTTTCTTAAAAAATGGCTTACTAGGATCATCCTTCCATGGGTGAGAAGCATCCCATTGCATCTCCAATATATCAGTATCCTACATCACTAAGAGTAAATATGGAGGAAATTGAGGACAAAAAAATTGGTATAATTACCGACTACAAATCCACATGAACTAAAAATGATTCCTCCCATAAAAGAATCATTATCTTGTATATCATCAATAGAAGCACCACCAGCACCTCCCCCACCAGCATTCATTCTATTTGAACCATAGACATTTATAGTTGGATAATGAGTGAGATGAGCTATTACAACACCATTTTCATATCCCCAACTATTTTATTTCTTCAATGATCATATCTTAGTCAATCATCATTGACATTGATTATCACATTGCACTGTCGAACTGAGTATTTTGTTCTCGGAAAAATCTATTTAAAAGTATCTTAGACACTTGGATGAGATAAAATAGATGTTTTCTCACATTAATATTCCAAATATTATTCAATTTAAAAATCCTTCATATAGATATTTAATTTAAGATTTTATGGCCACATTTGAGTTTGAAAAATCATCATATTGGGTGAAGTTAAGAAAAACAAATAATCATGTCCAGTTCCTCTGAGGTGGTTGGTTATTTTCATTAACCTTAGAGGATGTTTTCCAAGTCCATGGATTTTATCCCCATCCCACCACCCCACCACCTTTTGTTACACTCTCCCACCCTGGTCGATCATACATGATCCCTATATAGTGTAATATTGTTGGGCCAGATTTATGGTATGAACCCACCACATAGAAGAGAACCTTGATCAGTTCTCCCACCTCCAACTTCTTCAACCTATTGATTTAGTACCATCACCTTCCACTCATTATTTTATTATTCTACATTCTCTTATACATCCACCATTTATCTATCCATAACCCAATCTCCACATTTACCCTTGATTTTCTCTTTGGTACACACTCAACAAGATATTTTAAACCACTACATGGATCTGAAAGAGGAACAATCTTAAGATATTTAGAATCATACATCACATCTAGTTAGCCCATTATCATATCATTATGTTTATATGGGAATTATTCTACAAGATCTAGGTCCTACCATTAATCTCATTTTATTTACACAGTCATCTATTGACCAGGATACTAAATCGACACCTTCTATTGCATACATAAATTTTACTTATGTGGATTTAGTCGGTAACGTGGTTTTTTATCACACCAGATCTAATGTCACTGGGCATCCCACTATAGATCCACTAATAATAGATTACTATTTATGATGGTTTTCTCACCCGGGAGCACCACATTAGTCATGTTGACACTTTCTCATGGTCACATTATACCCCACACTCTCACTTTCCAAAGGCAGGTGACTTCCATCACCTCTTCGGGGACATTATCTCCTTGATCAAAATGGGATTATGGGATGTTGGTTTCTCCTTCCATATATTCCTCCTCAAAACTTATTTCCTAATACGGGCCTCCCTTATAATTTAATATATTGTTCGTGAAACGCATTCTCAGTGCCATATTGTCGTCAACACCAGTCAATTACGTTGCTTCTATTAGGATATTCCAATGGTTGTTAACAAGGTAGAAACCTTTGGTTAGAAGATTAGTCAAATTAATGCATATGTGGCATGTCTTTCCGCTGGGATAATGTAGAACCAATGCTCTTCCTTTTCATATGACTTCTTAAGGGTGAAAAACCCAACGGTTTACCCCATCAATTGCAGGGTATCTAATGTCAAAGGCATGTCGCTGAGGTTATCCTTGGCTTCCCATGTTTAACACGAGGCATGTTGTGAGATTAACTTCTTGAAAAGATAGATCGAACTGATCAAAACATTGAAATGAGTATATCATATTGGTACACCCCTGTGAGGGAGAACCTGGAAGGTTTACCATATGGGCGGATCAGAACGCCCAATGAGGAAAAACATAGAATGGAGTGTATCATGAAGAGAAGGTTTCACACCATAAAGAATGATCTTGAAACTTCTGAGGGAGGATCAAAGAAGGTGGGTCCCATAACGGGGGACACAAAATTTTACTATTTTCTAGGATTGAACCACGTGGAGGCTTCTTACATAACCCATTAAGAAGACAGGGATCAAAACCAACATAGTTCAAAGGAGTGATTTAGCGATTATGCACTAAGACTGCTTCGGTGTTGTAGAGAGCTACAATAATATGGATGAATGGGGATTATGAACTGAGATGGCCTATGTGTTTATAGACATAGCAATCATATGGATTAATTTAGCTTATACATTGAGACGGAACATGTGCTACTATAAGGAAAAATCATATGGATGAATGGAGATTACACATTGAGATGGACCAGGTGCTTCTAGAAGTAAAAATCATTTGGATGATTGGGGATTACACACTAAGATGACCTAGGTGCTACTAGAAGCAAAAAAAATGTATGAATGAGGATTATGCACTAAGACATCCCAGGTGATCCTATAAGAATCAATCATATGGATGAATGGGGTATACAGACTGAGAAGGGCAAGGTGTTTCTAGAAGCAGAAATCATATGGATGAATGGGTATTATGCACTAATATAGACCAGGTGATACTAGAAGCAGCAATCACATAGATGAAAGGGTCTTATGAACTAATAAATCCTAGGTGGATGGAATGATCCCATTGCGATGTGGTGGCCTGGGTAAAATCAGGATGGATATGGAGGATATTTTGGAAGGTGATAATGAAAGGATGTTGATGTGAAGATAATGGTGTTGTGATTTAACCTTATAGAGGTTTTATAAATATCCCAATAGCTAGGAATCAATGAAAACATAGTTTTTGAGTGGGTGATGAGTTTCTTGTAGAGGTGGATCATGAGAATGGAAGCATGGATGAGACCCAAAGGATGTAGAATTTAGGTTGAGGCATGATCTTCCTGAAATAGAAGGGCTCAAGGGAGATATCGGTAAGGGACATGGGTGATGGAATTAAACCTCAGGAAGGCTTCCTATATATCCATGTGGTAGGGAATCAAATTCCACATTGTTTATGATGGGGCATAGAATCGGGGCATACACAAAGGATAGTGATCCAGAGACATGTTGGGGTGTATACGTTGTTAACATTCCATCATAAGAGGGACACTCTTGTTTGGAGGGATATGGTGAAGTGTTCAGGTTTTATGCTTGGTTATCCGCATGGGTTGATCAAAACACCTCGCGGAGGTGGATCAAAGAGATGTGTCCCAAAGAGGGAAGATGCCAAATTATGAGGGGACATCCCTAGGAGAGAGCACCATAGTTTACCATTGGTCAGGGTTGAACATCAGGGAGATGTCCTATGTACCCTATTTAGAATATAGGGAGAAAAACCCACATAGTTTGATATGGAAATGTAGTTTAATTTAATTCAAGGTGGAGGATACCCGACATGAAATAGATGGAATATATGGGTGATGGTCATGGACCTCAGAGAGGTTTACTATGTACCCTGTGTAGAATACAGAAATCAAATTCCATGTAGTTATGGAATAGAATGGGGCATGGGGAATACACATGGTTAGTAGCCCATTAGAGTATGTCATGGTCAATGCTTACTCTAATCGCATGTGATTCATGCTCGGTGTGAGAAACAATATATACCTCATGATCATTTGATGATATGTCCAGCCACGATGGATATTGCATAGGGCTTACACACTGAGATGGCCTGAGGAGATGGATATTGGGACTTACTCTTGGAGGGAAGCCAGAGGAGGGTGTCCAGAAGTACAAGGAGGATATTTTCATCTTGCAAGGAACACCCTATCATGGTGTTTCAGGGCTTACATGGATACTTCTCAAGGCACACACGAAAAAAAATCACAAAGGGATAGAGGATGTGTATTGAAAAGGATGGGGGAGAAAGGCTCCATGTCCCATACTCTCTAGGGTCAACTTAGTACTACCACACATGTTACAACTCAAATTTAATCATCATGTGTTGAGGATGTGGGTTGATTGGAATTTTAACATCCTACATCTCGATCAATGTGGACTCACTCCCCATCCCTTGGACTTACATAACTTGAATTGACCCGTAGTTGTGGGAGGAAAGGCATAATAAATTCTCGATGGGAGTGAGGTGGAGGAGTGGTCACTCAAAGGGCTCATGCTAGAATTTTTATGTCAATACATAATAGCAATTAGCATGCCTATGCGAAGAAGCATGAGGCAGGGAAAATATATCTAAAATACCACTTGATGAACCATGAAATCACTTCGTACAAGCCTGGAGAGCCACATGGGAAAAGGGTTCACAAAGTAGAAGGTTTTACAGAGAGAGGCATTGCCAAGCTTTGGTTCTTCCTGAAGAAGAGGTGCTTCTCGAAGTAAGGTTCTTCATGAATCATAGTGAAAATGATCTCTGCAAAGGAAAGAACTTTATGAATCTGGGAGAACCAGCCGAGGTGTGGATTTTATATGTTCTTGGAGGGTGTTTCATGAAGGTTGAATGCTATGTGATGGCCCGAGTTCCCAAAAGGGACTAATACCTTCATGATGTACATAGGGTTTCATGAATTCCATCCTTACTTTAAGAAGAGGGAAAACGAAGTATAGGGAATGTGGGTTTACAATTATCATGTACCTTGGGTGATACATTTTCTGGCTGGTTCACAAAGGAGAAGGTTCTTCACCAAATGAGAGTTATGAAGGAGAAAGATCAGGGTGTTGATCATTTGGGATGTGGTTGATCTGCCTATTAATAGGAACCCAACATCACGATGCTCAAATGACATGCTACGAAGGAAATTGTGCTTCGTGACCGGTGGCAGCTCCGTCATAATTATGAAGGATTCTATCATGTTTCTTCAGGGTATTCGCAATGCTAATCGTACTTCATAGAGGCTTCTGTCATGGGGCTTTGTGGTGGTTTTGAAGGTATCTATCAGATTGCATAGGATTTTGTTAGGGCACACTATGGTGGCTGTGAAGGAGTCAGTTCCTGCTTACTTCGTGATGTTCTGAATGGTGAGGGCTTCATGATGGAGCTTTGTAATGCATGAACCTTTGATGATTTCAGTTCCTCTTGATGAGAAAATACCGTCACACCCACTTCAACCACTGTTGGTCTCTCTTAGGCCTGGATTTCAGCACCAACAAATCCCCCCCACCCAAATGGGAGCTAAGGAGAAAACGAGGTTAGTGTTCTGAGGGTAGATCACATTAAAAAAATGGATAGCGAAAAGACACTTTATGATGAAAGAGCACACAAGTGTTGCGTGAGATCACCACAAAGATCGGGTAGAGGAGGGAAACCTGAAAATCTTGTGAGGTTTTTTCCTATAAATATAGCATGAGGGCCCCTCTTTTGTCCACATCTGTCTCTATGAACCCGTGCTCAAGATCTCAAATCATGAAGCTCTAGCACCCTCGCAAACACTCTGTGAACCGGGTTCCTTGGACCTGGTGCACTATGAACACCTCTTAGCGAACCGGGGCATCACGATTCTGTGTTTCACTATAAATCACGCCAAGCCCATAAAGTCTATGAGACCATTTGATTAATGATTTGTGCTCTAATAATGAACTTCATGAATAAGAAAGAAATTTGACAAAAACCTAGAATAGAGTGGCCAACCAAGAAGCTGCCAAGAAGGTCCTTGTAGATGCTGCTCGAAGGGAAGATATGGAAGACAATCTTGAGATTAGAGAATATGTGCAGAGTCATTTAGACCTTGATTCCCTAGTGGAGATACTGTCTGAAGGAAAAAATTACCACCCTATCAGCAAAAGGTTTCCACTATATGGATTCAGACTAAGAGAAAACATTATAATCCTCAAAGAAATAAGGGATGAACCAGACTACTAGTTTAGGGGTACACAATGAGAATATCAGTGGTTTAGGGATACCGATGGCCATACTTGGAAAGACCACATGCATGTCACTACTAACTGCCTATAAAATCATGTCAAACTATTTAATGGGGAAATGCTGCAACAAGCGGTATCTCTGCCACAATATCACACCATTCTTAAGGTGGGAATAGGGAAACCATATAAGGGGTGGACTAACAACTGAGATATGCGCAAGGGTGGAAACTTCACAGAGGAATAGGCAAGGTCCTACTGGGTATGTGCATCATGTGATGAGTTTGGGGTATAGCTATGGTTGGTAGACCTGTATAAAGCTATGCGGGATTCCCAATTCCTTTTCTACCTTCCAAAAGAAATTATTACCTAACTGATGTGTAGGTTTTCATTGAGGACCAACACTTTACATCTTCACCATGGGGAGGTCAGAATCAGCTATTGGGACCTCCATCAGATCTCAGGGGTTCTGATTTTTCAGGAGATGTAAGAAGAGTTCCTCCACTTAGAAAAAACATGGTAGGATCCAGAGTAGATTCCATGACTAGAAAATATTCTGATGGACCAGGTGCCGGGAAAGGATAGGCAATAAATGGGGGACATCCATTTCATGTGAAGGTTTGGATGTTTCTTGAATTTCTCCCAAGATCACTCTACTGTGGGGGAGGAGGCACCTAAGAAACTGCCAACGAGGCCTCCACCAGTTCAAAGAGAGCTCAACATTTCAAATAGGGTTATTACGAATGAATAATTGAGTATATCCATTGGCATCTATTGGGGAATAGGGTCAAAACCGAGAATAAATCACTGGTTAGGTTGGATGGGTTCATCTTGGTCCTCATTTGCAAGTGGATTCTTCGAGTTAGGGATGTGTACATGGGTTTAGGGTTGATCAAATTCATCATGGTATCTCTCTTGGTTATGGGGAATCACATCAACCTTGGGATCCTAGGTTTGGAAAAATTGTACAAGGTGTTATGGAATATCTACACGGGGTAGAATACACTCTGGGTGTATGGGTCACTCCATATTCTATATGAATGGATAACAGTGAACATGAGGTATTATGAGTATCTAAACCCTATTTACCCTCCGAGAACAAACTTTCAACCATCCATCATAAACTATGTGTGAAGCTTCCCAATCAAGATGACTTCATCGACGATGATGCTCAAAATTTGGAGGGCGGATGAATTCAACTTCCACCCATTCCCACTACTAATGGGAGTGTTAACTGATGAAAACTAGGGAACTGAGGAGCATCAGTCATATCTCATGCCCTTATGAGGTGGATTCTTAGTGTCATGGGAATATTGTGAGAATATCTATGAGCCGTGTACCTCATACCATTTTATGAGGTAGTTTTGGTTCATGAAAGAGTTGACCACAAAAGTCTACATGGTGGTACGCCATGAAGAGAATCCATGTGTACTGAGGTAGATGTTTCTCATGTTTACATATGAATATGGGAAAATGTGGAATGAGATTCCTCTGCCTACCACCGATTACAGGATGGTTTAGGATTACACACAGAGTTTGGAGATAGCCTACCCAAGGGAAATGATGAAGAAATGAACTATTTGTGATGATGATGGGGTTCCCCCACAACCTGAGGTAGGGTTCAAACAATAGAAAGAACACTCAATGGAGACAGAGCTCATGTACATCATGATGGTTAAGCTGTAGTAGTGGCAGGGCTAGTAATTCTAAGGCATGTACTGAGCAGAAGTGGAAGAGGAGATGTGCCATATCCTAGAGGAAGGAAGGACACTAAGAGGGGTTGGTTGGATGTCTACCTAGGCTTATGGGAAGTGGTTTCACGACATAGACATGCTCGAGGATAATGTCTATCCAATGTCTTGGGAAACCTAGGATGTTAATAGGAAATTCATTAGTTCCTCTCATATTAAAGACCACCCTAACTATCTTGGGATGGATCTATCAGATATCATCTATGCCAAGAGAATCTTTCTAGTATCTAAGCCTAAGGGGAAGAAATACGTGGCTGATATGGAAGACTTTGTGCATTACCGGAGAAATCCACGTACAATGACGAACCTGTTGAAATTGATGCTATATCGAATAACCCCCACCAAATTCATCTACTACTGAGCTAAGAGAGTGATTCCTATTTCCTGATGAATCAGAATAATATTTGGGAGAAGATGCTGGCTAGGGAATCCCTTTGGAGGAATGTGAACTTGTGGCTTTGGAGCTCAAAGAATTTGTTGAAACTCTTGAGGTAAACTTTAAAGCATTCTTTTGTTTCATGACATTATTTTTTCCATCCAGGCTTCCTAATTGAAAATTTTAATATGATGGAGTGCCTCATTTGAAATCCATCTTCACACATGATGGCAGACGTAGCTTTGGGATTTGGGCCTAGGATGATGGTGTGTGAAAAGTCTAGAAGGGTTGTGACAATCTGGGTGACCATTCTGGAATATTCAAAAAATTCAAACCATACATGGGGTGTCACATCCTAGTATTATGACAACAACTCAAGGATGCGATTAGATATTGGACCTTTGTAAGTATTTTTTCTTGTAGAGTCATAACTATTTTCTACCAGACCAGGCCAACTAACATTTCCCATTTCTGAATAGCCCTTCAAGTAGGATGTGCAATGCTATAGTGGATTGTATGGGTCTCTACAACACCTTTACCAAGGGGAATGCCGATTTTCAAGGATTCAAACACCCATGATAATCAGAATATAGTGATCATGGCTATGGGAAGGACTGCTATTGGGGTTTAACCTGATATTATAAAGGTGGAATCCAATGATAAAGACCAACCACATGATATAGAACCCAAACTCTCTAACGAGACACTAGAGGGAGACCTTGCTGCCAAAAATCGGGACACATTCCCAAAATATGAACCTACAGACCCAAAAGATCTGGATGAGACCACTTTTGACGAGGATTATTGCAAGGTTTTCTATCACCATTCATGGATACCAAACAAGTGCTTCATCGAGACCCTCAACAATCAGCATGGATAATCCATATGGAAAGGCTTATTACTTGGATGTGAGAACAATACGTTAAAGGGGTATATGTGGGAAATCTACACATACTCATTTGGGACTATCTGGATTAGAAAATACAAGAGTACGAACATCGCCTTAGTGTCAGCTGGCAATGAAGGATGTCTGAAAACACTCAAAAACTTCAGGACGATGAACAAGATATCCAACAATGAAATACACAGATGAATGAGAAATCTTCTTTCACCACCGCCCAAATGGAGCTAATATCACAATTACAGGGATAGTAGGTAGAATCTAAGGAGCAACTAAGGCAAGAAATTTTTGAAGTGACCAACCACTAGGCTAACCAGAATCGAGAATGGATAAGGGCTGACGTGATTCACCCCACATCCAATGAGGAAGGTAGGGAGCTCAAAAGGAGATAGAGAATCTTGGATGCCACACACTAAAGGGTGGTATAGGTGAGATTCTCCATCAATGGATCCAATCCATAGGGATGGTATTTTGTTGAACTCATAAACATACCTTCATGCTTTCTTTCTTATTCACAATGTGTGCATGGAAATATTTTAAATTTTTATATTATTACACCCGACCATATAGAAGAAACTAATAATAATTCCTCAGGCTCATGTGGGCCATAACTAGTGTGAGGAAAAAGGGATTCACATGTTACTAATAACCTAGGGTATGAGAGTTATATACAATCATCAAACACTAAGGGTCCAACTGACCACCCAGATTTTTAGAATGAGAGGGGGGATATGACTTACAGTGTAGGGTTCTATGAGTAGCCAAAATACCTTTCCCAATGTGCTCTGGTGCATGGGATGGATAATTCCAGCGGCGTTGGAATCAATCTGATCAAAGGGAAATGAGAATTGTAAATCACGATACCAAAAATTTAGAACATGGTGAGGGTGGAAAGACAATAGAGGATAAATGATGACCATTTTTACAAAAAAAATCCAAAACTCATTATCCTAAAGTAGGGAAAAATAAATGAGGTCCAAGCACTAACCATGTTCGCAATATAGGCCAAACTCGAAATGACATCTGATGACTTTCAGAATGTTGTCCCAAGACAGTAGGTGGCCCAAAGTGGCATAAGACCAGGCCATTAGGGCATTCCCTCAAACATGGAGGAGGATGAGGGTCAGAATAGAGGGCATATAAAGTGGAGAGATAGAGTGATGGTCTATTCAAATGGAGTCCAAAACTCTTGAAATTACGCCACTGTGAAGAAAGAACATTAGGTGAGCATATCGGTTTAAATCGAAATCAAACCTACTTCTAGATTTTATCTCCCTCGTGAGGACCTAACATGGATTGTAGTTTCACATCATGCATATTAGGATGATAAGTACATAGTTTAGCATCATACATTAAGGATGAGAATGATCTTAGTTTTAGGTTTTAGAGATCAGACTATAGGAGACCAGTTTAATATTGTGTGCACGAGACATGTTAATGTAGTTTAATGTCATGAAGTAATGAAGAAGTATATATTAGTTTATAGTCATAGAGCTCAGAACATGTCAATGAGATATGAAATGTGGTTTCAAGAAACAACCTGAAAAGAATGAGGATCCAAGAGGTCTGCATCACATTACCAGATCTCAAGAGAATGCACACACAGTTAAAAGTCATAATGCTTGTAGTTGGGGACATAAACTCATGGTTAATGGTCATTTAGTTTTGGCCATTTTGGTATATGACTTTCCAATGAAATCATAAACAATATCAAAACCCATATTCCCATATGATCTATGCTCTGTATAGTAAACGAGGGGAAGAAAATATCTGTACAACACATGAAAAAACATGATAAGGGAACATAGGTGTGGGGCCAAGGATGACCCCACGATGTTGGTTTGCCTAATCAACATAAAAAAGAGTATAGAAAAATGCCATCAAGGGTGTCAAAATTATGTATGGGCATAAGGATGAAAGAAGGAATGTGGATCATGAGACCAACATTTGGGACATGACCGATTTCGTGATAATGATGGAGGATAACTTCTGACCATGTTCACAAAATAGTATCCATTCCCTATGACTTGGAATGGGAACAAACAATTAAGAATCGATTATTGACCATATTCAAAACTTTGGAATTATATCAAATTTACATTTGAGATCCTCCAGTACGTTGGACTAGAATAGTAGGTGATCTATGGTGGCATGAGAGTTGGCCTCTAGGGGGTCCTTTGATATGTGAAAGATGATGAAGGTCAAAATAAAGGTCACACATGAAGTTTGGTGGTGGTATGAGGGGATGTCGATTCAGAATATGACACTCTAATTCCCATACCACAATGCATCTAATCATGTTGATGCTGTAAAATAGAGGTAAAGGGATTCAACCTAAGGCATATGACTCAGAAAGACGATTAACAAAAATGTGGAAAATGGGTTGATAAACATAGGGCTGGACTCGAAGAAAAATCATCTGAGTGTTCTTATATATCCCACAGGGATGGGAATCAAGACAGACATAGTTCTTGAGATACCATGAAGTTTAACATAATACGGTAAGGATGGAAGTGAAATGGGATGCTCTCAATAAAGGGGTGTGTATGGAACGATAAAGCAAACCTGACATTAATGAAGACCAAAGAGGCCTCCCTCAACACCATGAACTTTCAATATGGGACCCAATACAAGACCAAGGGACCCAGATAAAAGTCCATATTTTTGATAATTAGGGCTATTCCGAGAGACCTAATGTCCAGGTGCTCCTGCATATCCCATGAGGATGGGAATAAATCCACATGTAGTTATGAAATTCCATGTTTTTAACATCATGTAGTATGGATGGAAGGTGAGTGGGGGAATTCATAAGGGGGACATGATGTGGCTATTACATAATTGACGTGAATGAGGAAAAACGAATCCCACAACACACTATATACTCATGATGTTATTATTATTTTCATAACTTTTTACATACTACCATTACTGATTTTATATGAAATGTTCATAATTTGTGTGAAATATTAATGTTTAAATATTAATTATAATTTTTGAGTTCTATTTGAATTCATCCAGATTCAAGTATTTTTAATGTTTTACTAATACCTCTCACCCTACTTCTCAAAATTGCATGATTATTGTTTTTAGGGTTCTTTTCTCAAATTCAAACATTTAATTAGACGTAACCTTTGGCCAAATCATCCATTTGGAGGGTCATGTGGTCCACACAAGAAGACCCAAAGAAAATATGAAGAAACTAAACCAACCCTGATGATTGAGTTACTAGTATAAATCCCGACGCCCAAATTTTATTAAACTCTTCCATATGTTATTTATTATCCAAAATAATCATGGATAAAAATTTTGAGGTCCAAATACACAAACTAGGGGGCCAACTGATTCTTTGAAATCCATCCCACCATTCTGGTCGGAAATTAAAATCCAGACACTATTCTAGACATATCACATGTGGTAATAATCAAATAAAGATGATATTTTTCAGTGTGAAAGAGGAGATATTGGAGGCTGATGTTGTTGAAGAAAATTTTCAGTTTTGAAGGCATCTTCCTATTGATAAACCCATTCAAATTTCGGACTTCTAAAAAGTATGGATTGAAATGGACAGATTAACATTGTTTAATCAAACAACTATAACATTTTCTAAATAAGTCCAAATTCCTCCAAATTTTTAGAATAATCATCCAACAATATTATCTACAACTTTGAAGAAGTAAATATCGCGAGATTCATCTGTCTGGATGTCCTAATCATCAATCCAAGTGGAGGGGTAGTTTTAGAATGCAAACAGTCCACCACCTTGGGCTATAAATATATCCCATCCTCTCCTTTCAAAGGGGTTGTCATTTCAGATAAAAAGAGGATAGTTTTTCATGACCAAGTCTCTTCCAAAATCTTGGGAGGATCTTCCATAATCATGTTTTTACTTTATAAACTATTCCCCCTTGCTTCCTTTAATTTACTTTTACGTTGTTCTTCGTCGGTAATCGTGGAAGTGTTTGTTTTTTTAATTCTGTTTTAACAAAATTTTCTTCTTCAAAATCTCTTATTCTCATCCACCTTCTATAGTTTAATAATAATGTTCTTAAAATATTTGAAATCAAGTTAAAACCCCTCCCCTTATTTTTCTACCTCATTCAATTAAACATCTATTTGTAATTATCATTATCATTTGTGTGTGTGTTCGACACACAACTCTTTTCCTATCCCTTTACTTTTCTACCCTTCTTAATTTATCATCATATTCATTATAACCAGATTATTAATAATTTCAATGGCTGATTAAATCTCTCATTGGGGTGATTTATAATTTAGGGATGTTAAGAGATTGAGAGCTTTTTATCAATGAGTATTCTTTCAATTAACATTGCGTATGTTGGACTTAACATGTCATGGATTAATGACTTTTTTTAACAAGTGGTTTCCATGGATTATTGGAACAATAAATACACTTCCATAAACAATATATGATTATGATTATAACCTTAAGTTAAGTTAAGGCTTTGATTAAAGCCTTAACACATGGGAATTCCAAACAACACCAACTTGTGACATGAGTGTTAATTTAATACAATATAAAGCAATGCTCATGGATATCACAAGATTAACAACCTAATGATGAACTCACCCCAATATTTATCAATTTGTTAAATCAATCTTAATCAATCAATCATTTAATAAGCTCTACAAACAAACCCCCCCCCCCAATCATAATAGAATCTACTAAAAAAATTGACTATTAAAAAGTATCATCATCGAGGATTCGACCCAAGTGCGGATATAAACATTAGAAGAGAATCAGAACCTTGATCAGTCGATATGAAACAATCAAACATGATTTAAACTCCCAAGATAATCCCTATGTGAAGAGATCGAAGATGGAGGAATGTGGGGCTGGACCTAAAGTCAAATTGTTCAGGCATTACTACATATCCTACAAGGGTAGGAATCAAGATGTATGTAATTATTGAGATGTTGTATAGTTTACTGTCATACGGTAAGAACATATAGGGAAAGGGGAGATCCATGAAAGGGATACATGACATGGTAGTTGTAAGACCTAAGTGAGTGAGGAAAAAAGAAGTCCACATCGCACCACATTCTCCTAGGACACCTAGGCTGAGAGGACAGAAAGTGGGAAGAATTTACGATACTTGGGGATGGACCAGAAGACAAAATTTTCATGCATTTCTATGTATCCTTCAATGGTATGAATCAAGACACACGTATTTCTGAAATTCGATGAAGTTTAACATCATGCGGTAAGGACAAAGGGTAACGAAGAACACTCTAGAGGGTGGAATATAGGGTAACCACTATATACTCAATGTTAATGAGAAAAAAAGAAGTCCACACCACAACATATGTAGTCCTTGAAGAGAACTAAATATAGAGGGGAAACTGAGGGGATGGAAATATTTGTTGGGATGAACCCGAAGACAAGAAGTCTGGGCATTCCTACATATCGTGTGAGGGAAAGAATCAGGCCACATGTAGTTCTTTGAATGTTGTGCAATTTAACTTCATGAAGTAAGGGTGAAGGATTTCATAGAATAAGGTCTTAGAGATTAGAATGTGACTTCTGTTTAATTTGTTTTGTTTAAAGTCATATAGGATGAATTTTGGGTAGTTTTATGTCTTTCATACCAAATGGGATTCGACCACTTTTTCTGAGGTCTTCTGATTATAGACGGTTGTACGGAGTGATGAAAACTGAATCTCAATGAGAAAAACTGCCTATATTCCATAGACCAGAGAATATGGGGTCACCTGGGTGAAATTTTGAGATGTCTTCCAGTAATCCTAGAGAGCATTGGGGAGATTGTTTAGCCAATTTTTCTTATTCTGACCAATCATCTTCTAAAAGATGTTAGAGAGGGTCTTGTTTAACTTCTTGATCTACCAATTTTCTTGTTCATATTAACAGGAAGTATGTTTGGATCAGATATTGTACTTGGGATAAAATTTATTCAGTTCAGATGCTTGAAAGTCAGTTTCGTTATCAGTGATAATGACATGAGGAAATCAGAATTGGTAGATGATATTAGTTATCATGAAATCAAAAAGACAATGAGCCTTGACTTTATTGAGTGGGATTTCCACTACCCACAAGGAAAATAAATCTGTGGTGGTCAGGATGAACCTGCACTGGTGAGCCATCGCTGGTGGATACAACCCCACAACATCGAGTCCCCAGAACGCAAAGGGACAACAGTAATCGGTAGTAATATTATTCTATGTTAGTATATGCACAAAGTCATCATGGATCTAACACACATGTAACCTCTTAGAAAACTCAATACAGTCATGGACCATGGTTGGTTAGAAGTAGCCCAGCCTTCAGATTTGGTGGGAGAGCTTCAGTCCTACATGATGAGCTCCATAGGAATAATCATGAAATTTCCTCAAAACCTAAGAAATATTTTCTCCTTGAATAAAATGAAGGGGAACTCCATCAAACCCACATCTATAGAAGATCTTCTTAAGGATGGGATCACTATAGTGGGTAAACTATATTACACACTAATAGATTCTCTCACGTTCGACTTTTTCAACCGGGAGATTACCGTTTTGAGGTACTTGAAAAAAGGTTTTTCTTCAATCATGGGTCTCTTCTGCTATGGAAGCGAGATATGGAGGTCCCGATGTGGAGGCATCAATGGTGAGATAGCTCGCCTACTGGCCATCATCATCTGGGGTAATGAGAGAGATGATTCTTTGATGAGCCACCTGGATGATCAAATCATCCTCTTCAGGCTCTCTGAGAGAAGCAGAATAGTTGGAAAAGGTGTTGGATTGACCATTATGTGATCGAGGAACATGAATAACCTTAGGCCAAGATGGGAATTGTTCCATTATCTTGAAATCACACTATAAAAATGGTATAAGATCTGAAATTCTAATGACATAGTCACTATTAATCTATTTGATGACCATCTCAGATCCCCTTTTCATAAGTATGTGAAGAACATAAATATCTATGTCAAAGTGCATCTGATAACATGACATGGCCCGATCCACTGAGTGGATGCCATCATTTAGGAATTCAAGGTCTAGATATTTATCTTCATGGGTTGGTTGGGTGGTAAGGAAGTCTGCCAACATCTGACCCTTAAAATATTTCAATAGAACGTACCTAATGTCGAACTACACATGGATCACTTCCCACTAAGCTAGATGACCTATCAATATGGTGTGGTTAATAATATACTTCAGGGGTTCTACCGGGACACCAACTATATATCATGGGGCTGCAGATAATGTCGTTACTTCTTCACTTCAAAAACCAGTGTGAAGAATACCTTCTCGATAGATTCATATATGGCATCCACATCGAGGTGTATGTGGCTGAGATCAAATAAACTATTCCCCATCCGTTATTTATACTTATGGGTGAGAAGGGAACTGAGGGAAAATTCCAAAGTTATCTCATAAAGGACTATCGTCTTGTATGAAATTGGGTGCATCAGAACCGAGGGTTGTAGCTGGTACTACTTAATCTCTTTGATGGTAGTCTAGAACTCTTCATCCAACTATTATACAACAAATTTATTCATGAGTTGAAAAAATTTATTACACTTACTGGATAGATTTTCAATGAATCATCATATGTAGGTTATGTAGCCTTGAAAGCCTTGGATCTCTCAGAGGTTTCTCAGAGGAGGCATCTGACTGACATCCTTTATTTTCTCTAAATCGATCTCAATACCTCTATATATAACAAATAATCCAAGAAACATTCCAGAGGTGATCCCAAAGGCACAATTCTAGGGGTTCAACTTTAGATGGTGGTAGTAGTGGAAGCTGAACACTTTCTCAATATCTCTGAGATGGTCCTAATGCTAGAGGGATTTGACCACCATATCATCTACATATAATTCCTTGAATTTCCCTATGATCATCTTGAATATGTGGTTCATGGAACGATGATAGGTGGATCCTAAATTATTTAGGATAAAAGGAATTCCCTAGTAAAAAAATGTACCATGTGGTGATCAGAAGTAGGTAGAATCTTCATCTTTGGGAGCCATTTGTATCTGGTTATATTTAGAATACCAATCCATGAAGGAGAGAACATGGAACCCAGCGGTACTTTCAATCAACAGATTTTTCACAAGAATGGAATTTTTTTCCTTCAAACAGTGATGGTTGAGGTCTTGGACGTCGATGTAGACTCTAATATATCCATTCTTCTTCATGATAGGGACAATGTTGGCTAACAACTTAGGTTTCTAGATATCCTTGATGAAGTTTTATTTTATGGGCTTATCATCCTTGGCGTCGACCATGGAACCATGAGAAGCGTGTATCTTTCTGAGAGGCTACTTGAACCCACTATGACTTACATGGATGTTGATATGGAGGATGCAAATATGAGGATCTATCACTAGAATCTAATTATAGTTCCTAGAAAATACATCATGATGGTTCTTTAAGAAATCTACCTATTGTTTTTTCTCTTCTGAATACATGGCTATGCTTACTAGTGTTGGTCTCAGGTCTACATTGGTATCAAGATTCACCTGCACCAACTCATCAATAGTGGTGGATACACATTCCTCAAATGTAGGGGGAGTGTCTTCCAAATCCTATTTATCATCTACAAAGAGAGGATCACCAGCATGAGAAAATTCATTTGAGTTATCTAACTCTAACAGAATGTTGATTCTGGCCTGAGAATTTGTGAAACCTTCATCGGGACACTCCCGCACTGCAATAACCATGGAGATGAAAGCTATCGATCCAATTCTATCAGGACATCAACCCAAAGGGCCACACTGGAAAATATCAAAATAGTAGTGGCATGCTGACTTAAGTAGATTCAACCCATCCTGATGAAATATGTAAGTATGATGTATTTTTGTTTCCATGGGGCGAACATCCCAATATCTTACAGGGGAAGGGGCTCTGGAATCACTCGATCTTGGTTCATGTAGGAGTACGAGGTGATCTTTCAGAATTCGTTATTTTTGGAAATTCATTTCCCCCTATTCCCAGAGATGAAAAAGTAATGTCCCATGTCTGGGGTTGTCGCTTCCAATAGATGGATTGGGTGGATGAAGGCATCATTTAAGTCTATCCACAGATTGACCATAGTTGTAGTGTGCTCAACCTTGTTGGCATAAACTTGTTTCTTTTCCTCTTCTAATTGTCAACATTTAATTAGTGGGCTTCACAAGAGGTAAATAGATAATCTTCACCCTAGATTATTTCCACTTGACCATTAAGGGAGTACTTGAGGAATTGGTTATAGGAGGATGGAACTTTTTCATGCAGGTTGAGCTAGGGCCTACCCATTAACAAGTTTTAGGTAGTATATTAAGAGACAACCATACACATGGTTATAGAAACCAGGAAAACAAATTGATTCCTTAGCCAGTTTTTGTCAACTGGCATCAGCACCATCCTATCATAAATTTTAATCATCAAGTCAGAGGGATTATCGCCTGCTTTAGATAGTCCTAGTTTGTGGAGCACCTGGGTCGGGATGAGATTGAACCCAAAACATATGTTGACAAGACAATGATATACTTCCACACCATTGAACTAGATAGGTATATATAATGGGAAAATATTCCCTTGTATAGGAAAACCTGCATCTTCCCTGGGGAGTGAATAGGTGTCCTGACATTCTGAATGCTTGACTTCATCAGAATGGAAGGCATCTGCAGCAGCTACCCCTGTTTCAAACTATAAGGGGATTCATAGAGTCTATATGAGGGCTTCAAACATATCTTCGTATATGAAGAGAGCCTCTAGAATCAATATCTTTGTAGGAATTTTTCAAAGACACTTAATTACATCATACTTCTGTGTTTTGTGCACATTTCTGCGAATAAGAGTTCCCTCTGTAAAAGGGGGTATGATGGGAACTTCTAGTCGAACCAGTGGATTCTAACTGGAGATGGGAGTATCTCACTACTCACTTGTCAAACCACACAAAATGACTACCACATGACATCCATATAAAAATGACTTTTCCAAAATATGAACTAAGTTGATTATATCATAGTCGTGGCAGCATAACCTAATCAAGAATTACAAAAAAATGGTGGGGGAGAACTTAGAGATACATGATGAGAGGAATGTGCTTTTTTGAGGTCTATGTTGAGCCTGATATCTGGTGTTAGTAGCATACATGCGTTGGTTGGAGGAACTAGATGATGCATTTTGAAAATACATATATCCACAACTCTACCGACACTGGCGTCGACTGGGTACATTATGAGGGTTTGCACTGTGATCCTAGTGGTTGGGAACTATATAAGGGTCCACCAACTTGATGGTGTTCACTGAGGCATACTCATGATCACCACTTGAAGGATCTTCCAATTACTAAGAAGATTCTAGGGGTAATTATCATCTCTAGAGGCATGAAATCTCTAAGAACTTGAGACGACCTTGGCACCGGTAGGGGCTCTTTTATGCCTTGTGTTGTCGGCACCTGCCCTTTTGATATGTGGAAGACTGTGATGTGGATGTAGCAGTGACAGCTGGGGGAGGTCTGATGAACTTGGAAGGTTCAGGATGATTCAAACCAGAATGGATGATACCATGATCATGAGAAACTATCTTGTGAGCCATCGAGTCTTTTTACTTATGATATCCATGGATAGAAACCTTCTTACATTCACCCATATCGTCACTATCAAGATTTGCAGAGAGGAACACCACCTGAGTCGGGGCCAGACCCAATTTGAATACATTGGTACCAACTTGGTCCTAGAGTTAGTCTATCAACACATAACACTACATGAGAGTATATCCATGGATCTTGTGATAGGGTTAGAAGTTGGGGTGATCAATCAGTTCAGCCTCTTCAGACATTCTACATACTAGAAGCCTCATAATTCCCTATTCTAAGGGACTTTGGAAGTATCAGCGGACCTGATCCTATTTGAAGGTATAGGTATAGTTCCTCATCTCTGGGAAAGGGACTTTGGGTGCCTGGTCCAAAACAATGGATGGATTTTGAAGAGGAGGTGGAAACTGATTATCTTGCCTCACCGAAAATGATTGGTGGGGTGGAACTTGCTGATTCTGAGCTATACATTGATGACCCTAAGTATAAGGATGAGGTGGTGTCCCTCGATTAGGTTGTGGAGTTGGCTCTATCAGCAAAAATTACAGTGGACTGGGGGCCTCTACTTACGCAACAAAAGTTGTCTCATCCTAATTTCCCCATCTCACAGGAGATGTGGGAGGAAACATATGTGCCAGTCTTACCTACTAAAATTCTTCTTCTAGGTGAGATGGCTTGTTATAAAAATCCAAAAATCCACCTGAGAAGTTCTTAATAACTAAGGAACCAATTTAGTCTTCACATTCCCCATTCAAATCGTCAAGAACGTCTCCTAATTTAGTGACATGTCGAGTGAATACGTAAGGATCTTCCACCTAGTGACAAAATCTATGATGTGCTCATCCATTTTTTGTTTTTACTTGAAGATTTTGGAAATAATTTTCTTTCAAGTAGTGGATCTTTACTGATACAAGAACTAACTATGGAGATCTTCACAGTTAGCTATAGACCTGATGTGTAACTGGTTGAACTAGACAAACATTGGCCCTTACAGTGTATGTACGAAACACCAGAGCTTGGAAGCTTCCTACGATGCCGGAGTCCTTAGAATAGGTACACATCTTGAAATGAAGTGGGTCAGTTTTTGCAATGGATCACCCATCCTATTGAAGGGAGAGAATGTTGGGGTTCCAAAAATATGTGGGTGTCAGCTTGTCATCGACCCATGCTAGATACAGTTTCCCATCAGGTAGGATATCCACCTTCTAGGTCTTAAGACCCTTGAGATGATAAATGAGAGCTGAAATTGGATCGACCGAAGAGGGATTATATCCTGGTGACGATTACTTAAAAAATGCGTTAGAGGACTCTTCAATACGGTAGGTGGGCCTAGTAACTCATGGAGTGGCTGGTTGAACAGCTCAGGGGGATGCCAGAGGGTTAACCTGAGGAGAAGCAGGAGGAAGAACCTAAATAGCAACTTATGGGGATACTATGATAACAACCTATAGAGATGTATCTCAAAGAAGATTCTTGTATAGCTCATGCAGATTCAGTGATGCATACCATGCTTGGTTTCCATAAAATCTTGCATCCACGCTACCAAGATGGGGAGAGTTGTAAATATCACCAAGAGGTAACTCACCAGGATGAATATATACATTCCCTTGTTTCACTAGTTAAGGATCACTATACTCTGGACATCGCTCTGAAGCACATTTGGTAAGGAGCTTATAGACAATCCTTTTCTTCTCTATGAGCTATTGTTGCAATGAAGACTTTTTGGGATCATCCTTTGTCTTCGGCAATGAACTAGATGGGTTATAGGGTTTAACATCTTCGAGGTCCCTTTACGCTTGTTGGGTTCTTGGACGAAAGGTAATGACTCAGTGGAATCATCAAGGCCAATAAAATTCATTTTTTGATGAGTGAAAATGCTTGGGGGATTCAATATATGTGGTACTACTCGAGGGAGTAGGTTCTCTTCAAGGAGTCCTATATCATCCTTCTTCTCTGAAATTTCAGCCATAGTTACTGTGACTATGCATGTAGGCATGTCCTCAATATCCCTGGGTAAATCAAGATGGCATAGAATCGAACTGAAGTGGAGGGTAGAATACTACCCCCAACCATGGATCTGCACATGTGAATATACCTCAAAAATAATTTTTCAGAGCATAGTGAAGCATTGGAAACATCCTTGTTATATGATACAGTGATATCCAGATGATGAAGGGTGCTGGACCATGGGAGGAGCAGCCAACTGGACCATGAAACATTGCTAGCCAAGGATTTAAAATTACTCCTTGCTCTATGGATAGACCAACCATTGATGGAGGAGGTGGAAATGAATCTCCTAGAGGATTCGGTAGAAGCACGTGATCTCCTCCTGGTGACGGACTCAGGAATGCTGATGTCTAGAGTCGCATTCGGCCAAAACATTTAAAGGAAGTGATTCATGGTGATAATTTCCCACTGGATCCTTCACCCAACAGTAGGATTCAGAGTTGGATTTCCTAATTAATCAACTCAAGGAGACTAGGTAACCAAAAATGGAACTGATACAGATCATCACTGTAGTGGACTAGTCGGTGGGGAGTACGGTGTGAGAGATAACAAACCAATGCATACTGGGCTATCTCCCAGGGACTATACTGACTACATAACAACATCCCTATAGGACGGGGTGATGACCACTGCTTCATATACCATGGTGGTAGTCACTGGTGGTGGATTGGGATGGTCCTCATCATCTTCCAAGCCCCAAAACAACTCCACATGGTCTCATGTCGAGGTAGAGAGTGAATCAGGTGACAGTAGAGATGCCTGCACAGTGATACCCTAGAAATAATTTAAATCCTCCTCTTATTGTATGTATCTGTAGAGGGATTGGGTGATCTGATGTATCTCACTTTCTAGGTTGAAGAATTTGTCATGCTGAGTTTCTTCCCCAAACCATGATATAAAGTATCATGGTTAAGGCTCCATCATCAAGTTTTACTATGGTTTAGAATATGAGAATCATATGGTACAGATGATGATCTTATGCTCCTCGGGTCCCTTCCGTTGGTGGCGGCGATTCTCCCTCCAACCCCAGAACAATTTTTCGAAGAAAGGGATATCTTTGATATGGGGATGACCTCCATGAGGGAAGGTTCTAGAGCACATATGACCTCCACCTAAGCTGGATGGGATAGGATGAGGGCCTTCATATTAGTTGTCATTGGAGTGGATATGACCTCCACCCTGGTGGGCTAGGGTGTGAGGAGAATCTGGCTCTATATCGAATGGCACACAGAGAGGAACTCCATGTCTATTTTCTGAAGCACAGGGATGGCCTCCACAATATGGAATATTAGACCAGGGATGGGATCTACTGGACCTGGTGATAAATGGGGAGTACCTTCATTTTGATAGGTGATGGAGTAGGAATGACCTTCGCTCTGATAGTTGCTGCCACAGGGAGGACCTCCGCTCGAGCTGCTGATGACGTGAGGAGAAACTTCACATTGATAAACTCTAATATGGGAAACAATTTCATACATGGAATCACATGCATGGGGAGGGAGTCTATGCTAGGCATCAATGATGTGGGAAGGACCTCCACTCTAGTCAGTGACGGTATGGGAAGGGCCTTCGTACTGAACATCATCATCATGGGGAAGCCTGCGACGACTGCTACTTGTGCCAATAACTAGAAGATTCATCCAAGACCACCCAAGGGGCGTCTAAGAACTCAATACCAATTGGGTATAGAAGTTCCCCAACTCTGTAGTAACATGGGATAGATTGTGTGCATCAGTGGTGGCATGGATCACTGATGTTGTGGAATATGACACCCCCTGATGGGTATCTTCCTAAACCTGCACCGAACATTAATTTTAGGTCAGCCAAACTAGGGTTGGCTGGGCAGGTGTGTAGACCACCTACTCCTTGGTTTGTGGTATCAGATGGTAGTGTTGACGTGGCCTTGTGGGATCCCTCCTTGGTATCTCCCTAGCTGAATTCGTCACCATATTTACATTAACATCCATCACTTCGTTAGTGTATGGAAGCGAATCATATGAGCATTCCAAGGAGGGGATACTGTAATGATTGAATGTCTAAGTGGGGAGTAGTGGCTCCCTATGCGACCCATGGGGGTGGCAGCGACACATAGGCATATAGGCCTCTAGATCTTGGAAGGCCATTTCACTAGTCAGGATGACCCCTCTTGTTCATATCATCGAACCAGAGTGTCGATCACCCGCCTTTTAATAAACTTTGAGGGTGATATAGGGTGTGTTCACCCAGTAATCATATACATGGAAGATATAATGGTGGACATTGAGTTGTGTGGGAATGTTGCATCATCATTATTCCTCCCCCTAAGCCTACAGGAAAGGGTGATTGGTTCCTAATAACTGTATCTTGGGTCCTTTAATGTAGGTAAATTCAACCATCAGTACAAATATGAGGAAATAAATGCTCAGTACCCCAACAATATTTAGTCTTCTTTGGTCAGAGAGAAAGATCCACATTGTCGATGCTATATAGAAGAATTCCTAGAGGTTAACCACCCCAAATTTTGGTGGGTTCTATGCTAGACCCATTATTTTCTTGGTGGGACCTAGCACCAAATATCTGAATTTGGTGACTTGCTCACCTGCTGATGTCTTGAATGCTACTAACCCCCATGTTGAGGAGAATAGATTCATGTCAGGTTCACTATTTCTCTTTCTGATGGTTTTCAAGATAGGGCGTACCCCCTGGGAAATGTTGACACTTTTTGATGGTCGCATTGAACCCTACTTTTCTGCTTTCCAAATGCAGGCGGTATTTTTCACCTCTTTGGTGAAGTTTTCTCCTCAATCAAAATGAGATGACGGGGTGTTTGTTTCTCCTTCCATGGATTCCTCCAAGAAACTCATTTCCTAGTCTAGGTATCCCTTATAGATTAAGACATTTTTTTTGAAACCCATTTCAGGAGTCATCTCTTCATGTGTGGTGATTATTTATGTTGCTTCTATCAGTACATTCTAAGGGGTCTTGACTAGGTAGAAAACATCAGTTAGGAGAGTAGTCACGTTGAGGAATATATAACATGTCTTGACCCTGGGACACTAGAACACCTTTATTCTTCCTCGTCATAGGGCCTCTCAAGGGAAAAAACCTAAGGATTCCTGGGTCGATTACAGGGTATCATATTTCAGAGGCATGTCTCTGATGTTTTCTTCATCTTCCCAAGTTTAACACGGGAAATTACATGGGTTTAATATTTTATAGAGACAGATCATACTAATGAAAACATAAACAATAATAGATCATATGGTACACCCCTAGGAGGGAGCACCTTGAAGGTTTACCCTATGGGTGGATTAGAACACCAAATGAGGATGGACCTAAGATGGTGTGTCTCATAAAGAGAAGTTTTAAAACAGTGAAGGCTAATCTAGATAGTACTGAGGGTGGATCAGAGAAGGTGGGTCCCACATACAGGGATAGCAAAGTTTACCATTGGCTAGAATTGAACTTTGTAGAGGCTTCCTATATACCCTGTTAAGAAGACAGGGATCAAAAAGCACTTAGTTTTAAGGGTTCATTTTGGGCTTACACACTGAGGCTCCCCAGGTGCTACTAAGAGCAGTTATCATATGGATGAATGGAGATTATACACTAAGATAGACCAGGTGCTTCTAGAAGCAACAATCTTATAGATTAATGGGTCTTACACACGGAGACGACCAAAGTACAGCTAGAAGAAGAAATCATACGGATAAATGGGGCTTATGCACTGAGATGGAACATGTACTTATAGAAGTAGAAATCAAATGGATGAATGGGGATTACACACTACGATAGATTAGGTGTAGCAGCAAGCAGCAATCATATGGACGAATGGGAATTACACACTGATATGGGTCAGGTGCTGCTAGAATGAGAAATCATATGGATGAATGAGGCTTATGCACCAAGATAGCGAAAGTGCTGCTAGAATAAGAAATCATATGGATGAATGTGGCTTATGGACTGAGATGGAACTTGTGCTTATAGAAGCATCAATCATGTGGATAAATAGGGCTTATGAATTGAGATGGCCTAGGTGATAATATAAGTAGAAATCATATGGATGAATGGTGTTTACACACTGAGACAACCCAGGTGGATGGAATGATCCCATCAGGATGTGGTGGCCTAGGTAAAATTAGGATGGATATGAAGGAATTGTCCGAAGTTGAGAATGGAATAGAGATTATTTGGAGATAATGGTGTTGGGTGTGAACCTCAGGGAGTTTTATTATATATCCCAATGGTTGGGAATAAAAGACAATGTAGTTTTGGAGTGGGTGATGAGTCACCCGAGGAGGCGGCTCATGAGAATGGAAACATGGATGGGACTCGAAGGAAGAAAAACCTTGGGATGAGGCATGATATTCCCGAAACACAAGGTCCCAAGGGAGAGATCAGGATGGTACATGGGTGATGGTCTTGAAACGCAGGGAGGCTTCCTACATATCCTTGTGGTAGAGAATCAATGTCGACATAGTTCAAGATGGGGTATAGAATTGTGGTGTACATAAATGACAGTGACCCAAAGACATGCTGGGGATTACTCATGGTTAGCATCCCACTGTAAGAGAGACACTCTTCATTAGACGGATATGGTGAAGTGTGTGGGGGTTATGTGTGGTTAGCCACCCTGGTGGATTAGAACACCTCATTGATGCGGATCCAAGATATGTGTCCTAGAGAGAGAATACATCACATCAGGAGGGTACATCCCCGGGAGGGAGCACTAGAGTTTACCATTGGTCATGGTTGAACTTTGTGGAGGCATCCTACATACCATGTTTAGATGATAGGGATCAAAACCAACATAGTTCAAGATTGTGATGCAGTTTAATGTCATGTGGGATGGAAGTTAATTGACGTGTAATAGACATAAAATATGGGTGATGGTCTTGGACATTAGGGAGGGTTTTTATGTATCTTGTGTAGAAGAAAAATATAAAATTCCACATAGTTCAAGAATTAAAAGAAGAATGGGGAATACACAGGGTTAGTTGCCCATAGGAGGATGTCATTGTCAATGCTTACTCTAAGAAAATGTGAGTCATGATTGGTGTGAGAAACAAGAGGTATCATCAGACCTGATGATTCTGTCATGGGAGGTGCATCCACAAGGGATATTGTGTGGGGATTCCACACTGAGATGACTCAGGGAGATGAAGATTTGGACTTACTCCTGGAGGGAAGCCTAAGGAGGGTGTCCAGATGTATGAGGAATATATGTTCATCATACAAGGAACACCCTATCATGGTGTGTCAGTGATTATGTAGAGACTTTCTGAGGCTTGTGTGGTGACAAAGAGAAAAGGGAAATAGAAGGTGGATTTAAAAGGTGGGGAGAGAAATTCTCCTGGTCCCATCCTCTATCTGGTCCAATCAGGACTACCATGTATGAAAAAACTCATATTTTTACATCATGTGTTGGGGACAAGGGTTTCTTGGTAGTTTAACATTTTGTAGCTCAGGAAATGAGGAATCACTCCGCATACCTTGGACTTACATAACTTGTATCAACCCACAATTGGGGGAGGGAAGGCATAAGAAATTACCTACATGAGTTAGGTGGACGTTTTGTCACTCGAGGGGCTCACGTTAGTATGGCTATGAGAAGATGAAATAGTTTTTAGCATTACAATGAGAAGAAGCATGAGTTAGGGAAACACTATATGAAACACCAAACGAGGAACCATTAAATCACTTCATACAATCCAAGAGGGATTCATTGGAAAGGGTTGGTCAAAGAGAAGGCTTTTTATAGAGAGGCTTCATGATGCTCTGGTGCTTCACGATGAAGAGGTTATTTGTGTTGTAAGTTACTTTGAAAATCATGGAAAAAAGTATCTTTGTAAAGGGAGGATATTTGCAAAGCATGGTGACCCAGCTGAGGCGTGGAGTCTATATGTTCTTGGAGGGTGTTTCGTGAAGGTTGAATGTTATGTGACAACTCAAGTATCAAAAATGGACTCCTACCTTCGTGATGGCCAAAGGTCTTCATGATGGGAATCCCCACATGAAGTAGAGGAAAAAAATAAAAATGGGAAGGGGGTTCGCAATGCTCAGGTACCATGGGTGATACATTTTCTGGATGTTTCGCAAAGCAGAAAATGTTTTGTGAAGCAAGATCTTGGAAGGAAAAGGTATGGATGTCGATCATTTGGGATGGGGGTGACACACCTATTTATAGGCACTCGACATTTCGATGCTCCGAGGGTTTGTTATGAAGGAAATTGTGCTTCGTTACTGGAGTTGGCTTCATTGTAATCGAGTAGGCTTCCATCACGTTTCTCTATTGAAATCATGATGATCATCGTACTTCATAGATTATTCAATCATGAGTCTATGTGGGGGTCACTAATGTATCTATTGGATCATAGAGGCTTACATTAGTGCACTCTACGGTGGTTTCTAGGGAGTCAATTCTTTCTTGCTTCACTCTATTCACAGTGGCGAGGGGCTTCACGATGGAGCTTCACATGGTAAGACCCTTTAATGATTTTGGTTCTTGATGATGGGAAAATGTCATCCCACCTACTTTAACCACTCTTGGTCCCTCTTAGGGCCGAATTTCAATGCCAACAATTCCCCTCGTACAATTCCTCTAGACCATGATCCACCACACCCTTTTTTATAGTGACTAATTTATAACATTTATTATTATTATTATATATTATTTCTTGATGTAATTATTGGACTACCTAAAAATTTATTTTATTATTTATTTAAAATCATACTCTGGGACTCTTTATTCATATATTTCTCAATTATGTTTTATCATCCACCATGTTAGTATTATTTTTCCTTAAATTTTCGCTTCATTTCAAATTCTAATTCTTTCATCACTTCCTCAGTTTCATGTTTTCATTTTAATCTTTTCTTCTCCTTAGTTTAATACATGATTACTTGTGAAATATTATGTTTATAGATATTTTCTTGATACACACTCGTCAGTTCATTTTATTTATATAGAAGGAATTGTAAATTTGATAAGATATTTTTGAATGTTAGAATTTTTATTTAATTATTACATAAATACTAATAACATAGGTGGAAATTTTTAAAATTACATATTTTTTCTAGTTTTTGGGTAATTTTAAAATGATTTTAAATATATTTTTAATCAACAATTATTTATTTTTAGAAATTTTCATTTACTAGACTGATTGTTTTTACTCATTCTATCACTTGATTGAATTTTTTATTTCCCATCCTAATAGGTACTCAAAAAAATGTTTTATACTATTTATAATACCTTAGATTCTTGAGTGAACTCAATTTATGTTTTTAATCTAAAAATTGTTTTTATACTCTATTAAATATTTTCAGATCAAATAAATTTTCGAGAGTGATTGATCTATTTTTTTCTACATCTCTTTTTATCCCACTTTTGAGACCTTCCCAATAGTAGGCCTTGTTAAGACCCTATTGGATACGAATGAACTTGTATGTATCCATGTTCCCAGCCTATTTTCCCTTCCTATATTTACTCTTTAATTTATTGCATGATTGTATTTATTTTTTAGTGTGGGGGAATCATGTTAATTTACATGTTTTCATATTGGTATGTTTAATTGTGTAGGAATGTTGGATTTTTTTTATCATTTTAGGGAAGGTCCACAAGTTATTTTTCGTTGTAATTCAATTTAATCCTCTTTAAAAAATTTGAAAAAAAGGTTAATAAAATCTATATCAAGAAATAATAAGGGTAATATTTAATTATACATAATTTTATTTGACTTGTGGCCTTATCATTAGAATGGGGAATCAGTTTTGGGTGAATCAATTTTGGTTATTTTTGGATTGGAATCATTTATGTTTTGAATGATTGATCATTCATGGAATTTTATTTGTTAAAAAACATCTATTTAGCCTTGATTTTTATGTAAATTCCTACCCATAAACCCTCATCATCAATGGAAATACCTAATAAACCTCATGATAAGAACAATTTTTTTATCTTTTATGGAGAGTTAGGATTTTAAAAATCCTATGATATGCCTTACATAATTATGATATTAGAAAACATTCCATATATTTCACACTTGAGAGATGAGTGATATTAATTATAGGTGAGAAAATTCATAAGTGGATTGTGTATTAACAAAAGGTCGAAAAATTTGAATGAAGAAAAAAAATTTCCGAAATTGAAATTGTATGGGAAGAATAATTGGAATACTCTGAGTTGAAACAATTTTATGATTTTGAAATATTTAGCTATGAATTTATTCTTAGAAGTGTTGTCAAACGAATTCTTCCATTATGAAGGTATTAATTTTTTAAATTTTATGCTAATATTTTTCATGAGGGTAAGCAGATGTCTATGTGTGGGGTCATTGATACACATGATTTGTGAATGAAATTTTGGTTTCAACATTGATATAAAATTAAGGTAATTATAATTATATTTTCTTTTAAGGTTAAAGATTTTGTTATGGTGTATTTTCATATAATTCTTATTTCATAGTTTAATAATCATTTTGAAAATATTTTGGAGAAAAAAGAAATGATACACACCATGCATTATATGACTCCATATAAAGTAAACACCCATAGTACATGCCCAGGTTCAGTTGATGGATGATGATGACACTACACATCATCTATAGTGTAACTACACAAAATGTAATCTCTACCTACAGATAGTTTACCACTAATTTCAAATAAATGATTGTATTTCTCGTTTTCTAGGTGGAATAGCAAAACAATGAACTACATGTCATATACATTTGTACACAACATGTACCATTGAAGTGATATAAATAATTTATCCAACCAAAATGTTTTAGGGGTTCGACCAGAGGATTTATTTGAGACCAATTTGGAGTCCTATTTGATTCATATTCCTCATTTTCATTCCTTTTAACCACTTTCATCAATTTCAGTTTTTTAGTTTTTAATTTCATTTTTAGTAAATTATCACATTTTCATTCACAATTATATTTTTATTTAAATCAATGATTTCATGTTTTAGTTATTTATTATTTTCCATCTTCTATTTACGCACCTTCATCACTCCATATCTATTCTTCTTCGTAATGACGTTCAGGTAAATCAACCTCTTAAGGTGGTGTTGATATTAGGGGAGGAACAATGATGTAGAGTGAAATATTTATATGATTTCTAGATTGATGTTATGTGTTTTCCATCTCTTAGGTAATTGATTGTTAGCATATTAAATGAAATGTATGGGATCCTGGGGTTATTGGAGAACATAGACATGTGGTGGTTTGTGGGTTATTGGTAATTATTTAATATTAGATAAAAACTTAGGTTAAGGATTGGGATATATCCATTGTCCCATTTGAAATATAAACCATCCTATATAGGATAAAAAAATATGATTTAACATGAAAATTAATTATTCTAAATGGAATCAAAATAATAATATAATTTTATTTGAAAATCACTATGAGTCTAAAATTAAAAATAATTTTCAATTTATCCTACATTCCACAAATCTCTTTTAAAAATTAAAAATTAAGAATAATTCTCCGCTCAATTTTTTATTTTCATTTCTATTCAACTTAAAAAATAAACACTTTTTATCCCTACATTAAGTGTTTCATGGGAGATGACCTTGGACTTTTACTTTACTATATTTATTCATGTTTTAAAATAAATAATCAATTTAGTATTTGGAAATAGTGAACATAAACTACTAATATAGAACTCCTATTGAAAAAATATTACGCTATGTTGACAGCCTCTGCCCAAATTCTATTAGACATTATAGAGTGAAGTCACTTACTAAGAGCCTTGTCAAATAAATTTTAATTCATCATTTTACCCAAAAGAAAATTTTTATTCCAAAACCCACCTTCTTGAATCTTATTACTTTCTTCTAAAAAAATATACATAAGTAGTACTTGGTGAATTCACCCCATTGTCTTTATAAATAAACTTCAACTTATATAAAAATTCCTTATCCACCAAATGTTTACATTGAATTAAATCATAAGAGATAATATCTTTATGTTTAAAAAAGTAAACCTACACATTTATAATAGAATCAACAATAAAAGATACAGTATTAAAGGAACCGCCAAAGGAATAGAATGGGTAAGGTCCCTCAACCTCTGAGTGAATGTGTTTAAACTTTCAAGATATGGTTTTTTGTATATATAATTTTAAGGATCCCCTTCTATACATCCCTAGAATATAACTATATAACCTTAAAATATTCATGTGATCAAGATTTAGTATTCCTTTACCCTTTAAAACCTTCATATTCATCCCATTGAGATAACTAAGAATACAATTCCAAAATTATAGATCATCAAAAGTTATAATTATTGAAATTTAAATTCCATGTATACTTGAGGTAAAATATATAGTCCCATAATTTACTCAGCATGAATACACCATGGAACATTAATTTTCTCTCTCAAATTTATCCACAAATCTAGTCTCATTTCCTTAATCATAATATTTCAATATAGAAATTGAGTTCTTTAATAGACCTAAAATATTTATCAATTCCATGAATCTAAATAACCCTCTAGTCTTCATATAGATATTTAAATTTTCTTTTTAGAACTATCTCTAGAATTTCATCATCAGTCAAATTTACTTTCCCAAACATTGTAGACAAATATTTCTCCATACATATCTTCTCTCCCATTAAGTGGAATGATACACATGACTTAATCACCCATGAATTAACTAAAATATTCTCATTGAGAAAAAGTGTGTTTATTTCGTCCATAGCACTAAGAGAATTTGATTTTTTTGGTAATTTATTCCATTCTATATCTCTATTGGAAACTTTTTAAATTTTTCTTGATATGTCATTTCTTCCCAAACTCTATAATGTAAAACCAAGGATGGTCGAATTTCTTCAAAATCTCTCAAGATGATTATCTTTTATTTTTTCTTCTTATTGATCTTATATCGAGGATACCATAATTTCCCATTAGTATTGACAATACATACAAGCGGTACATAGACATCTCTCCACCCGATCTAATCATAAGTATCAGGTTTTGGACATACTAAAACACCAAATCTGTATTTACTTTAGAATTACATATAGTATTCACCAGTTCATCTCATCTCTCTAAAAATGAAGATAATAGAAGTAGAACCTATATATCATCATTGAATTTTTTTTTTTCACTTATTTCATATGCCCTCAAAACATGTTGAATTCATTCAAAAGACCTTCCACTGGTCTTCCTTTCAATAGTCTCAATCTGAACAACCACAACATCCTAAACATGTCATTAATTTCCATAGGATTCTCATACATATCTTAATATTTATTCATAACATAGATCTTTTTTTATTTTCCCTGTTTTTAAAAGGATATGTTTTGTAGAAATGCAATCATCACCAATTCTAGTTCATTTCTATCCAACCATTCCCATTTCACCTTCTCTATATTATTTGATCGAATTATATTAAATGAAACATTCAAGTCCTTTTTAATAAGATTATATTCCATTTTAATTTTTCAAGAGCCAAAATATATTCCACTAAATTTATCATCTTGAATATTACCTTCATACAATAATATAACTTTTATTGATAGAAATTTCACAATGAAAATGAAATATTGCAAAGAAAATAGTTACAAAATCATGATCTTCATTTGAGTTTGTTGAGTGAGTACTAAACTAGAACTCTATTACCATTTATTGGGAACCAGATACAAGATCACCATGTGACTATCAAAACCAATATCATAAATCCACCAAAAATTCACACACCTACATGACTACCAAAATATCACACACCCAAATGTAGCACATTAGAAATTAAACCACCGAAACCATCCTAGATTTTTTTTAGCAAAATAAAACCTCAACTGATCCTATCAAAAGTATAAATTCATTGACCTTACCCACCATAGAAATTATTCTCTCAAAACATAACTTAGATGAACTCACAAGCTCACAATAATTCAAATAAATATAAATACAAAAACTCAAAGGACATAAACCAAGAAAAGAAAACAAGATATTAACATTATTTAGATGAGTCCTAAATTCATGGGATAAACACTAATACAGTATTTTTTATTAAAAAAATAAATTAAAAGAATTAAATTATATATTTTATTCAATAATTAATATCTAAAATATCTCATGCTCTCTTAAAATTGATTTGATATTTTGCATATTGAGCATTAAGATAACTATTGATTATATAGTAAGTGTCAGCTGGTCAAAAAGTTAATATTTCTCTCCTAAAATCAAAGAAAACCCAACATGACTTCCTCATACTGTGTATAGAACCGGAGGCTCACTACACTTTTAAACATTCAATCCTTAACTTCTCCATCAGAATTTGTAAACATTTGAAGATTTCCCTACCTACTATAGAGATCCTGATTTTTCTTTCTAAAAACTAAGTCAACCAAACTTCCAGTGTATTATCATGAATTGAATTATTTCTTGAGTAAATTATCCCATGTTAGAGGGACCAGGATTCAAACTACTCACCATCCTGGAGGCTTATGCCTTGATCTAATAATCTTATGGGTTATCTGTCTATCTCTCCGACCATATCCATGTATAGATTATAAATCTCATATAAGTCTTTATATTTACATGAAATAGTTCATATACCTTATAGAAAAGATGTATTAAAATATTTATGAATATTTTTGGCTTTTAGTTTTGTATAAGTAACACAAAATTTTGGGCTGTGTAAAGACTTATTCAAAAATGTAGTGGGAATATATTAATTTGATGGGTGTAACAGGATTCCAAAATTAAATAAATACAACCATGAATAATAAAATAAAATAGAAAAGAGATGATAAATATTTCATATGATGAAATAGTTATTAATTTTATATGAATATAATTTGTTTTAAATTTAACAGACTTTAAAAGAAAACCCACTTAAATATTTAAAGTGATATTTACTACAACCTAAGCTTTCCATACATAAATATTACATATTATTAGATTAATATTCTATAAATAATATTATGATCCACAACAGAACAATTATAGAGACCAAATATTTTCAAAAATAAATATTGCAACTTTTTTTTTGAATATTCAATACATTTCAGAAATATACACCTTATGACTATAACGGTTCAGTTTCTTTGAATAATAGATAAACAAGATTCTTATTTCATCAAGGAAATTCAACATCTCACATAAATTTATTCCCATTTATTACTCTTAATATGCATACCCTATTTAAAACCATTCTTTATAACCTTGGGAAAGTAAACATAATAAAGGGTTAACTCAGATGCTCAATAAGGGTAAACATGGGATATATCTATCGGTGATCATATGAAACCATAATATAATCATAATTGTTCAAAATCATGACCATAACTTTGAAAGTTCATACCCAAACTATTATGAATCAGAAACATGATTCATTGAAAAAAACATTATCATATCAAAAATACATGAATCATAAGAGTTGGAAATTATCATAAAATACATCATAAATCATAAGATCATGTCATAAAATTATGGAACCATCATAGGTACAAAATCAACTTTATATGTAAACGTTGAATAAAAATACCATCAAAACAAAATAAATCAAGTCTCAAAACCTATTTACAATAGTGGATCAATCATATTGACTTGTTTCCGGTAATAGATCAAGCACATTGACTTGTTTCCCATAATGGATTAAGCAAATCAACTTGTTTTCCATAGTTATCTCATGATATATAAAACCATACCTAATACATTGGAGGGATATATAATTATTGGACCAACCATCACTTAATTTAAACCACAAATATGTGTTCCAAAAGATCATAAAAAATCTATCATATCATTATATCATAACCCATGAAAGGAAAACATTTTTCATAAACATTTCATAAACATTTCATAAATTTACCATAACATAAATAATGGATAATAAATGGGTTCAATAATCATATAACCGTCATATTCATAATCAAACAAAATAAATAATAAGGATGTTATCATTGGATAATATTCCCATTAAAACATAATTAATATCAAAGGATGTTATCATAGATGAGAAATCACTTAAAAGAATCATTTGAATATTTCTAGAGAAAAATACTCATTTCACTTTGAAATCGATTATTTAAAATTCCAATATTTCATAAATATTAAGGAAAGAAATTAATTTTTAAATAACCTTGGAAAATTTTAATATAAGATTCAAATCATTGAGGAGTCATGATGGCATTAAGTTCTATTATGTATAAGTTAAAAGAAAACATTTTTCCAAACTTCTATAAAAAAGTAAAAAATTGTCTCATATGGAAAATGATAAGAAGATTATTTTTTGAAACATTTTATAAAATGTCAATAATTAGTAAAATTGAATTTAAAAATATAATATAATAATATTAAAAATATTCTTGAAAATATTTTTATAAAATATATAATTGGAAGAAAAAAGGGCTTTCAACCAAATAGTAACACATAATTTGTTTTCCTTAAAAATGATCAGTCAATCCCTTTAGCATTTAAAGTGAAAGAAATGAAAGGAAAACATGAATCATTTAGATATACTAGAGGAGAATAAAAAAATTACCTATTATATTAGTATCATATAATTTTCTCAATATAAATTTAATCATACACAATTTTAATTAAAATAGGGCTAAAACAGAAATCTATTACCTCAAATACAACCTGTCTTTGTACATGTTCGAACCTCCAGGATCAAAAATATATATTTATTATAAATTTATTGTATAACCATAATAATTTTTCATATACCATGTTTTATTTACTTATTTTAACGTATCACCCATTTATCAACAATTTATATTTAAAATCACTATTCTGGATGATAACTGCTTCATTTTTCATTCCTGTTTCAGTTTAACGGTCTTGGTCCTTGAACTTTGATCATGGTTCCAGTATATAAAAGAAGTTAATAATTATATAAATATTATTTATATTAATTATATATATATATATTCATCCATAAATGTTATATATATATAGATAATACAATGTTTATTGAGACAGTATGTCATACTTATGAATGGACACTTTTTTCACTTTTAGACAGATGGAATTAATAAAAGATAAATAATAATTAATCTTTAAAGAATAATTATTATATCATATTAATCATATATATTTATTAAATTAGACTTTATTACTATCCATGTGAAGTTAAGATGAAAAATTAATCACAATGCTTTGTGGAGGTCGTAGTCCACACATATGCATGAATGAAATTATCATTTTCTAATAGTTTGGAAGGTAAAATTAGATATGATGGGAAATATGAGGGGTAATTGTGGTTTAATAATAATATTAATAATAATATTTATTTCTATTTATGATACTTAATTTATTATTTAATGAATATTATAACATATTTAGATGAGGTAAATGAAGAATTGAAATGAAAGCAATCCATTAACACGATTACCTCTTTATTGAAACAAATCCTTTTTATATCTTTATAAGAACCATAGGGTTTATTTTTTTGAATATAAAAAACTCTATAATGTGGATAGGGTAGTTTAGAATAAACTTTTTTAGGGTTTTTTCAAGATATATGGCACAAAGTGGTGTAGAGATGATAAAGTTGGGGTGACCCTTTATAATTGAGGAGAGGAGAACTCTTGGGATTTCCTAAAATATTAAAATAAAAAATATTAATTCTATAGTAAAATGATTCCAATATATAGATATTTGATCATAATGTATTATTTGGTTTAATCCCATCATAAAATAAAATTTGGATAGGTTTTGATTATAGATTTAAACCTTATCTTTTGGTTTAATTGATTTGTTTACCAATTTTAACCATAACTATAGTAATAACATTTTCACTTTTAAGGGGTTATAAATTATCATATAAATTGATAATTGGATCATAAATTTACATGTAATGAAATTTTAGACCATATAATATCCTCATTTTCTTATTTCAAAATTTTTATGATTTTTAAATAATTTATTAAAACATTATTTTAAAAAAATTCCATTAATGACAATTTTTGACACAATTCATTTAATTTGACTTAAAATAAATAAAAAAAGGTTATAATTCAAATATAATACTTTAAAACAATATTAATATGTAATATTCATATATAAAATTCATTGAATACTAAATATCTCTCAAATAATATTACTTTTAATATTTTGTAAATCCTTTATTTTAATTTTCTATCAATTAAAGAAATACCATATCGGAGTTACGTAAGCATTTAAAATAATAATATAGTTACTTGAAATTAAAAATAAATATTTATCATGAAAATAATTTAATTATTATAAAAATAATCATTTTTATTTTTTTAATAACATGATTATTTACCTATGTCGACACATAATAGATATTTAAATGTAAGATAGTGACAATTTTTATTTTTCTTTTCTTTAAAAATTTTATAAGAAAATTTCATAGAAAATTGTCCCTTAGAAAACTTTAGAGACTACAGTGAAAGTGGAATAATTCCATTTATCCAATAATAATTAATATGAATAATGGTGACCATAAATTTTTTTTTGACATAGTTTAATTAGATTTTTCCTTTACCAAGGTGATAAATTTTACCAAGGGTACTATTCATAATTCCTAAAAAAATGAAACTATTTACCAAATTTTGACCTCCTGATTCGAAATATGGAATATATTTTTCAAGATTTTATTTTTATAATTAGTGAAAGGTCATTTTAAAAAAAATAAGCATGAAAAAAGAGAGGAAACAGTATTTTTATAAAGATATATATTTTTAAGCATAAAACTAAATTTATTCTTATCTCATGCATAAAAATATTAGATAAATTCTAAAATAAATTATAGGATATAGAATATTTATATTTAATTAAAATCATTCACAAATATTTAATAATTTAATTTTTATGTGAAATCACATTGTGTACATAGAAATAGTTTTTCCAAAAAACATCTCCTTTATTCTTAGTTATTTTTTATTCTCATTTCTAAATAATTTATAACTGATGAACACATTTTATACATATAAAAACCATAATTTTTTTTATAATTTAGTTATTAATATTCATACCCACAAATCCAATGGATATTGAATAACCGTCACATTAACTAATAATATTTTAATAGTATATAGCGGTTTATTTTAACTTAGTGTTACCTGTAACAAAATCCATTAAAGAAATAAAATTTATTTACAAAGAACTATTAAGTAAAATATATAATTTTTACACCATACCCCTCAAAAAATTAATTTCACCTTCAAAATTCAATCCCTATGATAAAACGGGATGAGGGTGCGTCCTTCTCACCACATATTCAGGTTCCCACATAGCTTCCTCATATTTTTATTTTCACTAAAAAACTTTTACTAGGTGAGTGGCCTTATTTCGTAGAACTTTCTCTCTACTATCCAGAAACTCCCCTGGTTGTTCTTCATAGGAGAGATATTGTTCCAATGTTATGACCTCTGAGTTTTTTTCATGTGAAGGATCATGCATGTACTTCCTCAGGAATGATACATGGAACACCTCATGAACTTGTGAGATATTTAGTGGAAGTGAAACAAGATAATCTATAGTCCCAATATGATCAAGAATTTAAAAGAGATCATTATATCTAGGGATCGATTTTACCTTCTTTCCAAACCTCATTACCATCTTCTAAGGAAGTATTTTTAGAAATAACATATCACCAACTTGGAACTCTAGATCACACATACAATTATATGGATAACGTTTCTGTAAGAACCCGGTTCTTCCTTGAGGTATGTATCCTTTCTTTTTAGTTTATATTTAAGAAAATGTGGAAAAGGATGTCATGGGATGGATTTAGGCCTATTACACAACATGACTGGGAACTACACACCATGTTCTTATAGGTACATACTGTGTATGTTTGGCTACATGCCATGTAATCCTGATACACAGCCATGTAATGGTTGGCCAGAAATGGTATGGACACAACATGTAGTATCAAGTTTGCATTGTGTGCTTTTTTTATTAATTAAAATGAGCAGTAGTGTTGCTTGTTTTTTGAAAATGAATAAGGGCTCTCCCAGGTTGATGAACAAGCAGTGCTGGACCTTCAATACCTTCCCGATTGATCATCTAAACCATGATTCATCCACCATCAGTTGTGTTTGAACCCGATCAGTAAGCTCTCAATTCCTCTTAAAACATTCATCATGATTTTTTCCCTCAAAGAAGTTATTTACGGTTAATAATTTATCATTATATTTTAGATCTACATTGTTGTAGATTTAATTGGAGGTCAAGTCTAGACAAGGAGAGTCATACTACGACGAGGTAGGCGGTCTGGTTCCTTTCCCTCAATGTCGAGTTGTTTATTTGCATTTTAGTGTCATTAGAACATGTTTAAGGTATATACTTGAGTAGAAATTGACCCTTGTTGTTGCCTAATGATTATTTGTTCATGAATTAATTTAATTTAATCATGTTTGATATTTTTGTTTTGGTTAAGGGCCACATGTGGATGTGTTTCCCTCAGATGACTATTGTTTGGAAATTTTTCATAGGATGCCTATCGACATTACTTTGTATCCATTGGGGGTGGGTTTAAAATGTAATTGGTTAATTTAATGTTTCCCACATGAGATGAAAATTTCTTAAGCCTTGTTATAGTTTAATTCATATGGTTTCTTGTTATAAATAAATTTCATGTGTGAGTATATTTTTTTAATCCTTGTAAAATTTATATAGAATATTAGGCTTGTGATATGAACTACCCATGTGAGTATAATTGTTTAAGCCTTGTGATAGTTTAATTCACTCATATATTGTTATGTATAATTCCCACGTGAGTTTTTATTATGTAAATATTTAATAGTGTTATTTACATGTGTTGTATTTTATGGTAAAATGCTGATATATCTGGCTCGACCCTATTGATTTGTATGCCTTCGGGTGAGGATTTTTTATGCTTGAGGGTGAGGATTTTCCATGCCTATGGGTGAAGATTTATTATTCCTGTGTGCAAGGATTTATTATGCATACAAGCAAGGATTTTTTTTCTAGTGGGGGGGGGATTGTTATGCATGTGGGTGGGGTTTTTCTACACCTGTGGGCGAGATATTGATTTGTACTTTGAAAAGGAATAACTTATGACACCTTTTCCAAGACAAAGAACAAGCTTTGATTTGGATTTCACGTTATTTGTTTAGATAGAATTCTGAGGTATCTGTTGAAAATTATATATACGGGGGATTGACGGGCTTAAGTCATATCTTGAGACTTATATAATTCAATGTTATTTAATGTTTGAACTGATCACAATGAATGAAAATTGAGAATAGGACTTGTGGGATTGTTTACTTTTGAGTACTTCTAATTATACTGCTTTTACTTTTTTACAATACTTATTGCATATACTCACTGACAGATAGCCACCGATCTTGGATGGTTTCCTACTAGGATTTATTTCTCACAACCTATTTGGGTCATGATTTTGGGACAAAATAGATTATTTCATTGCAGGAGTCGATAAGGAAATGTGCTCTTCTATAGGTACTTGATATGCAGTTTAAGAGTCGGAGATCATGGGATAGAGATGAGGCTTGTGATTCTCCTTAAGTTCCTTGGTTTATTTTTTTTCTTTTGGAACATATATTGTAGATTCCTACAGTGTACCTATTTTGGCTATTTTCTTAAAACATAACATCTTGCATCATCTTTTGGATGGAATGATTCTTGGTTATCAATCTTATTAGTGTTCTGCTTTTTATTTCAGACGTATGTTGTTTACTACTTCTTCTATTGTATTATTATTTATTCCTCTTTGTTATGATCTTCCAATGAGGTCATAGTTTACCCACTATCACACCCTAGGACATTGTTACTAGTCAGTCACGTCTGGTGTTTGGGGAATGCACTTGAGGCCATGTGGCCAAACAAGTAAGGGGCACCATTTGGGTGGCATCCAGATGTGAGACGTCACAAGGTTGTATCAAAGGGTTTCTTTTCTGGTTTTATTTATTTTTTGGTGATGATCGGTAGATATGCAAATCTAAGAGATTTAGAACTAAGTTGTTCCTCGGATTATCCACCCCATGTATAGGGTAAATTCAAATTTCCTCAAATGACATTATAATTTTTGGATTTTGAGTTATTATTGTTGATTTGATTTTACTGTTAAGTGAGGTACTTGTTTTGTGATGTTATTATTATTTATTTTTTTGTTCTATTTTTTTGCAACCCGATGAGTTGAAGGTATTCCATGTCATGACTCATATAGAAACTTGTTAGAAATCACATGTCATGAATTATTTCCACGCCATTTGGAGAGCATTACAGATTTCATGCTGTTGTGATAGATGTTGTGCTAGATATGCATGTTGTTGTGATAGATATGCCTGCTGTTGTGATAGGTGGATTGGTATGTTTTATGGTTGAAGTGGATGGATGCTAAACTTTGATCCTTGAGGAGTATGGTCCCTCTTAAATCAAAATTTGGTGGATCATGTTTTATCCAAGGGATATAGATTGTGTTGTTTTGTTCTATATGTAGATGTAATTCTTTGATAAGTGGGGAGTATGGTCCCCCAAAGATTAGAATTTGGTACATTGTTGCTTTATTTTTTAAAAAGATGGGTTTTGGGGATGTTTTTGAGGATTATTATTCGGAAACCCAGACAACACTATTTTTGATTCTATGAAAACACGCCATGTGTTCTTTTGTTATGGAATAGAGAACTTTTCTTAAGTACACACTATGTAATCGGAGTACACGTCGTGTGGTAAGTGACCGTGTGTCCGACAGTGTGAGATGGAACATAGGATGGTGGGGTTTTCAAGTACATGGCAATATACTTTATGTACACACCATGTGGGATTACTTAGGAAGAACTCATGTGAATCTAGCAGTGTGGAAGTATATGGCCAAGAGGGAAGGCTTGAGTACATGTCGTGTGTCAACTTGACATGCCATGTACCTAGGATGTTTACACGCCAAGGAAGGCAGGGGTACATTAAAATGTAATATTTTGAAGGGACACACCGTGTGTCATTTGTAAACTGATAAGACTCATTTGTATATATATTTTTCTATAATTTATTAATATTTTTTCATTTAATTATTTGATAATGCATGTGGTATGTGTCTAATTTTTCAAGAAAAATATTTATAGGTTTTCATGAATGAAAAGGAAGAAAAAGTAAAAAATTGGCCAAGTACACATGATGATGATGGAATTTACATTGTGTACCTAAGGAACACAGCCTACCCCAAGCCACGATGCCAAGACATTACCATGAATCAATAATGAAAAAGATAATACATTTCATGACCTAACTGGCCACGTTGTGACACCCAGTCAAACATGATAGTGAGAAAGCCATGAGAATTCCACACAAAAGCTACCATGCCAGATTACATGTCGTGAACCGCGTCTAAACATCGTATACAAGGTCTAGAATCCTATTCATGGGAAGCGTGTACCACACTGGATATTTGAAGTAAATGACATGGATCGTGGGTACACATTGTGTACAAAAGGTACATGTCGTGACAAAAAATGCCTATATAAGGAATCGAGTGGCAGAGCATTAAAACATATATAGAAATATATTCCTTTTCCACTCTCGATTCTCTGTGATCCATTCTTACACTTTTCACGTTTTAACTCAATTTATTCATAGTTGTTTCACATTTCTTTCAATTCAACATTCATGGATCTTACTTTTTTAAACACCATATTTTCCTCATTCCAAACTTAAATTTCAATTCTGATTTCTGTCTCAAGTAAGAAATTTAGTTTAATTATCTGATTCATATTTTATCTTCATCATCCTAGAATACCTTTTTCTTTAAATATGTTAAGAATGCTTTATCGATTTTATTTTATTATTCCACTATCCCTAATTATTTGATAAAGTTTATAGGGGTAGGGATTAAACTCGATGTATCTGTATAATTAAATATACCTTTTAATCTAAACATGGAAATATTAATCAAATTTGTAACTAGGATATGAACCCCTAGTCTGTCCCATTTGTGTAAAAATCCCTAACCATGATATGGTCAAATGAAGTACCCTATCCTAATTGTAGTAGACTAAGCTATGACCACAAGATTAGGATACTTTCTTCTCAACAAGCCATACTCAATGCACCTAGGCTATTGCTACCTCCTGACTAAAGAATAGAAACATCATAGGTAGGACTATGAGGCTAATTCCAAGGTCAACTAGTAACCCATGTTTGTTTTGTAGACTAAGGCAAAGTATCTTTCCAAGGTTATAATTAAAATACATCCTTCACCCAGATACTTGACTTTATCCCAACCCCTCGATTATCATTAAATGTTATCCCAAATATAACTTAGACAAAACTCCCCAACAAAATAATTCTAGAAAGGAATCCCTTATATGTTTAGAAACCAGATCCTCTCAAAGTTTAAATAGTATTCTCCCTGTGGATTCGACTTCATTCTCACACTACACTACATCTTACTAGTTGGTGAATGTTTGGGAAAAATTATAATTTCAAATTTGATTCACACCGAAGGGAGTAATGTCACCATCGTGAAGAGGCCATCAAATTTATATCATTGTATCCAGGTATAAAACATTGTTTATTATAAGAACATTGGGTCTTTTGATTACATTTCCCTCACCCTCTTTTGTCTTTCGTTTCTAGATGCCCTTGCATCTTCTCCTTCATCTTCAGTGCATGTAACAAGGCCCATGGACCCGATCAAGGAACCTTGAAGCCCAAGAACATTTTTCTTTCATTACTGAGATCTAAATTCATATTCTTTCATTACACAAGTCAAAAATGGTGAAGGAACATCACAATTTAGGACCCTAATCGCTTAATTGTCACATGATACCAGGAGAACACCTCATGCACCCTGGAAAGACCATCATAGACTATGGCTTTCCATCAATCCAGGGTATGACACCATGAATCATTCTCCATACAATTAAATACCATACCTTTAAAATCAGGCCTGGAATCATCCATATAATCTGGAACATGGGACAATTCAGTGGTATTTAGAGTGAATACCCATAGGAAAATATCTCTAATTTCCTAGAGGTTTTCAATACCTTTCACAACCAGGGAGTTTATTTTAACACGATAAGATTCTATTTATTTTGTTTTTCATTAATATATTGATCTGAGTATTATCTCAAAATCCATTCCCACAAGTCAATCATGAACTGGGACAAGCACAGAAAAACTTTTCTTGATAAATACTTTCCACCGATCCAAACCTACAAACTCTGGAATAACATTCAATTATTTTCACAAGCAGATGAAGAGTATGCATGGAATAAATGGGACAAATTCAAAGAACTCCTGAAGAAATGTCCACATCACGGTCTTGATGCTAGGATTTAAATTCAAACCTTTATCATGGACTACAACTAGTGTAATGAACAGTTGTCGATGCTGTTGTTGATGGAGTTCTAATATTCAAAACAAATGACGTAGGTAGAGCTATTTTGGAAGAAGTGTCCCACAATTCCATTATGAGGCAAAGTGACCATGGAACACCATGGTGTGGAATCTAGTAAGTTGATGATACCACCCGGTTATCAGCACTAGTCGAAGAACTAGCTAAGAAGCTTGAGTCATTTCAAATACAAACCACACAACCCCTCCTACCCGATTCATGGAAATTTAGTCATGCAAGATGTGTGGTGGACCACACCAGTATCAAGATTGCAAAGAAGGATATGAGGAACCACATGATTGTAATTACGTTAATTATAATAAGAAAGTAAACCATTTTACCAGAAACAACAACATCAATTTTTGCAGAGGCCTACTTTGTATTAGCCTCAGAATAATAAAGAATATTTTCATCAGAATAGTGGTCAAGCATAGTTTCCAAATAGGTTCAACCATGTTATCCACCAATGAACCCTATCCCAAGACCACAATAGCTGAAATTTCCGCAAAAACCATTTCTTAGGCCCCAAAAACAACAATTTCCACCTGCCCATCCAAGACCTCAACAGAAACCTCCCCCACTAAAAATTAGCTTCAATAACCTCCAGACATCCTTCATTCAAAAATCAGATCAAGGGATGAACAGGCAATAAATATAAATGAAAAATCAGCAAGTAGATTTAAGAAACATGGAGATAGAAATGGGTCAGATCTCAAAAACCTAATCTGAAATATTACTAGATAATCTACATAGTAACGATGAGTCATACCCATGAGAGGAAGTGAAGGATATGCTATTGAGGAGTGGAAAATTATTAGATTTCCAACAATCAGAGGAAAAAAAGGCCATAAGAAGATCCCAAGCAATAACTAGAAAAAGTTGAAGCAATACCATCTGAGAAAGATCAAGCCCCAGAAAAACCAATGGAACCCCTTTATTTAGCACCACCTCTATAAAGACTACCACATCCCTTTCCGGAAAGAGATAGGCAGGGTAAGAAGGAGGATCAGTAAAAAAGGTTCCTCAAAATGTTCAAACAATTGCATATCAACATTCCTTTTACTGATGAAATCACTCAAATGCATGTTTATGAGAATTTATCTAGGTTGTTATGTCAAATAAAAGAAATATAGAAGATTTAGGATTCATCTCATTAAATGAAAAATGCCCTCCTATTGTATAGCAGAAAATCATACCAAATATGTGAGATTATGGAAGCTTTTCAATTTCATGTGAAATGGGAGAGTAGAAATTTAGAAGAGTTATCTGTGATCTTAGAGCAACCATTAACCTAATACCGATGAGTGTTTTCCACACTCTCGGACTCCAGTAGCTCAAGGAAACAAGAATAGCATTCCAACTAGTTGATCATTCAGTTAAGTAACCACGTGGTATTCTTGAAGATATGTTGGTTAAAGTTGGAAAATTAATTTTTCCAGTACACTTTATAGTTTTAGACATGTAAGAGGAAGGAGATGTCCCAATAATACTTAGAAGACCCTTTCTAGAAATAGGAAAGGCCTTTATTGATGTTTATAAAGTAAGTCTCGTCTTCAGAGTCGAATAAGAGTGAGTAGTTTTCAATCTTATAAAGGATTCACAACATTCAGATGATATGGTGGACTACAACACCATCTCTCTTACTCAGCAAGGAGAGTAGTACATGGATATTGAGGATGAGGCCGATGATTCAGGTTCAGAGTATGAAAACGATTATGACTTGAAGTAAGTCAGATTTTTTGAGCCACTAACTAGAGACACCATACCACCATTTATTCCATCCATCATTCAAACACCCAAGTTGGACCTGAATCCTTTACCCAGTATATTGAAGTAATCATACAGAGGAGATTCATTCCCTTACCCATCATTACCAATGCTGAACTATCTTTGGATTAGGAAGAATAACTGGTTGCTGTCCTAAAAAGACACACGAAATCAAATGCACGGGGGTGGATGATAATAAACGAATTAATCCTTCAGAGTGCACCCACCAGATTTTACTCGAAGAAGATAAAAAACCAAAAAGACAACCTTAGAGGCAACTTATGCCACCAATGAATGAGGTTGTCAAGAAGGAAGTGCTAAATCTTATAGATTATAGAATAATCTTTCATAGATCATATAGTGAATGGGTGAGTACCATTAAATTCATTCCCAAAAAGGGAGGAATCAATGTAGAAATGACAACTAATAATGAACTCATTTCAACACACACCATCACTGGATGGAGAGTTTATGAAGATTATAGATGTTTGAACATAACAATAAGGAATGATCATTTTCCTTTACCTTTTATGGATCAAAAACGTAAGAGGCTAGAGAGACATGATTTCTACTATTTCCAAGATGACTATTCAAGATACAATCAAATTATAGTAGACCCCGCTAATTGGACCAAAACCACCTTCACCTTACCCTTTGGTACTTCTGTGTATAGACGCATGTCAGTCAGTATATAAAATGCACCAATGATATTACAAAGATTCATGACACACATCTTTCATGATATGGATTAATAATTTCTTGAAATATTTACGGACAATTTCTTCATCTATGGAAGAACATTTGATATATGTATAAGCAATCTAGAACTAGTTCTTCAACACTATTAGGATAACTTTTTAGTGTTGAATTTGGAAAAATTTCCCTTCATGGTGCATTGAGGAATTGTGATGGGACAAAAAATATTTAAAAAATGCATTGAGGTTGATCCCTCAACGATCAAGGTCATCAAGGATCTATTTTGAACCGTCAACCATAAAGGGGATCATAAGATTCCTTGGGAATGATATATTTTATAGATGATTTATAAAATAATTTGTTAAATTTGCACATCCATTTACATAATTGTTGTCAAAATAAATTCCTATTGAATTTGATGAGGACTGCTGTGAAGATTATGTAGTTCTGAAAAATAATCTGATTGTGTCTTGAGTTATCATTACACCAAACTGGGAAAAGAAGTTTGATCTTATGTGTGATGCTAGAGAACTTGTTATTAG